>OY757019.1:61697648-62897648 GCA_963580285.1 Lucinisca nassula | reverse complement strand
TATGAACTGATTAACTTTTGACAAAATTCCGAAAAATACTTTGTGAGTTATGGCCCTTTGTCATTTTGGTAATTTGTGCCCATTGTAATGAATGCTAAAAGTGATACATAGCATAACTTTAGAACTGTGTATGCTATGGTTTTGGAATTTCATATATGCATTCCTAATGGAAAATAAGCTGACGCGTATTTTTTTTTCTCATCCGGATTATACCCTTTCAAGAGTTATTGCCCTTTGATTTTTTTTTAATAGAATCTTGTCAGCAAGATATCTCAAAAACTATTGGAGCTAGAGGCTTGAAAGTTGGACAATGAGTCATGTGCAAGACAAAGGTCCATACCTCCAATGTCAAGGTCATACCTAGAGGTCAAAGGTAAAAAAAGGACAGTCAGTAACTTCCTTATTCTTTGATGGATTATGAAATTACTTGGCAGAAATGTTAACCATCATGAGACGATGTGTTGTACCGCAAAGGTCAAGGCCATACTTAGAGGTCAAAGGTAAAAAAGTGCTTTTTAGCTCACCTGGGCCGAAGGCTCCAGGGGAGCTTATAGTATAGTGGGTCCTCCGTCGTCCGTCCGTCCGTCGTCCGTCCACACTTTTGAGCAGCTATATCTCTGTATCCTGCAGGCTGATCTCAATCATTTCTCATCTGTAGCATGCCTCTGGTGGGGCATTGATGACGTAAACTTTTTTTTCGAAATCGCTCTAAAACTTTGGTTCCTATGGTAACCACAAGGTCCCATAGACTTACTATGGGAAAATGCTTGTCATCACCGTAGCGCCTTCAGTTTTGATCGGATCTTTCTGAAACTTATATGTAAGGTGACTGGGGATAAAAACTCAGATGAGTTCGAAAACCGGCCAAGTCGGCCCAATTATCATAGAGTTACGTCGCTTTGATTGCTGAAAATACCAATTTTCGACCTTGTCATCACCGTAGCCCCTTCAGTTTTGATCGGATCTTTTTGAAACTTATATGTAATGTGGCTGGGGATAAAACCTCGAATGAGTTTGAAAACCGGCCAAGTCCGCCGATTTAACATAGAGTTACGTCCCTTTGATTGCTGAAAATGCCGATTTTCGACCTTGTCATCACCGTAGCCCCTTCAGTTTTGATCGGATCTTTCTGAAACTTATATGTAAGGTGGCTGGGGATAAAATCTCGGATGAGTTCGAAAACTGACCAAGTCGGCCCATTTATAGTAGAGTAACGTCCCTTTGATTGCTGAAAATGCTGATTTTTGACCTTGTCATCACTGTAGCCCTTTCAGTTTTGATCGAATCTTTCTGAAACTTATATTAAAAGTGGCTGAGGATAAAATCTCGGATGAGTTCGAAAACCAGCAAAGTTGGTCCATTTATCACAGAGTAACGTCCCTTTGATTGCTGAAAATGCCAATTTTTAGCTCCACTGGCCGAAGGCCAGCGGGGCTATTGTCATGGCCCTGTGTCCGTCGTGCGTCCGTGCGTTTACTTTTTCTTTAAACATCTTCTCCTCCTAAACTACTGGGCCAATTGTAACCAAACTGCACAGGAATGTTCCTTACATAGTCCTCTTCTAAATTCCTTCAAAGAATTTTGTTACACCCAGAACTCTGGTTGCCATGGCAACAAAACCAAAAAAAAAATAAAAATCTTTAAAAATCTTCTCCTCCAAAACCACCTGTTGGATTTCATTTTTATTTTGCATGACTGTTCTTTGGGTTGACCTCTTTCAGATTCCTTGAAGAAATTTTGATCCGACAAAAAACATGGCCGCCATGGGCGGGGCTTATTTTCCCTATTTAACATATAGTGTCATGCTAAAACATCTTCTCCTCCTAAACTATTGGGCCCATTGTAATTAAACTTCACAGGAATGTTCCTTACTTAGTCCTCTTCTAAATTCCTTCATAGAATTTTGTTACACCCAGAACTCTGGTTGCCATGGCAACAAAACAACACAAAATATTAAAAATCTTTAAAAATCTTCTCCTCCAAAACCACCTCTTGGATTTCATTTTTATTTTGCATGAATGTTCCTTGGGTGGACCCCTTTCAGATTCCTTGAAGAAATTTTGATCCGACAAAAAACATGGCCGCCATGGGCGGGGCTTATTTTCCCTATTTAACATATAGTGCAATGCTAAAACATCTTCTCCTCCTAAACTACTGGGCCAATTGTAACCAAACTTCACAGGAATGTTCCTTACTTAGTCCTCTTCTAAATTCCTTCAAAGAATTTTGTTACACCCAGAACTCTGGTTGCCATGGCAACAAAACCACACAAAAAAATTAAAAATCTTTAAACATCTTCTCCTCCAAACCCACCTGTTGGATTTCATTATCCCCTCGCACAACATAGTTGTGAGGGGGGATATAGCATTTGTCTCGTACGTACGTACGTAAGTACATACTTTTGTCATCGCTCTAGCGCCATGTACGTACTTTTGTCATCGCTCTAGCCCCTACATTTCTTGACCGATTTTAATATAACTTCACACAAACGTTCCTTACGACAATATCTGAAGCAAGATCGACTTTCAAGGTCATGACCTCAAGGTCAAGGTCACTCTGGCAATTTTTTGAAAAACTTTGTCATGGCTCTAGCGCCTACATTTCTCCCCCAATTTCAATATAACTTCAAACAAATGATCCTTATAAAAATATCTCGAGCGAGTTGGACTTTCAAGGTCATGACCTCAAGGTCAAGGTCACTGTGGCTATTTTTAGAAAAACATTGTCATCGCTCTAGCGCTTACATTTCTTCACCAATTTCAATATAACTTCACACAAATGATCCTTATAAAAATATCTTGAGCGAGTTCTACTTTCAAGGTCATGGCTTCAAGGTCAAGGTCACTGTGGCTATTTTTAGAAAAACTTTGTCATCACTCTAGCTCCTACATTTCTTCACTGATTTCAATATAACTTCACACAAATGTTCCTTATGACAATATCTTGAGCGAGTTGGACTTTCAAGGTCATGACCTCAAGGTCAAGGTCACTGTGGCTATTTTTAGAAAAACATTTTCATCGCTCTAGCGCCTACATTTCTTCACCAATTTCAATATAACTTCACACAAATGTTCCTTATAAAAATATCTCTAGCGAGTTCGACTTTCCAACTAATGGCCTCAAGGTCAGGGTCACTGTGGCTATTTTTAGAAAAAACATTTGTCATTGCTCTATCGCCTATATTTCTTCACTGATTTCAATATAACTTCACACAAATGTTCCTTATGACAATATCTCAAGCAGGTTCGACTATCAGTGTCAAGGCCTCAAGGTCAAGGTCAAGGTCACTGTGGCTATTTTTTAGAAAAAACTTTGTCATCGCTCTAGCGTTTACATTTCTTCACCAATTTCAATATAACTTCATACAAATGTTCCTTATGACAATATCTCTAGCGAGTTCCACTTTCAAGGTCAAGGTCATTGTGTCTATTTTTAGAAAAACTTCGTCATCCCTCTAGCGCTTACATTTCTTCATCGATTTCAATATAACTTCACACAAATGTTCCTTATGACAATATCTCACCATTTCGACTTTCAAGGTCAAGGTCACTATGGCTATTTTTAGAAAACTTTGTTATCGCTCTAGCGCCTACATTTCTTCACTGATTTCAATATAACTTCACACAAATGTTGCTTATTACAACACCTCGAACGAGTTTGACTTTCAAGGTCAAGGTCACTGTGGCTATTTTTAGAAAAACTTTGTCATTGCTCTAGCGCTTACATTTTTTTCACCAATTTCAATATTACTTCACACAAATGTTCCTTATAACAATATCTCTAGTGAGTTCCACTTTCAAGGTCAAGGTCACTGTGGCTATTTTTAGAAAAACTTTGTCATGGCTCTAGCGCTTACATTTCTTCATCCATTTCAATATAACTTCACTGTTACATGTGGGTGTACGGCGTCCCGCAAACCCCCATGCTGACAAGACAACCGAGCGTGATCTCTGACAGGTGTACGGGCAGCTGTGGGGTAAGGCACAAGAAAGATGTTAGATGAATGACATGAATTATTTACAGTATCTACATACAACACTTACTAACACAAAACATCACAATTTGTTGCTTCTGTAGCCAACTCACGACGTCCGCTCCGAAGGCAAAACAATGTTCTGTGCTCGGAACGGCAGACTTGAATACCTACAGAAGCAAACAACAAAAACAACAACAAAAACAAAAAAAAACAACAACACAAGACGCGACTGGCCAGTTTATAACTTAGGGTGAATCCCCCTCTCGCATGAAACTTCCTCTCCCGAACTAGTGCAAACTGCACACTAGTCTATCGACATAGTTGCCGATCACAGGTTGCCGATCACAGGTTTAGCGATCGTCCGAATATCCTGCAGGTTAGTTGACCTCTTTTATGGTCTCACATTTGTTGACAATGAACAATGATTCTGATTCTGGTCTACGCTGATTACGGCGGTCTGTCCGCCCTTGCTGGACCCTAACGCCTAGCATCATACCAGTACCTGCTGCTATGAAGCAGGGAGCAGCAGGTCTCACATTGTCGTGCCTTTCAATATACTTTCTATTTCCCGACACGATGTTGTAGGTATACGTTACAACTTGACCTGCTGCTAAAGTGTTCGTTTTTCTCAGGGTTTATATATCTATGAATACTACCAGAAAATCATGCCTACTCATATTACCTTGCTCAATTCGTGGCGAGGTGGAGATACCGGCCACAAATAAAGCTAGATAGCAAAAATCGAGTAGATCATGGATTTGCGTTCAAATAGTATATTTCCCATAGGAAAAATTGATGAAACGACCCTATAAATCAATGACATGACTCCTGTCAAAACGAACACCCACACAACACGTGACGGGAATAAAAATCATATATGGCACAATTTGGCGGTTGGCGAGTTTTAGGCAAATTCTATAGGACTCGGCCTTATAGCGGCCCCCTGTATTGTAAAAACAGCTCTCTATAAACCACTCATGCATACATCGTATGATATGTGCATGACTTGTTCATGGAGCAGCACAGTTTGCGTACCATATTTCACCTAAAATATTTCACTCGCACCGCCCTACCATATATCTACTAAAACAATTTAGATGTGCATAAGCACCAGAGAGGTTTCCTATTCCATCTCGTAACAAAGGTTTCCCCTTTTGGAGAAAAAACAATCAGAAATGTTTTTTTCTTTGTGTACAGAGATGGAATAGGATGAACCTATCTAAACAAGACAGCTATTTACACAACAACCGTGCGAAGAATTACCTACTAAGGTAGTCTGCCCCCAAATTTTCCTGGCCCCGAATTGCAACAATCCGAAATCTATACGGCTGTAGTTTCATTGCCCAACGCATAATTCGAGGATTGAGAACTTTTGCTGTTTGCATATAAGACAAGGGCTTGTGGTCTGTCTCAAGCAGGAATTCTACTCCGTAAAGATACTTGCGAAATTTCTCAACACCCCAGATAATAGCCAAACATTCCTTCTCTATTACAGAATAGTTTTTCTCACGAGGCAAAAGTTTCTTGCCGGCATAAGCAATGGGAAGTCGTCCTTCCCCTTCAAATTCTTGGAGCAAAACGGCTCCTATACCAACATCAGAAGCGTCCGTCCGGAGTATGAACGGATTCCCATCATGAAAGATAGGAAGACGAAGAATAGGACTAGACGTGAGTCTATTCTTCAGGGTCTGGAAAGCCTTTTCATGATGGTCCTGCCAGTCTGTGATCTTGTTTGGTCTACTTTTCTTAGTTAAATCTGTCAAAGGGGAAGCAATAGATGAGAAATTTGGAATGAAACGGCGGTAGAAACCAGCCAACCCAAGAAATGACTTTATTTGTCTCTTAGTAGAAGGTCGAGGAGCATCCTTTATAGCTTGTATCTTGTCTTCTTGCGGTCTTACTGACTGAGCAGCTACACTGTGACCAAGACATTCGATACTGCTATACCCAATCATACACTTGGAAGGTTTTGCCGTCAACTTGGCTGTCCTAAGTCTATCCAAAACTTCACGTAATGACGTCAAGTGGTCTTTCCAAGTTTCGGTAAAGATCCACATATCATCGACGAAGCTATCAACGTTAGAAAGTTCGGACAGAATCATTCTCATCAACCTGCAAAATGTTGCTCCTGAGTTTACCAAACCGAAGGGCATAGTTTTGAATTGAAACAAGCCTTTGGGGGTTTCGAACGCAGTTAGGGGTTTTGCCTTAGACGTCATTTTTACCTGCCAATAACCTTTTGACAAATCTAATTTGCTAAAGTATTTGTGCCCCGACATTCTATTTATAACCTCCTCCATATTTGGCATTGGTTCTGCATCGAACTCCGTCACTTTATTAAGTTTACGGAAGTCAATGCAGAACCGCACCGAACCATCTTTTTTAGGGACAAGTACTACAGGGGATGAGTATGGAGATATTGATGGCTCAATAACTCCTAAATCTAACATATCTTGAATTTCTTTTTCCATTACATCCCGTACTTTATATGGTATTGCATAACCTTTTGACCTCACTGGTTCCGACGTCAGCAACTTTATGTCGTGTTCTGTTTGGTCAGTTCGTCCTGGTACACTGGACAGTACGCCCGGGTATTCTTTTATCATCGTCTCTATTTCTTTACGCTGATCCTGCGTTAACATTTCTGAAATATTGACGTCCTTAAACGTCTCTGGTTGCTTTGCAGTAGGAAAAGCGCAATCTTCCAATGAGAATTCGTCAACGTCATCATTTTCAGTTGACGGAATGGACTCTACAGAAAGCAAGCAATGTGACGTCACATTCTGACGTTCCACATATTGCTTCAGTATGTAAGCGTGATATGTGTTAACATTTCCATTGACGTCAATCTTATAATCCATTCTGTTCACTACCTCAACCACTTCATAAGGACCTTTCCATTGAAGCAATAATTTATTACTGTCTGTCGGTAGTAACAACAGCACTTTATCGCCGACGTCAAATTTACGCGACCTCGCGCCTTTATCATAATAAGCTTTCTGCTTAATCTGAACCTTCTTTAAATTATCACGCGCTAATTTGCATGTCTGCTCTAACCGTTCCCTAAGCTCAATAACGTATTGATACGTCGAAAGAACTTGCTCATCGCGTACCTCTTCAGCCCATAATTCTCTTAATATTGCCATTGGACCTCTGACGTTACGTCCATATAACAACTCAAAAGGGGAGTATCCTAAAGACTCTTGTGGGACTTCCCTTACCGCAAATAATAAAGCTGGAAGATATTTATCCCAATCTTTTGGACGTTCAGCACACATGCGACGTAACATCTGCTTTAACGTAGCGTGGAAACGCTCTATCAGTCCGTTGCAAATTGGGTGTCTCGGACTACACGTTAACTGTTGAAGAGAAAGAAGTCTGCTGACTTCCTTCATTACCTCAGCAGTAAACTGTGATCCACAATCAGTCAACATTTCATCAGGAATGCCAACCCTACTAAACATTTCAATAAGCGCTTCCGCGACACGTTCCGTCTCAATACTCGGTAAAGCTATCGCCTCTGGATACCTTGTCGCATAATCTATCATGGTTAAAATATACCGAGATTTCCTATCAGATCGAGGCTCAATTGGACCAACTATGTCCACTGCCACCCTCTTAAATGGCGTATCAATCAATGGCATTTTTCCTAGAGGTACTTAAGTGACCCGACCTTTCTGAATAGTTCTCTGACAAATATCACAAGATTTACAAAATCTAGCGACATCACCGCAAATACCGGGCCAGTAAAACTCAGTTACAACTCTATCCAATGTCTTCCTAATACCCATATGTCCAGACATAAGCGTTTCATGAGCCAGTTTCAACACCTTTCCTCGGAAACTTTGAGGGACCACAAGTTGGAAAGAGACTTTGTTACCCTTGGTGAACTTCCTATATGCCAAGCCCTTTTTCTCAATAAACCTAGTTTCACCTCGGTTTAAACCACGACTCACAGTCTTGTTCCCAGATACAACCCTTTTCCTGATGTTTTCCAAAGTTGGATCATCAACCTGAGCTTGCTTCCTTGTCATCGTTAATGATCTGATCGGGAACCTTAAGTTTTCTGTAAGGCTTCTCATCCTGCCTAGTTAAAGACCTAGTTACAGCCGCGGCTGAGAAATGAGACATATCAGGAAGTTTTGATCCATCAATGTTACCGATAACCAAATCGTACAACGTATCATCCATACACAAAGCTTCAGTTTTCCCAGTGAAAAAAGGACAATCAATGTCAATCATTGCCAAAGGATACCTTTGTGTGGATTCATCAATCAACGTAACATTTGATTCCTTCCCTATTAACTGACTATCCGAAACCAAACTTCTCCGAACGACACAGCCTGTACACCCAGTATCTCTTAATACAACCACCTTTTTATTATTAACCAATCCTTGTGCCGTCGGTAACCTTGCCTTTAAGAAGTAACAGACACCTTCCCTAGTTTCCTTACTACACTCCTCCCTATCCGAAATCAAAGGATCACCAATCTTATTTTCAAAAATACTTCCAATCTCATCACCTTTCCTAGTTACTTCCGTCTGACAAAAACTAACTTGGTGTGCTGCGCCACGTGGTGTGCTATTATTTTTACCGCGTCCGCGAAAAGACCCTCTAAAATTACCACGACCACGTGTATATCCACGACCTACATTCTGCGTATTCTCATTCTTAACCTGAGAACCTTGAGTCTCTACGCGCGTGTTAAAATTTTCCTTAACACCGCTATCCCCAACTCCAGTTGCTCCTACCTCTGCGCTATACAATTGTTTCCTGTCGGGGTTCTTAAAACATTTAATTGTTAACTGCCCCTTACCGCATATGCTACACTTGATATCCGGTCTACCACTCGGTTTGTACGAGTCAACTTTGTCCTGTTTACCCTGCGCTGCGCCTCTATTATCGCGTTGCCCCTTATTAATGCAACTATATACGCCCCCGCACGCTTCTGCAAACAAATCTACCTCCCTAGCCATTTCATCTAAATTACCAAACTGTTTTGGCTTCAGATGTACATACAGTTCTCTATTACATGACTCCAGGAACTGATCCCTTGCCATGAAATCACAGACAGCCGGAAAAGATTTTTCTATCTTTGCCATATTAAGCCATTTTTCTAAATAACTTCTCAGTCTACTACTGAACTGTATGAACGTTTCTGATTTCTCGGGCCTACTATAACGAAACTGCTTCCTAAATCCGCGCTCTGTCATGTCAAAATTCTTTAATAAAGCGTCCTTTAACTTTTCATAATCCGCCGCATCCTCATTTGACAACCGGTCATATACATCAAGTGCGCGCCCTTTGAGCAATGCACTTAAATACGCGGCCCAAACACTCTTATCCCATTTATTAGCCGTAGCATATTTCTCAAACCTAGATAAATAACTATCCATTTTATCTTTACCCTCTTCAAAATAAGGTAACTTAGGATCCCGGGCATGCGCAACCTTCTCAGCTTTTTGCTTTTCAAATTCTAGCTCGAGCTTCGCTCTCTGCATTTCTAATTGGTTCCTTAATTCTTGGTGCTGTAGCTCAAACCCATGTTTTATTTGTTCTAAATGGGCCTCACTAATCTCTTTTGCCTCCCTTTCAGTCTTAATGCGTGCCATTTCAAGTTCCTTATTAACATTCAACATAGCTAGTTCATGTGCCCTTTCCTTTTCCTTTTCAGCCCTTTCCTTTTCCTTTTCCTCTAACTTAGCTAGTTCATGTACCCTTTCCTTTTCTTTTTCTGCCCTTTCCTTTTCCTTTTCTTCAGACCTTAACCTTTCTAAATCCCTTTGCTCTTGCCTTTCTGCCCGCTCAATATCTTGCTGCTCTTTAACAAAACCTTGTAACTCCTTCCCCTCATAACCTAAGTCCTTTCCCATTTGCATTAAACGCTCCATTATTGATAACGTAAATCTCACGTTACTATCAAAACCACTATAAACTGATCAGTTATGATCAGTGATGATTGAATGGGCTTAACTAAAACGTTAAGATATGTGTTATACGCGTTAATCTAACTAAAACGTTAGTTATTAAAGCACACGCGATTTGAAATGTCAAATGCTTTCAGCAAAGTATGACGTTGCGTACTGGTAGTCTAATATGACGTCATAAACTGACGACGTTTACAGTAAAATGCTACAATCCGAAGTTTCATCACATTACAAAACTCCGATCATAACAAGTCACCATTAATGTTTCTATTACGTCATACCTAACCTCAAGCCACAGCGTAAATATTAACGCTACCGTTATGTCAACGTCGGTAAATTGTTAATGTCACTACGTCAGAACCATGTGTGGGTAAGATCAATTAGTAACTCCAGTTTAACTTATTAGAATGTCAGGTAACACAATTAAGTGGGGTCTACTTAAATTTTTCGTTACCAAGAAAAAGTGGGGTTTGCCTTGCCTTCCTGCTCAGAAATTATCGACTTGTCAGTATCCATTCAGTTGAATACATGGGTTTCGCACTTCATCAACGCAGGAAGGAAGATTAAAGTTAATTTCTAAATGTGGCTGTCAATGCATTTTTTTTTTTTTTTTTTTTAAAGTTGATGATTCAGAGTATCAATGTGCTGTTCCACAGCCGGGAACACCAGCGAGATCAAATCCTCACTTCACTGACACCAAATGTTACATGTGGGTTTACGGCGTCCCGCAAACCCCCATGCTGACAAGACAACCGAGCGTGATCTCTGACAGGTGTACGGGCAGCTGTGGGGTAAGGCACAAGAAAGATGTTAGATGAATGACATGAATTATTTACAGTATCTACATACAACACTTACTAACACAAAACATCACAATTTGTTGCTTCTGTAGCCAACTCACGACGTCCGCTCCGAAGGCAAAACAATGTTCTGTGCTCGGAACGGGTGACGTGAATACCTACAGAAGCAAACAACAAAAACAACAACAAAAACAAAAAAAAAAACAAAAAAACACAAGACGCGACTGGCCAGTTTATAACTTAGGGTGAATCCCCCTCTCGCGTGAAACTTCCTCTCGCGAACTAGTGCAAACTGCACACTAGTCTATCGACATAGTTGCCGGTCACAGGTTGCCGATCACAGGTTTAGCGATCGTCCGAATATCCTGCAGGTTAGTTGACCTCTTTTATGGTCTCACATTTGTTGACAATGAACAATGATTCTGATTCTGGTCTACGCTGATTACGGCGGTCTGTCCGCCCTTGCTGGACCCTAACGCCTAGCGTCGTACCAGTACCTGCTGCTATGAAGCAGGGAGCAGCAGGTCACACATTGTCGTGCCTTTCAATATACTTTCTATTTCCCGACACGATGTTGTAGGTATACGTTACAACTTGACCTGCTGCTAAAGTGTTCGTTTTTCTCAGGGTTTATATATCTATGAATACTACCAGAAAATCATGCCTACTCATATTACCTTGCTCAATTCGTGGCGAGGTGGAGATACCGGCCACAAATAAAGCTAGATAGCAAAAATCGAGTAGATCATGGATTTGCGTTCAAATAGTATATTTCCCACAGGAAAAATTGATGAAACGACCCTATAAATCAATGACATGACTCCTGTCAAAACGAACACCCACACAACACATGACGGGAATAAAAATCATATATGGCACAATTTGGCGGTTGGCGATTTTTAGGCAAGTTCTATAGGACTCGGCCTTATAGCGGCCCCCTGTATTGTAAAAACAGCTCTCTATAAACCACTCATGCATACATCGTATGATATGTGCATGACTTGTTCATGGAGCAGCACAGTTTGCGTACCATATTTCACCTAAAATATTTCACTCGCACCGCCCTACCATATATCTACTAAAATAATTTAGATGTGCATAAGCACCAGAGAGGTTTCCTATTCCATCTCGTAACATTCACACAAATGTTCCTTATGACAATACCTCGAGCGAGTTTGACTTTCAAGGTCAAAGTCACTGTTGCTATTTTTAGAAAAACTTTGTCATTGCTCTAGTGACTACATTTTTTCACAAATTTCAATATAACATCACACAAATGTTCCTTATGACAATATCTCGAGCTATTTAGACTTTCAAGGTCAAGGTCACTGTGGCTATTTTTAGAAAAACTTTGTCATGGTTCTAGCGCCTACATTTAATGATGGATTGTAATAGAACATCACACAAATGTTTCTTATGATAATATCTCGACTTACTTCGACTTTCAAGGTCATGACCTCAAAGTCAAGGTCACTGTGGCTATCTTTAGAAAAACTTTGTCATCGCTCTACCGCCTACATTTATTAACAGATTTTAATATAACTTCACACAAAAGATGCTTATGATAATATCTTGAGCAAGATCTACTTCGTGGTCATGGCCTCAAGTCAAGGTCACTGGCTATTTTTAGAGAAACGTCATCACTCTAGAATGTACATTTATTGGAGGATTTTTAAACAAACTTTACACAAATGTTGCATATGATAATATCTCAAGCAAGTTGGACTTTTGCCATTTCAGTGTTTTCCACACACGAAGTTGTCTAGTGCGAGGGGATTTGTATCGCATGCGATGCCTTGTTTTTATTTTGCATGAATGTTCCTTGGGTGGACCTCTTAGATTCCTTGAAGAAATTTTGATCCGACAAAAAACATGGCCGCCATGGGCGGGGCTTATTTTTACTATTTAACATATAACGTAATGCTAAAAAATCATTTTCTGCAAAAGTACTTGTGGGATTTCATTGTAATTTGCATGAATTGTCCTTGGGTGGACTGTTGTCAGATTCCTTGAAAAAAATTTGATCTTACAAAAAAACATGGCCGCCATGAGCGAGGCTTATTTTCACTATATAACATATAGTGTAATGCTGAAAATATTTTCTGCAAAAGTTCTTGTTTTATTTCATAGTTATTTGGCATGCATGTTCCTTGGGTGGACCTCTGTCAGATTCCTTGAAGAAATTTTGATCCGACATAAAACATGGCTGCAGTGGGCGGGGTTTATTTTCACTATATAACATGTAGTGTAATGTTAAAAAAGTCTTCTCTTCTTCAAAAGCTCGTGTTTATTTATTTATTTATTTATTTATTTAAAAGTACCTTCCTGTATCTGAATTAATCTCCTCCAATTTTGCTGACTATCACATATCTATAGAGGTCCACCTACAAATTGTCATTCTAAAATTCAAAACATCAGAAATTTCACATGCCCATCACACTGGTGATAGAACTGATGTTTTCAACACAAACTCTATTTATACGACTTGATGTTTCAAAATAAATTCAAAATACTGAGGGAGATTGATTTATTAGACCTAATTATACTACAGTGTCAACAGTTCTCCAGATCCCTGAGGGTTAAAATGGCTTAGTTGAAAAGGGAGGCATACCGAATCCGATGGAGGAAAGGAAAAAATAAATAAATAAAGAAATAAAAACATAAATTTGTTCATTTTTTAGCTCCTCTGGCCAAAGACCGGCGGGTCTTATGTTATATGTTATGGCCCTGTGTCTGTTTTGCGTCTGTGCGGTTGTGCATCCGTGCGTTAACTTTTTTCTTTAAACATTTCCTCCTTAACTACTTGGTCGATTGTAACCAAACTTCACAGGAATGTTTCTCACATAGTCCTCTTCTGAATTCCTTCAAAGAATTTTGTTACATGCAGAACAAAATGGCATCGAAAGCAAAAAAAAAAAATTTAAAAATCTTCTTACTTTGCATGAATGTTCCTTGGGTGGACCTCTGTCAGATTCCTTGAAGCAATTTTGATCAGACAAAAAACATGGCCGCCATGGACACGCCCATTGGCTAATTAGCTTCCATAGACTCATAAAGGGATCTTTTTTTTTTTTTTAATCTTCTCCTCCAAAACCGCTAAATGGATTTCGTTCTTAATTGTCATGAATGTTCCTTGTGTCTACCATTGTCAGATTCATTGAAGAAATTTTGATCAGACAAAAAACATGGCCGCCATGGCCACCACCTTTGGCCCATTAGCTTCCATAGACCAATAAACGGAAAAACTTCTTCCCTGAAACCATAAAGCCTAAAGCTAAGACATTTACAGTAAAACCTGTCTTAGTGGCCACCTCTATTAAGCAAGCAACCTGTCTTAAGCAAGCAGGCATTCAGTTCCCAAGAAAGGCAGATGTGTTAAATTTCACCTGTATTAAGCAAGAACCTGTCTTAAGCAAGCATATTTTGACTATCCCTTAGGCACTTGCTTAATACAGGTTGAACTGTAGTATGTAGCAAAGTTATGTGGTCACCTACTAAGTCCTGCGAACTATGACTCTTGAGTCCAAATTGGCAACGCCCCGGTGCTTAGTAGCTCCCATAGACTAATAATGACAAAATCTTTAAACTTTTCTCCTCTGAAACCATAAAGCCAAGAGCTTAGTATGTAGCAACTTGAAGTATTCAACTGCATAAATCCTGCCAACTATGCCCCTGGGGTCCAAATTGGCCACACCCTGAGGCCCATAAGCTCCCATAGACTTATACTGGGAAAAACTGACAAAAATCTTCTCTGAAACCATCAGTGCCCAGAGCTTAGATATTAAGTATGCAGCAACGTCAAGTGGTCACTCAAATAAATCCTGCCAACAATGCCCCTGGGGTAAAAAAATGGTCACGCCCAGAAGCATATTAGTTCCCATAGACTTATAATAGGAAAAAGTTAAAAAAAGTCTTCTTCTCTGAAACCATAAGGCCCAGAGCTTTAGATATTTAGAACGGAGCAATGCCAAATGGTCACTCACATAAATCCTGCCAACCATGGCTCTGGGGTCCAAAAAATATAGAATGGACATTCCTTGGGTGGATCACTTGTTTCTTTTTTACCCATTGCATGCGGGAAAACCCTAAATGGGTACCTTGGCAAACAGTGCTGGCCCAGATCAGACCCCACAGAACACCATGTCTGATCAGGGCCTGCACTTTTTGCTAACAGAATTTTCCATCAAAAATAGAAAAAAAAATAGGCCTGACACCCCTTATATGACAAATGGACTGGTCCAACATATAGCAGTAGAAGAGTCCACTAGTATACCATTGGTTAATGTAATAAATATGACAATTGTCTGAAGTTAGCCGGTGGAGCGACAGGCCCTCTTGGGCCTCTTGTTGACCTTGTCATCACCGTAGCCCTTTCAGTTTTGATCGGATCTTTCTGAAACTTATATGCAAGGTGGCTGGGGATAAAACCTCGGATGAGTTCGCATACCAGCAAAGGTGGCCTATTTATCATAGAGTAAGGTCCCTTTGATTGCTGAAAATGTTGATTTTTGACCTTGTCATCACTGTAGCCCCTTCAGTTTTGATCGGATCTTTCTGAAACTTATATGTAAGGTGAATGGAGATAAAACCTAGGATGAGTTGGAATACCGGCCAAGTTGGCCCATTTATCATAGGGTTACGTCCCTTTGATTGCTGAAAATGCCGATTTTTGACCTTGTCATCACCGTAGCCCTTTCAGTTTTGATCGGATCTTTCTGAAACTTATATGTAAGGTGGCTGGCGATAAAACCTCGGATGAGTTCGAAAACCGGCCAAGTTGCCCCATTTGCTATATAGGTATGTCCCTTTGATGGCTGAAAATGTCGATTTTTTACCTTTTCATCACCATAGCCCCTGCAGTTTTGATCTAATCTTTCTGAAACCTATATGTAAGGTGAATGGAGATAAAACCTAGGATGAATTGGAATACCGGCCAAGTTGGCCCATTTATCATAGAGTTACGTCCCTTTGATTGCTGAAAATGCCGATTTTTGACCTTGTCATCACGGTAGCCCATTCAGTTTTGATCGGATCTTTCTGAAACTTATATGTTAGGTGGCTAGTGATAAAATCTTGGATGAGTTCGAAAACAGGCCAAGTCAGCCCATATATCGTAGAGTTATGTCCCTTTGATGACTGAAAATGTTGATTTTTGACCTTGTCATTACTGTAGCCCCTTCAGTTTTGATAAGATTTTTCTGAAACTTATATGTAAGGTGGCTGGGGATGAGACCTCGGATGAGTTCGAAAACTGGCCAGGTCGGCTCATTTATTTTAGAGTAACATCCCTTTGATTGCTAAAAATGCCAAATTTTGACCTTGTCATCACCGTAGCCCCTTCAGTTTTGATCGGATTTTTCTGAAACTTATATGTGAGGTGGCTGGGAATGAAATCTTGGATGAGTTTGAATACTGGCCAAGTCTGATCGGATCTTTCTGAAACTTACATGTAAGGTGGCTGGGAATAAAACCTCAGGTGAGTTCGAATACCGGCCAAGTCGGCACATTTATCATTGAGTGACGTGCTATTGATTGCTGAAAATGCCTATTTTCGACATCGTCATCACTGCTGCCCCTTTAGTTTTGAACGGATCTTGATGAAACTTACAAACAAGGAAGTCAGGCAGAAAGCTTGGAGGAGTTTGAAAACTTGTTTTTGAACTTGTCATCACCATAGCCACTTGAGTTTAGATCGGATCTTCTTAGCAAGTCAGGAATAAAAGCTTGAATGAGTTTGAAAACCGGTGAGGTCAGCCTGTTTATCATAGAGTTACATTCTACTTGATTTTCAGAAAATGCTTACCCTGTCATCACCATGTCCTCCTATAAAGCCTCCAGTAAAGGTTGGCACTTCCTTAAACTTTGATTCTGTTAGCTCAGGTGAGCGATACTTGTTTACGGCCAATAACTTTTATTTTTCTATGAACATTTTTAAAGTTTCTATGCAGAAATGTTCATCTTCATTAGATGATGTGACAAGACCCAGCTCAATACCTCCAATGTCAAGGTTATACTTAGCAGTCAAAAACGGGGGAGACATCTGTGTTTTTGTAGAAAAACAAATTCTAGTTAAATTTTGATTTTTCCTCATATATTCTGTTTAAAATGAGTATTGAACACTTATCCTCTGAAAAAATTATTTTGCTACACCCATTTCTGCCTATAATGTATTCAAGTCACAAACTGCATTACAAACAGTGTAGACTATGGTTGTCATCTACAGCAGGATGAGGGTTGAGGCTGCAAAATCAGGTCTTTCAGGCTTTGAAAAGTTTGGTCAGTATGAGGCCTGTAACACTCATAAAGCTAAAAGCATCCGGCGGGTCGTGCACTTCAGCTGAAGCACTGGTTACTTCTATTTTTCCCCCATTTTTTTCTTTTATTGAAACGATTAAGAGAAAACCTGTTTGGTTGACATTAGGCATTATTACCCCTTATAGCAGAAAGGTGTGAAAATTAGTGTGTTTTGATAAGCATGGGTACAACAGGAAAATGTCAAACCATAAATCACACATGTTAATCACCTTGGAATATAGCTAGAATTTTAATTCCATGAAACCGATGAAACCCATGTTTAAAAGGGTTCAATATCCTATGGAAGCTAGGGAGGGAGGGAGTGTTTGAGTTTTACGTCCCACCAACAGCTAAGGTCATACGGAGACGGGACCTCGGTTTTAAAGACTCCTACGAAAGTCTGGAGAAGCCCGGGGTCGATCCTGCGATCCCTGGTTCACAAGGCGAGTAGCGTAACCACTGCACCATGGAGGCTTCTCTATGGAAGCTAGGAATACACCGGAGAACTGAAAAGGTAAGATTGTACATGTTTTCTCTAAGCCTCGGATTATGATTATTATGCCCCCGCGTATTCGGAGAATACCGGAAGGGCATTACGTTTTACCCCTGTCTGTTATTCCGTTCGTCCGTCCCGACATCGTGTCCGGGCCATAACTCCTAAACCGTATGGAATATATTCATGAAACTTCACAGGTGCATTCATCACACTTAGACGATGTGTCATACACAAGGAAGACAACTCTTGCATTTTGGTTTTTGAATTATATGCCCTTGACTTAGTCATCGGGCCATAACTCCTAAACCGTATGGAATATATTCATGAAACTTCACAGGTGCATTCATCACACTGAGACGATGTGTCATGAACAGTAAGACAACTCTTGCATTTTGGGTTTTTGGATTATCTGCCCTTGATGCATATATTTTATGATTGATTTGAAGTACATTTGTAATATTTTTTCATGAATTGCATTTGGCGGGGACATCCGTGTCCTATGAACACTTTTTCTAGTTTTTTATTATAATTGTTATTATTATTTGTATTTTATTATCATTATTATTAGCTCGCCTTACGAAAGTAAGGGGGAGCTATTGCCATACCCCCGAGCGTCCGGCGTCGGCGTCGGCGTCCGCATTTGGTTAAAGTTTACCTGCAAGCTCTTATATGTGATGTTTTACAACTTTATTTTGAATATATAATTAATAATTGCTAAAAAAACAATATTTAACATTATCATTGTACTTCATTTTACAGGTTTTTTTTGGCTTAAATTGAACTTTTTGAGAAGTTAATATTTTCCTCTGTATTACCTCCCTCCCTTACTTCTCTGTGTTAAAGTTTACCTGCAAGCTGCGTGAGTTCAAATCCCGGGGGAGGAACGTTTTTTTTTTTTTTTTTCTTTCTTTTCTTTTTTTCTTTTTTAAAAACATAGCGGGGTCTGGGGCTCAAGGTCAAGGTCACTGTGGCTATTTTTAGAAAAACATTGTCATCGCTCTAGCGCCTTCATTTATTGATGGATTTTAATATAACTTCACACAAATGTTCCTTATGACTTTGACTTTCAGGGTCTGGGGCCTAAGGTCAAGGTCACTACTTTCAGGGTCACGGGGTCAAGGTCACTGTGGCTATTTTTAGAAAAAACATTGTCATTGTTCTTGCACCTGAATTTATTGATGGATTTTAATAAAACTTCACACAAATGTTGGGTATGATGATATCTCTAGCAAGTTCGACTCTCAGGTTCAGGGGCTGAAGGTCAAGGTCACTGTGGCTATTTTTAGAAAAAACTTTGTGATCGCTCTAGTGCCTACATTTATGGATGGATTTTAATATAACTTCACAAAAATGTTGGCAATGATGATATCTTGAGCGAGTTCGACTTTCAGGGTCTGGGGCTGAAGGTCAAGGTCACTGTGGCTATTTTTAGAAAAACTTTGGCATCGCTCTTGCGCCTTCATTTATTGATTGATTTTAATATACCTTGACACAAATGTTTGGTATGATGATATCTTGAGTGACTTTGACTTTCCGGGTCAGGGGCTGAAGGTCAAGGTCACTGTGGCTATTTTTGAGAAAAACTTGATCATTGCTCTAGTGTCCAGATTTATTGATGGATTTTAAGATAACTTCATACAAATGTTGGGTATGAAGTTCAACTTTCAGGGTCTGGGGCTCAAAGTCAAGGTCACTGTGGCTATTTTTAGAAAAACTTTGTCATCACATTTATTGATGGATATAATGTAATTTTACACAAATGCTAGGCTAGGCTTTTTTAATTTATCTTGCTCGAGGGGATTTGTATTGTCTGTGATGCCTTGTAGACTTGGTAGTTTGTAGAATTTTTTTTTATCAAATATAGATTTCTTTTTCATTTTTTTTTTTGCAGTAGAAAGGCTTGAAAACAGGATGATTAGGGGTACATTTTGGTTCTCTTTCATTTGCTGCAGTCTATTGGGCTGTTTTACAGAATATTTTTTTTGGATAACTTGCCCGCATCCATCTTAGGCCCCCAAAGGCGAGCTATGTTGTCTTCTGACAACTCTTGTTATTATTATTGTGAAAGGACACTTATATTAAGATCAGGCTTATGCTACAGTGTTCCAATCCATTTAGGCAGGATAATAATTTTAAAATCACTTGCTTTTTAAAAGTATTAATTGCGAAAATACGCCTATTAAAAATATATTGAAATTTTACCATCAAATTTTTAGATAAAATGTTCTGATATTTTTCATATTTCTGCTGGAAAACATAGATTGTAGGTACTCGTTTGGATCGACTCGCCGAGACGGTTCTAACGAGTACCTACAATCAATGTTTTCCAGTGGAAATATGAAAATAATATACACCGCTGTAAACCCCAGTTTTACTGTATAAAAGTGGGGTTTAAAAAATTAGGCGTGTTTTCGTAATAATTTCAAGAAAATACATGAACCCGAAAATATTTTGTTCTTAAATAAATGAATAAATAAATAAAAATAAGGAAATAAAGCTTGTAATAAATAGTGTTCTATTAAAAGGTCGTAATGTAAGCAGATTTCTTTAGACATTTTAAACATAGGCTCAAGATGAAAGGGGCAGGGGCTAACAGGAAATGGATGACATTTCTCACGGCCTTCTTGCGCATGCGCAGATATACCTTAGTATTAAGGTTCTCACGGATTTAAGGATCCCACGCTACAGAGGCAATGATCAGGAATCGATACAGTTAACCCACAGCTCCCATCAAATACACCGAAGGGAAAGAAGCACAAACATGAAGCAACAGACCCTAATGGAAACATCAATAGCAGAAAGCCAAAAGGACAGTCACTTTCCCACAAAATGGCCAATAGGCTATCCAAAATAAAATAATATAAGCGACACAAACTCCAAAAGACAAACCATAGCAAAAATAAACCGCGACAGAAGAACCTCCTGGGAACGGTCAGCGGGAAGGAATTCCACTGGGGGGCTTAAATCGATTTTACGTGACCACAATCCTCGCCCTTCCGTCGGGATTAAGACAAATAATTTGTTCAGTCTGCATGAAGGCCTCCTAACTCATCAGTGCAACATCTCCGTGAACACACACAACCACAGAGCTGAAACAAGGGTGAGGACTCGACAGCAAGAAACCACTGAAATACTGAAGCAAAATAAAACCAACAGTTTGACCCCGATGGGCCCGACCAGAGACAGAGCATCAGGTACCAACCAACATACTTGGTACAAACTTGTATCTGGAGATGGAAAATCCATATTTGACCTTTACCTACATTTCATGGTTAACTGACTTTGTAATATATTGCGACCACCCTAGCGTTCACCCTTATGGTCAAGTTTATTTCTCAAGAACTATAAGAGCTTCATTAATGATATTTGGTACAAACTTGAATCTGGAGATAGCAACTTAAATGCAAGCATCCATAGTTGACCTTGACCTAAATTTCATGGTTCACTGACTTTGTAATATATTGCGACCACCCTAGCGTTCACCCTAATGGTCAAGTTTATTTCTCAATAACTATAAGAGCTTCATTAATGATATTTGGTACAAACTTGAATCTGGAGATGGCAACTTAAATACAAGCATCCATAGTTGACCTTGACCTAAATTTCATGGTTCACTGACTTTGTAAAAATTGCGACCACCCTAGCGTTCACTCTAATGGTCAAGTTTATTTCTCAAGAACTATAAGAGCTTCAATAATGATACTTGGTACAAACTTGTATCTCGGGATGGCAACTTAAATGCAAGCATCCATATTTGACCTTGACCTTCATTTCATGGTTCACTGACTTTGTAAAATATTTCGACCACCCTAGCATTCACCCAAATGGTCAAGTTAATTTCTCAAGAATTATAAGAGCTTCATTAATGATACTTGGTACAAACTTGTATCTGGAGATGGAAACTTAAATGCAAACATCCATATTTGACCTTGACCTTCATTTCATGGTTCACTGACTTTGTAAAATATTGCAACCACCCTAACGATCACCCTGATGGTTAAGTTCATTTCACAGGATTTATTACAGCTTAATTAATGATACTTAGTACAAGCTTGCATTGAAGAATGGCAACTTTTATGCAAGCATCTATGTTTGACCTTGGCCTAGATGTCATGGTTAAGGACTGCACCCCCCACAAGTGCGATATAGCCTTCGGCGGAATTCTTGTGATATAAGTGCAGTGGCGGGGCATGGTGCATGGCTTGCAGTTTTATAATGTAAGCCGCGACAAGCATTAAGAGCTCAAAGCAAAATGTAGAAATTATCATAATGAAAACAAGCCTATTCAAATATATTGAACATTTTATCACCAAAAAATGAAAATTTTAAGATAAACATTGAGGCGCTTCTTACAAGTACCCACAGTATAATTTTGAGCAGAAATAAATAAAATAATGTCTACCCCTGTAAACCCCCAAAATTCACTCTATTAAAGTGGGGTTTAAGCGGATCAAAATTATACAGGCGTATTTTTTTCTGATGTACTCGTCTTATTTATAGAGAAAGAAGTTTTCTAATAAAATGTTCACTTTATTGCTATAAAAAACAGAGCCATAGGTTAATAGGTGTAGAAGCGAGAAAACCTGTATCTACTCTGCTTGAGCATTATCTATTGATATACCCCCGGCGTATGCCATGGGGGTATATAGTTTTTGTCTTTTCCGTCTGTCTGTCTGTCTGTCCGTACACAATTATTTTGTGTCAAAGATATCTCAGGAACTGCTTCACATAGAAACTTGAAATTTTGCACACATGATCAGTATGACTACTTGTATTGTGGGAAAGAAAATAAGGGCCAAGGGGTCAGGCCTTTTAGAGTTATTTCCCTTTGTAGTTCGGCACTGGCCGGGGGTATACGTGCCCCACTGGGCACTTTTGTCTAGTTTAAATAGTTGTAGGAAAAATATCACAGGAAAAAAAAAATCAGGAAAAAAAAAGTAAGGTTTGGTTAGGAAAAAAAGTCACGGAAGAAAAGTCAGAGAATTGGTTTTAATCATGTTAAATATTTTAGCTCACCTGAGTGCTCGAAGTGAGCTATTGTGATTGGTCTTTGTACGTCGTCCGAGCGTGCGTGCGTGCATCCGTCGTCAAATTTTGCTTTAAACGACTTCTCCAAAACTGCTGGACAGATTTTGAAATAATTTCACAGGAACGTTCCTTGGTTGATCCTCAACCGAAATTGCTCAAATTGTTCTGCTTGGGTGAACAAGATGGTCACCAGAGCTAAAAATAGAAAACCCTTTAAACGACTTAACCAGTGCATGGATTTTAAAATAATTTTACAGGAAGGTTCCTTGGTTGATCCTCTACAAAATTGCTCAAATCGTTCTGCTCAGGTGAACAAGATGGCCGCCAGAGCTAAAAATAGAAATACTTTTAAACGACTTATCCTTAACCAGTGCATGGATTTTAAAAAAAATCCACAGGGAGGTTCCTTGGGTTACCCTCTACCAAAATTGCTCAAATCGCTCCGCTTGGGTGAACAAGATGGCCACCAGAGCTAAAAATAGAAATACCTTTAAACGACTTCTCTTTAACCAGGGCATGGATTCCAGAATAATTTCACAGGAAGGTTCCTTGGGTCACCCTCTAACAAAATTGCTCAAACCGTTCCACTCGGATGAACAAGATGGCCGCCAGAGCTAAAAATAGAAAAACAAAGTGACTTCTTCTCCTTAACCAGTGGATGGATTCCAGAATATTTTTACAGGAAAGTTCCTTGGGTGACCCTCATCCAAAATCGCTCAAAATGTCGCTTGGATGAATAAAATGGCCACCTGAGCTAAAAATAGAAAAGCCTTTAAAAGACTTCTTTTCCTCAACTGTTGGATGAATTTTGAAATAACTGCCAAGAATTTCCTTGGATGACCCTCTATCAATATTGCTCAAACCGCTCTGCTCGGATAAACAAGATGGCCACCAGGGCTAAAATCAGAAGTATATACAATGTAGGTTCTGGGACAAAATTCTGAGACAGGCTCCATTCAGCAAATAAAGCCTCCCAGCACCCAAACATTAGGTTCTGGGACACCCTCAATTCAGTAAATCAAGCTTCCAAGCACCCAAACATTTTGCCGCAAGCGCCCCATCAACCCCATCCCCAAAAATCGTAGACAATGGGGGTTCAAGGACAACATTTTGGGGCAAAAAGAACTGGGGCCTGCCCCACCCCCCTGGCGAGCCCCAGTTCTAAGATAAATTCGAGGTTTAATAAGGAAGTAACCTATTTAGGCAGATACTTGTAATAGATATACTGGTTTTAGCCTCGTTTATTTCAAACCATGACTAAGGGACACAACACTTGCAAATGGCTGACAGTTAGCTCGATAGAGTTCTGTGGTAAGAGTTGTTTGGGAGAGTACTGTAAAATTCACCTCATGCGTCTCCACAAGGGTTCATACACGCAGCCATGCAATGTCTGTGGGGTGGGAGTTACAAACAAACAACATTCTATCTTCAATTAAATAAAGATACGCTGTCCTTGGACAAATTCTAGGCCTCTTTTTCATGATATCTTACATGGCCATATGCTAAAGATGTTTTACCATCTTCTAAAATGTAACGTTTATTGTCAAAACAAGATGTAACTCACCTATTTTAGTCAGTCGCTGTTGAAAAAATATGAGTTCACTTCATTGTTGAGCTAAAACACAAGCAATTTCTATTAGATTACAAAGCGCAGCGATTTACTACACAGTAGAGTACACCCTAAGTTTAAACGGAAGCCTTAGACTGGCAGACTTAAATATGGCGGCAAAGAAAAATTTCCAAGCTCGTGACGTCACTGTAATTTATTTATATTTAACAAAAAATAAACAATTTTGTACCACCAGAAAAATAAGAAATAAAAATTTACTCCTATTATGGAGACTTTTGGGAAACACAATATTTATTTATACTTCATTATGATTGTACTGCGTTTTATTAAGCTTATTTTTTTTTAGTAACACTATCACCCCACAGGGCAATACACACACAAGTGGTAACTTTACCACACACGTACGCACGCACACACACACACACTTACACACACACTACGCACCATTGTTGGCACCTCTAGTAAGTCTCTAGTGTTTCGAGCGTCCGCTAGGCGCAGAAGTAAGGGGTGGCCATGCAAAGGAGTGCAAATCCCGCTGGTCGCAATGCAAAGAAAAAAACCTCCAAAATCCGACCAGTCGCGGAGGGTTTTGCTGTTTTTGGTGAGAATTCGAATCTCCGGAGAGACAACTATTTTTAGCTCACCAGAGCCAAAGGCTCAGGGGGAGCTAATAGGATAGGCAGTTGTCCGTCGTCGTCATCTGCGTCGTCCTCTGCATCAACGCTTTCAAACGACATCACCTCTGAAGCCACTTGGCCAATTCAGCCCAAATTTCATCTGTAGCATCCTTGGGCTGGGGGATTAAACATTTGTTTTTAATGAAAATCGGCTCATTAGTTTGGTTGCTATGTCAACTTAGAGTTTCCATAGACTTATAATGGGGAAAATAGAAAAATGGCATTTACTGCTAAACCTTTGCAGATATTTTGACAAAACTTTTATAGAAACATTCCTAGAGTGAACTTCTTTTAGCCACATCCTTTTATGCCAACATGGGGTCGCCCAGGGTGTGCTGGGGCCATGCCCCACCCCCTTCAGTGCATAAAAGGCCATGTATCTCAGAAACCATGTAGATCCCGAACCCTCAACCATATATATATTTTTTTCTTATGATAAGACGCATTCAGTGACACCAACCTGGGGGTCCCCTGGGATGTGCCGGGCCCATGCCCCACCCCCTCCACTTCGTAAAAGGCCCGATATCTCAGAAACCGCTCAGATCCCCACCCCAAAACCATATATGTTCTTGTTTCTTACGATAAGATGCATTCAGTGACACCAACCTATGGGTCCTCTGAGATGTGCCCGGGCCATGCCCCCACCCCCGCACTTTGTGAAAGACCCAATATCTCGAGACTGTTGAGATCCCCACCCCTAAACCATATATGTTTTCATTCCCTATGATAAGACGCATTCAGTGATACCAACCTTGGGGTCTTCCAGGGTTGGCCGGGGCCATGCCCCACCCCTCCATTTCATTAAAGGCGATATAACTCAGAGAAACTATCCAGATCCCCACCCCAAAACCATATATATTCTTGTTTCTTATGATAAGACCCTATCAGCCCCTGCCTACAGGGGCTTGAAGAAATATAAGGGCTGCATGATGCTTCCACGCAGACCTGAACCCGGGCCGCACACTAGTACTGGTAAACCGTTTAGAGGATCTAAGATGTCCAGGAACCGAGTTGCGAGGCGGCCTGTCTATGCTCATAAACCCAATTGGTTTCATTGGGCGACAGGGCTTGAGATGTCATTTCATCTCAATGTCGGGTAAAAGTACCACACAATTGGAAGCAACGTCTCCAGTCACAGCCACCCAAAAATGGCTTGTCTGCTCTCTATCTCATTAATGAATTAATTTATTTTAGTTAAACTTGGTGCAATATATCTTTACAACATACCACAGATATGATTAGATTTTGGTGACCTTTACCTCATTTTCAAGGTCACAGCCACCCCAAAACAGTAATTTTGGGCCTAAAATGGCTTGTCTGCACTCATTAACGGATTTACCAAGTTTCATCATACTTGGTACACCACATCATTACAACAAACCGCTGATTTGATTAGATTTTGGTGACCTTGACCTCATTTTTTAAAGGTCATAGTGACCCCAAAACAGTCAATTTTGGGCCAAAAAAATGGTTGTCTGCACTCTATCTCATTAACAAATTGATTGATTTTCGTCAAACTTGGTACAATATATCATTACAACAAACCGCAGATTTGGTAAGATTTTGGTGACCTTGACCTTTTACAAAGTCACAGTGCCCCAAGGACAATCAATTTTGGGCGAAAAATGGCTTGTCTGCACTCTACCTCATTAACAAAACGATTAATCATAGCCAAACTTGGTACAATGTATCAATTCAACATATTACAGACTTGATTAGATTTTTGTGACCTTGACCTTTTTTTAGGTCACAGTCAGTCAATTTTGGGCCATAAATGGCGTGTCTGCACTCTTAAGGCCTAGGTCTCCTTAAACCTGTTCTTTTGGGGCCAAAAATGGCTTATCTGTAACCTATTTCATTTAAGAATTTATGAATGTTGGTCAAAATCAGTACAATATTTAAATACAGTCTGCCAAATTTGTCTGGTGATCTGAGCTTTTCAATGACTGTTTGTTTTATTAAGGTCACAGGCTCCCGAGAAAACTGTCATATTTTGCCAAAAATGGCTTGTTTGCAGCATACATTTTGGTTTCTTTAATTAAAGTCAAATGTGTCGTTTAAGATACTTATGGTGTGGGGGGGGGGGCATTGTTTTCTTTTGAAAACATTTATAGTTATTCAAAAGGCTGAAACAGTTTGTCATGCGCCAGAACCACAACTCTGGTTGCAATGGTTTTTGAGTGATCTCCTCCTTTAATAAAAATAAGTGATTACCTTGTGATGTAAACTGACCGGCTCAAAAATGACCTAAATAGTGGTGACTGGGCCGTTAAACTCCAATACAAACAAAACAAATTCACAAATGTGATTAAGACTGTTCATTGTCAGTAATGACAGACGATTTGTTTGTTTGTCTGGATTTGAGTTTTAACGGCCCACTCCAAACTATTGGTTTCATTGGGCGACAGGGCTTGAGATGTCATTTCATCTCAATGTCGGGTAAAAGTCCCGCAAAATTGACAGCAACGGCTCAAAATGACCTTTAAAGTATTGATGGGGACGTTAAACATCAAATCAATCAAAAACAAATTCAACACTATTTAGGTCATTTTTTAGTTTACCTATTAACACTTACAGGCCCCGATAGCTCAGTTGGTAGAGTGTCCGCTCCGGGGAACGGGAGGTCTCGGGTTCGATCCCGGGCCGCGACATACCAAAGTCGTTAAAAATGGTACTAGCTGCTCTTTGTTTGGCACTCAAATTTACGGGGTAGAGCTAGGACTGGTCGATCCAGTGTCAGGATAATGTGACTGGGTGTGGTATCATGTAATGTGTCTGGGACATGATACTTCAGTGAGGCAGCACTATAAACGTGAGCATTGAGCTCCCTGTCGCAACCAGACACCGTCGTGATATGACTGAAAAATTGTTGAAAGCGACGTTAAACCCGAATTCACACACACACACACACACACACACACACACACACACACACACACACACACACACACACACACACACACATATTAACACTTTCCCTGGGCAGGCTTATATGTAAGCGGTTAACCAGTAGAGTGCACATTCTTTCGCCAGAAACTGACAACGGTTCTTCTTGAATCATTGGAAGGGAGAGAATGACAGCAGAAAAGATTTCATGATCAATCTCAACGAAACAACGCTGCCAACCTCGCATACGGGAAAAGTTCGGCCATATGAAATCAAAGGAAATCAGGGGAACAAACCTGTACTGGCAGTTTTTCCAGGTAGTCTCCAGAATTACGCTACTTGATACCTGTTTTAAAGCAATTCGGCTATTTTCGGCAGTTTTCGGTGACAATCGGTTGTGACCGTTAATCCTTGTCTCAGACAATTGCTTAAGGGTATTACAGTGGCATATTTAAATTAACTAAATATGATGATTTATTGGTCCATATATAATACGGATTAAATTGCTTTTCAAATAAGGGAAAGTGTTTGTTTTATGCCGCATTTATCAAATAACCTAATGCCACTTTTATTTATTTTTTTTTTAATTTATTTATTTTGTTTATTTATTTTTTTTTTTTTTTTGGCCAAGTGGTTAGTTAACGAGTCGTTAAAGCAAAAAAAAAAAAAAAAAAAAAATGCGAATAGGGTTTGCATCAATTTTGCAAAAAGCTCCTCACATTTTCCAGCAGAATTACAAGAGTATTAGGTACCTATTGAATAGTTAACGTTTTGACCAGTAGCGAGTTCATTAACCCATTCAGTATACCACAAACCCCTAAAGGGGTACCGTGGCAAACAGTGCAGGCCCAGATCAGATGCCACATACCGCGGCGTCTGATCAGGGCCTGCACTGTTTGCTTAAAGTTCAGTCAGTTTCCAAATAGATTTTGATGAAAACGCAACCTGACACCCCTAAATTTTGAAATGGAGTCCTGCTGTATATAAGGTGAAAGATTCCATTTGGTACAAAAAGGGTTAACATACGCTGCTTTGAACAACTTGGCCTTGATGCTCAATGTGTGTTAAGTAGAACGCAGTTGACTCAATGTTAAAGTTTTGATAGTTTTGAGACGGATTGACAAACGCTTCTAAGTACAGTAGCTTTGCACTGCTGATTTTCACGTGCCTGTCACTGGTTTGCTTGAAACCCATCATTGAGACTGCTCTAACGAGTACCCACAATCTATGTCTTGGACCAGAAAGAGCAAAATAATGAATGCCCCTGTTAATACAGAGCCTGATTTAGAGGGGTTCTTCAAGGACTTGCTATACGGCTATTTAAAGCCGCACGTCAGAGAGCGAAAGAATGTGCACTGTACTGGGTAACCGCTTACGTTTAAGCCTGTCCAGGAAAAGAGTGGATAGGTAAACTGACCGGCTCAAAAATGACCTAAAATAGTGTTGACTGGACCGCTAAATTCCAATACAAACAAAAGCTCTGTTGGCCTCGTTAAGCAATAAAGGGGAACACAGTAAGCAAACGGTTTCATTTTTAATCATTTTATTTGACAACTTATCGGTTTTTAATCCGTTGAACCCATACTGGTCTAACATCACTTAACCCTTTTTTGTACCAAGTGGAATCTTCCTCCTATAGCAGGAGTCCATTTCAAAATTTAGGGGTGGCATGTTGTGTTTTCTTCAAAACCTATTTGGAAAATGGTTGGATTTTTAGCTCACCTGGGCCGAAGGCTCCAGGGGAGCTTATAGTATAGTGGGTCGTCCGTCCGTCCGTCGTCCGTCCACACTTTTGAGCAGCTATATCTCTGTATCCTGCAGGCTGATCTCAATCATTTCTCATCTGTAGCATGCCTCTGGTGGGGCATTGATGACATAAACTTTTTTTTGAAATCGCTTTAAAACTTTGGTTCCTATGGCAACCACAAGGTCCCATAGACTTACTATGGGAAAATGCTTGTCATCACTGTAGCGCCTTCAGTTTTGATCGGATCTTTCTGAAACTTATATGTAAGGTGACTGGGGATAAAAACTCGGATGAGTTCGAAAACCGACCAAGTCGGCCCATTTATCATAGAGTTAAGTCCCCTTTGATTGCTGAAAATGCCCATTTTCGACCTTGTCATCACCGTAGCCCCTTCAGTTTTGATCGGATCTTTCTAAAACTTATATGTAATGTGGCTGGGGATAAAACCTCGGATGAGTTCGAAAACCGGCCAAGACCGCCGATTTATCATAGAGTTACGTCCCTTTGATTGCTGAAAATGCCGATTTTTAGCTCACCTGGGCCGAAGGCTCCAGGGGAGCTTATAGTATAGTGGGTCCTCCGTCGTCCGTCGTCCGTCCGTCGTCCGTCCACACTTTTGAGCAGCTATATCTCTGTATCCTGCAGGCTGATCTCAATCATTTCTCATCTGTAGCATGCCTCTCGTGGGGCATTGATGACATAAACTTTTTTTCGAAATCGCTCTAAAACTTTGGTTCCTATGGTAACCACAAGGTCCCATAGACTTACAATGGGAAAATGCTTGTCATCACCGTAGCGCCTTCATTTTTGATCGGATCTTTCTGAAACTTATATGTAAGGTGACTGGGGATAAAAACTCGGATGAGTTCGAAAACCGGCCAAGTCGGCCCATTTATCATAGAGTTACGTCCCTTTGATTGCTGAAAATACCAATTTTCAACCTTGTCATCACCGTAGCCCCTTCAGTTTTGATCGGATCTTTTTGAAACTTATATGTAATGTGGCTGGGGATAAAACCTCGGATGAGTTCGAAAACCGGCCAAGTCCCCCTATTTATCATAGAGTTACGTCCCTTTGATTGCTGAAAATGCCGATTTTCGACCTTGTCATCACCGTAGCCCCTTCAGTTTTGATCGGATCTTTCTGAAACTTATATGTAAGGTGGCTGGGGATAAAATCTCGGATGAAGTCGAAAACTGACCAAGTCAGCCCATTTATAGTAGAGTATTGTCCCTTTGATTGCTGAAAATGCTGTTTTTTGACCTTGTCATCACTGTAGCCCTTTCAGTTTTGATCGGATCTTTCTGAAACTTATATGCAAGGTGGCTGGGGATAAAACCTCGGATGAGTTCGCATACCAGCAAAAGTGGCCTATTTATCATAGAATCAGGTCCCTTTGATTGCTGAAAATGTTGATTTTTGACCTTGTCATCACTGTAACCCCTTCAGTTTTGATCGGATCTTTCTGAAACTTATATGTAAGGTGAATGGAGATAAATCGTAGGATGAGTTGGAAAACCGGCCAAGTTGGCCCATTTATCATAGTGTTACGTCCCTTTGATTGCTGAAAATGCCGATTTTTGACCTTGTCATCACCGTAGCCCTTTCAGTTTTGATCGGATCTTTCTGAAACTTATATGCAAGGTGGCTGGGGATAAAACCTCGGATGAGTTCGAAAACCGGCCAAGTTGCCCCATTTACTATATAGTTATGTCCCTTTGATGGCTGAAAATGTTGATTTTTTACCTTGTCATCACCGTAGCCCCTGCAGTTTTGATCTAATCTTTCTGAAACCTATATGTAAGGTGAATGGAGATAAAACCTAGGATGAGTTGGAATACGGCCAAGTTGGCCCATTTATCATAGAGTTACGTCCCTTTGATTGCTGAAAGCTGATTTTTGACCTTGTCATCACGGTAGCCCATTCAGTTTTGATCGGATCTTTCTGAAACTTATATGTAAGGTGGCTGGTGATAAAATCTTGGATGAGTTTGAAAACAGGCCAAGTCAGCCCATTTATCGTAGAGTTATGTCCCTTTGATGGCTGAAAATGTTGATTTTTGACCTTGTCATTACCGTAGCCCTTTCAGTTTTGATCAGATTTTTCTGAAACTGATATGTAAGGTGGCTGGGGATGAAACCTCGGATGAGATCGAAAACTGGCCAGGTCGGCTCATTTATTTTAGAGTAACATCCCTTTGATTGCTAAAAATGCCAAATTTTGACCTTGTCATCACCGTAGCCCCTCCAGTTTTGATAGGATTTTTCTGAAACTTATATGTGAGGTGGCTGGGAATAAAATCTTGGATGAGTTTGAATACTGGCCAAGTCTGATCAGATCTTTCTGAAACTTACATGTAAGGTGGCTGGGAATAAAACCTCAGGTGAGTTCGAATACCGGCCAAGTCGGCACATTTATCATAGAGTGACGTGCCTTTGATTGCTGAAAATGCCTATTTTCGACATTGTCATCACTGCTGCCCCTATAGTTTTGAACGGATCTTGATGAAACTTACAAACAAGGAAGTCAGGCAGAAAGCTTGGAGGAGTTTGAAAACTTGTTTTTGAACTTGTCATCACCATAGCCACTTGAGTTTAGATCGGATCTTCTTAGCAAGTCAGGAATAAAAGCTTGAATGAGTTTGAAAACCGGTGAGGTCAGCCTGTTTATCATAGAGTTACATTCTACTTGATTTTCAGAAAATGCTTACCCTGTCATCACCATGTCCTCCTATAAAGCCTTCAGTAAAGGTTGGCACTTCCTTAAACTTTGAATCTGTTAGTTCAAGTGAGCGATACAGGACCAAGCTAGCTTGGTCCTCTTGTTGACCTTGTCATCACCGTAGCCCCTTCAGTTTTGATCGGATCTTTCTGAAACTTATATGTAAGGTGGCTGTGGATAAAATCTCGGATGAGTTCGAAAACCGACCAGGTCGGCCCTTTAATCGTAGAGTAACGTCCCTGTGATTGCTGAAAATGCTGATTTTTGACCTTGTCATCACTGTAGCCCTTTCAGTTTTGATCGAATCTTTCTGAAACTTATATGTAAAGTGGCTGGGGATAAAATCTCGGATGAGTTCGAAAACCAGCCAAGTTGATCCATTTATCACAGAGTAACGTCCCTTTGATTGCTGAAAAGCCGATTTTTAGCTCACCTGGACCGAAGGCTCCAGGGGAGCTTATAGTATAGTGGGTCCTCCGTCGTCCGTCGTCCGTCCACACTTTTGAGCAGCTATATCTCTGTATCCTGCCGGCTGATCTCAATCCTCCTCATCTGTAGCATGCCTCTGGTGGGGCATTGATGACATAAACTTTTTTTGGAATTCGCTCTTAAACTTTGGTTCCTATGGCAACCACAAGGGCCCATAAACTTACTATGGGAAAATGCTTGTCATCACCTTAGCGCCTACAGTTTTGATCGGATCTTTCTGAAACTTATATGTAAGGTGACTGGGGATAAAAACTCGGATGAGTTCGAAAACCGGCCAAGTCGGCCCATTTATCATAGAGTTACGTCCCTTTGATTGGTGAAAAATTTTCGACCTTGTCATCACCGTAGCCCCTTCAGTTTTGATCGGATCTTTCTGAAACTTATATGTAATGTTGCTGGGGATAATACCTCGAATGAGTTCGAAAACCGGCCAAGTCCGCCGATTTATCATAGAGTTACGTCCCTTTGATTACTGAAAATGCCGATTTTTTACCTTGTCATCACCGTTGCCCCTTCAGTTTTGAACGGATCTTTCTGAAACTTATATGTAAGGTGGCTGGGGATAAAATCTCGGATGAGTTCGAAAACCGACCAGGTCGGCCCTTTAATCGTAGAGTAACGTCCCTGTGATTGCTGAAAATGCTGATTTTTGACCTTGTCATCACTGTAGCCCTTTCAGTTTTGATCGAACCTTTCTGAAACTTATATGTAAAGTGGCTGGGGATAAAATCTCGGATGAGTTCGAAAACCAGCCAAGTTGGTCCATTTATCACAGAGTAACGTCCCTTTGATTGCTGAAAATGCCGATTTTTGACCTTGTCATCACCGTAGCCCTTTCAGTTTTGATCGGATCTTTCTGAAACTTATATGCATGGTGGCTGGGGATAAAACCTCGGATGAGTTCGCATACCGGCAAAGGTGGCCTATTTATAATAGAGTTAGGTCCCTTTGATTGCTGAAAATGTTGATTTTGACCTTGTCATCACTATAGCCCCTTCAGTTTTGATCGGATCTTTCTGAAACTTATATGTAAGGTGGCTGGGGATAAAACCTCGGATGAGTTTGAAAACCGGCCAAGTTGCCCCATTTACTATATAGTTATGTCCCTTTGATGGCTGAAAATGTTGTTTTTTAGCTCACCTGGGCCGAAGGCTCCAGGGGAGCTTATAGTATAGTGGGTCCTCCGTCGTCCGTCCACACTTTTGAGCAGCTATATCTCTGTATCCTGCAGGCTGATCTCAATCATTTCTCATCTTTAGCATGCCACTGGTGGGGCATTGATGACATTACATTTTTTTCGAAATCGCTCTAGAACTTTGGTTCCTATGACAACCACAAGGTCCCATAGACTTACAATGGGAAAATGCTTGTCATCACCGTAGCGCCTTCAGTTTTGATCGGATCTTTCTGAAACTTATATGTAAGTTGACTGGGTATAAAAACTCGGATGAGTTCAAAACCGGCCAAGTCAGCCCATTTATCATAGAGTTACGTCCCTTTGATTGCTGAAAATGCCCATTTTCGACCTTGTCATCACCGTAGCCCCTTCAGTTTTGATCGGATCTTTCTGAAACTCATATGTAAGGTGCCTGGGGATAAAATCTCGGATGAGTTCGAAAACCGGCCAAGTCCGCCCATTTATCATAGAGTTACATCACTTTGATTGCTGAAAATGCCGATTTTTTACCTTGTCATCATGGTAGCCCCTTCAGTTTTGATTGGATCTTTCTGAAACTTATATGTAAGGTGGCTGGGGATAAATCCTTGGATGAGTTCGAAAACCGGCCAAGTCGGTCCAGTTATCATAGAGTTACGTCCCTTTGATTGCTGAAAATGCCGATTTTTGACCTTGTCATCACCGTAGCCCCTTCAGTTTTGATCGGATCTTCTTGGAACTTAAATATAAGGTTGCTGGGGATAAAATCTCGGATGAGTTTTGGCCAAGTAGGCCCATTTATCGTAGAGTAACGTCCCTGTGATCGCTAAAAATGCCGATTTTTGACCTTGTCATCACCGTAGCCCCTTCAGTTTTGAGCGGATCTTTCTGAACCTTATATGTAAGGTGGCTGGGGATAAAATCTTGAATGAGTTCGAAAACCAGCCAAGTCGGCCTATTTATCATAGAGTAACGTCCCTTTGATTGCTGAAAATGCAGATTTTTGACCTTGTCATCATCATAGCCCTTTCAGTTTTGATCGGATCTTTCTGAGACTTATATGTAAAGTGGCTGGGGATAAAACCTCAGATGAGTTCGAAAACCCGCCAAGTCCGCCCATTTATCATAGAGTAACGTCCCTTTGATTGCTGAAAAAGCCCATTTTTGACCTTGTCATCACAGTAGCCCATTCTGTTTTGATCGGATCTTTCTGAAACTTATATGTAAGGTGGCTGGGGATAAAACCTCGGATGAGTTCAAATACCGGCCAAGTGGACCCTTTAATCGTAGAGTAACTTCCCTTTGATTGCTGAAAATGTCGATTTTTGACCTTGTCATCACCGTAGCCCCTTCAGTTTTGATCGGATCTTTCTGAAACTTATATGTAAGGTGGCTGGGAATAAAATCTCGGATGAGTTCGAAAACCTGCCAAGTCAGCCCATTTATCATAGAGTTATGTCCCTTTGATGGCTGAAAATGTTGATTTTGACCTTGTCATCACCATAGCCCCTTCAGTTGTGATCGGATCTTACTTAAACTTATATGTAAGTTGGCTGGGGATGAAACCTCGGATGATTTCGAAGGTGGACGGGGATAAAATCTCAGATGAGTTCGAAAACCAGCCAAGTCGGCCCATTTATCATAGAGTAACATCCTTTTGCTTGCTAAAAATACCAATTTTTGACATGTCATCACCGTAGCCCTTTTAGTTTTGATCGGATCTTTCTGAAACTTATATGTAAGGTGGCTGGGGATAAAACCTCGGATGAGTTCATATGCCGGCCAATCAGCCAATTTATCTTAATGAAAAATCCCTTTGATTGCTGAAAATGTCGATTTTTGACCTTGTCATCACCGTAGCCCCTAAAGTTTTGATCAGATCTTTCTGAAACTTATACGTAAGGTGGCTGGGGATAAAACCTCGGATAAGTTTGAAAATCGGCCAAGTCGCCCGATTTATCATAGAGTTATGTCCATTTGATGGCTGAAAATGCCGATGTTTGACATTGTCATCACTGTAGCCCCTTCAGTTTTGATGGGATCTTTCTGAAACTTATATGTAAGGTGGCTTGGGATAAAACCTCAGATGAGTTCGAAAACCGACCAAGTTGGCCCATTTATCATAGATTTATGTCCCTTTGATTGCTGAAAATGTCGATTTTTGACCTAGTCATCACCATAGCCCCTTCAGTTTTGATCAGATCTTTCTGAAACTTATATGTAAGGTGGCTGGGGATAAAATCTCGGATGAGTTTCAAAACCGGCCAAGTCAGCCCATTTAACATAGAGTACAGCCCCTTTGATGGCTGAAAATTTTTGACCTTGTCATCACCGTAGCCCTTTCAGTTTTGATCCGATTTTTCTGAAACTTATATGTAAGGTGGCTGGAGATAAAACCTTGGATGAGTTCGAAAACTGGCCAAGTGGGCCCTTTTTTTTAGAGCAACATCCCTTTGATTGCTGAAAATGCCAAATTTTGACCTTGTCATCACCGTAGCCCCTTCAGTTTTGATCAGATCTTTCTGAAACTTATATGTAAGGTGGCTGGGAATAAAACCTAGGATGAGGTGGAATACTGGCCAAGTCGGCACATTTATCATAGAGCTACGTGCCTGTGATTGCTGAAAATGCCTATTTTCGACCTTGTCATCACTGCTGCCCATTCAGTTTTGATCGGATCTTAATGAAACTTACAAACAAGTAAGTCAGGCAGAAAAAGCTCGGAGGAGTCTGAAAACTTGTCAGGTTTGCCTATTTATCACATAGTAACATCCCTTTGATATGAGCAGTTAATTGCTTATTTTTGAACTTTTCATCACCATAGCCACTTCATTTTAGATAGGATCTTTTTAGCATGTCAGGAATAAAAGCTTGAATGAGTTTGAAAACCGGTGAGGTCATGCTGTTTATATTAGATTTACATTCTACTTGATTTGCAGAAAATGCTTACCCTGTCATCACCATACCTCCCATAAAGCCTTCAGTAAAGATTGGCACTTCCTTAAACCTTGAATCTGTTAGCTCAGGTGAGCGATACAGGACCAAGCTAGCTTGGTCCTCTTGTTCTTAAAATGACATCTCCTCCTAAACCACTGATTGGATTTTGACCAAACTTCACAGGAATGATCCTTAGGTGGTCCCCTTTCAAAGTTGTTCAAATAGTTCCGGTCCATTGCACATCTAGGTCACAGGAGCTAAAAATAGATTTTTAAGCGAAAACTTTAAAATTCTTCATCTCTGAAACTGCAAGGCCCAGGTCTTCGATATTTGGTATGAAGCTTCATCTAGTGGACCCCTACCAAGATTGTTCAAATTATAGCCCTGGGGGCCAAAATGCCCCCGCCCTGGGGGCCTTTGGTTTTACATGGACTTATATAGGGAAAATCATTAAAAATCTTCTTCTCTGAAACCACAAGGCCCAGGTCTTTAATATTTGGTGTGAAGCTTTACCTGGTGGACCTCTACTAAGATTGTTCAAATTATAGCCTTTGGGCCAAAAATGCCCCGGCCCTGGGGGCCTTTGGTTTTACATAGGCTTATACAGGGAAAATCTTTAAAAATATTCTTCTCTGAAACCGAGAGGCCCAGATCTTTGATATTTGGTGTGAAGCTTCAACTATTGGACCTCTACCAAGATTGTTCAAATTATAGCACTGGGGGCCAAAATGCCCCCGCCCCGGGGGCCTATGGTTTTACATAGGCTTATATAGGGAAAATCATTAAAAAATCTTCTTCTCTGAAACCACAAGGCCCATGTCTTTAATATTTTGTGTGAAGCTTCACCTGGTGGACCTCTACTAAGATTGTTCAAATTATAGCCTTGGGGCCAAAAATGCCCCCACCCTGGGTGCCTTTGGTTTTACATAGGCTTATACAGGGAAAATCTTTAAAAATCTTCTTCTCTGAAACCGCCAGGCCCAGATCTTTGATATTTGGTGTGAAGCTTCATCTAGTGGACCTCTACCAAGATTGTTCAAATTATAGCACTGGGGACCAAAATGCCCCCGCCCCGGGGCCTATGGTTTTACATAGGCTTATATAGGGAAAATCATTAAAAAATCTTCTTCTCTGAAACCACAAGGCCCACGTCTTTAATATTTTGTGTGAAGCTTTACCTGGTGTACCTCTACTAAGATTGTTCAAATTATAGCCTTGGGGCCAAAAATGCCCCCACCCCCGCCCCGGGGGCCTTTGGTTTTACATAGGCTTATACAGGGAAAATCTTTAAAAATCTTCTTCTCTGAAGCCGCAAGGCCCAGATCTTTTATATTTGGTGTGAAGCTTCATCTAGTGGACCTCTTTCAAGATTGTTCAAATTATAGCCCTGGGGCCAAAAATGCCCCCACCCCGGTTTGATTTTTCATAGGCTTATATAGGGAAAACCTTTAAAAATCTTCTTGTCTGAAACCAGAAGGCCCAGGTCTTTGATATTTGGTATGAAGCTTCATCTAGTGGACCATTACCAAGTTTGTTCAAATTATAGCCCTTGGGCCTAGAATGTGCTGGAGACACTAATTCTCAGGTGAGCGATTCAGGGCCCTCTTGTTTAAAACAGTGTATGCCCAGATCAGTCTGATCTGGGCCGACTGATCTGGGCCCGCACTGTTTGCCACGGTACTCGTTTAGGGGTTTCCAGTCTGAAATGGGTTAATCACGCTTAGCAGTGAAATATTTGCATATCTGAAACAATTAAGGATATTATTTTCACACTGCGAAGCTGTTTAAGTAGTATACCGGCATAGTCGCGTATAAAATGAAAAGATTTCTGTTTTGTCGAAACAAAAAAAAAAAAAAAAAAAAAAAAAAAAACTATTTCATCTCGTGTATTGAAAATAATAAAAAATCACCTATGCTGCACACTCGTGAAAACTATGACGTTTTCAACGCACTCGTTAGAATGGTTTTTTTTTTTTGCACGAGTGAAAAATTTTATGTTTTCAATACACTCGATGAAATAATATTTTTGGTATTTACCTAAAAAAAAGTAAATACATACTTTAGGTTAACAAGTCCGTGAAATGAACACCCCATTAACCCCACTTTGTATAGGAGAAAACTTGGGTTTACGGGGTATACACTATTTTGCGCTCATTGAGAAAATTATCACGGATTTTCATTAGAAAAATAGCTATTTTGGAGATACGAAAAAAAATGCACGCTGACGCTCGAGTGTTCTTGCTCCAAAACATCGATTGTGGGAACTCGTCAGGACCGCTGTGAGAGATATATCTTGGAGAAGAAAAAAGGATACTTGATAACTAGCGAATAAGATTATATGACAAAACCCCAGAGCAACCTGGCATCTGCACAATCTGATCAGAGTGTTCATTGTGCGTTATATGGATATATTTTGTTATAATAGAAAGACTTGAATTGTGCTCAACCTTTTTCTTTCTTTTTTGTTGGGGGGATGGGGGCCGGGGTGGGCTAAATTCTAATTAACAGAAGCTACGGGGTGTAAGGGAAAGCGTTAACTGGACCGAGTCCATTAAACAGAGAACGTTTGTCTAAAGATTACCTAACATAAGTTTGTCGATATCATGTCAACAATTAAGGCTTCCGGGTCATAAAACAATTAATTTGAATATACACACAGCGCGTGTCAACTCTTAAATTCTATACATGAATTAATTGATGCATATTAATCGAAACTTGTTAAATATTATACTGATTTTGACCAACATTCATAAATTCTTAAATGAAATAGGTTACAGATAAGGCATTTTTGGCCCCAAAAGAACAGGTTTAAGTAGACCTAGGCCTCAAGAGTGCAGACAAGCCATTTATGGCCCACAATTGACTGTTTCTGGGCGGCATGTGACCTTGAAAAAGGTCAAGGTCACCAAAATCTAATCAAGTCTGTAATATGTTGAATTGATACATTGTACCAAGTTTGGCTATGATTAATCGTTTTGTTAATGAGGTAGAGTGCAGACAAGAAATTTTTCGCCCAAACTTGATTGTTTTTGGGGCACTGTGACTTTGTAAAAGGTCAAGGTCACCAAAATCTAACCAAATCTGCGGTTTGTTGTAATGATATATTGTACCAAGTTTGACGAAAATCAATCAATTCGTTAATGAGATAGAGTGCAGACAATCCATTTTTTGGCCCAAAATTGACTGTTTTGGGGTCACTATGACCTTTAAAAAATGAGGTCAAGGTCACCAAAATCTAATCTGCGTTTTTTTTGTAATAATATAGTGTACCAAGTGTGATGAAATTTGGTAAATTCGTTAATGAGTGCAGACAAGCCATTTTAGGCCCAAAAAATTACTGTTTTTGGGTGGCTGTGACCTTGAAAATGAGGTAAAGGTCACCAAAATCTAATCATATCTGTGGTATGTTGTAAAGATATATTGCACCAAGTTTAACTAAAATAAATTAATTCGTTAATGAGATAGAGAGCAGACAAGCCATTTTTGGGTGGCTGTGACCTTCAAAAGGAGGTCAAGGTCACCACAATCTAATCATATCTGTGGTATGTTGTAATGATATATTGTACTCAGTTTGACTAAAATTAAACAATTCGTTAATGAGATAGAGAGCAGACAAGCCATTTTTGGCCAAATGAGAACAAGGTCACCAATTTCTAACCAAATCTGCAGTATGTTGGAAAGAAATATTGTACCAAAGGGCTGGGGTCGATAAGGGCCATTTTTGGCCTCATCTTCAAAATCATTCAAATTTTGCCGAATGACAAAATATTAGTAGCGATTTTGAAAAATGTAAATAGTTGTAATATTTGAAGTCTGTTGCCATTACAACACCCATTGAAAGAAAGACACCGTTTTCCCAAGCAAAAGATGGTGCTGCCTTCTTTTTGATTGTTAATCTGGCATATATCATAATGCTTTTTATTCAAAGATGTAATGGTATATGCTAAACGAGGCTTTTAGTAAAGAAAATGCATATTATCCAATAAGAATACCCACTGGAATTATGTCTCCCCCCCCCCCCCCACCACCAAAGGGGAGGGGACATAGTTTTGGTGCGGGTCCTTTTGATCAAACTTGCATAGACACATTACTAGCATACGAGAAAACAGGCTTTAGGTCATGATGACCATGACCTCATTTTCAAGGTCACAGCGACCCAAAAACTGTTATTTTGGGCCAAAAATGGCTTGTCTGCACTTTGTCTTATTAACAAATTATTTTTCGTCAAACTTGGTACAATATATAATTACAACATTCCGCAGATTTGGTTAGAACTTGGTGACCTTGACCTCATTTTCAAGGTCACAGCGACCCCAAAAATCGGCCATTTTGGGGCCAAAAACGGCTTGTCTGCACTCTATCTCATTAACGAATTGATTAATTTTAGTCAAACTTGGTACAATATATCACTACAACATACCACAGATATGTTTGATTTTGGTGACCCCAAAACAGTCATTTTTTTTGGCCAAAAATGGCTTGTCTGCACTCTATCTCATTTACGAATTGACCAATTTTCGTCAAACTTGTTACAATATACCAATACAACAAACCGCATATTTGATTAGATTTTGGTGACCTTGTCCCAATTTTCAAGGTCACAGCGACCCAAAAACAGTCAAGTTTTGGTCAAAAATAGCTTGTCCGCACTATCTCATTTACGAATTGATTGATTTTCGTCAAACTCGGTACAATACATCATTACAAAAAAAAAAACAAAAAAAAAAAAAACGAAGATTTGGTGAGATTTTGGTGACCTTGACCTTTTCACAAAGTAGACTTACCGATAACCCTATATCAAAAGGTAAATCATTGTGAGTCAGGCTCATGAAGGACCAATGATTTCGGGCGGACCGGTGTGCAATTACTGGGCAAAATAGTGGGTATGTAAAATCACACAAACCCACACAAAATGGGCTACTTCCATTACACCAAAATGACAAATTTAAAGTTAAAAGACCCAGCACAGAGAGAGAGAACCTTCAATCAGACGTGCGACTAGAGGCGATGCAGGTAAGAGAGAGAGAGAGAAAGAGAGAGACAGAGAGAGATAGAGAGAGAGAGAGAATATTGACTTTGAATTGAATAACTACTGCATCGAGCATGGCCCTTTTACACAATACTGTGATATCGCAACTGAAAGAAAACCGTGACTATAATTTCCTACAAATCAGAGAAAGTCACGTGGACATAATCAACAACGTTCGGCTAGTGTATAATAACTTTAGGTCGACTGACAAACAATTGACCCAGACACAATGCAGGCTAAAAACAATACGAACTGTCCATCCCTTTTACACAATACTGTGATCTCGCAACGGAAAGAAAAGCGTGACTATAATTTCCTACAAATCAGGGACAGTCACGTGGACATGATCAACAACGTTCGGCTAGTGTATAATGACTTTAGGTCGACTGACAAACAATTGGCCCAGACACAGTGCAGGCTAAAAACAATACGAACTGTTCATCCAAGAGAAAAAAAGTGATCCGGATCATACCCACATCCCGGCCATATCCTAATTAGCCTTGGTACACCCGCTTCTCATGAACAGCAAGACTTTGGCGTATCATAATAATTGTTTGATCTGAGGTTTCACATCTCAAGCCCTGTCGCCCAATGGAAACAATAGGGTTTATAAGCATGGACGATCCGACTCACACCGCTCTGCCTGGGCAGGCTTAGATCCTCTAAGCGAGTTTCCAGTACTCGTGTGCAGTCGGACTCAGCTCAGCGTGGAAGCATCATGCTGCCAATATATTTCTTAAAGCCCCGATGGGCGGGGGCGGAATAATTCTGAGGTATATTTTTACTTATTAACTCTCCAATCAGTCGGAATACAAGGGAAGTAACAAATGACAACAAGCGAGAAGAAAAATTAAATTGCGAAAAATGATGTAGGCCTAACCACCAGTGCGGTATGAGACAGATATCATTTCAATACATTGTGTGTTAAACTTTTTATCGTCTTAGCCTTCTGAGTAGAAATTAAAACTGTCTTTTACAAGAGCTTGCATGTACGAATAGTTTTTGTTTGTTTGATTTGAGGTTTAACGTCCCCGTCAACACTATAAAGGTCATGTCGGAGACGTTGCTTCTAATTTTGTGGGACTTTTACCCGACATTGAGGTGAAATGACATCTCAAGCCCTGCCGCCCAATGAAACCTATAGGGTTTATAAGCATGGACTGTCAGACTCGCACCGCATGTACGAATAGTAATAAAGAGAAAATAGCAACCGATTAGATTCATATGCAAAAAAAAACATGATTCAATGCATAGCGCAGAGGCGCGGGAAAAATGAAAACCAGGCAGAGTCCTGCACCTCTACTAGATCAGTCCACATTTTGAAATTGATAGTCATGGGATTCTATATTAAAAAAACTTATTTTACTCGTCTGTAATGGTATATAACATGTATAATGAGCGCTGACAATTTCAAACGCTCAACCATGGTCTCTGGCACTAGTTGTGAGTTGTCAGTATTATACCGTTTTGTTTGTTTGATTTGAGGTTTAACGTCCCCGTCAACACTGTAAATGTCATTTTGGAGACGCTACTTCCAATTTTGTGGGACTTTAACCGACATTGAGATGAAATGACATATCAGGCCCTGCCTCCCAATGAAACCATTAGGGTTTACAAAGCATGGATCGCACCACTTTGCCTGGGCATGCTTAGATCCTCTTAGCGGTTTACCAGTACTAGTGTAGGGTCGGTTTCATCTCTGTGTGGAAGCATCGTGCAGCCGATATATTTATTCGAATTCCACATACCGGCCCCGATAGCTCAGTTGGTAGAGTGTCCGCTCCGGGGAACGGGAGGTCACGGGTTCGATCCCGGGCCGCGACATACCAAAGTCGTTAAAAATGGTACTAGCTGCTCCTCGCTTGGCACTCAGATTAACGGGATAGAGCTAAGACTGGTCGACCCAGTGTCAGGATAATGTGACTGGGTGAGGTATCATGTAATGTGTCTGGGACATGATACTTCAGTGAGGCAGCACTATAAAAGTGAGCATTGAGCTCCCTGTTGCAACCAGACACCGTCGTGATATGGCTGAAAAATTGTTGAAAGCGACGTTAAACCCGATTTCACACACACACTCTTCGAATTCCATTAAAATAGGTGCATCGAAGATGGACTGTGGTAACTCAGTGGTTAGTGTACTTGCGCCTGATGTTAGAGGTCCCGGGTAAGATCTCCGACAGTGGAGATAATGACATAATTTGCAGCAATGAGTCCGGGTGTGTGTATGTGTGTGTGTGTGTGGGGGGGCGTTTACTTGAGGTCATAATTTAAGAAAAATAATGTTTACTCCTGCACGCAAAGAATGCCGGGACACAACGTCGTATCGCTCTCGGTCCGACGCTGACCCGCTGTTTGATGCTGGCTTGACCGTCCCCCGGTGCAAGTTAAAGATTTCAACTATAGTTATAATAGGCCTATGTGACGTAGCCTACGTCAAATGTGGTGGCAACTCCGGTTAAATACCGTGAATCGCAAGGGAGGCTATTCATGCACAGAAATCAGTAGCCGAAACAAAAAGATAAAACAGTAACAACAACAACAACATATTAGAAAGACATCAATTTAATTTATTGTAACTTAATTTCATTTTGTATTTTAGTCCAATTAGTAGGTTTATAGAAGTAAATATATTCACATCTAGATCTTGAAAAATGCAATAGTAAGAGCTAGTCAGATTTATGCAGATTTATCCTTGATCTAGTTTGAATATAATTCAATGCCCTGACAAAATATTTTAGCGAAAACAAGCGAAATAAAATTCTTCATTCATGTCAAAAATGCCTCAAAGGTCGATAAAATGTACGTTTCACCAAGGCTTTTGGCTGTTGTCAAAGGGTCTCTACTTGTAATTTTAACTATCGCACCACCCCTCGACCAACACAAAACATTGGTGATTAGACGAACTGGACGTTATCTTTCTTTTGCGACATTTTTTATGTTGGTCGAGGGGTGGTGCGGTACTTAATTATCCAAGGAAACATGTCAAAACATCTAAACATTTCAGGAAAATGGCGTTTCGACCTTCCTTAGTGACGTCACCATAGCAATACGTGCGCACGATTCGACGTTCTAAAAGCATTTCTTGAAACTTTATATGGTGTTCTGTTTTAACATGTATAAACCTAAGTAAACATGTAGTTTTGTTTTTTTCTGGAAAATCGAGGCCAAAAATGCACCTTATCGACCCTAGCCCTTTGACGAAAATTAATTTGTTAATGAGACACAGTGCAGAAAAGCCATTTTTGGCACACTAGATGAAGCTCAAAATTGTTAAAATAATTCCATTCCATGCAGAAGGAGGTGGGCATATGTACAGTTCCAGAGATATAAGGCCTTTTAAGCTGTGGAGGGGTTGGAGCATGGCCCTGGCAGACACCAGGAAATCAAAGATTGTTGTCCTTGAATGTGTCTTAAGATTAGGACCAAGAAAATATATTGTTTAGGAGTGGGAGATCTAAACTGTTTCTGAGATATGAGGCCTTCTTATGAAGTGAAGAGGAGAGGAATGGCCCCTGAGGACCGCCAAGTTGGTGTGACTGAATGTGTCTAATCACAAGGAACAAGAATATATATGATTATGAGGTGGGGGTCTTAATGGTGTCTGAGATATTTGGCCTTTCATTAAGTGGAGGATAGGGCCATGGCATCGACACATTGCCCTAGCACAAATACACCCAAGGTTGATGTGACTGAATGAGTCTTATCAAAAGGAACACAACACAATACATGCCTTAGTGGTGGGGATCTGAATAGTTTCTGAGATATATGGCATTTTATCAGTGGAGGGTTGAAGCATGGTTCCAGCGAACCCTGAGAGATCCCTAGGTTGGTATCACTAAATGTGTCTTATCAAAAGGAACAAGAGTATATGGTTTAGGGATGGGGATCTAAATGGTTTCTGGCTCTTGTATATTAACTTGCTTATTAGCTCACCTGAGCACATAGCGCCCATGGTAGCACTCATGGTAGCTATTGCGATCAATGCCAACCCTTCCTAAAAACTATTGGGCCAATTTCACCGTCTACCAAAACTAGCTCAAATCTTTCCTGCAGCTCCTCCTCATCTGTTTATCATTTCATTTCTCTCCATAATTTTGCCAACATTAATTTTTGTTTTCAAAGATTTGACTTCCCAGGAACTAGAAAGCTAGAAGCCTAATTTCGCAGCAGTGATCCTTGGGTGATCCTTGGGTGGGCCTCTACTTAGATTTTTCAAACCATAATGGTTTGTTGAAATGCATGGTTGCCATTGGACAGGGCCCAGTTGAACTGGTGAGCATATTGGCCCATGGGCCTCTTGTTAGAAGTAAGTAACTTTGAGAAAACTAGGGTCTGGTTTAGGTGTTGGTTTCTATGGATTTTTAGCTCACCAGAGCCGAATGGAGTTTATAGGATAGGCAGTTGTCCGTCATCGGTGTCTGACGTCAACACTTTCAAAGGACATCTCTTCTGAAGCCACTGAGCCGATTCAGCCTAAAATTCATCTGTACCATCCTTGGGCTGGGGGATCGAAAGTTTGTGTTTTCAATGAAAATGGGCTCATTCGTTTGGTTGCTATGGCAACTTAGAGTTTCCATAGACTTATAATGGGGAAAATACAAAAAAAAAAACAAAAACAAAAAAAAAAAACATTTACTGACAAGCCTATACAGATAGTTTGACAAAAATTTTATGGAAATGTTCCTTGAGAAAACTTCTTTCGTCCATATGATTTTATGCCAACCTGTGGGTTCCCCAGGGTTTGCTGGGGCCATACCCCATCCCCTCCATTTCATTAAAAAGGCCATTTATCTTAGAAACCATTTAGATTCCCACCCCAAACCATATATACTGAACCGAAAAAGAAACGCAACTTATATTCACTTGCTTATTAGCTCACCTGAGCACATAGCGCCCATGGTAGCACTCATGGTAGCTATTGCGATCAATGCCAACTCCTCCTAAAAACTATTGGGCCAATTTTACCGTCTACCAAAACTAGCTAAAATCTGTCCGGCAGCTCCTCCTCATCTGTTTATCATTTCATTTCTCTCCATAATTTTGCCAACATTATTTTTTGTTGTCAAAGATTTGACTTCCCAGGAACTAGAAAGCTAGAAGCCTAATTTCGCAGCAGTGATCCTTGGGTGGGCCTCTACTTAGATTTTTCAAACCATAATGGTTTGTTGAAATGCATGGTTGCCATGGGACAGGGCCCATTTGGACTGGTGAGCATATTGGCCCATGGGCCTCTTGTTAGAAGTAAGTAACTTTGAGAAAACTAGGGGCTGGTTTAGGTGTTGGTTTCTTTGGATTTTTAGCTCACCAGAGCCGAATGGAGTTTATAGGATAGGCAGTTGTCCGTCATCGGTGTCTGACGTCAACACTTTCAAACGACATCTCTTCTGAAGCCACTGAGCCGATTCAGCCTAAAATTCATCTGTAGCATCCTTGGGCTGGGGGATCGAAAGTTTGTGTTTTCAATGAAAATGGGCTCATTCGTTTGGTTGCTATGGCAACTTAGAGTTTCCATAGACTTATAATGGGGAAAATACAAAAAGAACAAAAAAAACAACAAAAAAACATTTACTGACAAGCCTTTACAGATAGTTTGACAAAAATTTTATGGAAATGTTCCTTGAGAAAACTTCTTTCGTCCATATGATTTTATGCTAACCTGTGGGTTCCCCAGTTTTTGCTGGGGCCATACCCCACCCCCTTCATTTCATTAAAAAGGCCATTTATCTTAGAAACCATTTAGATTCCCACCCCAAACCATATATACTGAACCGAAAAAGAAACGCAACTTATATTCACTTGCTTATTAGCTCACCTGAGCACATAGCGTCCATGGTAGCACTCATGGTAGCTATTGCGATCAATGCCAACTCTTCCTAAAAACTATTGGGCCAATTTCACCGTCTACCAAAACTAGCTCAAATCTTTCCGGCAGCTCCTCCTCATCTGTTTATCATTTCATTTCTCTCCATAATTTTGCCAACATTAATTTTTGTTGTCAAAGATTTGACTTCCCAGGAACTAGAAAGCTAGAAGCCTAATTTCGCAGCAGTGATCCTTGGGTGGGCCTCTACTTAGATTTTTCAAACCATAATGGTTTGTTGAAATGCATGTTTGCCATGGGACAGGGCCCAGTTGAACTGGTGAGCATATTGGCCCATGGGCCTCTTGTATGAAGTAAGTAACTTTGAGAAAACTAGGGGCTAGTTTAGGTGTTGGTTTCTTTGGATTTTTACCTCTCAGAGCCGCATGGAGTTTATAGGATAGGCAGTTGTCCGTCATCGGTGTCTGACGTCAACACTTTCAAACGACATCTCTTCTGAAGCCACTGAGCCGATTCAGCCTAAAATTCATCTGTAGCATCCTTGGGCTGGGGGATCGAAAGTTTGTGTTTTCAATGAAAATGGGCTCATTCGTTTGGTTGCTATGGCAACTTAGAGTTTCCATAGACTTATAATGGGGAAAATACAAAAAGAACAAAAAAAAAAAACAACAACAAAAAAACATTTACTGACAAGCCTTTACAGATAGTTTGACAAAAATTTTATGGAAATGTTCCTTGAGAAAACTTCTTTCGTCCATATGATTTTATGCTAACCTGTGGGTTCCCCAGTTTTTGCTGGGGCCATACCCCACCCCCTTCATTTCATTAAAAAGGCCATTTATCTTAGAAACCATTTAGATTCCCACCCCAAACCATATATACTGAACCGAAAAAGAAACGCAACTTATATTCACTTGCTTATTAGCTCACCTGAGCACATAGCGTCCATGGTAGCACTCATGGTAGCTATTGCGATCAATGCCAACTCTTCCTAAAAACTATTGGGCCAATTTCACCGTCTACCAAAACTAGCTCAAATCTTTCCGGCAGCTCCTCCTCATTTGTTTATCATTGTATTTCTCTCCATAATTTTGCCAACATTAATTTTTGTTGTCAAAGATTTGACTTCCCAGGAACTAGAAAGCTAGAAGCCTAATTTCGCAGCAGTGATCCTTGGGTGGGCCTCTACTTAGATTTTTCAAACCATAATGGTTTGTTGAAATGCATGTTTGCCATGGGACAGGGCCCAGTTGAACTGGTGAGCATATTGGCCCATGGGCCTCTTGTATGAAGTAAGTAACTTTGAGAAAACTAGGGGCTAGTTTAGGTGTTGGTTTCTTTGGATTTTTAGCTCTCCAGAGCCGCATGGAGTTTATAGGATAGGCAGTTGTCCGTCATCGGTGTCTGACGTCAACGCTTTCAAACGACACCTCTTCCGAAGCCACTGAGCCGATTCAGCCTAAAATTCATCTGTAGCATCCTTGGGCTGGGGGATCGAAAGTTTGTGTTTTCAATGATGATGGGCCCATTCGTTTGGTTGCTATGGCAACTTAGAGTTTCCATAGACTTATAATGGGGAAAATACAAAAAAAAAAAAATACTGACAGGCCTATACAGATAGTTTGACAAAAAATTATGGAAATGTTCCTTGAGAAAACTTCTTTCATCCATATGATTTTATGCCAACCTGTGGGTTCCCCAGGGTTTGCTTGGGCCATACCCCACCCCCTCCATTTAATAAAAAAGGCCATATATCTTAGAAACCATTCAGATTCCCACCCCAAACCATATATACTGAACCGAAAAAGAAACGCAACTTTTTAACCAAAAAGATTTTCATGCAACCATCAGGTTGACTGAAAAATCATTTTGCGATTTACTTTCATACGTTTTAAACTTTCTTATGCAGAAAACATTTGGGCGATATCTGTACAGTTAAACGCTCTACTTGCCAATTCGTTGTTTTCAACATTTTTTTGTGCAGTACATTAAATGTATACAGTAACCTCATCATATTGGCATATTGTGTTACCTGGAGTTTAGGGTTCAAAACTCCGGTAAAATTTCTCTGCGGAAAATGGTACGTTTGACGCAAGATCAATGTCACGTAGCGGTTCAAATGCTTCTACTTGGGACGTCTCAGGCTGTCATCCCCAGGTTCGCCCCGCCCATAGGGGCTTGAAGAAATATATGGGCTGTATGATGCTTCCACGCAGAGCTGAATCTGGCCCGCACACTAGTACTGGTAAACCGCTTAGAGGATCTAAGCCTGTCCAGGAACCGTGGTGCGAGGCGGACCGTCCATGCTGATAAACCCTATTGGTTTCATTGGGCGACAGGGCTTGAGATGTCATTTCATCTCAGTGTCGGGTAAAAGTCTCACAAAATTGGAAGCAACGTCTCCAAAATGACCTTTACAGTGTTGAAGGGGACGTTAAATCTCAAATCAAACGAACAAACAAACTGTCATCCCCAGGAACTTCCAAGTGAGTAAATCGACGATAACTCGCTTGTACCAGCGTCTACGTCAAACGGGAAGGACAAATGATAGGCCCAGAAGTGGACGTCCACGCGTTACGCCACGTCGACAGGGCGATACATCCGTCTAATCCATCGTCGTAATCGGTTCCGTACAGCCGTCGAGACGTCTCAGGTGACACCAGGAACGCACAACAATTGAATAAATGCAGATACTGTCAGGAATCGCCTTCGAGAGTTTGGCTTACGTCCTCGTCGCCGTACGTTGGTTTGCCACGACGACGTCAGGTTAGAATGGCGTGGCTCCCCAGGCCAAACCTGATTTCCCTTCGTCAGTGGCGTAACGTAATGTTTTCTGACGAGTCCAGGTACTTGTTGTACAGAGCTGACGGTCGTCAACGTGTGTATAGGCGTGACGGAGAGCGTTATCTTGACAATTGTTTGGTTTAACGTGATCAATTTGGAGGCGGTGGGTTGATGGTGTGGGCTGGCATATCTTCATATGGTCATAGAACGCCCCTGATATTCATTGATGGATCTTTGACGGTTCAGCGTTACGTTGACGTCGTTTTACGACAGGTAGTTGTTCCATATGTACGACAGCACAACGTTACGTTTCAACAGGATAACGCTCGGGCGCATGTAGCAAGGCTCAGCATGGCGTTTCTTCAGCAAAACAACGTTGACGTGATGCACTGGCCTCCATATAGTCAAGATCTCTCTCCTATAGAACATTTGTGGGACGTCTTGGATAGGCGCATATGTAACCGCCCCAGCCGCCAACAACGCGTCAGGCCTTGCGTCTCGCGCTCCTACAGGAGTGGAATGCTATTCCCCAGGCAGTTATCAACCGTTTAATCCTGTCCATGACCAGGCGTGAGCGTGCAGGACTGAATGCAAACGGAGGACATACTCGCTGTTAACTGCTTATGTTTTGATCTTGTGAAATGACTACCTCTATGACAAAACGGATTTGTGTTCCAAACATTCTCACTGGAAATTGAACTCTCTATTGTAGTTACATTCAGGAATGATTATATTATTGCGTCATTAAATCGATTTTCTGCAAACATGATTATTTCTGCAAATACTCGCAGTTATATTTGGAGTTGCGTTTCTTTTTCGGTTCAGTATATATTCTTGTTCCTTGTGAAAAGACACATACAGTGGCACCAACTTGGGAGTTCCCTGTGTGTGCTGTGACCATTCCCCACCCCCTCCATTATCTCAGCTACCGTTCAAATCCCCATCCCTTAAGCATTTATATTCCTGTTCCTTATGAAAAGACACATGATACCAACCTAGGGGTCTTCCGGGATGCGCCGGGGCCATCACCCCCCTCCACTTCACAAAAGGCCAAATATCTGAGAAACTGTTCAGATCCCCACCCCTAAACCATATACATCCATGTTCCTCTTGATAAGACATATTCAGTGACACCAACATGTGGGCCCCAGGGATGCCCCGGGTCATGCCCCACCCCTCCATTTTATGAAAAGCCATATATCTCAGAAACCATTAAAATCCCCAGTCCTAAACCAGATATTTTCTTGTTCCATATGACAAGACCCATTCCGTCACACCAACCAAGCAACGTCTCCAAAATGACCTATACCCTGTTGACCGGGACGTTAACCCTGAAATCAAACCAACAATATTGGACTTAAATCTCATCTGCAACAAAGTCTATCCGAACCCGAATTTTATGGTGACTTAGTATATAAATTCAGAAAAATATATAACCACAATGACTTCAGCATCCTATTTCATAAAAATCATTCTTCGCTATAAAAAGATTGGGTACAGCATAAATGCTATACGACAGACTGTATGCATGGTAGTTAACCCAATCACGGTTGACAACTTTGCTTCCCTCTTTAATTGCATGCTCAGATTCTATGACGGTTCCAGCGTAAAGGCTTACTGAGAATTAGAGATAATCTAATTCTATGTAATGTTGGTTGGTGCCTGATGCTCTGTCTCCGGTCGGGCCCATCGGAGTCGGTTGGTCTGTTGGTTTTCTTTTGCTCCAGCATTTCAGTGGTTTCTTGCTGTCGAGTTGTCACCGATTTGTTTGATTTGATGTTTAATGTCCCCGTCAGCACTATAAAGGTCATTTTGGAGACGTTGCTTCCAATTTTATGGGACTTTTACCCGACATTGAGATGAAATGACATCTCAAGTCCTGTCGCCCAATGAAACCAATAGGGTTTATTAGCATGGACCGCAATTCCTGGACAGGCTTAGATCCTCTAAGCGGTTTACCAGTACTAGTGTGTGGGCCGGATTCAGCTCTGCGCGGAAGAATCATGCAGCCCATATATTTCTTCAAGCCCCCCCCCCCACGTCACCGTTGTTTCATCTCTGTGGTTGTTTGATTTTTTTTGTGTTCACGGAGATGTTGCACTAATGAATTAGGAGGCCTTCATGCAGACTGAACAAATTATTTGTCTAACTCGTAACGGAAGTAAGGGCGAGGATTGTGGCCGCGTAAAATCGTTTAAGACACCCCCCCCCCACCACAAACCCCTCACCCCCCCCCCCCCGCCCCCCACAAACCCCTCACCCCCCCCCCCCCCCACAAACCCCTCACCCCCCCCCCCCCTCCCGTGGAATTCGTTTCACTGACAGTTCCAAGGCGGTTCTTCTGTCGCGGTTTATTTTTGTTATGGCTTGTCTTTGAGTGTTTGTATCGCTTATATTATTTTTTTTGGGATAGCCGGTTGGCCATTTTGTGCGAAAGTAACAGTCCTTTTGGCTTTTCGCTGTTCGTGTTTCCATAAGGGTCTGTTGTTTCATGTTTGTGTTTCTTTCGCTTTGGTTTTTCTGATGGGAGGTGCGGGTTAATTGTATCGATTCCTGATCATTGCCTTCACTTCAATTTTTCAGCTATTTCAAAAACTGAAAACGGCTATTTCAGGCACCCACTTTCAGTCCGATAATGACGTCACGTATGCACTGGATGCCTTTCAGAACAGCCAAGAAAAGGAGTTCTATAAAAGTGATATTGAGGCCCTTTAACACCGCTGACAAAAGTGTATAGATACTGAAGAGGATTATGTTGAAAAATAATACAATTTGTCAAGCAAAATTCAAATCCTTCAGTGTTAGGCTCACAACTTATCGACCAGCCCTCGCAAGAGCCCATATCCTAATAGAGCCCATGTCCTATTTGGAGAGGTGCATTTTACAGGAGAGTGAAAAGAAGCTCATTGAAATGCTCTTCCTTGTAATAAGTATAGCAAAACATATGGTCATGTATAGCCATTGATTCCATTTCCCTTATTCAATTCCCCTTATAACGTTAGAATAACGTGTTGACTTATTATTTCAGGTAATTGTTATTCTAAAGTTCGTAAAGAGACTGAAGCAATGCGAGAGGCTATGGGAAAGGATGACTATTATTATAATCAGCCAAAGACAGAAGTGGAGTATATCTACAAGGATGATTCCAAAGACCTTCAGGGAAAACATCTTGTAGAAATAAAGAAAAATAGACCAGACTGGTTTCCAGTAAATTTGAAGACTAAAGTGTGACGGTGCTGTTAAGAAAAAATAACTTTGGAATGATTCTGGCACAGCTCCAAACAAGAAGAACGGCAGAATTAAACAGGATTAATACACTTTCAAGGTGTTGGATGGGGAGGGGTAGGGGTGTGGGGAGCTTTTTTCAGAATAGTATTTTATCTTCTTTCATAAAAAACACATTTTTGATTGCATAATACCAAAATGACCGGTTATTAAAGAATGCAGTTTTGAACTAAGACATACAGGTTGGGGACCAACATCACGTGATCAAGTCCGTGAAATGAAGACCCCCCTATACCCCACTTTATATAGAGAAAACTGGGGTTTACGGGGGTATTTTTCTTATTCTTGCTCGAAGACATCGGTTGTGGGTACTCGTTAAAACCGCCTCAATGAGGCGGTTCTAACGATCACCAACAGCCTATGTTTGCTGTATTTATAAGTAAAATATCACAGATTTTCATCAGAAAAATGGCCATTTTGGAGATGAGTAAAAATGCACCAATTTGCACGGGTGTGTTTTCGCAATGGAGAGAATAATCGATTACCTAGGGATATGAGTTTGACAAGTCATATTTGTTTACTACGTCTTGATCTTGATTTTAATGGAAGAAACAATAACTTTTCATTTCAGATTTTATTTTTAGTCACCATTATTAATAATAATTACAAAATATATTGGTAAAATTTTGCCACCATAAATGAAATATTTCAGATAAAAATCCTGGTGTATGCGGGAAACCCCTGAAGGGGTACCTTGCCAAACAATGCAGGCCAAGCTCAGACGCTGCAGATTGCGGCAGCTGATCAGGACCAGAATTTTCCATCAAAAATAGAATAAAAATGGAAAAAATAGGCCTGACACCCCTAATATGGCAAATGGAGTTGTCCAACATATAACAATGGAAGAGTCTACTAGTATACAACGGGTTAATATTTCTTTGATGATTTGTTATGCCCCAAACTTCAAAGAAAAGACAAAAATACTTATTGAGTTATGACCCTCTGTCACTTTGGGTAAATTTGTACATTGTATGCTAAGTGATGCATAGCATAACTTTAGAAACGTGTATGCTAGGTTTTTAAAATTTCATATAATGAATTCCTCATGGAAAAATAACTGATGCGTATTTATTTTTCTCATCCGGATTATGCCCCTTTCAAGAATTATTGCCTTTTGAACAGATTATGATAAAATCTTGTCATCAAAATATCTCAAAAACTATTGGAGCTAGAGCCTTGAAAGTTGGTGAATAGATTGACGGTGATGAGTATATGACATGATTAACTTTTGACTGAATTCTTAACAATGCTTTGTGAGTTATGGCCCTTTGTCGCTTTGGGTATTTGTACCTTGTATGCCTTGTGATGCACAGCACTAAAGAACCGTGTATGCTAGGGTTTTGAAATGTCATATGCCACCGGGGGACTAGGGAGTCACGCAGGTTGTGCCGGCAGCTTCGCTGTCAATCAAGCTTTTAGCAAGAAGACGTCAAAAGGGGGATTTAACTCTTGTCGACCCAACAAACTCCCAACAACCTGGTAGGCATATAAAAGGGGTCCGGTCTAAATTAATTATGGGCGTAACTAATTAGACCGTATGTTCCGATCTTATAAACAAGCCGGTAGATTTCATTAAGTTTCCAATTTTAATAAAATGTTTCTTCTAAGTTTCCAAGTTCAAACACAATGCATAGATTTCAATGTCAAAAAATAATATAATATCTTTAAACACTAATCTTCTTTCAATAATCTATTCTTTAATAAACCACCCATAAAATTTGTAGTATCTGATTAAACAATATCCTTTGTTCACTAGTTGAGTAAAAATGTTTATTTTCTAAAACTCAGTTTAAGCTATATCTGCTAAAGTATGAAATACAGTCTCTCTTCTTAGGTATGAAAATAGTTCCTTTCCTGATGCTGGATTTTCATGAAATTCACAATTTCGGACAATAGTTCCTTATTCAAACATGAAAACACTAGTTCCAATATCACAAGTTGAACCAACCCGACAGCAAACTTGTCGAAAGGGATGGTTGAGCCATAGACCTTGTGTTTGCAGTATAGACACATCCAAAGTCTACGTCAGACAAGGTCAAAGGTCATTAGCCTCGTTTTATCTGGTGGGCAAAAAAAACAAAAAAAACAACAACTTCCGGTTCCATACTCTACCATTGATGTAGCACGAATTATTTTCTGTAATAACTAATGTTAAATCGTCTTTCTATCAAAACTGTTTGCCACAAACCACTGTTGACATTAAACTACTTCTTTTTCGTATGAAATTGGATAGAAAATATACACGTTTTAATCTTATTTCCATTCGTTAAATAAAGCGCATCGACTACGTTTTGGCATGATGGTGGGTAGTTTTATAACGCTTTTTAGGCAACAATATGTGCGATAAAATGTCAGAAGAGACTGGTTCTATATCATTTATTCAAAAACGCAAACTTTGTTAATTTTATGGGGAAGAAATGAGTTTGATCACACGATAAGTACTCGAAATTCTCATTGACACTTTACGGCAACAGTCATGTTTTGCCAACCATATTAAAGAGTACCTCTACAGGGGAGGTAATTGGCGCATGCGCAGTGAAATGTAAACAAGGTCACGTGTCAAAACATTGGATCCGTCTATAATATAGTTCTAGACTAGACTAAAACTGAAACTAAGACTGAAGATTAGAAGTTTTGGTCCAACTTAAATATGCCTCTGTGTCCAAAAGTGTCATAATTATTTGAGGAAGTCATAAATGATAAGATCTTTTTGATGAGTAGCATCTCAATGAGAGATTACTTTCAGGGAGAAGGAAATGCCAAAGTTTCACTATCTGCCAAAATCACTCGATAATATATAGAGATTATCATATGGCATTTATCATATCATACCCAATATCAGTCCGAGACTCCAATATCAGTCCTCGGGCCATCGGCCCTCGGGCTGATATGGGGTATGATATGAAAAATTCCATTTCATAATCTATTTATCATACATTTCACTTTTTAAAAAAATTGTTCAAAGTAAATTGTATTAATTGCATCTGCCTAATACCAACGTTACAACGAGAATCTCATTATCTCCGGTCTAGCTATGTAATTAAAGAGATCCAAAAGTCTGTCAGCAATCCACTGCATCGTTCTTTCGCCCATTTTCCTCTCGTATTCGCTGCGCCGTGCCTTTTTTTTTTTTTTTTTTTTTGCCAAACAGTTCGAACAGACGAAAATATTGCAAATTGCAAATGGCGTCCTGAACAACAAATGCGAAATGCCGCACAAGGAAGAACGCCGCGTGTTCCGAATAGGGTGACGTCAGAGGTATGATAAAGGCTTAGGGTGCGATAAAGGGTTGTGATATGGATTTTTGGGGTATGATAAAGCCCATGCGATATGGCAGCACGTGCAAGCGTGATATGTGCATTGGTGTCACGTTCGTATCGCATATTCAAAAATTAAGTATTTTATACTAAATGTATGATAAAGATAATTATCTTCTAACGAATCAACTGCGAAGAAAGATTTCAGGGTGTCATAAAACCATATCCTCTTAACTACTGATGCAAATCAATTTTCCTGAAAGCAAATATTTGTTAGATAGAATGAAATTTTATGCAAAAAGAATATTTAGAAAATGCAGTTACCTGAAATACAAAATATATTTACTAAAATTTATCATTGTTATTGTTATTATTATTATATTTTTATTATTTTTTTTTATTAATTATTTTTATTATTTTAAGGGACAAAAATGTCACTCAGTGACACATATATGAATTCCTCACGTTGTTGTTGTTTCCAGTTTCCCCGTGTCGTGGGTCGTCAGCTGGTGGGGTCCCAGGATGAATTCCTCACGGGAAAATAGCTGATAGATATTTCTCTCATCCGGATTATGCCCCTCCCAAAAGTTACTGCCCTGCAGAAAAAAAATTTGATAAAATCTTGTCAGCAAAATATCTCAAAAAGTATTGGAGCTAGAGCCTTGTGAATAAATTGATGGTGATGAGTAGATTACTCGATTAACTTTTAACTAAATTCTGAAAAATACTTTGTTAGTGGCCGCGTCACTGGGTATTTGTACATTGTATGCATTATGATGCATAGTATAACTTTAGAACCGTGTATGCTAGGGTTTTGAAATACATGATTTCCTCATGGAAAAATAGCTGACGCGCATTTTTTCTCATCTGAATTATGCCTCTTTCAAGAGTTATTGCCCTTTGAAAAAATTTTCTCATCCGGATTATGCCCCTCCCAAAAGTTATTGCCCTGTATTAAAATTTTGAAAAAATCTTGTAAGCAAAATACCTAAAAAATATTGGAGCCAGAGCCTTGTGAATAGATTGATGGTGATGAGTAGATGACCTGATTAACGTTTGACTAAATTCTGAAAAATACTTCGTGAGTTATGGCCCTTTGTCACTTGGTAAATTTGTACATTGTATGCTTTGTGATGTATAGCATTACTTCAGAACCGTGTATGCTAGGGTTTTGAAATTACATATATGAATTCCTCATGGAAAAATAGCTGAAACATATGTTTTCTCATCCGGATTATGCCCCTTTACAAACAGTGTAGATCCAGATGAGATGGCTCGTAAAGAGCCGTCTCATCATGATGTACACTATTTGCGTTTCTGTGAGTCTGAAGAAAAGATATTGACAATTGATCTATTCACATCAGTGATGGAAGAGTCCACTTCATTCAGGCCGGGTGACTTAACTTGATAAAGGGCTGTCTGATCAAAGAAAATTTATTACAAGTGTCAGTTTCATTTCTTTTTAGGATAATAACTATGGAAGCCCTGGAGAGACTTCTAATTATGCCCCCAACTTCGAAGAAGTCGGACTGGCACATTGCTTCTGGGACAGCTGTCCGTGCATCTGTCTGTTACACTTTTTGATGCATAGCATTACTTAAGAACCATGTATGCTAGGGTTTTGAAATTTCATATATGTATTCCTCATGAAAAATCTCTGGCCCATATTTTTTCCCGTCTGGATTATGCGCCTTTCTTGAGGGGTGGTCCATCTAATAGGCTCCAGTAAGCAAGTCCTTCGGACCACAGTGCACATCAAAGGCTAATCTTATCTAAGTGATTATTAGGTGATTATGAGCAGGGTGATATGTTAAATAGAGGACTCAATAAGGGGAACTTTTTTATGCCCCCGCCATTCGAAGAATGGTGGAAAGGGCATATAGCGTTGCCCCTGTCCGTCCGTCCGTTCGTCTGTGCGTCCGTGCGTCCGAAACTTAAACGCAGTCAATAATTTCTGGATGGATTTTGAAATTACTTTGTAGAAATGTTAACCATCATGAGACGATGTGTCACATGCAAAACTCAGGTCCGTACCTCCAAGGTCAAGGTCATACTTAGAGGTCAAAAGTCAAAAAAAGGGTCCGAAAGTTAAACGCAGTCAATAACTTTCTTATTTCTGGATGGATTTTTAAATTACTTTGAAGAAATGTTAACCATCATGAGACGATGTGTTACATGCAAAACCCAGGTCCGTACCTCCAAGGTCAAGGTCATACTTAGAGGTCAAAGGTCAAAAAAGGGTCCAAAACTTAAACGCAGCCAATAACTTACTTATTTCTGGATGGATTTTGAAATTATTTTGAAGAAATGTTAACCCTCATGAGACAATGTGTCACGTGCAAACCCAGATCCGTACCTCCAAGGTCAAGGTCATACTTAGAGGTCAAATGGCATAAAAAGGGTCCAAAACTTAAACACAGTCAATAACTTTCTATGGATGAATACGAACATAGACATATTTCAGGCGGGGGCATCCGTGTCCTATGGACGCATTTCTAGTTTATGGTATATTTTTATCCCCCTGACCGAACAGGTTCGGGGGATATAGCGATCAGCCTGGCGTCCGTCCGTCTGTCCGTCCAACCGTAGACGCAACCTTGTGATGGCCATAACTCCTATACCCTTTGAGATTCATTGATAGTTCTAGGCACAATTGTTCACAAGGCTGAGACGGCATGTAATGCGCAAGAACGAGAACTCTGGATGCCATACTAATTTAGTTATCTCCCCTTTTAACAAAATAGAAGGACTACTTTGTGATAGTCATAGCTCCAATACCCTTTGAGATATATTGATGGTACCTGGCACAGTTGTTCACAAGGCTAAGACAGCGTGTCATGCAAAAGAACCACAAGTCTGGCTGCATGGTATAAGAATTATCTCTCCTTCCAATAAAATAGAGTGGCTACCTTGTGATGGCCATAACTCCAATACCCTTTAAGATATATTGATGATACCTGGCACAGTTGTTCACAAGGCCGAGACGGTGTGTCATGCACAAGAACCACAACTCTGGTTGCCATGGTTTTTGAGTTATCTCCCCTTCCAATAAAATAGACTGCCTACCTTGTGATGGTCATAACTCCAATACCCTTTAAGATATATTGATGATACCTGGCACAGTTGTTCACAAGGCCGAGACGTGTGTCAAATACAAGAATCACAACTCTGGGCGCCATGGTTTTTGAGTTATCTCCCCTTCCAATAATATAGAATCACTACCTTGTGATGGCCACATCCCCAATACTCTTTGAGATATATTGATGGTACTTGGTACAGTTGTACATGAGGCTAAGCAGGTGTGTCACGTGCAAGAACCACAACTCTGGGTGCCCTGGTTTTTTAATGATCTCCCCTGACAATATAACCTTTTGGTGGCCATAACTCCAATACCCTTTGAGATATATTGATGGTACTTGGCACAATTGTATACAAGGTGAGTCGGCGCTTAATGCCTAAGAACCACAATTCTGGGTGCTATGATGAATATTTGAGTTATCTTCCCTTCCAATATAACAGTATGACCAGCTGTGATCTCCAACACCCTTTGAGACATATTGATGATACTTTGAACAGAAATGCATGAGCTTAAGCAGGCATGTCATGCGCAAGAACCACAGTTCTGAGTACCCTGGTTTTTAAGATATCTCTCCTGAAGTATAATCTTGTGATGGCCTTAACTGCAACACTTTTGTGATATATTGCTGGTTTAATTCTGATGCACTTTCTATTGGTGAACAATCTTCAAAAGGGCATATTGGCTTTTGGTCGGGGGATTTGCCATCTCTGCCGATGGCTATTTTTACTTAGATTGTTGCAAACAAAATGTTGTTTTTTGGCTACTTCATTTTTATTTTAAACGAAAGTAAACAAAAAACACTGACACCAATTGTTTCATTAACACAAATGTGAAAAGAAGTAAATGAATTTGTTAACTCCAAAATTTAATCAATTAATTAACCTTTATTTATTTATTGAAAGTGTGAGATACACAAATCATATTGACCTTATTTGCATTATTAAATCAAGCAAAATCACGCTCTGGTTTCCTAGCGAGAGTTCGAGTTTCGGGGTGGGGGGGTCACGTGATCATCTAATATGGTCGCCAACATTACTTCCTAGTTAAACAAGTTAAAGTCGTTGTAATTATTTACGTTTTTCTTGAAGTTTTGCCGACCAAATACGATAAATAGTGAAGTGAAAATTCCGAATATTGTTTTATTCGTATTTGCTTGATGTTATTTAAATAAAATATTGATTTTCTAATGATAAGACAGTGGCTGAAATTGGTTAGCTGCTTGGCACTTTTTTCAAACAACAACAAGTGATTGAAAATGTGGTCGTGTAAAACAATGCATTACGTAAGTGTGATTGCCATGGAGATGATCGTGTATTCACTTATGATCTTTTTACATGATTTTTAGCTCACCTGGGCCGAAGGCTCCAGGGGAGCTTATAGTATAGTGGGTCGTCCGTCCGTCCGTCCACACTTTTGAGCAAATATTTCTCTGCAGCCTGCAGGCTGATCTCAATCATTTCTCATCTGCCTCTGGTGGGGCATTGATGACATAAGCTTTTTTAGCTCACCTGGGCCGAAGGCTCCAGGAGAGCTTATAGTATAGTGGGTCCTCCGTCGTCCGTCCACACTTTTAAGCAGCTATATCTCTGTATCCTGAAGTCTGATCTCAATCATTTCTCATCTGTAGCATGCCTCTGGTGGGGCATTGATGACATAAACTATTTTTCGAAATCGCTCTAAAACTTTGGTTCGTATGGCAACCACAAGGTCCCATAGACTTACTATGGGAAAATGCTTGTCATCACCGTAGCACCTTCAGTTTTGATCGGATCTTTCTATAACTTATATGTAAGGTGACTAAGGATAAAAACTGGGATGAGTTCGAAAACCGGCCAAGTCGGCCCATTTATCATAAAGTACGTCCCTTTGATTGCTGAAAATGCCCATTTTCGACCTTGTCATCACCGTAGCCCCTTCAGTTTTGATCGGATCTTTCGGAAACTTACCGGTATATGTTGGGTGGCTGGGGATAAAACCTCGGATGAGTTCGAAAACCAGCCAAGTCCGCCCATTTATCATAGAGTTATGTCCCTTTGATTGCTGAAAATGCCGATTTTTGACATTGTCATCTGGGTAGCCCCTTCAGTTTTGGTCGGATCCTTCTGAAACTTATATTTAAGGTGGTCAGGGATAGAACCTTGGATGAGTTCGAAAACCGGCCAAGTCGGTCCATTTATTATTGAGTTACGTCCCTTTGATTGCTGAAAATGCCGATTTTTGACCTTGTCATCACCGTAGCCCCTTCAGTATTGATCGGATCTATCTGAAACTTAGATGTAAGGTGGCTGGGGATAAAAACTCGGATCAGATCGAATACCGGCCAAGTCGACCCATTTAGCATAGAGTTACATCCCTTTGATTGCTGAAAATGCCGATTTTTATGCCCCCGCCTATTCGGAGAATAGCGGAAGGGCATTTAGTTTTACCCCTGTCCATCCGACATCGTGTCCGGGCCATAACTCCTAAACTGTATGAAATATATTCATGAAACTTCACAGGTGCATTCATCACACTAACGCGATGTATCATGAACAAGGAAGACAACTCTTGCTTTTTGGTTTTTGGATTATCTGCCCTTGACATAGTACATTATAGTAAAACCGTGTCCGGGCCATAACTCCTAAACCGTATGGAATATACTCATGAAACTTCACAGGTGCATTCATCACACTGAGACGATGTGTCATGAACAAGGAAGACAACTCTTGCATTTTTGTTTTTTGGATTATCTGCCCTTGACTTAGTACCATATAGTAAACCGTGTCCGGGCCATAACACCTAAACCATATGGATTATATTCATGAAACTTCACAGGTGCATTCATCACACGGAGACGATGTGTCATGAACAAGGAAGACAACTCTTGCATTTTTGTTTTTTAGATTATCTGCCCTTGACTTAGTACCATATAGTAAACCGTGTCCGGGCCATAACTCCTAAACCGTATGGAATATATTAATGAAACTTCACAGGTGCATTCATCACACGGAGACGATGTGTCATGAACAAGGAAGACAACTCTTGCATTTTTGGTTTTTGGATTATCTGCCCTTGACTTAGTACCATATAGTAAACCGTGTCCGTGGCATAACTCCTAAACCGAATGGAATATATTCATGAAACTTCACAGGTGCATCCATCGCACTGAGACGATGTGTCATGAACAAGGAAGACAACTCTTGCATTTTTGGTTGTTGAATTATCTGCCCTTGACTTAGTACCATATAGTAAACCGTGTCCGGGCCATAACTCCTAAACAATATGGAATATATTCATAAAACTTCACAGGTGCATTCATCACACTGAGAAGATGTGTCATGAACAAGGAAGACAACTCTTGCATTTTTGGTTTTTGAATGATCTGCCCTTGATTTAGTTCCATATTGTAAACTGTTTCATGAATGGCATTTTGCGGGGGCATCCGTGTCCTATGGACACTTTTTCTAGTTGACTTTGTCATCACTGTAGCCCCTTCAGTTTTTATCGTATCTTTCTGAAACTTACATGTAAAGTGGCTGGGGAATAAACCCCAGATGATTTGGAAAACCCGCCAAGTCGGCCCATTTAACAAAATGTTACTTCCCTTTGATTGCTGAAAATGATTTTCGACCTTGTCATCACCGTAGCCCCTTCAGTTTTGATCGGTTCTTTCTGAAACTTTTATGTAGGGTGGCTGGGGATAATACCTAGGATGAGTTTGAAAACCGGCCAAGTCAGCCTTTTTAGCTCACCTGAGCCGAAGGCTCATGTGAGGTATTAGTATACCACGAGCCGTCGTCCGTCGTCGTCGTCCGTCGTCCACACTTTCAAAGAAGTATATCTCCGGAACCAGTGGGCCAATCTTGATCAAATTTCATGTGAAGCATTATCAGGTAGGGGGAAAGGCTGCATACTGTTTTCGGGCAGATCGGATTGGAACTCTGGTTGCCATGGCAACAAATAGCTCCCATAGACTTAACATAGGAAAAAGTTTGTCATCACTCTAGCTCCGTCAATTTTTTCTGATTGTCTTCATTCTTGCAGATAACGAGGACAGGCATGAAATCTCGATCAAGTTCGATTTTGGGCTGAATCGGATTATTCACTCAGGAGTTACGTGCCCTTGAGCGTTAGGAAAAAGCTTGTCATCACTCTAGCTCCGTCAATTTTTTTCTGATCGACTTCATTCTTGCAGATAACGAGGACAGGCATGAAATCTCGATCAAGTTCGATTTTGGGCTGAATCGGATTATTCACTCAGGAGTTACGTGCCCTTGAGCGTTGAAAAAATTGCCTATTGACTTAACATGGGGAGAATGTTGTCATCACCGTAGCTGCTTCAATTATTAGCTCACCTGAGCCGAAGGCTCATGTGAGGTATTAGTATACCTCGAGCCGGCGTCCGTCGTCCACACTTTCAAAGAAGTATATCTCCGGAACCAGTGGCCAATCTTGATCAAATTTCTTGTGAAGCATCATCAGGTAGGGGGAAAGGCTGCATACTGTTTTCGGGCAGATCGGATTGGAACTCTGGTTGCCATGGCAACAAATAGCTCCCATAGACTTAACATAGGAAAAAGTTTGTCATCACTCTAGCTCCGTCAATTTTTTTTTCTGATCGTCTTCATTCTTGCAGATAACGAGGACAGGCATGAAATCTCGATCAAGTTCGATTTTGGGCTGAATCGGATTATTCACTCAGGAGTTACGTGCCCTTGAGCGTTAGGAAAAAGCTTGTCATCACTCTAGCTCCGTCAATTTTTTTCTGATCGACTTCATTCTTGCAGATAACGAGGACAGGCATGAAATCTCGATCAAGTTCGATTTTGGGCTGAATCGGATTATTCACTCAGGAGTTACGTGCCCTTGAGCGTTGAAAAAATTGCCTATTGACTTAACATGGGGAGAATGTTGTCATCACCGTAGCTGCTTCAATTATTTTCAGATTGGCTTTATTCTTGCAGATAACCAGCACAGCCATGAAATCTCGGTCAAGTTCGATAACTGGCAGAATCGGATCATTCGCTTAGGAGTTACCTGCCCTTGTGTGTTTTTGCATTAGGGTTAATGGGAATTTCAAAAATGTATATCTTAAAGACTACTTGGCCAACTTTGATCAAATTTCATGTGTCGCATTATTGGGCAAGTGGAAAGGCTTCATTAGGTTTTAAGGCAGATCTGAGTGGAACTCTGGTTGCCATGGCAACATCTAGCTTCCATAGACTTCACATAGGAAAACGCTTGTCATCACTCTAGCTCCGTCAGTTTTTTCTGATCGACTTCATTCTTGCAGATAACCAGTACAGGCATAAAATCTCGGTCAAGTTCGATTTTGGGCCGAATCAGTTAATTCACTCAAGAGTTACGTCCCCTTGAGCGCCCGAAAAATTGCCTATCGACTTAACATGGGGAAAATGTTGTCATCACTGTAGCTAGTAATGAGGACAGGCATAAAATCTCGGTTAAGTTCGATTTTGGGCAGAATCGGAATATTGACCTCGGAGTTACGTGACCTTGAGCGACAAAAAATTTGCCCATAGACTTAACACAGGGAAAATGTTGTGACTACGATAGCGACTTGAATTTTTTTCAGATCAGCTTCAAACTTGCAGGTAACGAGGACAGACATAAAATCACGGTTAAGTTCGATTTTTGGCCGAATCGGATTATTTGCCTTGGAGTTACCTGCCCTTGAGCATGAAAAAATACGTTGTGACCACGATAGCAACTTTATTTTTATTCAGATCAGCTTCAAACTTGCAGGTAACGAGGATAGGCATAAAATCCCGGTTAAGTTCGATTTTGGGCCGAATCGGAATATTGACCTCGGAGTTACGTGACCTTGAGCGACAAAAAATTTGCTAATAGACTTAACATAGGGAAAATGTTGTGACTACGATAGCGACTTGAATTTTTTTCAGATCAGCTTCAAACTTGCAGGTAACGAAGACAGACATAAAATCTCGGTTAAGTTAGATTTTGGGCCGAATCGGATTATTTGCCTTGGAGTTACCTGCCCTTGAGCATAAAAAAAATACGTTGTGACCACGATAGCAACTTTATTCTTATTCAGATCAGCTTCAAACTTGCAGGTAACGTGGACAGGCATAAAATCTCAGTTAAGTTCGAATCGGAATATTGACCTCGGAGTTACATGACCTTGAGCGACAAAAAATTTGCCCATAGACTTTACATAGGGAAAATGTTGTGACTACGATAGCGACTTGAATTTTTTCAGATCAGCTTCAAACTTGCAGGTAACGAGGACAGACATAAAATCTCGGTTAAGTTCGATTTTGGGCCGAATCGGATTATTTGCCTTGGAGTTACCTGTCCTTGAGCATAAAAAAATACGTTGTGACCACGATAGCAACTTTATTTTTATTCATATCAGCTTCAAACTTGCAGATAACGAGGACAGGCATAAAATCTCGGTTAAGTTCAATTTTGGGCCGAATCGGAATATTGACCTCGGAGTTACGTGACCTTGAGCGACAAAAAATTTGCCCATAGACTTAATTAGGGAAAATGTTGCGACTACGATAGCGACTTGAATTTTTTTCAGATCAGCTTCAAACTTGCAGGTAACGAGGACAGACATAAAATCACGGTTAAGTTCGATTTTTGGCCGAATCGGATTATTTGCCTTGGAGTTACCTGCCCTTGAGCATGAAAAAATACGTTGTGACCACGATAGCAACTTTATTTTTATTCAGATCAGCTTCAAACTTGCAGGTAACGAGGATAGGCATAAAATCCCGGTTAAGTTCGATTTTGGGCCGAATCGGAATATTGACCTCGGAGTTACGTGACCTTGAGCGACAAAAAATTTGCTAATAGACTTAACATAGGGAAAATGTTGTGACTACGATAGCGACTTGAATTTTTTTCAGATCAGCTTCAAACTTGCAGGTAACGAAGACAGACATAAAATCTCGGTTAAGTTAGATTTTGGGCCGAATCGGATTATTTGCCTTGGAGTTACCTGCCCTTGAGCATAAAAAATACGTTGTGACCACGATAGCAACTTTATTCTTATTCAGATCAGCTTCAAACTTGCAGGTAACGTGGACAGGCATAAAATCTCAGTTAAGTTCGAATCGAAATATTGACCTCGGAGTTACATGACCTTGAGCGACAAAAAATTTGCCCATAGACTTTACATAGGGAAAATGTTGTGACTACGATAGCGACTTGAATTTTTTCAGATCAGCTTCAAACTTGCAGGTAACGAGGACAGACATAAAATCTCGGTTAAGTTCGATTTTGGGCCGAATCGGATTATTTGCCTTGGAGTTACCTGTCCTTGAGCATAAAAAAATACGTTGTGACCACGATAGCAACTTTATTTTTATTCATATCAGCTTCAAACTTGCAGATAACGAGGACAGGCATAAAATCTCGGTTAAGTTCAATTTTGGGCCGAATCGGAATATTGACCTCGGAGTTACGTGACCTTGAGCGACAAAAAATTTGCCCATAGACTTAATTAGGGAAAATGTTGCGACTACGATAGCGACTTGAATTTTTTTCAGATCAGCTTCAAACTTGCAGGTAACGAGGACAGACATAAAATCTCGGCTAAGTTCGATTTTGGGCCGAATCGGAATATTTGCCTTGGAGTTACCTGCCCTTGAGCATAAAAAAATACGTTGTGACCACGATAGCAACTTTATTTTTATTCATATGAGCTTCAAACCTGCAGGTAACGAGGACAGGCATAAAATCTCGGTTAAGTTCGATTTTGGGCCGTATCGGAATATTGACCTCGGAGTTACGTGACCTTGAGAGACAAAAAAATTTGCCCATAGACTTAACGTAGGGAAAATGTTGTGACAGAAATAGCGACTTGAATTTTTAGCTCACCTGAGCCAAAGGCTCCAGTGAGCCGATAGTATACCAAGGCTCCGGAGTCCGTCGTCTGTCGTCCGTCCATCCATCGTCCACACTTTCAATGAAGCATATCTCAGAAGGCAGTCGACCAATCTTGTTTAAATTTTATGTGTAGCACCATTGGGCAAGGGGAAAGGCTGCATTAGGTTTTGGAGCTAGTCTGGTTCATTTGTTCCTTCATTCTTCTTTCTCTCCATATAGAGATAATAGACCAATGTTAAATTTTTAATCAGATTTCTCAGGAACTATAAAAGCTAGAAGCATCAAATTTGGTATTCAATAGAATAATGATGACTTATTTTGTGTAAGAGACATTGGGCTTTCTCAGCTTATTTGTTCATCTGTTCTTTCATTCTTCTTTCTCTCCATTTTGACCAATGTTAAATTTTCGTCAAAGATTTCTCAGGAACTATAGAAGCTAGAAGTCTCAAACTTGGAATGCAATGCAATAATCATGACTTATATGCTGTAAGGGTCAATGAGCTGGATTCTATTAGCAGATTTAGTAGTCAAGTCTGTGAATTGTTAAAACTTAAGTTCCTCAGGTGAGCGGTTTAGGCTCATTGAGCCTCTTGTATCATAGAGTTACATCCCTTTGATTGCTGAAAATGCGGATTTTTGACCTTTTAATCACGGTATCCCCTCTGTTTTTATCAAATCTTTCTGAAACTTATATGTAAGGTGGCTAGGGAAAAAAACTTGGATTAGTTCGAAAGTCGGCCCATTTATCATAGAGTGACGTCCCTTTGATCCCTGAAAATGCCGATTTTTGACCTTGTCATCACCGTAGCCCCTTCTGTTTTGATCACATGTTTCTGAAACTTATATGTTAGGTGGCTGGGGATAAAACCTCGGATGAGTTTGAAAACCAGCCAAGTCCACCCATTTAACATAGAGGAACGTCCCTTTGATGGCTGAAAATGCTGATTTTTAGCTCACCTGAGCCGAAGGCTCCAGGAGAGCTTATAGTATAGTTGGTCCTCTGTCGTCCATAGTCCCTCCGTCGTCCGTCTAAACTTTTGAGCAGCTATATCTCTGCAGGCTGATCTCAATCATTTCTCATCTGTAGAATGCCTCAGGTGGGGCATTGATGAAATCACACTAAAACTTTGGTTGCTAGGGCAACCACAAGGTCCCATAGACTTACAATGGGAAAATGCTTGTCATCACCGTAGCGCCTTCAGTTTTGATCAGATCTTTCTGAAACTTATATGTAAGGTGGCTGGGAATAAAATCTCGGATGAGTTCGAAAACCGGCCAAGTTGGCCCATTTATCATAGATTCACGTCCCTTTGATTGCTGAAAATGCCAATTTTAGACCTTGTCATCACCGTAGCCCCTTCGGTTTTAATCGGATCTTTCTGAAACTTATATGTTAGGTGGCTTGGGATAAAACATAAATGAGTTCGAAAACCGGCCAAGTTGGCCCATTTAATATAGAGTAACGTCCCTTTGTTGGCTGAAAATGCCGAGTTTTTACCTTGTCATCACCGTAGCCCTTTCAGTTTTGACCAGATCGTTTAGAATATGTAAAGTGGCTGGGGATAAAACCTCGGAAGAGTTCGAAAACTGGTCAAGTCGGCCCATTTGTCATAGAGTAACGTCCCTTTGATGGCTGAAAATGCCTATTTTTAGCTCACCTGGGCCGAAGGCCCCAGGGGAGCTTATAGTATAGTGGGTCCTCCATCGTCCGTCTGTCCGTCCATCGTCCTTCCACACTTTTGAGCAGCTATATCTCTGCAGCCTTCAGGCTGATCTCAATCATTTCTCATCTGTAGCATGCCTCTGGCGGGACATTGATGAAATAAACTTTTTTTTCAAAATCGCTCTAAAACTTTGGTTGTTATGTAAACCACAAGGTCCCATAGACTTACTATGGGAAAATGCTTGTCATCACCGTAGCACCTTCAGTTTTGATCGGATCTTTCTAAAACTTATATTTAAGGTGGCTGGGGATATAAACTTGAATAATGAGTTCGAAAACCGGCCAAGTCGCCCATTTATCGTAGAGTTACGTCCCTTTGATTGCTGAAAATGCCAATTTTTGACCTTGTTATCACCGTAGCCCCTTCAGTTTTGATCGAATATTTCTGAAACTTATACATGTATGTAAGACCGGCCCCGATAGCTCAGTTGGTAGAGTGTCCGCTCCGGGGAACGGGAGGTCTCGGGTTCGATCCCGGGCCGCGACATACCAAAGTCGTTAAAAATGGTACTAGCTGCTCCTCGCTTGGCACTCAGATTTACGGGGTAGAGCTAGGACTGGTCGATCCAGTGTCAGGATAATGTGACTGGGTGTGGTATCATGTAATGTGTCTGGGACATGATACTTCAGTGAGGCAGCACTATAAACGTGAGCATTGAGCTCCCTGTCGCAACCAGACACCGTCGTGATATGACTGAAAAATTGTTGAAAGCGACGTTAAACCCGAATTCACACACACACACATGTATGTAAGGTGGCTGGGGACAAAATCTCGGATGAGTTCGAAAACCGGCCAAGTCGGCCCATTTATCATAGAGTTACGTCCCTTTGATTGCTGAAAATGTAAATTTTTTACCTTGTCATCACTGTAGCCCCTTTTGTTCTGATCGAATCTTTCTGAAACTTATATGCAAGGTGGCTGGGGATAAAATCTCGGATGAGTTTGAAAACCGGCCAAGTTACATCCCTTTGATTGCTGAAAATGTCGATTTTTGTCCTTGTCATCACGGTAGCCCCTTCAGTTTTGATCAGATTTTTAACTCACCTGGGCCGAAGGCTCCAGAAGAGCTTATAGCATAGTGGGTCCTCCGTTGTCCGTCAGTCCGTTGTCCGTCCACACTTTTGAGCAGCTTTATCTCTGCAGCCTGCAGGCTGATCTCAATCATTTCTCATCTGTAGCATGCCTTTGGTGGGGCATTGGTGACATAAAATTTTAGCTCACCTGGGCCGCAGGCTCCAGGGCAGCTTATCGTATAGTGGGTCGTCCGTCCGTCCGTCCACACTTTTCAGCAGCTATAGCTCTGCAGACTGCAGGCTGATCTCAATCATTTCTCATCTGTAGCATGCCTCTGGTGGGGCATTGATGACATAAGCTTTTTAGCTCACCTGACCGAAGGTCATGGTGAGCTTTTGTGACTGTGAGATGTCCGGCGTCGTCGTTCGTCGTCCGTCGTCAGTCGTGCGTAAACTTTTTCTTGTTAACACTCTAAAGGCCACAGTTTTGATCCAAACATCATCAAACTTGGTCAGAATGATCATCATGACAATATGTCGGTCAAGTTCGAATATGGGCCATGTCGGGTCAAAAAGTAGGTCAGTAGGTAAACCACAGAAAAACCTTGTTAGCACTCTAGAGGCCACAGTTTTGGTCCAATCATCCTCAAACTTGTTCAGAATGATCATCCTGACAATATCTTGGTCAAAGTCGAATATGGGTTATGTTGGGTCAAAATGTAGGTCAGTAGGTCAAATCATAAAAAACCTTGTTAGCACTCAAGATGCCACAGTTTTGGTCCAGTCATCCTCAAACTTGCTCAGAAAGATCATCCTTACAATATCTCGGTCAAGTTCGAATATGGGTTATTTCGGATCAAAAGGTAGGTCAGTAGGTCAAACCACAGAAAAACCTTGTTAGCACTCTAAGAGGTCACAGTTTTGGTCCAGTCATCCTCAAACTTGCTCAGAACGATCATCCTGACAATATCTCGGTCAAGTTCGATTATGGGTCATGTCGGCCAAAAAATAGGTCAGTAGGTCAAATCATAGAAAAAACCTTGTTAACACTCTAGAGGCCACAGTTTTGGTCCAATCATTCTCAAACTTGCTCAAAATGATCTTCCTGACAATATCTCAGTCAAGTTCGAATATGTTTCATGTCGGCTTAATAAGTAGGTCAAATCATAGATAAACCTTGTTTACACTCTAGAGGCCACACTTTTGGTCAAGTCATCATCAGACTTGCTCAGAATGATCATCTCTACAATATCTAGGTCAAATTCGAATATGGGCCATGTGGGGTCAAAAGTAGTTTAAATCATAGAAAAACCTTGTTAACACTCTAGAGGCCACAGTTTTAGTCCAATCATCATCAAACTTGCCCAGAATTGTCCTCTTTTTGTAATACCTTGGACAGGAGGGTATTGTATTTGACAGAAAATGCTGTTAGCAAACAGTGCAGACCCTGATCAGATGCCACGTTCTGCGACGTCTAATCTGGGCCTATGTTGTTTGCCAGGCTACCCCTTCAGGGTTTTTCCGCCTTTTAGGGGTTATTTTAACTTTAAACAAATATTCTGTGTGATAATACAGTATCTCAAGCAATTCAGACTTTCAGGGTGTTTGGATCATGGTCAAAGTTCTTTTGGCTATTTTTAGAAAAAACATTGTCATCACTCGACCTACTTTTATTTCATAATTTCCCCATCATTAGCATGCTACAGATTAGAAATGATTGAAATCAACCTTCAGGCTGCAGTAATATAAATGCTGTCTGACATGAAGGGGCCGACCTTTCATCTCAACGTCGGGTAAAAGTCCCACAAAATTGGAAGCAACGGCTCCAAAATGACCTAAATAGTATAAACCTCAAATCAAACAAACAAAATTGGTCAAATCATACTTGAGACTGCATTTTTGGTTCAAGCTTCATGAAACTTGCCAAGAATGTTTGCCTTTTTAAAATCTTAAATATGTTTGAATATGGGTCATGTAGGATCAAAAACAAGGTGATGAATAGACTCAGGTGAGCGATACAGGACCATCATGGTCCTCTTGTTTTGAAATCGCATGAAAACTTTGGTTGCTATGGCAATCACAAGGTCCCATATACTTACAATGGGAAAATGCTTGTCATCACCGTAGCCCCTTCAGATTTGATCGAATCTTCCTCAAACTTATGTATAAGGTGGCTGGGGATAAAACCTCAAATATTTGAGTTCGAAAACCGGCCAAGTCGGCCCATTTATCATAGAGTTATGTCCCTTTGATTGCTGAAAATGCCGATTATTAGCTCACTTGGGCCAAAGGCTCCAGGGGAGCTTATAGTATAGTGGGTCCTCCGTCGTCCGTCCACACTTTTGAGCAGCTATATGTGTCGGATCTTTTTGAAACTTATATGTAGGGTGGCTGCGGATAAAACCTCGGATGAGGTGGCCTATTTATCATAGAGTTAGGTCCCTTTGATTGCTGAAAACGTTGATTTATAGCTCACCGTCACGTAGTGACGAGGTGAGCTTTTGTGATCACTTTTTGTCCGTCGTTCGTCGTGCGTGCGTCCGTGCGTGCGTCCGTGCATAAACAATTTCTTTAAACGACATCTCCTCCTAAACCACTGATCGGATTTTGACCAAACTTCACAGGAATGATCCTTAGGTGGTCCCCTTTCAAAGTTGTTCAAATGGTTCCGGTCCGTTGCACATCTAGGTCACCGGAGCCAAAAATAGATTTTTTCACCAAAAACTTAAAAAATCTTCTTCTCTGAAACAACAAGGCCCAGGTCTTTGATATTTGGTATGAAGCTTCATCTAGTGGACCCCTACCAAGATTGTTCAAATTATCGTGCTGGGGCCAAAAATGCCCCCGCCCCGGGCCCTTTGGTTTTACATAGGCTTATATAGGGAAAATCTTTAAAAATCTTCTTCTCTGAAACCACAAGGCCCAGGAATTTGATATTTGGTATGAAGCTTCATCTAGTGGACCCCTACCAAGATTGTTCAAATTATAGCCCTTGTGCCAAAAATGCCCCCGCCCCGGGGCCCTTTGGTTTTACATAGGCTTATATAGGGAAAATCTTTAAAAATCTTATTCTCTGAAACCACAAGGCCCAGGACTTTGATATTTGGTATGAAGCTTCATCTAGTGGACCCCTACCAAGATTGTTCAAATTATAGTGCTGGGACAAAAATGTCCCCGCCACGGGGCCCTTTGGTTTTGCATTGGCTTATATAGGGAAAATCTTTAAAAATCTTCTCCTCTGAAATCACAAGGCCCAGGACTTTGATATTTGGTATGAAGCTTCATCTAGGGGACCTCTACCAAGATTGTTCAAATTATAGTGCTGGGACAAAAAATGCTCCCGCCACGGGGCCCTTTGGTTTTACATTGGCTTATATAGGGAAAATCTTTAAAAATCTTCTTCTCTGAAACCACAAGGCCCAGGTCTTTGATCAGAATTGTTACTGGTGACAAGTCAAATTACATTCATTGATATTTTGTATGAAGCTTCATCTAGTGGACCCCTACCAAGATTGTTCAAATTAAAGTGCTGGGGCCAAAAATGCCCCCGCCCCGTATAGGCTTATATAGGGAAAATCTTTAAAAATTTTCTACTCTGAAACCACAAGGCCCAGGACTTTGATATTTGGTATGAAGCTTCATCTAGTGGACCCCTACCAAGATTGTTCAAATTATAGCCCTTGGCCAAAAATGCCCCCGCCCCGGGGCCCTTTAGTTTTTTTCATAGGCTTATATAGGGAAAATCTTTAAAAATCTTCTTCTCTGAAACCACAAGGCCCAGGACTTTGATATTTGGTATGAAGTTTCATCTAGTGGACCCCTACCAAGATTTTTCAAATTATAGCCCTTGGGCCAAAAATACCCCCGCCCCGGGGCCCTTTGGTTTTACATAGGCTTATATAGGGAAAATCTTTAAAAATCTTCTTCTCTGAAACCACAAGGCCCAGGACTTTGATATTTGGTATGAAGCTTCATCTAGTGGACCCCTACCAAGATTGTTCAAATTATAGTGCTGGGACAAAAAATGCCCCCGCCACAGGACCCTTTGGTTTTGCATTGGCTTAAAAGAGAAAATCTTTAAAAATCTTTTTCTGAAACCACAAGATGCAGGTCTTTGATATTTGGTATGAAGCTTCATCTAGTGGACCCCTACCAAGATTTTTCAAATTATAGCCCTTGGGCCAAAAATACCCCCGCCCCGGGGCCCTTTGGTTTAACATAGGCTTATATAGGGAAAATCTTTAAAAATCTTCTTCTCTGAAACCACAAGGCCCAGGCCTTTGATATTTGGTATGAAGCTTCATCTCGTGGACCCCTACCAAGATTGTTCAAATTATAGTGCTGGGACAAAAAATGCCCCCGCCATGGGGCCCTTTGGTTTTGCATTGGCTTATATAGGGAAAATCTTTAAAAATCTTCTTCTTTGAAACCACAAGGCCCAGGACTTTGATATTTGGTATGAAGCTTCATCTAGTGGACCCCTACCAAGATTGTTCAAATTATAGTGCTGGGGCCAAAAATGCCCCCGCCCCAGGGCCCTTTGGTTTTACATAGACTTATATAGGGAAAATCTTTATAAATCTTCTTCTCTTAAACCCCAAGTATTTGGCATGAAGCATCATCTAGTGGACCTCTACCAAGATTTTATAGCCCTGGGGCCAAAAATGCCACTGATTTTGGGCCCTTTGGTTTAACATAGGCTTATGTTGGGAATATCTTTAAAAATCTTCTTCTCTGAAACCGCAAGGCCCAGGTCTTCGGTGTGTAGCTTCATCTAGTGGACCTTTGCCAAGATTGTTCTAATTATAGTCCTTGAACCAAAACTTCCCCCACCGTGGGACCCTTTGGTTTTACATTGACTAATAAAGGGAAAATCTTAAATTCTTGTCTGAAAACAGAAGGTTCAGGTCTTTGATATTTGGTATGAAGCTTCCTCTATTGGACCTCTATCAAGATTATTCATATTATATCCCTGGGGCCAAAAAGGCCCCCTTTCCCGGGGCCACTGGTTCTTAGATTGACTTATACAGGGAAAATCTATATAAATCTTCTTGTCTGAAACCAACAGGCTCAGTTCTTTAATATTTGGTATGAAGCTTTGTCTAGTGGACCTTGACCAAGATTGATCAAATTATAGCCCTGTGGCAAAAAATGGCTCTGCCCCGGGGCCCACTTGTTTTACATAGACTTATATAGGGAAAACCTTTAAAAATCTTGTCTGAACCTAGAAGGCTCAGGTCTTTGTTATTCAGTATGAAGCTTTGTCTACTAGACCTCTACCAAGATTGTTCCAGTTATAGCCCTGAGCCCAAAAAATGGGCCCACTCCGATGCCCACTGGTTTTACATAGACTTATGCAGGGAAAACCTTTGAAAATCTTCTTGTTTGAAATCAGAAGGCCAAGGTCTTTTATATTTGGTATGAAGTTTTGTCTCGCAGATTTCCACCAAGATTGTTCAAATTATAGCCCTGGGGCCAAAAATGGCCATGCCTGGGACCTGCAGGTTTTATATAGACTAATATAAGGAAAACCTTTAAAAATCTTCTTTTCTGAAACTAGCTTCACCTTTAAGACCACCATCAAGATAATGCTAATTATAGCCATGGGGTCAATAATGGCTCTCCCCATTGCCCACTTGTTACCCTATGGATCAGGTGAGCGACCCAGGGCCATCATGGCCCTCTTGTTGAACTTGTAATCACTGTAGCCCCTTCAGTTTTGATCGGATCTTTCTGAAACGTATATGTAAGGTGGCTGGGGATAATACCTCGCATGAGTTCGAAAACCGACCAAGTCGCCCCATTTACTATATAGTTATCGGCCCCCGCCCATAGGGGCTTGAAGAAATATATGGGCTGCATGATGCTTCCCCGCAGAGCTGAATCCGACCCGCACACTAGTACTGGTAAACCGCTTAGAAGATCTAAGCCTGTCCAGGAACCGCGGTGCGAGGCGGACCGTCCATGCTAATAAACCCTATTGGTTTCATTGGGCGACAGGGCTTGAGATGTCATTTCATCTCAATGTCGGGTAAAAGTCCCACAAAATTGGAAGCAACGTCTCCAAAATGACATATACAGTGTTGACGGGGACGTTAAACCTCAAATCAAACAAAACTATATAGTTATGTCCCTTTGATGGCTGAAAATGTCTATTTTTGACATTGTCATCACCGTAGCCCCTTCAGTTTTGATTGGATCTTTCTAAAACTTATATGTAAAGTGACTGGGGATAAAACCTAGGATGTGTTGGAATACCGGCCAAGTTGGCCCATTTATCATAGATTAAAGTCCCTTTGATTGCTGAAAATACGGATTTTTGACTTTGTCATCACCATAGCCCCTTCAGTTTTGATTGGGTCTTTCTGAAACTTATATGTAAGGCGGCTTGGGATAAAATATTGGATGAGTTCGAAAATAGGCCAAGTCAGCCCATTTATCTTAGAGATATGCCCCTTTGATTGCTGAAAATGTGGATTTTTGACTTTGTCATCATCGTTGCCCCTTCAGTTTTGATCGATTTTTTTTTAAACTTATATGTCAGGTGGCTGGGGATGAAACCTCAAATGAGTTCAAAAACTGGCCAAGTCGGCCCATTTATCTTAGAGTAACATCCCTTTGATTGCTAAAAATGCCAAATTTTGACCTTGTCATCACAGTAGCCCCTCCAGTTTTGATTGGATCTTTCTGAAACTTATATGTAAGGTGGCTTAGAATAAAGCCTCGGATGAGTTTGAATACTCGCCAAGTCGGCACATTTATCATAGAGTAACGTGCCTTTGATTGCTTAAAAATGCGTATTTTCGACCTTGTTAGCACTGCTGCCCCCTCAGTTTTGATCGGATCTTCATGAAACTTACAAACAAATAAGTCAGGCAGAAAAGCTCGGAGGAGTTTGAAAACTCATGAGGTTTGTCTATTTGTCACAGAGTAACATCCCTTTGATTGCAGCAGTTAATTGCTTATTTTTTAACTTGTCATCACCATAGCCCCATCAGTTATATCGGATCTTCTTAGTAAGTCAGGAATAAAAGCTTGAATGAGTTTGAAAACTGGTGAGGTCAGCCTATTTATCATAGAGTTACAGTCTTCTTGATTTGCAGAAATTGCCTACCCTGTCATCACCATATCCTCCCATAAGTCCTTCAGTAATGGTTGGCACTTCCTGAAACTTTGAATCTGTTAGCTCAGGTGAGCGATACAGGACCAGCTTGGTCCTCTTGTTTCGAAATCGCACGAAAACTTTGGTTGCTATGGCAATCACAAGGTCCCATAGACTACAATGGGAAAATGCTTGTCATCACCTTCAGTTCGGATCGGTCTTTCTGAAACTTATATGTATGGTGGCTGGGGATAAAATCTCGGACATGTTCGAAAACCGGCCAAGTCGGCCCATTTATCATAGAGTTACGTCCCTTTGATTGCTGAAAATGCCGATTTGTGACCTTGTCATCACCGTAGCCCGTTGTTTTGATCGGATCTTTCTGAAACTTACATGTAAGGTGGCTAAGGATAAAACTTCGGATGAGTTCGAAAACCAGCCAAGTCGGCCCATTTATCATAGAGTTACGTCTCTTTGATTGCTGAAAATGCTGATTTTTGACCTTGTCATCACCGTAGCACTTTCAGTTTTGATCGGACCTTTCTGAAACATATATGTAAGGTGGCTAGGTATAAAACCTCGGATGAGGCCAATTTATCGTAGTGTTCTATCGCTTTTGTGGCTGAAAATGTCGAGTTTTGACATTGTCATCACCGTAGGCCCTTCAGTTTTGATCGGATCTTTCTGAAACTTATATGTTAGGTGGCTGTGGATAAAACCTCGGATGAGTTTGAATTCCGGCCAAGTTTGCCCATTTATCATAGATTCACGTCCCTTTGATTGCTGAAAATGTCGATTTTTGACATTGTCATCATCATAGCCCATAGCCCCTTTAGTTTTGATTGGATCTTTCTGAAACTTATATGTAAAGTGGCTGGGGATAACATCTCAGATGAGTTCGAAAACCGGCCAGGTCAGCCAATTTATCATAGAGTTATGTCCCTTTGATGGCTGAAAATGTTGATTTTGACCTTGTCATCACCTTAGCCCCTTCAGTTTTGATCGGATTTTTCTGAAACTTATATGTAAGGTGGCTGGGGATTAAACCTCGGATGAGTCCGAATACCGGCCAAGTCGGCACATTTATCATAGAGTTACATGCCTTTGATTGCTGAAAATGCCTATTTTCGACCTTGTCATCACTGCTGCCCCTTCAGTTTTGATTGGGTCTTCATGAAAGTCAGGCAGAATAGCTCAGAGGAGTTTGAAAACTCATGAGCTTTGCCTATTTATATCAGAGTAACATCCCTTTGATTGCAGCAGTTAATTGGTTATCTTTGAAATTGTCATCACCATAGCCCCTTCAGTTTATATCGAATATACTTAGCAAGTCAGGAATAAAAGCTTAAATGAGTTTGAAAACCGGTGAGGTTAGCCTATTTTTCATAGAGTTACATTCTACTTGATTTGCAGAAAATGCTTACCCAGTCATCACCATGTCCACCCATAAATCGTTCAGTAAAGGTTGGCAATTCCTGAAACTTTGAATCTGTTAGCTCAGGTGAGCGATAAAGGACCAGCTTGATCCTCTTGTTTTAAGTTTCTATCGGTCTATAACGGGAAAATTATGGGTCAGAATGACTTCAGTTGTGCTCCAGGTTGTAGCCATGAACGCTCAAAGGGAGCAGTTTGCTCATTATACAGGTTTTCAGAAAAGCCTGAATGGTATAGAAAGGCGTGGCTTTCAAAAGTATCACAGGTAATAAAGGTTGAGAGGAATTCACTATTTATCTTATTTGGTCGGCAAAACTTCAAGAAAAACGTAAATAATTACAAGGACTTTAACTTGTTTTACTAGGAAGTAACGTTGGAGACCATATTAGATGATCACCTGATCGTGTCATCACCGTAGCTCCCCCCCCCCCCACCCCCCCCCCCCCCCCTCGAGCTTGAAATCTCGCTAGGAAATGAGAGCGTGATTTAATAATGCAAATACCGTGAATAATGTCTAAAACATTAGCATTCTAGGGTCAGTTTCAGTCAAGTTGGAACAATTTGTTTGTTTGTTTGATTTGAGGTTTAACATACCCGTCAACACTGTAAAGGTCATTTTGGAGACATTGCTCCCGATTTTGTGGGACTGATATCTCAAGCCCTGTTGCCCAATGAAACCAATTGGGTTTATAAGCATGGTCCGACTCGCACGGCTTTGCCAGGGCAGGCTTAGATCCTCTAAGCCGTTTACCAGTACTCGTGTGCGGGTCGGTTTCAGCTCTTGCAGCCCATCAATTTCTTTAAGCCCCAATGGGCGGGGGCGTTTTAAGTTGGAACTATGAAATGTTCCTGGTTTTAGACGAAATAAAGTCAGAAAAGGGAAAAAAGAGAAAACATTTCTTTTTCATCTCAATGTCGGGTAAAAGTCCCACAAAATTGGAAGCAAAGTCTCCAAAATGACCTGTACAGTGTTAAGGGGGATATTAAACCTCAAATCAAACAAACAAACAATTTAATCTACCCCCGCCCACCAAGGCTTTAAGAACTAGACGGGTTTCATGATGCTTCCTTGCAGAGTTGAGACCGTCCATACACAAGTACTTGATCTAAGCCTGCCCAGGCAAAGGGATGCGAGTCAGACCGTCCATGCTTATAAAACCTTTTGGTTTCATTGGGCGACAGGGCTTGAGATGTCATTTCATCTCAATGTCGGATTAAAGTCCCACAAAATTGGAAGCGATGTCTCCAAACTGATCTATACAACGTGATGGGAACGCTAAACTTCAAATCAAACTAGTAATGGTGTTTGTAAAACAATATGCCCCCAACCAATGCCAAAATTTTCGAAGGGCCATAACTGAAGAACAAGATTTCATCCAACTTTTTCAGAATTAATTCAGAAGTTAATCAGGTTATCTTCTTATCACTATACCAATCCATTCATCAACTTTCAAGGCTCTAGCTTTTATAGTTTTTGAGATATTTTGCTGACAAGATTTCATCCAAGTTTTTAGCTCACCAGAGCCGAAGGCTCCGGGGGAGCTTATAGGATAGGCAGTTGTCCGTCGTCGTCTGTTGTATGTCGTCTGTCGTTTGCGTCCACACTTTCAAATGACATCTCCTCTGAAACCACTGCGCCCATTGTGCCTATGTTTCATCTGTAGTATCCCTGGGTTGGGGGATTGAAAGTTTGTGTTTTTTTTTTTATGAAAATCTACTCTTTAGTTTGGTTGCTATGGCAACTTAGAGTTTCCATAGACTAATAATGGGGAAAATTGAAAAATGGCATTTACTGCCAAGTCATTGCAGATATTTTGACCGAACATTTATAGGAATGTTCCTTGAGTAAACTTCTCTCAGCCATATGCTTTTATGCCAACATGGGGGCCCCCAGGTTGTGCTGGGGCCATGTCCCACCCCCTCAACTTCATAAAAGGCCATATAACTCAGAAACCATTCAGATCCCCACCCCTAAACCATATATATTCTTGTTCATTATGATAAGACACATTCAGTGGCACCAACCTGGGGGTCCCCGGGGATGCACCGGGGTCATGCCCCCTCCCCCTCCATTTCATAAAAGGCCAAATATATCGGAAACCTTACAGATCCCCACCCCTAAACCATATATATTCTTGTTCCTTATGAAGAGACGCATTCATGGATACCAACTTGGGGGTTTCCCGGGGTTGCGTCGGGGCCTTGCCTCACGCCTCCACTTCACAAAAGGCCATATGATATATCGCAGAAACCATTCAGATCCCCACCCCTAAACCATATATATTCTTGTTCCTTTTGATAAGACGCATTCAGTGACACCAATTTGGGGGTCCCCTGGGATGCGCCAGGGTCATGCCTCACCACCTCCATTTCATAAACGGCCCAATATCTCTGAAACCTTACAGATCCCCACCCCAGAACCATATATATTCTTGTTCCTTATGAAGAGACTGAGCAGCTTTCATTGACACCAACCTGGGGGTCTCCCTGGGTGTGCTAGGGCCTTGCCCCCACCCCTTCACTTCACAAAGGTCATATATCTCAAAGATCCAAACCCCTAAACCATATATATTCTTGTTCCTTATGATTAGACGCATACAGTGACATCAACTAGGGGGTCCCCTGGGATGTGCCTGGGCCATGCCCAACCCCTTCATTTCATAAAAGGCCCAATATCTTGGAAACCTTGCAGATCCCCACCCCTAGAATCATATATATTGTTGTTCCCTATTAGAAGACTCATTCATTGACACCAACCTGGGGGTCTCCTTGGTCAAGCCAGGGCCTTGCCCCACCCCTCCACTTCACAAAAGGCCATATATCTCTGAGACTCAGAAACCATTCAGAGCTCAATCCCTAAACCATATATACATGTATTCATGTTCCTTATGATAAAACGTATTCAAATGACACCAGCTTGGGAGTCCTCAGGGGTCCCCGGGCCATGCCCCACTGCTTTATTTTAGGGACACATTTAGGGACAACAATTTTGGGCTTTCCTAGGATCAATAGGACATGCCCCCCACCGCTTAAGAAGCCTTATATTTCCAGCATACAGATCCCCACTGCTGAACCATATACATTCTTGTTCCTTATGATAAGATGCATTTAGTGATACCAACCAGGCTCCAATGGGCCCATGCTCCACCGCCTCTACTTCATAAAAGGCCTAATGTTTCAGATACTGAGTCCACATGGGTATTCATTTGGATATGGGGGTTCATTTGGGAGACTTTATAATTGGTAGATTAAAATGATATCATGTTAAAATACATGGCTGCCATTGGGCAGTGCAGCCTGAGCTCTGGTGAGCATTGTGGCCATGGGCCTCTTGTTTTCAAAAAGGCCTTAACACAGCAAAGGGGCATAGTTCTGACGAGAAAAAGAAAAATACATGCAAGCTGTCTTTTTCATGAGGAATCCATATACGAAATTTCAAACCCTAGCATATATGGTTCTGTGTGTGTGTGTGTGTGTGTGTGTGTGTGTGTGTGTGAATTCGGGTTTAACGTCGTTTCAACAATTTTTATGCCCCCGCCATTCGAAGAATGGTGAAAAGGGCATATAGCGTTGCCCCTGTCCGTCCGTCCGAGCGTCTGTTCGTCTGTGCGTCCGAAACTTAAACGCGGTCAATAACTTCTTTATTTCTTGAAGGATTTTAAAATTACTCTGCAGAAATGTTAACCATCATGAGACGACGTGTCACGTGCAAAACCCAGGTCCGTACCTCCAAGGTCAAGGTCATACTTAGAGGTCAAAGGTAAAAAAAAGGGTCCGAAACTTAATCGCAGTCAATAACTTTCTTATTTCTGGATGAATTTTGAAATTACATTGTAGTAATGTTAACCATCATGAGACGATGTGTCACATGCAAAACCCAGGTCCGTACCTCCAAGGTCAAGGTCATACTTAGAGGTCATAGGTCAAAAAAAGGGTCCGGAACTTAAACCCAGCCAATAACTTACTTATTTCTGGATGGATTTTGAAATTATTTTGAAGAAATGTTAACCATCATGAGACAATGTGTCACGTGCAAACCCAGATCTGTACCTCCAAGGTCAAGGTCATACTTAGAGGTCAAATGGCATAAAAAAGGTCCAAAACTTAAACACGGTCAATAACTTTCTATGGATGAATACGAACATAGACATATTTTCAGGCGTGGGCATCCGGGTCCTGTGGACGTATTTCTAGTTCAGTCATATCACGACGGTGTCTGGTTGCGACAGGGAGCTCAATGCTCACTTTTATAGTGCTGCCTCACTGAAGTATCATGTCCCAGACACATTACATGATACCACACCCAGTCACATTATCCTGACACTGGGTCGACCAGTCCTAGCCCTACCCCGTAAATGCATATATGGTTCCAAAGTTATGCTATGTGTCACAAAGCATGCAATAATTCATGAAGTATTTTTAGCTCACCTGGGCCGTCATATTCGTCCGTCCGTCGTCCGTTCACACTTTTGACCAGCTATATCTCTGCAGCCTGATCTCAATCATTTCTCATCTGTAACATGCCTCTGGTGGGGCATTGATGAGATGAGCTTTTTTAGCTCGCCAGAGCCGAAGGCTTCTGGGGAGCTTATAGGATAGGCAGTTGTCCGTCGTCATCGTTTGCGTCGTCTGGCGTCAACACTTTCAAACGACATCTCCTCTGAAGCCAATGGGCCGATTCAGCCCAAATTTCATCCGTAGCATCCTTGGGCTGGGGATTGAAAGTTTGTGTTTTTAATGAAAATCGGCTCATTAGTTTGGTTCCTATGGCAACTTAGTATTTCCATAGACTTACTATAGTGAAAATAGAAAAATGGCATTTACTGCCAAACCTTTGCAGATATTTTGACGAAAACTTTTATAGAAATATTCCTTGAGTGAACTGCTTTTAGCCACATGCTTTTATGCCAACCTGGGGGTCCCCAGGGTGTGCCGGGGCCATGTCCCACCCCCTCCAGTGCATAAAAGGCCATATATCTCAGAAAACATTAAGATCCCCACCCCTAATCATAAATATATTTTTTCTTTTGATAAGAAGCATTCAGTGACATCAATGTGGGGGTCCCGTTGGATGTGCCGGGCCCATGCCCCACCCCCCCCCCCCCCTCCACTTTGTAAAAGGCCCAATATCTCAGACACCGTTTAGATCCCACCCCAAAACCATATATATTCTTGTTTCTTATAAGACACATTCAGTGACACCAACCTGGGGGTTGCCTGAGATGTGCCCGGGCCATGCCCCCACCCCCTCCACTTTGTAAAAGACACATTATTGCAGAATCAGTTGAGATTCCCACCCCTAAACCATATATATTCTTTTTCCTTATGATAAGAGGCATTCAGCCATACCCCACAGCTCCACTTCATAAAATGCGATATATCTCAGAAACAATTCAGATCCCGAACCCAAAACCATATATATTCTTGTTCCTTATGATAAGACGCATTCAGTGACACAAACTTTAGTGTCCCCTTGGATGTGCCCGGGCCATGCCCCACCCGCTCCACTTTGTAAAAGTCCCAACATCTCAGAAACTATTTAGATCCCCATCCCTAAACCATTCTGCTCCGGGGAACGGGAGGTCACGGGTTCGATCCCGGGCTGCGACATACCAGTCGTTAAAAATGGTACTAGCTGCTCCTCGCTTGGCACTCAGATTTACGGCGTAGAGCTAGGACTGGTCGACCCAGTGTCAGGATAATGTGACTGGGTGTGGTATCATGTAATGTGTCTGGGACATGATACTCCAGTGAGGCAGCACTATAAAAGTGAGCATTGAGCCCCCTGTCGCAACCAGACACCGTCGTGATATGACTGAAAAATTGTTGAAAGCGACGTTAAACCCGAATTCACACACACATCCCTAAACCATATACATGTATACTCTTGTTCCTTTTGAAAAGACACATTTAGTGATACCAACCTAGGGGTCTCCCAGGGTGCGCTGGGGCCATGCTCCAACCCTTCACTTCATAAAATGTCATATATCTCAGAAACTGTTTAGATCCCCACCCCTAAGGCATGTTTATTTGTGTTCCTTTTGATAAGACTCAATTCAGTCACATCAACCTTGGGTGTATTTGTGCTAGGGCAATGTGTTGATGTCATGGCCCACCCCTCCACTTCATAAAAGGCCACATATCCCACACACCATTAAGATCCCCACCTCATAATCATATCTATTCTTGTTCTTTGTGATTAGACACATTCAGTCACACCAACTTGGCGGTCCACAGGGGCCATTCCTCTCCTCTTCACTTAATAAGAAGGCCTCATATCTCAGAAACAGTTCAGATCTCCACTCATAAACAATGTATTTTCTTGGTCCTAATGATAAGACACATTCAAGGACAACAATCTTGGATTTCCTGGTGTCTGTCAGGGCCATGCTCCAACCACTCCACAGCTTAAAAGGCCTTATATCTCAGGAACTGTACACATCCACAGCCCTGAACCATATATATTCTTGTTCCTTATGATAAGATGCATTCAGTGATACCAACCTAGGCTCTGTTGGGTCCATGACCCACCCCTCCACTTCATAAAAGGCCTAACATTTCAGATACAGAGTCCACATGGAATGGGGGTTCGTTTGGGAGATTTTATAATCGATACATCGAAACCATACATGGCTGCCTGTGGGCAGTGCCCACCTGAACTCTGGTGAGCATAGTGGCCCATGGGCCTCTTGTTTGAAAACCGCACGAAAACTGTTGTTGCTATGGCAACCACAAGGTCCAATAGCCTTACAATGGGAAAATGCTTGTCATCACTGTAGAGCCTTCAGTTTTGATCAGATCTTTGTGAAAATTATATGTAAGGTGGCTGGGGATAAAAACTCGGATGATTTCGAAAACCGGCCAAGTCGGCCAATTTATCATAGAGTTACGTCCCTTTGATTGCTGAAAATTTTTACCTTGTCATCACCGCAGCCCCTTTAGTTTTGATTGGATCTTTCTGAAACTTATATGTATGGTGACTGGGGGTAAAACCTTAGATGAGTTCGAAAACCGGCCAAGTCGGCCCATTTAGCATAGAGTTTCGTTCCTTTGATTGCTGAAAATGCCGATTTTTAGCTCACCAGAGCCGGGGGAGCTTATAGGATAGGCAGTTGTCCGTTGTCTGCATCGTTGTCCATCAACACTTTCAAACGACATCTCCTCTGAATCCCTGGGTCGATTGGGCCCAAATTTCATCTGTAGCTTCCTTAGGCTGGGGGATCGAAAAATAGAAGTGGAGGTAATGATCAAGAATCGATACAATTAACCCACAGCTCCCATCAGAGACACCAAAGGGAAAGAAACAGACTCCAACGGAAACAACAACAGCGGAAAGCCAAAAAGGACAGTTACTTTCCCACAAAATGGTCAATAGGCTAACCGAAATAAAATAATATAAGTAACACAGACACCCAAAGACAAACCGAACACTAATAAACCACGACAGAAGAACCGCCTTGCAACGATCAGCGAAACGAATTCCACCGGTGGGGCTTAAATGGATTTTACATGGTCACAATCCTCGCCCTTACTTCCGTCGCGATTAAGACAAATAATATGTTCAGTCCGCATGAAGGCCTCCTAACTCATCAGTGCAGCATCTCCGTGAACACAAAAATCAAACAACCACAGAGATGAAACAACGGTGAGGACTCGAAAACAAGAAACAACTGAAATGCTGGAAGAAAAGAAAACCAACAGTTAGACTCCGATAGGCCCGACCAGAGACAGAGTATCAGGTACCAACCAACATAAGCCTTTACGTTGGAACCGTCAAAGAATCCGAGGCCTGTCCCACCGGCGTGCAATTAAAGAGGGAAGCAAAGTTGTCAACCGTGATTGGGTTAACTACCATGCATGCAGTCTGTCATATAACATTTATGTTGTACCCAATCTTTTTACATCGAAGAACGGTACGAAATTGGGTGCAGAAGTCATTGCGGTTATAAATTTTTCTGAATTTATTTAGTAAGTCACCATAAAATTCGGGTGAAGAGGTTTAAGTCCAAGAAGAGGTTTAAATCCAATATTGAATTTCGAAATTAAATCAAGAATGACGTCTATAAAATTTTGAAAAGACTTTGCGTAGTTTATGGTACCGATAACCCTGATTAAGAAGTTTAGCCGTAAACAATTTATTACGAGTGTTGAAGTCGGTTACATGACTATACACTGGCAAATCGAATTAATTGCGATATATAAACACCAAAGGATGGCGCACGAGGAACATCACCATCCAAAAAAGGAAAGTTTACAATCTCAAAATCAAAATTATCACGTTTATCATAAATTTCGCAAGAAACAAACCCATCTGGGATGCACCAGGAACATGCCCCACCCCTCCATTTCTTGAAAGGTCCAATATCTTGGAAACCTTACAGATCCTTACCCCTAAACCATGTTTATTTTTGTTCCTTATGAAGAGACGCATTCATTGACACCAATTTGGGGGTCTTCCAGTGTGTGCCGTGGCCTTACCCCACCCCTTCACTTCACAAAAGGCTATGTATGTCAGAAACCATTAGGATCCCCCCAAACCTTATTTATTCTTGTTTCTTAAGATAAGACACATTCAGTGATACTAACCTGGGGGACCCCAGGGATGTTAAGGGGCCATGCCGCACCCCTTCATTTCATAAAAGACCCAACATCTCTGAAACCTTACAGATCCCCGCCCCTTAACCATATATATTGTTATTCCTTGTGATAAAACATTCATTGGCACCAACCTGGAGGTCTCCCGGGTCAAGCCAGGGCCTTGCCCAACCCCACCACTTCAGAAAAGGCCATATATCTCAGAACCTGTTCAGAGCCCAACCCCTTTACCATAAATATTCATCTTCCTTATGATAAAACACATTCAAATAACACTAGCTTTGGAGTCCTCCGGGTTGCCCGGGCCATGCCCCATTTAAAAGCCATATATCTCAGAAATCATTCAGATCCACACCCCTTGAGTATAATATTCTTGTTCCTAATGATAAGACTCGTTAAATCACACTAACCTGGTTGTCTCTTTGTGCTGGGGCAATCTGCTCCTACCCTCCACTTTAAAAGACCATACATGTATATTCTTGTTCCTTATGATAAGACGCATTTAGTGATACCAACCAGGGCTCCATTGGGTCCATGTCCTACACCCTTTACTTCATAAAAGTCCTAATGTTTTAGATACTGAGTCCACATTTGTGCTCATTTGTTTATATTACGAAAACACGCCTATACAAATACATTGCAACCTTTTTCGCCGAAAAAAAAAATGAAAATTTTAACATGAAAAATTATGATATTTTTCTTATTTCTGCTCAAAATATAGATTGTGGGTACTCGTTAGAACCGCCTCGATGAGGCGGTTCTAACGAGTACCCACATTCTTTATTTTAAGCAGAAATAAGAAAAGTATGGTTTACCCCTGCAAACCCCAGTTTTACTAAAAAATAAAAGTGGGGTTCAAGGAGGTCAAAATTATATAGGCGTGTTTTCGAGATGATGGGGGTTCATTTGGGACACTATAATTGGTAGATTAAAATGATATCGTGTTGAAATATATGGCTGCCATTTGGGCAGAGGGAACCTGAGCTCTGGTTTAAGAACTTCGTTTCTTTAGTTTGGTTGCTTTGTCAGTGTTGTCACAGACTTATAATAGGGAAATTAAAAAATTGCATTACTGCCCAGCATTAGCAGATATTTTGGCAAACTTTTCATAGAAATGTTCCTTAAGCAATATTCTATCTGGGGTGCGCCGGGGCCTTGCCTACCCCTCCACTTCACAAAAGGCCATATATCTCAGAAACCATTCAGATCCCCACCCCTAAACCTTATATATTCTTGTTCATTTTTATAAAACGCATACAGTAACACCAACCTGGGATCCGCTAGATGCGCCGGGGCCCTGACCCACCCCCTCCATTTTAGACAAGGCCCCATATATCGGAAGCCTTACAGATCCCCACCCCTTAACCATTTACATTCTTGTTCCTTATGACAAGAGGCATTCATTGACACCAACATCAGGATCTCATGGGGTGCGCCGGGGCCATGCCCCGGCCCTCCACTTCACAAAAGGTCATATATCTCAGAAACTATTCAGATCCGCACCCCTAAACCATAATATATTCTTGTTCCCTATGATAAGACGTAATCAGTGACATCAACCTGGGGTCCCCTTGGATGTGCCGGCGTCATGCCCCACCCCCTCCATTTCTTAAAAGGCCCAATATCTCGGAAACCTTACAGATCCACACCCCTAAATCATATATATTGTTGCTCCTTATGAAAAGACTCATTCATTGACACCAACCTGGGGGTCTCCCGGGTCAAGCCAAGGCCTTGACCCACCCCTCCTCTTCACAAAAGGCCATACATCTATATCTCAGAAACCGTTAAGAGCCCCACCCATAAACCATATATATATGGGCTGCATGATGCTTCCACGCAGAGCTGTATCCGGCCCGCACACTAGTACTGGTAAACTACTTAGAGGATCTAAGCCTGTCCAGGAACCGCGGTGTGAGGCGGATCGTCCATGCTTATAAACCCTATTGGTTTCATTGGGCGACAGGGTTTGAGATGTCATTTCATCTCAATGTCGGGTTAAAGTCCCACAAAATTGGAAGCAACGTCTCCAAAATGACCTTTGCAGTGTTGACGGGGACGTTGAACCGCAAATCAAACAAACAAACAATCAAACCATATATATTTATCTTCCTTATGATAAGACGCATTCAAATGACACCAGCTTGGGAGTCCTCCGGGGTGCCTGGGCCATGCCCCACTGCTGTACTTCATTAAAAGCAATATATCTCCGAAATCATTCAGATCCCTACCGCTAAACTATATATATTCTTGTTCCTTGTGATAAGACTAATTCAATCGCACCAACCTTGGGGCCTCTTTGTGCTGGGGCAATGTGCCCCACCCCTCCACTTCATAAAAGGCCATATACAGTAGAACTTCGATGGCTCGAACACCGATGGCTCGTGTACCATGGATGTGTCGAACCCATTCTTGAGCCCCTAGCGAAATCCTCTACATAAGAAATAGCGGGGGATCATTCAGGAGATTTTAGTCTTTTATCTTGCAAATGTATGCTGTGTGTACTCATAAGAATCGCCTCAATGAGGCGATTCTAATGTGTACACACAGCATACATTTTCATTTAAGAACACCGAAAAGATGTCTAAAAGTATCTCGTTATGCTTCCTGACAGTAACATCAGTGGCTCGAACTATCCCTGTCTCGAACAGATTTTCGAGGTCCCAAAGGTGTTCGAGCCATTGAAGTTCGACTGTATTTCAGAAACCAAATATCCACCCCATAATCATAATATGTTCTTGTTCCTTATCAATAGCACACCAACTTGTGAGTCCACAGGGGCCATTCCTCTCCTCTCCGCTTCATAGAAGGGCCTCATATACCAGAAACCATTCAGATTCTCACCAATAAACCATATATATTCTTGGTCCTTACGAAAGGATGCATTTAGGGACAACAATCTTGGGCTTTCCTGGGTTCAATAGGGCATGCCCCAACCCCTCCACCACTTTAGAGGCCTTATATTTCCGGCATACAGATCCCCACTGATTTATATTCTTGTTCCTTATGATAAGACGCATTTAGTGGTACCAGCAAGGGATCCATTGGCGCCATGCTCCACCCCCTCTACTTCAAAAAAGCCCTAATGTTTCAGATACCGAGTCCACATGGGTGATCATTTTGATATGGGAGTTCATTTGGGAAACTTAATAATTGATAGATTAAAATGCTATCATGTTAAAATACATCACTGCCATTGGGCAGTGCGCACCTGAGCTCTGGTGAGGATTGTGGCATTGGCCTCTTGTTTGTGAAATTCGCCTCATTAGTTTGGTTGCTATAGCAACTTAGAGTTTCCATAGACTAACAATGGGAAAAATTGAAAAAATGGTATTAACTTCCAAGCCTTTGCAGATATTTTGACAAAACCTTCATAGAAATGTTCCTTAAGCAATCTACTATCTGTCATATGATTTTAGGCCCACTGCTCATTTTTATGCCCCCGGAATCGAGATTCGGGGGGGGGGGGGGGGGGGGCTTATAGTTTTGGGTCTGTCTATACATTTGTCTGTTTGTATGTCTACAAAAACCTTAACATTGGGCCTAACTTTTGAATGGTAATAGATAGAGCTTTCATATTTCACATATGTATACCTTATCACAAGACCTTTCTAGTGGTACCATAATTTTTGATCTCGTGACCTTGACTTGGACCTTTGACCTACTTTTTCATTTTTTTTTTAGACTATAACATTGGCCATAACTTCCGATTGATAAGTGTTAGGGCTTTCATATTTCACATGTGCATTCCTTGTCACAAGACCTTTCTAGTGGTACCATAATTTTTGACCTCTTGACCTTGCCGTTTGACCAACTTTTTAAAAACCTTAACATAGTCCATAACTTTCTATTGGTAAGTGATAGGGCTTTCATATTTCACATGTGTATCACGCTACCATAATTTTTGACCTCTTCACCTTGACGTTTGACCTACATTTTTAAAACTTTAATATTGGCCATAACTTTCCATTGGTAAGTGATAGGGCTTTCATATTTCACATGTGGCTGAGAGTTTATGGAAATATTCACCATATTTGCCTTTATAGGTTTTGTGTTGTTTTTTTTTTTTTATGAAATTTGGCTCTTTAGTTTGGTTGCTATGGCAACTTAGATTTTCTATAGACTTATGATTGGGAAAATGGAAAAATGGCATTTGCTGCCAAGTCATTGCAGATATTTTGACAACACTTTTATAGATATGTTCCTTGAGTAAACTTCTCTCAACCATATGCTTTTATGCCAACATGGGGGTCCCCTATGTTGTACTGCGGCCATGCCCCTCCCACTCCACTGCATAAAAGTCCATATAACTATGAAACCATTCTGATCCTCACCCCAAAACCATATATTTCCTTGTTCCTTATGATAAGACGCATTCAGTGACATCAACCCCGGCCCCCCCCCCCCCGGGATGTGCCGGGGTCATGCCCCACCCCCTCCATTCCATAAAATGCCCAATATCGTGGAAACCTTTCAGATCCCCACCCCTATACCATATATATTCTTGTTCCTTATAAGAAGACACATAAAAAGACACATTTATTGCCACCATTTTGGGGGTCTTCCTGGGTGCGCCGGGGCCTTGCCCCACCACTGCCTTACACAATAGGCCATAAATCTCAGAAATCATTTAGATCCCCATCCCTGAACCATGCATATTCTTGTTCCTTATGATAAGACGCCTTTAGTGACACAAACCTGGTGATCCGCCGGATGCGCCGGGGTCATGCGCCACCCCCTCTATTTCATAAAAGGCCCAATATCTTGGAAACCTTAGAGATCACCACCCATAAACCATATATATTCTTGTTCCTTACGAAGAGACACATTCATTGACACCAATTTCGGGGGTCTTCCTGGGTGCTCCTGGGCCTTGCCCCAAAACTCCACTTCACAAAAGGCCATATATCCGAGAAACCATTCAGATCCCTGCCCCTTAACCTTAAATATTCTAGTTTCTTATGACAAGACACATTCAATGACACTAACCTGCCCCCCCCCCCCCCCCCCGTTGTGCAGGGGCCGTGCCCCACCCCTTCATTTTATAAAAAACCCAATGTCTCAGCAATCTTACAGATTCCCACCCCATAAACCATATATTGTTGTTCCTTATGATAACACACATTCATTGACACCAACCTGGAGGTCTCCCGGGTCAAGCCAGGGCCTTGCGTCTTCCCCGGCCACCACTTCACGAAAGGCCATATATCTCAGAAACTGTTCAGAGCCTATATATTCATCTTCCTCATGATAAGACACATTCAAATAACAAAAACTTAGGAGTCCTCCAGGGTGCCTGGGCCATGCCCCACTGCTTTACTTCATTAAAAGCCATATATCTCATAAATCAGTCAGATACCAACCCCTAAACTACATATATTCTTGTTCCTTATGATAAGACTCGTTCAGTCACACCAACCTGGGTGTCACTTCGTGCTGGGGCAATGTGCCCCGCCCCTCCACTTTAACAGGCTATATTACAGAAACCACAGATCCCCACCCCATTATCATATATGTTCTTGTTCCTTATCAATAGCACACCGACTTGGGGTCCGCATGGGCCATTCCTCTCCTCTCCACTTCATCCAAGGGCCTCATATATCAGAAACTGTTCAGATTCCCACCCATAAACCATATATATTCTTATGATAAGACACATTTCAGGGACAACAATTTTGGGTTTTCCTGGGATCAACAGGGCATGCCCAAACCCCTCCACTGCTTAAGAGGCCTTATATCTCCGGCATACAGATCCCCACTGCTACACCATATTCTTGTTCCTTATGATAAGACACATTTAGTGGTACCAACCAGGGTGCCATTGGGTCCATGCCCTACCCCCTCTACTTAAAAAATATCTAATGTTTCAGATTCTGAGTCCACATAGGTGCTCATTTGGATAGGGTGTTCATTTGGGAGACTTTATAATTAGTAGATTAAAATGCTATCATGTTAAAATACATGACTGCCATTGGGCAGTGCGCACCTGAGCTGTGGTGAGCATAGTGGCCCATGGGCCTCTTGTTAATGAAAATCAGTTCTTTAGTTTGGTTGCTATGGCAACTTAGAGTTTCCATAGACTTAAAATGGGGAGAATTGAAAAATGGCATTTACTACCAAGTCATTGCAGATATTTTGACAAAAGTTTCATAGAAATGTTTCAGAGGCAATCTTCTTTCTGCCATATGATTTTAGGCCTACTAATCATTTTCATTGGTTGCTATGGAAACGAAAACTTAAGAAAAAAATAATGAAAAAAAACTTAATAAAAAAAATCATCTCCTCAAAAACCATTATGCTCTAGGAAGCAGAGACTTTATGAAAAAAATTCACCATATTTGCCTTTACAGGTTTTGTATTTTTTATGGAATTTGGCCTTTTAGTTTTGTTGCTATGGCAACAGTGTTTCCATTGACTTATAATGTGGAAAACCGAAAAATGTCATTTACTGCCAAGTCATTGCAGATATTTTGACAAAACTTACATAGAAATGTTCCTTGAGTAAACTTCTCGTAGCCATATGCTTTTATGTCAACCTGGGGGTCCCCTAGGTTGTGTCATTCCCGCCCCCTCCACTTCATAACATGCCTTATATCTCAGAAACCTTACAGATCCCCACCCCTATACCATATATATTCTTGTTCCTTATGATAAGATGCATTAAGTGACACCAACCGGGGGGTCCCCCGGGATGTGCCGAGGACATGCCCCGACCCCCTCCACTTCATAAAAGGCCATTTACCTCAGAAACCAGTCAGATCCCCACGCATAAACCATATATATTATTGTTCCTTACGATAAGACGCATTAAGTGACACCAACCTGCGGGTCCCCCAGGATGTGCCAGGGACATGCCCCCCCCCTCCACTTCATTAAATGCCATTTATCTCAGAAACCATTGAGATCCCCACCCCTAAACCATATATATTCTCATTCCTTATGATAAGTTGCATTCAGTGACACCAACTTGGTGGTCCCCCGGGATGTGCCGGCGCCATGCCGAACCCCTCCACTTCATAAAAGGCCATATATTCCAGAAGCCTTACAGATCCCCACCCCCAAACCATATGTATTCTTGTTCCTTATCACAAGACACATTCAGTGACACCAACCTAGTTGTCACCCAGGGCGTGCCCGGGCCATGCTCCACCCCTCGACTTCACAAAAGACCATATATCTGGGAAACTGTTCAGAGCCCCACCCCTAAACCATATATATTCTTGTTCCTTATGATAAGACGCAATCAGTGGCACCAGCATGCGGGTCCCCCGTGATGCCACGGGCCATGCCCCACCCCTTTACTTCATTAAAATCCATATATCTCAGAAACCGTTCAGATCCCCACCCCTTAACCATATATATTCTTGTTCCTTGTGATTAGACTCCACTTCATAATAGGCCATATATCTCAAGAACCATTCAGATCCCCGTCCTATAATCACATACATTCTTGTTCATTGTTATTACACCCATTCAGTCACCCCCGTCTTGAGGGGTCCGCAGGGGCCATTTCTCTCCCTGCCACTTCATAAAAGGGTCTCGTATCTCAGAAACCATTCAGATCCCCACCGTTTAACCTACTCTTGGTCCTTATAATAAGACATATTCAGTGACAAAAATCTTGGGCTTTTCTGGGATCTGCCATGCCCGAATCCATTCATTGCTTAAAAGGCCTTACATCTCAGGAACCATCCATATCCTTACTGCTAAACCATATATGTCTTCTGTTCCTTTTGATAAGAGGTATTTAGTGACACCAACCAGGGCTCCATTGGGTCCATGCCCCACCCTCTCTTCATAAAACACCTAATATTTCAGATACAGTCCAAATGGGTGCTCATTTGGGTATGGGGTTTGTTTGGGAGACTTTATTATTTGTATATTAAAATCATAGCATGTTATAATACATGACTGCCATTGGGCAGTGTTCACCTGAGCTCTGGTTTATGAAATTTGGCTCTTTGGTTTGTTTACTATGGCAAGTTAAGAGTTTCCATTGCCTAAAAATGGGGAAAATTGAAAAATGGCATTAATGCCTTTCAAGATATTTTGTCACACTCCTTTAATACCGTTCTTTTTGGTCTATCTGTTGCCACAGATGGGAAATTGTCAATTGTCATCTGTTGCCCTGCAACAAAACATTCAAGCGATATCAGAATCTGAAGCCACTGGGCTGATTGGGTCCAAATTTTATCTGTAGCATCCTTGGGCACAGGGCTTCCATGGTTAATTAAAATACATTGCTGCCAGTGGGCAGTTGCACCCTGAGCTCTGGTGAGCATTGTGGCCCATGGGCCTCTTGTTTACCTTGTCATCACCGTAGCCCCTTCAGTTTTGATCGGATCTTTCTGAAACTCATATGTAAAGTGGCTGCGGATAAAAGCTCGGATGAGTTCGAAAACCGGCCAAGTCAGCCCATTTATCATACAGTTTTGTCCCTTCGATTGCTGAAAATGCCGATTTTTGACCTTGTCTTCACCGTGGCCCCTTCAGTTTTGATCAGATCTCTCTGAAACTTATATATAAGATGGCTGGGGATAAAAAACTATGATGAGTTCGAAAAATTGCGAAGTTAGCCTATTTATCATAGAGTTACATCCCTTTGATTGCTGAAAATGCCGATTTCGGACCTTGTCATCACCGTAGCCCCTACAGTTTTGATCCGATCTTTCTGAAACTTATATGTAAGGTAGATGGGGATGAAATCTTGGATGAGTTTTAAAACCGGCCAAGTAGAAGTAAAACAAAGATCAGGAATCGATACACTTAAGTTACTCCACCCATCAAAGACACCAAAGGGAAAGAAACGCAAACATTAAGCGACCAGACCATAATGGAAACCTGAACAAAGGAAGGCCATAAGGACAGTTACTTTCCCACAAAATGGCCATATGGCCGCCCAAAATAAAAAGACACAAGTGATACACACAGTAAGTAACAAACAACACCATAAATAAACCGCCACAGAAGAACCGCCTTGGAACGGTCAGTAGAATGATTTCCACTGGGGGTAGGGGGGGGGGGCTTAAATCGATTTGACGTGGCCACAATCCTCGCCCTTCCGTCGCGATTTAGACAAATAATTTGTTGAGTCCGCATGAAGGCCTCCTAACTCATCAGTGCAACATCTCCGTGAACACAAAAATCAAAGAACCACAGAGGAGACTCGACAGCAAGAAACCACTGAAATACTGGAGCAGAAGAAAACCAACAGTTAGACTCCGATGGGCCCGACCAGAGACAACGCATCAGGCACCAACCACCATTACCGGGAATTAGATCTCTCTAATTCTCAATAAGCCTTTACGATAGAGCCGTCATAGAATCTGAGGCCTGACCCACCGGCGTGCAATTAAAGAGGGAAACAAAGTTGCCAACCGTGATTGGGTTAACTACCATGCATGCAGTCTGTCGTATAACATCCATGTTGTACCCAATCTTTTTATATATCGAAGAATGATTTTACGAAATTGGGTGCTGAAATCATTGCGGTTAAATATTTTTCTGAATTTATATACTAAGTCACCATAAAATTCGGGTTCCGATAGACCTTGTTGCAGAAGAGATTTAAGTCCAATATTGAATTTTGAAATTAAATCAGAATGGCGTCTATAAAATTTTGAAAAGGCTTTGCGTAGTTTATGGTACCGATAACCCTGATTAAGGAGTTTAGCCGTTAATAATTTATTACGAGTGTTGAAGTCAGTTACATGACTACACACTCTAGCAAATCGAATTAATTGCGAAATATAAACGCCATAGGATGGCGCACGAGGAACATCACCATCCAAAAAAGGAAAATTTACAATCTCAAAATCAAAGTCATCGCGTTTATCATAAATTTTGCACGAAACAAATCCATCTACAATAGATAGATGTAAATCCAAAAACGGGGCCTCGGTATCAGAAGAATTTGCTTTATTTAACTGGAGTTCTGGGGGGTAAATCTGACTGATCAAGCAATCAAAATAGGTATTATCAATGTTTAATAAATCATCTAAATATCTAGAAGTGGAGCTAAAAGCTTCAATAATTTCAGATTGGTTATCAATGGAAAGCGACAAAATGAGGTCTCTTTCATAACAATACAAGAACAGATCAGCCACAAGAGGTGCGCAATTAGTACCCATCGGAATACCCACAATTTGTCTGAATAACTTAGTACCGAATCTAATATAAATATTGTCAAGTAGAAAGGTGAGGGCATCACACACTTTCTGACATGACCAAAGTGTATAATTCTTATGCTCTTTAGAAGTGAAAAATGCATTTCTGACATTACATGCAAGATAGAGAGAATCTTCTCTGTGAAAAGCCCATTCAATTAAATCATTAAGCTTTTCTTTTATAAGATTATGAGGAAGTGTATGTAAAGAGTGGAAAAATCGTAAGTAGACAGACTAGAAGCACGAAAATGTCTGGATTTCAATTTATTTAAAACCTCATTCGAATTTTTTATAGACCAAAACAGATTTCTTCCTGATCTTTTAAAGACTTTATCACAATATTTAATTACATGCGTTTTAATAGCAGTAAGACAGGAAGTTAATGATTTAGAAAGTTCAGTGGTAGTGCAAGAGCTATAATTTGCAATAAACCGTGCTTTGTAAGGTCTTTTATGAAGTTTTGGTAACCAGTATAGCATAGGAAGCTTGTCTTGGCCTTCGTTAACACACACAGCAAACTTGGTGGCTGAAAGACAAACACGTTTATCTACCATAGCTTTCTCTTCAGCTAAAGGCTGAAGTTCATAGGCATTAGTACCACCAAGCTCCTGCTTAAGCGTGTTAACATAGTGGAGCCGTCACACAACGACGACGTTGTTAGCGGCCTTGTCTGCAGGGGCCAAGACAAACTTCTTATGAAATTCTTGAGTACCTAGTTTAAGATGACGTAAAGACGTCTTGGGCTTAGGAGGTAATAAGTTAGTATTTTGAGAATAGAAAGAAATGCGTTTATTCACTAGTTTTAAAATGCTAAGTCTCCAGTCCTTAAGGGCTTTATGCTCGACATACTCTCGCTTACACCATCGATTACCGAATTCATTCAAGGAAGCAGCGATTTCATCTCTACATTTACTGAAATCAATTTTAGAAGGAAACCGATATTTCGGTCCTTTAGAAATTATATTCCTTATCCTAGAATCAGGAATAATTTTCAAATTGCCAGTAATTACATGACCAGCAGCAGGATAGCAATACACTGAGTTTTTACTATCGCATGAATCAGGAGTATTAGTATCAATATCAAGATCTGAAACAAGTTTATTGAAATTAAAAATGATAGATCTAACAGGTTTGTTATATTTATAGCAAATTATAGGTGTTTCAGTATTTTGAAAATAAGAGGGAATGGAAGAAAACACCGATCTCTCACGGAAGATACTGGGCAAATCTATAAAATCCATACCCTTATTAATGAAGGATATTTTGAAGAAATGGCGTTTATGATTAATTTCAGAATCCATGTAAGGACGGAGAGTATGCTGAGTATAGCCTCTAGTTAAGAGAGCCGCATCATATAACTGATGAGAACTATCGTAGAATTTATTCGCCTCGGTGTCCAGAAGACGTAAAACAGAAACGGGTAATGAACTTAAAAATGAAAGCATAGAGTGGCGTCCATGATTTAATAATATAATAGACAGTCACTTCAGTCTAGTATTGTTTGGTTTAAACGCACTTGATTTACGTTTAAAGTTACCATTTTTCCTGGTGCCGTGAGATCTAGTTCTGCGTTTTCGACATTCCAGGAGTGAGAAAATATCAAAGTCCGGCATTCTGGAAATATTACCCTCATGATAAATGTTGTCATTAATTCCCAGTGGAAAAGGGGTCTGTAAAAATTTAATCCATTTCAGTTCAGCTTCATGTCTTTTGAATATTTTGAATCTAGATGTAGAATTTGCATCGTAATAAAGTTTTTCCCCTGGTTGTATAACAATATTATTTACAGAATGACCTGTACGTCGAAAGTGACGGTACAAGAAAGTGTCAGTTTTCTTAGGCTTACTCATTCTACGATAATGCTCGTTCAATCTAGTTTTAAGCATGCGGATAGTTTGACCGACGTACTGCATATTACAGTTTGCAGCACGTCAAGTAATTAGATAAATTAAATCTGTAGACTGTCATGTCAAATCAGACATGTTAACTACAGAGAAGCGTCTACCGTTTACAGATGAAGTAACGGTAGACGCAGTGCCTAAATGCGAACAACATCTGCACCTCTTGGCATTGCACTTAGAAATACTAGGATACATTCCACTTCTTTTCCACGGATTAGTATATTTTCGAAGGATGGGCGATTTGAGAGGAGATAGTCTTATACGAAGACTACTCCCAAAAACATTGGTATTACCTGCTCCATTGAGATTAACTGAAGTTACAGAAGAAGAGAAGAAGAAGTTAAGGGTCTAACGAATACCGAAGGCAGCATAGAATTAAAGTTCTTAATAGAATGGGGAATCCGTACAGAAGAAGCAGAGTGTAACCTAAGGGGTGATATTGATATTTTAAATGTATTTGTGATACTCATGTGGGTTTAGAAGGTTTTAATACCGTCAAAACGAAAGCGATCTTCATACCGGTCATTATGTAAAACAGCATATAAACTACTGAAGATAATTCCTTCGAAAAGAAGGAAGGTACAACAAAAGCCCACAAAACATCTAAGTCTACTTAAAGTTCAGGGATGTCAAACAAGCAGTTGTTATACAACGAGGAACGAACATCGGTTTAATAATGACCTTCAACAGGTATCTAAAGGATGTCAGTTGATGGAACAGTGAAAAGCAATTGCATAAGCAATCCCTGAGGATTGGAAAAAAAATGCCTTAAATGTATGTAAGGATAGACCTTTTACAGCCGCCACACGGCACAAACAAAACAGCCCTGATATGCAAAAAAGAAGTAAAACAAAGATCAGGAATCGATACAATTAACTTACTCCACCCATCAAAGACACAAAAGGGAAAGAAACACAAACATTAAGCGACCAGACCATAATGGAAACCTAAACAAAGGAAGGCCATAAGGACAGTTACTTTCCCACAAAATGGCCATATGGCCATCCAAAATAAAAAGACACAAGTGATACACACAGTAAGTAACAAACAACACCATAAATAAACCGCCACAGAAGAACCGCCATGGAACGGTCAGTGGAATGATTTCCACTGGGGGCTTAAATCGATTTTACGTGGCCAAAATCCTCGCCCTTACTTCCGTCGCGATTTAGACAAATAATTTGTTCAGTCCGCATGAAGGCCTCCTAACTCATCAGTGCAACATATCCGTGAACACAAAAATCAAAGAACCACAGAGGTGAGACAACGGTGAGGAGTCGACAGCAAGAAACCACTGAAATACTGGAGCAAAAGAAAACCAACAGTTAGACTCCGATGGGCCCAACAGAGCATCAGGCACCAACCAACATTACCTTGAATTGGATCTCTCTAATTCTCAATAATTCTTTACGTTAGAGCCGTCATAGAATCTGAGGCCTGACCCACCGGCGTGCAATTAAAGAGGGAAGCAAAGTTGCCAACCGTGATTGGGTTATCTACCTTGCATGCAGTCTGTCGTATAACATCCATGTTGTACCCAATCTTTTTATATCGAAGAATGATTTTACGAAATTGGGTGCTGAAGTCATTGCGGTTAAATATTTTTCTGAATTTATAACTAAGTCACCATAAAATTCGGGTTCCGATAGACCTTGTTGCAGAAGAGATTTAAGTCCAATATTGAATTTTGAAATTACATCAGAATGGCGTCTATAAAATTTTGAAAAGACTTTGCGTAGTTTATGGTACCGATAACCCTGATTAAGGAGTTTAAGTTACTAAATGTTGAAGCCGTAATGACAAATGACAGTCACCACGACTGCAACACTGACTTGAAATCATCCCAACTCAATGAAACTATACTGCAATTCAAACGGCCCCCGCCTATCGGTGCTTGAAGAAATAAATGGGCTGCATGATGCTTCCACGCAGAGCCACATGAGTATCAGCGAACTGCCTATAGGATCCAAGTCCGTTAAGGCAATGCGGTGCGAGTCGGACCGCCCACGCCCACAAGCCCCACTGGGCGACAGGGCCTGAGATGCCATTTCATATCAATGTCGGGCAAAAGTCCCATAAAATTGGAAGCAACGTCTCCAAAATGGACTATATAGTGTTGACGGGGACGTTAAACATCAAATCAAACAAACATGTTTGTGATGTTGACAGAACAATTTGGTATTAACACGTTAAATACATTAAACAACGTATGCACAACCATGTTGTGCATACTGGTAGATAATAGTAACCGATGTCGCAGCATTAACAGGTTAGCTATTTTGACATTTTAGCATTCCTATTATGTGAACTGCGCCAAAATATCATTACGATAGCATATCCGTGCGACATATTGACTTCTTTCATATCGCCAAAAAAGGCTGATTTTCTTATGGAAATTTGTGCCATTTTCCCTGCTCCGACCCCAAACACAGCTTCCGTGTGCCCACCAGAACGTGGCCTCAATGAGGCGGTTCTAACGAGCACCCACGACCCACATCTCAGGGACAGAAACAAGAAGAAGAATGAATACCCGTATAAACCCCTGTTTTACTATATAAAAGTTGGGTTCAATGGGTCAAACTTATATAGGCTTGTTTTCTTGATAATTAACTTATATGTCAATATTGACATATGGTTTATACTAAATCAGAGCAAAATTTATATCATTGCAAAGCAGGTGCACATTTTAAACAGCATTGTTGATATGCACATCCTTGTATTTAAGTTGTACAACACAGCTGGTATGCACATCAGTACTGTCTGAATATTACATACATAATAACAAGTGACTGTCGCCATAGTTGCAGCATTGATACAGGAGCTGTTTTGACTCTCAATATTTCTTTTATACAGACTTTGTTCACATAAATCAAACTATAGATCATTAATTAATTGTGGGCTGCATTTTACATATTCACCAGTGTGTATTCAATATCCCAGCAAACATAACCACTGAACTGAAAACAGTATCGCATCTCTACTACATAAAGAGTACAACAGCAAGCAATTATGACAATGAATGAAATAGATTTTACATCATTAATTATTCAGTAACACAAACCTGGGGGGCCCCTGGGATGTGCCCGAGCCATGCCCCACCCCCTCCACTTCGTTAAAGCCCCAATATCTCAGAAACCGTTCAGATCCCCACCCCTAAACCATATATATTCTTGTTTCTTATGATAACACGCATTCAGTGATACCAACCTAGGTGTCTCCCGGGGTGCGTCAGGGCCATACCCCACCCCTCCACTTCATAAAAGGGGACCACACCCCAAAACAGTATATATTCTTGTTTCTTATGATAAGACGCATTCAGTCACACCAACCTGGTGGTCCCTTGGGATGTGCCCGGGCCATGTCCCACCCCCTTCACTCCTTAAAAGGCCCAATATCTCAGAAACCGTTTAGATCCCCATCCTAAACCATATATATTCCTGTTCCTTTATATGATAAGACGCATTCAGTGATACCAACCTAGGGGTCTCCAGGGGTGCGCTGGGGCCATACCCCACACCTCCACTTCATAAAAGGCGATATATCTTAGAGATGATTCAGAACCATATATATATTCTTGTTTTTTATGATAAGACGCATTTAGTGACATCAACCTGGGGGTCTCCAGGGGTGCGCCGGAGCCATACCCCACAGCTCCACTTCATAAAAGGTGATATATATCAGAAACCTTTCAGATCCTCACCCCAAAACCATATATATTCTTGTTTCTTATGATAAAACGCATTCAGTGACAGCAACCTGGTGGTCCCCTGGAATGTGCACGGGCCATGCCCCACCCCCTCTATTTCATTAAAGGCCTAATATCTCAGAAACCGTTTAGATCCCCACTCCTAAACCATATATATTCTTGCTCCTTATGATAAGACGCATTCAGTGATTTCAACCTAGGGGTCTCCTGGGGTGCGCCAGGGCCATTCCCATCCCCTCCATTTCATAAAATGTCATATATCTCAGAAACTGCTCAGATCCCCATCCCTTATGCATGTATATTTGTGTTCCTTGTGATAAGACTCATTCAGTCACACTAACCTGGGGTCTCTTTGTGCTAGGGCAAGGTGTAATGCCATGGCCCGCCCCTCCACTTCTTAAAAGGCCATATATCTCAGACACCATTAAGATCCCCACCTCATAATCATATATATTCTTGTTCCTTGTGATTAGACACATTCAGTCACACCAACTTGGCGGTCCACAGGGGCCAGTCCTCTCCTTTTCACTTCATAAGAGGGTCTAATATCTCAGAAACAGTTCAGATCCTAATTCCTAAACAATATATTTTCTTAGTCCTTAATGATAAGACACATTCAAGGGCAACAATTTTAGATTTCCTGGGGTCTGCCAGGGCCATGCTCCAACCCCTCCACAGCTTAAAAGGCCTTATATCTCAGGAACTGTACACATCCACACCCCTAAACCATATATATTCTTGTTCCTTATGATAAGACGCATTCAGTGTTACCAACCTGGCACTTCATAAAAGGCCTAATATTTCAGATACAGAGTCCAAATGGGTGGTCATTTGGAAACGGGGGTGCATTTGGGAGACTTTATAATCAATAAATTAAAACCATACATGGCTGCCAGTGGGCAGTACCCGCCTGAGCTCGGGTGAGCATAGTGGCCCATGGGCCTCTTGTTGAACTTGTGAGCACCATAGCCCCTTCAATTTTGATCGGATCTTTTTGATACTTATATGTAAGGTGGCTAGGGATAGAAACTAGGACGAGTTCGAAAACCGGCCAAGTCGGCACCTTCCCTTCGATTGCTAAAAATGCAGATTATTGTCTTTGCCATCACCGTAGCCCCTTCAGTTTTGATGGGATCTTTATGAAACTTAAGTACAAGTAAGTCAGGGTTAAAAGCTTGGATGAGTTAGAAAACTAGCAATGTGGGTCGATTACTGATGGAGTTATGTCCTTTTTTGCTGAAAATATTTATTTTTTACCTTTTCATCACCGCATCCCCTTTATTTCGATCGAATCTTCTTGAAACTTACAAACAAGTAAGTCAGGGATAAAAGCTCTCTGACGAGGTTGGGTCATCTGTTGTAGAGTTAAGCCCCCTTTACTGTTGAAGACTCCTATTTTTGACCTTGTCATTACCATAGCCCCTAAACTACTCAGAGGATCTAAGCCTACCCAGGCAAAGCGGTGCGAGTCGGCCCGTCAGTGTTTATAAATCCTATTGGTTTTATTGGGCGGCAGGGCTTTAGATGTCATTTCATCTCAACGTCGGGTAAAAGTCCCACGAAATTGGAAGCAACGTCTCCAAAATGACCTTTACAGTGTTGACGGGGACGTTAAACCTCAACTCAAACAAACAAAATCATAGCCCCTTCAGTTTTCATCGGATCTTTTTCACGGGGGTAATACCAATTTCTTTACCTGTGTTGTCGACCGAGCCGGTACTGCGTAATGCTGCTGTCGACCGAGAAATACGGTTTTCGACCGAGCTGTACGGATGTCGACAGAGGGACAACGTGCTTTTTTACTCCCTTGAAGAGGTAAAAAGTAAGTTTTAACATTTATAAACGCTGTCGATGTTTCAAAGAGACACTGAATTATTTGTCTGTTCACTTATAGAAAATTGTGACGCTAAAAACACTATCAAGTACCGATTCCTTCGAAAAAAACAGTTTTCATAGAATATCGGTACTGTAATATACTAAAACGCATACCTCTTAGTCCCAATCTACACTGTACGGGCTTTGAACTCTTCTGCGGACTTGGCATGTACCGCAGACGAGGGAAGACTATTCCACTGGGGAATAGTTCTGGGAAAAAAAGAATGCTTTAGGGCATCACTATAGGCCAGGTAACCTATGATAGTGTGTGTTATTTACTTTTGATGCCCTTGTTTGAGTTGAAGCTGTCACACAGGTCAAGTATTTATCTTTATCCAGAGACTCTATACCAGAGTGTATCTTATAGAAGAAGGTTAAAGAGGACTGCTCACGACGTGCCTCAAGGGACCGTCACTCCAACTCCGTAAGCGCGACCCTACTCTTATTTCGCCATCGCCGACATGTCCATCGAGTTGCAGTCCTCTGAACCTTCTCAACCTCTTGAATCTGAGTTTTAACATGGGGATGTCAAATTGGTGATGCATATTCAAATTGAGGGTGAACCAATGCTTTATATGCAACATCCTTTGTCTGCCTATGTGCAAAATCCAAGTTACGTCTTAAAAACCCTAAAGTCCTAGTTGCTTAGGATGTAATCTCTGAAATATGATGACCCGATCAAGATCGTCAGTGATGGTGATACCAAGATATTTGCTCTAAAGTTTGGTGGTGTAGTGAATAATCAAACTTAATCTGATTGTCCGGAAGATGTCGTGACCCTCTCATCGAATGTCATTTGGCCACATTGAACTTCATCTGCCAATCGGCCTCTCAATTGGCCTAAGTCATCTTGTAAAATAAGACAGTCAGAAGGAGATTATATATTCCAATACAGTACACATTCATCAGCAAACAAACGGGCTGATGACCTGATATTATCGGGGAGATCATATATGAATGCTAAAAAAGGACCGGTCCAGGTACCGAGTCTTGTGGGACCCCAGATAAAACAGGGACTGGATCGGACGCTTGGCCATCAAGTACAACTTTTTGTGTGCGCCCCGACAGCCATGAGCTAATCCACCTATGTGTGGATCCTCTTATCCCATAATAACCCAGTTTGTACAATAGCCTTCTGTGTGGTACCTTATTAAAGGCCTTAGCAAAGTCCATGATAATTCAGCCAGTCTGTTTGTCGCCACGGTTAATTGCGAATCTATGGCCCTGTGTCCCTGACTTGTGTTCCATGTAAATTGATTGAACAGCATCATAGCCAACTTGGAGGAACATAAACATTCGTCAGGCAGGTGACATACATTTAGAAAAAGGCATAGCTGTGAAACGCAGCTGAGCGTAGGTAAAAATCTTGGACAAAGGGGGACAAGTGGATACATCTTCTCTGGACCTCGAGAAGGCTCGTGACACACCTCTTCCGGAACTACTAAAACCAAATTTGTGTTTATGGAATTCGGACGAAGACTCTAAAATAGAAAGATTCCTTTCTTTGTTGAAGATAAACGCGAGTTATTCTCAATGGTGAACTGTCGGAGTGGGCTCCTGTTTTGTCTGGGGTCCCACAAGGAACTGTTCTTGGTCCATTGTTGTTCTGCCTGTTTATTTTTGATATTTCTATTGACGGTGACTCAGAAATAAGAATGCTTGCAGGCGACTGTGTTTGCTACAGGAAAATTAGAGATGCAGATGACTCACAAACTTCAGATGGATACAGATAGCTTAGGTTGTAGGGCAAGGAAATGGGGTACGAGATTTCATTCTGTTCAATGCTATATTATGCCGATAACTAGGAAGAGACGCAACCAAATTGAGGCTTTTTACACCTTAGAGGGATTTGGATTCTACTAAATACCCTGGTGTTACAATCACAGATGACTTGAGATGGAACACACATATTAGCAACATGTGTACAAAGGCAAATACAACGCTTTGTTTTTCTGAGACGAAACTTTATCATTGTCCTCAGGTTGTAAAAGAGGCAGCATATAAAGGACTTGTTTATCCAATCTTGGACTATGGTAGATGTTTCTGGGACCCTCGGGGAGTGGCCCTTCAAGAATAAATTGAAAAATTTCAGAATAGAGTTGGTTTGAAACTGGGAGTATGGCTGGGATACTAGAAACGTTAAGATGGGAGTCTCTCAAGAAAAAGAGGCAGTGCGTTTATACTATTATACAAAGCTCTGAAGGGTAATGCAAGAAATCATCACTCGTTTGCGTTTCAGGCCCCTACTGCACGAACCAACATTTACAAAGGTTTCTATTAGTTATTGGAACGCCCTTCCCAATTCGACCAATTGTATGGCTGAAAGGGTAGAAAATAGTATAACTAAGTTTACCTCTTCGTTGTTTGATTTGATGTTTAACGTCCCCGTCGACACTGTATTGGTCATTTTGGAGACGGCGAGAGCTAGGGACCAACTTCCCATATCACAGGTCCTGGTGAATGAATGTCATTTGACGTGTCACCAGTAACAATTCTGATTCCGGTGCTGTCGGTCCAAATTGTCTACCTTAACAGTTCGTACCTATCACTTAAAGCTGCTGTCTTGAAGACTTCACAAACCACAGGGACTTGCTTTTATTGTACATGAATAAATGCTAGTGCCAAAAAGAATTGATTTACAATGTTGCTTTAGAGTTATCACGTACTAACTGCTACATCCATTTTATTCGTTGCAATCGGCCCTTTATTTGTTTGTTTGATTTGAGGTTTAACGTCCCCGTCATCACTGTAAAGGTCACTTTGGAGACGTTGCTTCAATTTTGTGGGACTTTTACCCGACGTTGAGATGAAATGACATCTCAAGCCCTGTCGCCCAATGAAACCAATAGGGTTTATAAGGATGGGCGGTCCGACTCGCACCGCTTTGCCTGGAAAGGCTTAGATCCTCTAAGCGGTTTACCAGTACTCGTGCGCGGGTCGGATTTAGCTCTGCGGGGAAGCATCATGCAGCCCATATATTTCTTCAAGTCCCGATGGGCGGGGGCCACAAATCATATAAATCAAATTATAGCACTGGTAGCGACTGACATGTTAATCAACGAGATGTAACCCTTTCTAACAACACAATGACTGACGAAGTATTTAAAAGAGATTTTAATGTTTAACTGGTCAATTTCCAGTAAATCTGTCCGTTACATTCTGGTTGAATCATCGACATCCTGATCCAGAACGCAGACAACCGTACCCTGCAAACTTACAGTGCATCGACAGCAGTATCGTCGAAAATATGAAAAAGGGCGGTAGACGCAGTGCTTAAATGCGAACAACATCTGCACCTCTTGGCATTGCACTTAGAAATACTAGGATACATTCCACTTCTTTTCCACGGATTAGTATATTTTCGAATTTTCTTATACGAAGACTACTCCCAAAAGTATTGGTATTGCCTGCTCCTTTGAGATTAACTGAAGTTACAGAAGACAAATTTAAGGGTCTAACCAATACCGAAGGCAACATAGTATTAAAGTTCTTAATTGAATGGGGAATCCGTACAGAAGAAGCAGAGTGTAACCTAAGGGGTGATATTGATATTTTAAATGTATTTGTAATACTCATTTTGGTTAATAAGGTTGTGATACCGTCAAAACTAAAGCGATTTTAATACCGGTTATTAAATAAATAAAAAATTACTGAAGAAGATTCCTTCGAATAGAAGGAAGGTACAACAAAAGCCCACAAAACATCTTAGTCTACTTAAAGTACAGGGATGTCAAACAAGCAGTTGTTATACAACGAGGAACGAACATCGGTTTAATAATGACCTTCAACAGGTATCTAAAGGATGTCAATTGATGGAACAGTGAAAAGCAATTGTATAAGCAATCCCTGAGGATTGGAAAAATAAGTGCATTAAATGCATGTACGGGGAGACCTTTTACAGCCGCCACACGGCACAAACAAAACAGCCCTGATATGCAAAGTAGAAGTAAAACAAAGATCAGGAATTGATACAGTTAACTTACTCCACCCATAAAAGACACCAAAGGGAAAGAAATACAAACATTAAGCGACCAGACCATAATGGAAACCTAAACAAAGAAAGGCCATAAGGACAGTTACTTTCCCACAAAATGGCCATATGGCCATCCAAAACCAAAAGACACAAGTGATACACACACAAAGTAACAAACAACAACATAAATAAATCGCCACAGAAGAGCCGCCTTGGAACGGTCAGTGGAAGATTTCCACTGGGGGGCTTCAATCGATTTTACGTGGCCACAATCCTCGCCCTTACTTCCGTCGCGATTTAGACAAATAATTTGTTCAGTCCCGGTTTTTTACTGTGGGGACGGGCCTCGCAGGGTATGTTATATACAGTACAATGGAACTCAAATGGCACGAACTACGAGAGTTTGTCTATCACGGATGTGCTGAACTTGTTCTTGAGTCTGTAGGAAGTATCCGTGAATGCAGATGGGGATTTGCCTGGGGGTGGCTGTCTCTTGAAAATGAGGGTTGTTTGTGTTCATTGAGGTCGCCTCGATGAGGCGATTCTGCGATTCTGGTGAGTACACACAGCATACATTTATTTTGAAGAAAGTTGAAAAGACGCCAATATAAGATTCTGCCCCCTTTTTAGCTCACCGGAAAGAAGGTCAAGGTCACACTTTGAATTTTAATGTTAAAGTTTTTGTGTTAAAGCTTTTAGGAGCTCATTACTTGTTTTATCATTGGATGGATTTATTTATACTCGGAATGTTAATAGATACTTATCTCAATTTTTAGCAGCAGTATCAGCGCTCATGACCATAACCTTTGCTTGGGTTCAAGGTCACCGACTTAGAATTCTTATGTTAAAGTTTTGCGTTAAAGTCTTTAGGAGCGCATTACCTATTTACCTTTTGATAGATTTAGTTCATACTCGGGCCGATGATAGGTACTGGTCAAAAGTTTTTATCAGCAGCATCATCACACATGACCGGGACGTCTGGGTCAAGGTCACAGATTTTTGTTTTTCCACAGAAGATTTAAGATTATTACTTGATTGTTTTTAGATGAATTTACTCGAGACTTGGAATGGTGATAGATGTTTTAAATTTTTCGTGTGAGTTCGACTTTCAAGGAAATGACCGCAAGGTCAAGGTCACTGTGGTTATCTTAAGAAAAACTTTGTCATCGGTCTGGTTCCTGCATTTATTGACATATTTAAATATAAATTCACACAAATGTTGCTTATGATAAAATCTCCGGGGGGTTCGGCTTTCAAGGTCTTGGCCTCAGGGTCAAGGCCAATATGACCATTTTTAGAAAAACTATGTCATCGCTACAGGGCCTACATTTTTTGACAGATTTTTATCTAAATTCACACAAATGTTGCATGTGGTGATATCTCAAGCGAGTTCAAGCTTCAAGGTCATGACTTCGGGGTCAAGGTCACTGTGGCTATTTTTAGAAAAACTTTTTCGTCGCTCTAGTACTTTTACTCATTGATAGATTTTAATATTACTTCACTCAAATGTTGGGTATGATAGTATTTTGAGCAGTTTGTCTTTCAAGGTCCTGAGGTAGAGGTCACGGTCACTGGCAGTTTTCCGAAAAACTTTGACATGGATGTATGGACTACGTTTGTTGACGAATTTTGCCATAACTTTACACAGGTGTTGCTTGTGGTGATATCTCGAGCGAGTTCGACTGTCAAGGTCATGACCTTAAGGCTAAGGACAGTGTGGTCATTTTTATACGCCCGTTTTGAAAAAAACGGTCGTATTATGTTATGGGGTCGGCGTCCGTCCGTCCGTCCGTCCGTCCGTAAACTTTTCGTTTCCGGATAACTCCTCCTACAGTTTTCATCCGATCAAGCTGAAACTTGGTAGGTAGTAAGACCATGATGTGTAGATGTGCGTAAAGTTTCGAGAATCAACGTCCGCCAAATATTAACAGAGTTATGCCCCTTTGAAATTTTTGTTAACATTTTCGTTTCCGGATAACTCCTCCTACAGTTTTCATCCGATCAAGTTGAAACTTGGTAGGTAGTAAGACCATGATGTGTAGATGTGCATAAAGTTTCGAGAATCAACGTCCGCCAAATATTAACAGAGTAATGCCCCTTTGAATTTTTTGTAAACATTTTCGTTTCCGGAAAACTCCTCCTACAGTTTTCATCCGATCAAGCTGAAGCTTGGTAGTTAGTAAGACCATGATGTGTAGATGTGCTTTTGTAAACATTTTCGTTTCCGGAAAACTCCTCCTACAGTTTTCATCCGATCAAGCTGAAACTTGGTAGTTAGTAAGACCATGATGTGTAGATGTGCTTTTGTAAACATTTTCGTTTCCGGATAACTCCTCCTACAGTTTTCATCCGATCAAGTTGAAACTTGGTAGGTAGTAAGACCATGATGTGTAGATGTGCATAAAGTTTCGAGAGTCAACGTCCGCCAAATATTAACAGAGTTATGCCCCTTTGAAATTTTTGTAAACATTTTCGTTTCCGGAAAACTCCTCCTACAGTTTTCATCCGATCAAGCTGAAACTTGTTAGTTAGTAAGACCATGATGTGTAGATGTGCGTAAAGTTTCGAGAATCAACGTCCGCCAAATATTAACAGAGTTATGCCCCTTTGAAATTTTTGTAAACATTTTCGTTTCCGGATAACTCATCCTACAGTTTTCATCCGATCAAGCTGAAACTTGGTAGGTAGTAAGACCATGATGTGTAGATGTGCGTAAAGTTTCGAGAATTATCGGGTTAAAGGTTAAGCAAATGCTATAAGTGCTCGTTTTTATGTGTTGTAAACCCGAAATCTTTGAAATAAGCCAAGATGACAGCTGTAAGAGTAGTTATATGATTCATGATGGTAGCTACGGTATATGAATCATGGGGACAGCTGTATGACACATAATTACAGCAGTATGAATCATGGTGATAGCTGTATAACAAATGGTGATAGCTATAAGAGTAATTATTCTAAAATATGATTAATGGTGAAAGCTGTGTGATAGCTGTGTGAGTTATAGTGAGAGCTCGATGATTTATCTGATGAGATTAATTCTAGTTCTAAGCTGTCTGCTGTGGAAAGAGCAATACAGGGAAAAGGAAGAAAGCTCTGTGATGCCCTAGCTCTGGCTTGGCACTGTGCATGCTCTTCTTGCATTTGCTGTCACCCATTGAAACTTGAAAAATAGTTCCACCATCAATGAATACTGTTTTCAGTCTACCAAATATGAATTTGCCACGGGCGTATAATGCCCCGCTTGCGGAGCTCTTGTTAGAAAGACTTTGTCATCACTCTATAACGTCATACAAATGCTGGGCATGATAATATCTCAAGGGAGTCTGACTTTCAGGGTCCTAAGGTCACGGTCAACATCACGGTGGCTATCTTTAGTAAAACTTTGTCTTTGCTCTAGTGGCTACATTTATCGACATATTTTAATATAACTATATTAATATAACAGTGGATGTTTTCTTTGCTTCGTTGTCTCTGTGATGTGTCTGAAAATTTGCCTTTGCGCAACTGAGTCAAAGCGCGACTTCCGGTGAGCTATCCTGTCCGGCGACAGGTCTTATTGCCCTTGCTTTAAGTTCAACTCTCGGTGGTTTGAACTACCCTTGTCCCGAATATTTTTATGGTCCAAAAGGTGTTCGAGTAATTGTACTTTAATTGTAATTGAAATCGAACTGTATTCGTTTGCCCCCGTCACCGCCATAAAGCCGATGCATTTTATTTATTTACTTATCTTTATATATATATATATATTTTTTTTTTTTCATGTGTGCATTGTTTAACCCCTTTTGTACCAAATGGAATCTCCCTCCTTGTATACAGCACATTTGTTTGTTTGATTTGAGGTTTAACGTCCCCGTCAACACTGTAAAGGTCATTTTGGAGACGTTGCTTCCAATTTTGTGGGACTTTTACCCGACATTGAGATGAAATGACATCTCAAGCCCTGTCGTCCAATAAACCAATAGGGTTTATTAGCATGGACGGTCCGCCTCCCACCGCGGTTCCTGGACAGGCTTAGATCCCCTAAGCGGTTTACCAGTACTAGTGTGCGGGCCGGATTCAGCTCTGCGAGGAAGCATCATGCAACCCATATATTTCTTCAAGCCCCTATGGGCGGGGGCCGATTGTATACAGCATCTGTCCGTTTCAAAGATTTCGGGGTGTCGGGTTGTGCTTTCTTCGGGGTCGATTTGGAGAATGGCTTGGCTTTTTGCAAACAGTATGGGCCCTGATCAGACGCCGCGTTATCGTTCTGCGGCGTCTGGTCTGGGGATGCACTGTTTGCCAAGTACCCCTTTTGGGGTTTCCGGTACTAGGTGGGTGAATACATGCAGAAGACCCTCATAATTGCCGTAAATAAGAACAGTCTCGGTTGGGGTATGTTTAGGTATGTAGGTAGTAAATGGATTTTTGTCCTTCATTACTTTAAGAAACAGTGCTGTGGCATGCCTGTCAGAGGGGAGACTCTTTCGTTTCGATGCTGGTGTTGTGCCGTGTGGCGGCCGTAAAACGTCTCCCCGTACATCAACCATAGTGCAGTTTATATTTTACTTTTGGTCCTTTGAGATCAGCGTAAATATTCTGAGAAATCAGAAATGAATTATTAGTTTAGACTCATATTCTAGACAGGTTTTTATTAATTTGGACCCCAATTTGATTTATATCAGTCTTTGAATCGACTGCCTATTCGAAATTCGCGAAATTACAGTACGTTTCCTCTGGCTTTCGTTGCCGGATCATTACAGGGTCACTGATGAGGCTTTATTAGCCGAAACTACGTAGTATGACCCATCTTCTTTCTTATGAATGTTTTCATTGCTCTTAAAGGAACTCATTTTTTATTTTTATTTGCCTTCACTGCAGCTGGTGTTGTGCCGTGTGGCGGCCGTAAAACGTCTCCCCGTACATCAACCATAGTGCAGTTTATATTTTACTTTTGGTCCTTTGAGATCAGCGTAAATATTCTGAGAAATCAGAAATGAATTATTAGTTTAGACTCATATTCTAGACAGGTTTTTATTAATTTGGACCCCAATTTGATTTATATCAGTCTTTGAATCGACTGCCTATTCGAAATTCGCGAAATTGCAGTACGTTTCCTCTGGCTTTCGTTGCCGGATCATTACAGGGTCACTGATGAGGCTTTATTAGCCGAAACTACGTAGTATGACCCATCTTCTTTCTTATGAATGTTTTCATTGCTCTTAAAGGAACTCATTTTTGATTTTTATTTTTTTTTGTCCAATTTATGCGAAATTCCTGTAAAATTTTGCAGTCTGAGAATCCCCCCTATATACTCGTTGCGGTGGCGAGTCTCCCTCATGCAGTCGGGGAGGCTATCGCAGGTATGTTGTGGACATTTGTTGTAATCACCTCATCGAGGCGATTCTAATAGTTATCTTAACATTGTTCCTGGACACATTAGACAACAAGATTTTTTTATGACTGAGGGCTTGAAATAGATGTCTACAGTCATACGCAGGCTTAGACCGCCATCGCGATGACATGCCTGGTGCCCATGAAACGCAGATGACAAACAGTGTTGATCCCAATAGGACTGCTCCTTCAAGAGAGGTCCAATATGGGTCTGCACTGTTTGCTCAGGCCTGTCTGTCCCAATAAGTGGGTCATAAAGATTCCACTGTAAAACACCTTAACATTCTAGATGACCTTTCTAGGTACCCCAAGGCTATGCAAAATACCCACGTCTAGTGCAGGAATAAAGGCGGGCAAGGTGCGACCCACTGTTTTCTTAACAAACAGTGGGTCGAAAATGACTACCGAAAGCGGAAATACAAGTATTTTTTATGTGTTTTGATCTTTTTTTATATACTTTCTTGTTTAATAAATGTAGGGTTGACACATACACAAATGTTGTGCTAAAAAGACATTCAACTTTAACACAGTCATTGCAGATAATATTGTAACGGTTATGGATAAATATCACTTCTTCAGCCTTGCTGTAGACGCCAGCTCTTTTAGCGACGCGGTAGAGTGGTCGGCTTATTCACGAAGTTAAGCAACGGGTATCACTGTTAGTACCTGGATGGGTGACCGCGTAGCTGAACTTCGTGAACGACCCGGTACACGCTACATTGTGGTCCCGAGTTAAAAATTGTAACGTGTAGGGAGGGATGTAACAGAGCTATAAGAATGTCTTTGGAAAGAATTGCTTTGTTCTGTCTCTTATATATAAAAAATATTGCTTTTGGAACTACCTGTCCGTTAATTGAAACGTACTGACATAAATATAGCCTGAGAATATATAAAATTTTCCTTGGGGACTACTTTGTCCAAATTATTGTAAAACAAAATGAGTAGGTAAACAAAAATGAATCAAGAGTAATCAATTTGATTATAAACGGCGGGTCTCAACTATCCCCAGCCTCATCCAAGCTTAGCTCAGCTTGTTGTCTTATCCTTGAAGACCTTCCAGCGTCCAGCAATGTTGATCCGGTAATCTCGGTAATCTCGTTAGTGTGCCCGCGATTATTACTGTTCACAATTACGGATAGCTACTAGGATGAATTAATTTCACTGTTCACGTCCCCGCAACTCTACTAGGATAATATTTCGCAAGGGCATACTATTAATGCCTGCCATATTTTCAAGTCCTGTTGTGTATTCCTTGCTTCCAAAGGATAACCCTTCCAGAACATATTTATTAAATCGAATTACCTGCTGTTATATCGATGTTGCTTCTCTGACAACAAGAAACATACTACCCCACCGTTCGTTTGTTCGTTAAGGTTAAGGCTTTTTATGTCTGTCATGGTCAAGCGGACAGAACTCCATAGCTCCACAAGACATAGGTAAAATGCTTCTGGGCTGCAAATCGTGGCAGTTTGTCCAACAAAAGCAAATGGGGTTGGACTGCCAGTGCCCCACCGTAGAAAATGAAGCACTGTCTGTTTTTTTTAAATTTAAAAGGCTGGTCGACAAATGAGCTGAAAATGTATAGAAATCAGTGCCAATACGACTGCAAATCATGCTTTCTATACTATGCTCAAGAGCGATAAGTGATTCAATAGTGCTTTTTCTTTTTGCCGCTTGATATTGGCCATTTGACTAAGGCTGCAAACGGAGCATGCCTATGCAGGTTTCCATGCAGGAACACACACGGCTTAAGGTTCAGAGGAAGAAGACTGGTCGCAAGTCTTACTTTTATCAATGAGACAGCATATGATATAAGATTATAATGGTAATGATAATAATTATAATAGTAAAAAATGACAATAATAATAATAATAATGATAAGTGAAGCTAAACAGAAACATTGTTTATCTATTGGTATAACTACAACAGCGCAGTGTTGTTTTTATACTCTTAAAATTTGAGTACAACGTATTAAAATGGAATGAATAGAATGAAAAGGATAAATAAATATGATTATTATAATCATAATGAAAATTAAACGAGAACACAGTTTTTCATAGACGTTAACAAGCTGATTCTTGACATACTATTTACTTGCTGAAAAGGAAGGTGAAGATTATACAAAGACAAGACAGGTTTTATGTACAAGGTCAGAGGATAGATCTGAAGGGAAGATTATATGGAAAGGGGGAGAAGAGACCCTTTATATGCTTTCTTCTTATTCTTCAAATCAAGCTTTGACATGTTTTTTTTTTGTTTGTTTTTTTTTTAAGATATTTTTTTTTGTGGGCATTGCCGAAGGTAAACATTAAATTTTGTTAATACAATAGATACTAAGAAAAGGATCAAACTTGGGCCTAAAATAGTTTGATTTAATTTTGGAACCAGGGACCAAATTTCTTATTAAACAAACAAACAAGCAAACAATATATTGTTACTCATGTATAAAGGTATTGTCTTTGGCCAGCTGTAACAATTGATGTGAAAACTACCCGTACGAACAACGCGCTCTTTTATACTTCCCGAGACTGGTTTCCGGCGCAAAGAATGGTACCCGTCACTAATGGTATGAAAGTCGGTGATCCGCTTAACACTCGCGAATATGGAGATCAAGCGCCTGTATGATTTACTGGCACCTGTGCATTTTCCTTACCTATTCTAAGATGACAACTTATTAATTAGTTATTTATGTAAGGTTTGAATCAAATACCATCTATTTCAGTGCAACACAAGCCTTTTAATGATATTTCTACTTGGAAAATTATATATAAAAAAAAAAAAAAAAACGGAAAAGATCAGCTTCATTCGCGACGGGTCGCTTAAAAACGTTAACAAAAGTGGTTGGCGTTTTTGTCATTATTTAAATAGACACGTTATATTAAAATAAGCGGAGCTTAGATTGATAATTTCGAGGGTGTTTTTAGGACCGTAAATCTTATTGAAACCATTTCTTTGTCTCTTATCTCACATATAAGCGGTCTTGTTCCTGCTGGAATCCCTCCCAATGTTGGCACACCCCCAATACATGGGGGTATTGATAAAAATATGCTCTATAGACGACAGCGCCACACTACCCACGCCTCCGGTTTTATGCGTCCCGCATAATCAAAAGGAGAAAGCAAATATTGATTTGTCTTATACAAGAATACACTTTAATACTTCTTTAATTATTATTATTATTATTATTATTGTTAGTATTCTTAATTGAGACCCTATTAGTCGGGGATTTGAAATTCGTAGCACGCGTATTTAAGGAGTTTAATGCACCTTACTTTCTCACACTTAACTATGATACGAATTTATTTAGAGGTCTCTCAGCATCTTGAAAATGAAGTAAGAAAATCAAAAAAGTGGGGAAAAAGACATAAAAAGGGGAGATACATGTTCCTACCCTCTTTTCTCATTTAAGCGTCCAAACAATTCCAAACGACATCTCCTCTGAAACTACAAGGCCAACTGGAACCAAATTATATGTAAAGCTGCCATTGGGGTGGAAGAACAAACATATATTATGAATATCTGGGTCACATGACCAAAATGTCCGCCATGCCCATATATGGTAAAAACCTTTGAAAATCGCCTTCTCAGGAACCAATCGACCGATTACCTTGAAACTTGGTATACAATATATGGGACCCGGGCCCTATCGAAATTGTTCAAATGATGACATTTCATTGACCTTGACCTTTCTTACTTCAAGGTCACATTCGGTCACTTAGGATTTTGTATGGAAAAGACAGGCTTTTCTGGTTCTATTGCAGCCTATGACATCATAGTTGATATTTGCAAAGTAGAAGTAAAACAAAGATCAGGAATTGATACAATTAACTTACTCCATCCATAAAAGACACCAAAGGGAAAGAAATACAAACATTAAGCGACCAGACCATAATGGAAACCTAAACAAAGGAAGGCCATATGGACAGTTACTTTCCCACAAAATGGCCACATGGCCATCCAAAATTAAAAGACACAAGTGATACACACAGTAAGTAACAAACAACAACATAAATAAATCGCCACAGAAGAGCCGCCTTGGAACGGTCAGTGGAAGATTTCCACTGGGGGGCTTAAATCGATTTTACGTGGCCACAATCCTCGCCCTTACTTCCGTCGCGATTTAGACAAATAATTTGTTCAGTCCGCATGAAGGCCACCAAATTCATCTGACTGATCAACCCACCAAAACAGGCACCATCAACACCCAACAAATCATCCAAATATCTAGAAGTAGAGCTAAAAGCTTCAATAACCCCAGACTGGTTACCAATGGAAAGCGACAAAATGAAGTCTCTTTCACAACAACACAAGAACAGACCAGCCACAAGAGGTGCGCAATTAGCACCCACCGGAACACCCACAATCTGTCCAAATAACCCAGCACCGAATCTAATATAAATATTGTCAAGTAGAAAGGTGAGGGCATCACACACCCTCCGACATGACCAAAGTGCACAACTCTTATGCTCTTTAGAAGTGAAAAATGCATTTCTGACATTACATGCAAGATAGAGAGAATCTTCTCTGTGAAAAGCCCATTCAATTAAATCATTAAGCTTTTCTTTTATAAGATTATGAGGAAGTGTAGTGTAAAGAGTGGAAAAATCGTAGGTAGACAGACTAGAAGCACGAAAATGTCTAGATTTCAATTTATTTAAAACCTCATTCGAATTTTTTATAGACCAAAACAGATTTCTTCCTGATCTTTCAAAGACTTTATCACAATATTTAATTACATGCGTTTTAATAGCAGTAAGACAGGAAGTTAATAATTTAGAAAGTTCAGTGGTAGTGCAAGAGCTAGAATTTGCAATAAACCGTGCTTTGTAAGGTTTTTTATGAGGTTTTGGTAACCAGTATAGCGTAGGAAGTATGTCTTGAACTTCGTTAACACACACAGCAAACTTGGTGGCTGAAAGACAAACATGTTTATCTACTATAGCAATCAGCTTAATGATCCTGGGGCCATAAGATTAAATAGTTTTTAATTTTTATAAAACTACTGGGCTAACTGATACCAAATTACATATACTGCATCAGTGTGGTCGAGAAATCCTAGTTTGTTAGAGCAATCTGTGTGATCGTCACACCAATAAACGACCAAAAGTGATTTTAAATTCTGCATCTCAAGAAATACAAGACCTTGGTATGCAGCATTTTGGACTCTAGCTCTAAGATGGTTTAAAGCTGACTATAATGTATGCGACGGCAACAAAAGAAAACAATGGTTGATTTCAAAATAATTTGGCATCAATGGTCCTTGGATTGGCCTCTACTAAACCATTATGGTCTGTTAAAATAAATGGGGGGGGGGGGGGGGGTTATGCCCACTTCAGCTCTGGTGAGCGTAGTTTCCCATCGGCCGCTTGTTTACAATTTTGTGTTCAGGGAAAAGTCGCGTAAACTTGATGGCAAGCGTAAACCATATCTAATTGGCGTTGTCATGATACAGCAGCCACAGTGTTCTGCTTTACTGATTGCGCTTGTTTGGTTATCTTTTGTTACTTAGCTTCATAAACAATTAATTGGTGACCAGTGGTAGTTTGGTATGAAGTTACCATGACAGCAATACCTCTGTAAGACGACAATGTTCAGTGAAGATAACAGCGCGGCCCTATTTCAGGTTTGTTTTTTCAAAGGGTTGGCAGATTTTTGTAAAGTATTTCATAAATGAAGGAAAATAAAAATCAAAAATGAGTTCCTTTAAGAGCAATGAAAACATTCATAAGAAAGAAGATGGGTCATACTACGTAGTTTCGGCTAATAAAGCCTCATCAGTGACCCTGTAATGATCCGGCAAAGAAAGCCAGAGGAAACATACTGCAATTATGCGAATTTCGAATAGGCCGTCGATTCAAGGACTGATATAAATCAAAATGGGGTCCGAATAATTAAAAACCTGTCTAGAATATAAGTCTAAACCAATAATTTATTTCTGATTTCTCAGAATATTCACGCTGATCTCAAAGGACCAAAAGTAAAATATAAACTGCACTATGGTTGATGTACGGGGAGACTTTACGGCCGCCACACGGCACAACACCAGCTGCAGTGAAGGCAAATAAAAATCAAAAATGAGTTCCTTTAAGAGCAATGAAAACATTCATAAGTCGTGTTTTAATGAGTTTACGCCTCTGAACAATCACGCCTCCTTTTGACTGAAGGTGTGCGAAATTTTACTGCGAACAAAAAAGAAACATTATACAGTATTTGGTGGAACGATTTTACTTAAATGTTTTAGATGTTTATTGTTTTGGTTTTTAACATTAATTTGCTGCAAAAAAAATACTCTACTAAATTTAAATATCGGCATCCAATTCTCCAGCTGCGATTTGATATACTCCAGCTTATTTGCTGATTGAATGACTCTGGTTTTGGTCGACCTTTTAGCAAACATGCGCAAATTGAGGTCACCAAGTTACATGAAGATGCAGAAAAGTTCAGTCGAGGATCGGTGTTGAACCCTATGTTCCCACCCTTCTTGACAAAGGTGAAAGAGAAGAAGCTTGATTTACGTAGGAATCGTAACATTTATTATGCCAAACATCGTCCCTGTTCACTGTTCAATATATCTGACATATTAGGTTTCAACCTCAAGTAAATTAACCCGCCCGCCTAGTTCCTTTCTTATGTACGAACGCATTTCCGCCAGAACGCCTGAAGGTAGGTGTCTGATGCTCTGTCTCTGGTAGGGTTAACCGGAGCCTAATTGTTTGGTTTCCTTTGCTGCAGAATTCTAGCTATTTCATGCTGTCGAGTCCTCATCAGTGTTTCATCTTTTTAGTCGTTTTATTTTCTGTTCTCGGAGATGTTGCACTGATGAGCTAGAACTCCTTCATTTAGAGTGAACAATTTATCGGGTTTAACCACGACAATCAAGGGCGAGTTGTGTGACCATCTAAAATCTATTAAAGTGTCCAACCCCACCCCCGCCCCCGTAAAACTTCTTACTGACCCCGTCGTCGATCCTTTTTTGTGGTTTATTATTTTCATAGTTAGTCCTTAAGATGTATGTATTGCTAATGCCTTTTTTTATTTTGGATAGCTGTTCGGTCATGTGGGGAGATAACTGTCATTCTGGCTTTCCATCTATGACGTTTTCATTTTGGTGTTTTGAATGGGAGGTGCGAGATATTTTGTATAGTTTCCTGATCATTGCATACACTTTGTTTTTCAAACGTGATAACTCCTGATAGCTTGCCATAGAAGGCCTTTTTGGCCAATCTATATGGGACAATTGGGGTGATTGAGTGAGGCGAAGGTGACGTGTATCTTGCGTCAATATAGGGCGTCCAGCTGATTGTGGCTTACAGTTGGACAAGACCTGCTGTTCTTCAAGTAGTTATGGGTAGAGGGCGAAAACAGTTATTTCTTCGGTTTCTGCTTTTCCATTTTCCCATTTCTTCTCTGCCCCTTACTTTCATCTGCTCAACTATCAATTCTGTCGCTTTTCTCCCTTTCTCTGGAGAGAGGACAAACATGACCAACAAGGGGTGACTGGGGACGTGCCTTTAAATCCAAAACAATCAATATATAGGACAAATGTCAGAAAAAGGAAGTAGTAATAAAGGAGATGAAGAACATATTAATCAGTGTGTGACAAGAGACACAGGATGATTAAGAGCTAATGGTGAATAGAGCGACAAGGCAATCGTAGGCAGGTTGCCCAACAAAATGGTAGAAAATAAGTGCAGGTGACATCTTAAGATGCACGTTTACAGGTTATACCACAACTCTGGGAAAAGGGAAGATAGAAGAATGTTTAAGGGATGGCTTTACGTTGCTTTACGTTACATTAAACCTCGGGTACAATTTATTTTTAGTCGTGCGACTTAACAGAAAATAAGGTACCCAGTAAGATTTCAAGTGGCCAGTAACATTTACGTGTTTAAAATATAATAATGTCGATGTTACTTGGGGAGCCTTCAGCACAAACCGGACACTTTGAATAATGATTCTTGAAATATACAATGTATTCATTAAATGTTGATTGTTTCAAGTCACCAGTTTAGAGAATCACTTGCCAGTTCACCCGCTGACAAATATGTTTGGTGATGTATATTCCCCTCACTAAATATAAACCGGAAGGAAATGGCCATCAGCAACTTTCAAAAATATATCTATCGGTCCCTGTTATGAAACATCTATGACCAGCCAAGAAAATAATTTAGTTTATGTTTGTTTTAATATATTTTTTTTATCACAATCTGTGACACAACAGGAAAAAGTGGTACAATGGCCCATAGGTATCGGAGTCCTTTGTTCATGCCCGGATTGCAACAGAGTCACCAAGTTTCATATGCACGTGCAAAAATAACCGTACTTCATACTGACGAAAAAGAAATTGTTTCAAAAAGTACTAAAAATTATTTAGCGCGAAAATAGTGTAAAATTTACCCAATTTTTGGGGTCAAATTTCAATGGTCAAAATTTATGGTAACACCGGATGTAATTACGTCATATCATGAGTTTTGGTGTCTTCGAGTATTAACACATATTTTGGCTGATGCAATAAATCAACATTCATCATAATTTAACTCAATCCAACTATACCATCCGCATGGGGGTGGGTGTAAACTCATAGAATTTTTAACCCCTTTTCCCCACCAGATTTGCTATATAATCACATGTCATATAGGTTAGGCTCCTATCTCAATGAAACGGCACAAATTAAGCGTGAGAATTTTGGGTGCATTAAATTTTTCGAAATCTGGTCTCAAATCCCGGACTATATCTAGAACTTTCAATTATCTATCATCCTGATCGATCGACTTAGGCCGGTATACATGTTATACATCGCATAAGTCAAACTTCCTGTTTGAGAACTTTAGATTTGTAAGGAAATCGTTTCGGTGACTCGTAGAACCAAACCTTTTTGAAAAGCTGTGCTTGCTCGAAGCAAAACAAAAACATTGATCAGCGTTCGTCAAAATCAAAGGTCCGAATCTCCTTGTTAGGTTTGTATTTTTTCATGCAAAATAGATAAATTTATTCAGAGTCGATTACTTGTTTTACGTCTAGCCTCTGATACCAGAATTTAAGCTTAAATAACTCAGAATTTCCATTGATCCGAAAATCGTTATATAGACGCTTATTAAATATATACGGTTGCGGGACGCTTATCAGGCGGATTAGGCTAAGGTAGACTCGTCCATGAAATGGGAATGGCCCGATGATACGTCATCGGCAGTATAAAAGCGCGATCATAGCAGTGATAAGGCAGAATGCGAGTAGGCTTTGAAGAGTACAAATCGACAAAGGAATCCAATACTGCGGAGTGGTTTTGGAGCTTTGGTAAATCTTTGTGAGGTGAATTGGGCTATCTAAGCGGCAGTGAAAACTCCGACCTGAAAGACCCAAGCAACCTTACAAGTGCCTGCCGGGCTCTAACCTTCCTTTCGATTGGGAGAAGAACTGCTGATAGAGTAAGACTGTCTCATACGAGGCCAAGCTGAGACAGGTTTATCAGACAGGTGTGGTGCTGGTATCAAACGGTGAAGGTCTGAGGCTAGACATAAAACAGAAAGTTAGATACCCAATGAATTGTGTGATTGCTTCATACTAGTTTCGTTAATTATAAGGTGATTTTAGTTTTGCAAACCAATCAATTTCTAATTATTATAAGCAAGGTAGCTTTAAACCGGTAAATATTTTATGTCATACCTTTGTTGTTAAATAATCATTTATCTTGTGAAAAATTAATATATAAGACCAAAGTTAAGGTCGTCAACGTTACAGATTTTGGTGGCAGCGTCGGGATAATACAATAACATACAGTTATAACGAACCTTTGCTTAAGTGTATCTAGTATATGTTATTTATGGATGAGACAACATAGTTTGAGAGTCATATTCAAAGTATGGACAGGAGACTTGAAACCATTAGGGCCCAGAATGAACTAAGCAAATTAAACTCAGAGATTACATTTCTTGAAAGAAAAATAAATGATATGGAAGCACGAGAGGTTGAGACCAAAAGTAGGGCTAACTATACACCTAGGTATCAGCCAAATGAAATAAAGCGAAAGAGATTGTTGCCAAAGATTCCTGAAACCGAACAAAACAGTACAGGTTCAATGACTCCACCTTGTCTCACACCCCAGATTGACCAAATAGCAGATCAACCTGCAGCTTTTGTAGCAGGTCAGAGAAATTTAGGGCCATTGACCTCAACACCAAAGCGGGAAGACTCGGAACGTGCTGTACCCATTTCAAACTCTAAAGGGGGTGGTGCCAAAATCAAACCTGCAACATATGATGGGATTGGTTATTGGGTAGACTATAGGGCTCACTTTGATGCTTGTGCCGAGTTGAATAAGTGGACTTATAAGGAAAAGGGCCTTTATTTAGCTGTTTCTCTAAGAGGCCAAGCTCCGGGTGTGTTTGGGAACCTTGCAAGTAAATCTAACGATTTCGAGGAATTGTCCAAAGCATTACAAGACAGATTTGCACCACCAAATCAGACAGAGCTGTATAGAATGCAATTAAAGGAAAGACGACAGCGTGCTACAAAACCTTTGACAGAGCTCGGTCAAGACATCTGGAGGCTGACAAACTTAGCCTACACAACGGCTCCTTCTGATGTACGAGAAACTTTGGCAAAAGAACAATTTATAGATGCCCTAGTCAGCTCAGACATGAGACTCAGAATAAAGCAGGCCCGGCCCACAAGTTTAAACATGGCTGTCAGGCATGCAGTAGAACTTGAAGCGTTCAACAAAGCTGAGAAAAAGCACATGGAAGGTCAAGGGTTCATGCTCGCAGTCAGCAATCCTGAATCACCTACAACTTCGGCAGAACTTCCCATAAATGAATTGAAAAATTTAAAAGAGACAATTGTGAACATGCAGAAAACGCTTGAGACATTGTCCCGACAGAATACGCCCAGATTTACTAGAAATACGGCGTGGGCTCCTAATTCCAATAGTGCAAGTTATGTGCCAAGACACGCAGCACCTCAACAAAATGTTAAACGCCGGTGCTATACTTGCGGCTCTGAACATCATATTCGTCGGAACTGCCCTAAAAACCGCGAAAAACAACAGCAAGATAAAGCCGACTCTCAAGCAAAAGGCGAGATAAATCTGTCGAATTTTCAAGGTTAAGGGTTATATATATCAGCTAAACTCAATGGGTATGAAGTTGATTGCTTAGTTGATACAGGAGCAACTCTTTCAGTGTTATCAATAAGGGCTTGGAATATGATTGATGGACAAATATCAAATCTAAGAAATTTTTGTAAAGAAATAGTATCAGCATCTGGAAATCCTCTGAATGTAAAAGGTGCAACAAATGTGAATTTGACTTTTGGAGATATAAAATGTTCATGCAATGTAATTGTAGCAGATGTTGAATCTGACGTTATTTTAGGACTGGATTTCTTAAAGAAAGAAAAGGGCCATATAGATATTGAGACAAAAAATTTGATCTTACAAGGCCGCAAATACCCTTTGAACTGTCATGGAATGTTGGGCTGTTACAGAATTGTAGTAGCGGAAAAGGTAATGGTACCAGCGCGATCTGAAGTGATAATTCCGGGAAAAGTATTAGGAAAAGGGATTCTCAAGGAAGATTTATGTGTGATAGAACCTTCAGAGAAGATATACGAGAGAGGACAGTGTATTGCTAAAAGTCTGGTTCATGGTAAGCAGACATTACCGCTTAGGATGATGAACCTGACCAACGAAGTTCAGACAATAAATTCTGGTACTCATGTTGCTACAGCCAGTCCGGTTGTTGAAATTAGAAAGGTGAATAGCAGTGGTGACAATTCTAAAAGCAAAAACTCCGTACCAGATTATCTGCAGGATCTTTTTAGACGAACAGCAGTGGGTTTAAATGAGGAGCAAAAACATCAAGTTGCTCGACTATTGACTGGATATTCCGACATATTTTCAAAGAAGGATGCTGATCTTGGTCGAACCGGTATCATTAAGCATAAGATACCAACGAATCAAACACCACCGATCAAACAACCCCCAAGGCGTGTTCCAGTGCATATGAATGAAGAAGTCGACTCCCAGATATCAGAAATGCTCGACAAAGACGTGATCCAACCATCGACAAGTCCCTGAGCGAGTAGTATCGTCCTTATAAAGAAGAAAGACGGTACGCAGAGGTTCTGTGTTGACTATAGGCGGCTAAATGATGTCACCATCAAGGATGCCTATCCCCTACCTAGAGTAGACGAATCACTGGATCAGTTGGCTGGGAATAAATGGTTTTCCAGTCTAGATATGAATTCCGGATATTGGCAAGTGGACGTGGACGAGTCTGACAGGGAAAAAACAGCGTTCAATAGCAGAAAAGGGTTATTTAAATTCAAGGTCATGCCTTTCGGTCTCTGCAATGCGCCAGCGACATTTGAAAGGCTGATGGAGACAGTGCTGGCAGGCCTCCACTGGCAGATATGTTTGATTTACCTTGACGATATAATAGTCACTGGGAAATCGTTTGAGAATATGGTAGAAAACCTTAGTAAAGTATTTGACAGGTTTAGAGAAGCTGGACTAAAGCTAAAGCCACGAAAATGTCACCTTTTTGCCAAAGAAGTTGAGTTTTTGGGACATATTATATCGGCTAAAGGTATAAGGACAGATCCAAAGAAAACCGAATGTATCAAGACATGGCCAACACCTACTTGTGTTAAAGAGGTTAGGTCGTTTATTGGACTTTGCAGTTATTACAGACGCTTCATACAGCAGTTTGCGGAAATTGCGAAGCCCCTGCATAAGTTAACAGAAAAGAATCAAGCGTTTGTTTGGTCCCAACAGTGTGAAAGCGCATTTGAGACACTAAAACGAAAGCTAACTGAAGCACCTATTCTGGCTCACCCAGATTTTAACAAAGAATTTATTCTAGACACAGATGCAAGTGATGTATCCATAGCTGCAGTTCTATCACAAAACATAAGTGGAAAAGAGCATGTAATAGCTTTTGCTAGTAGGACTTTAAGTAAGTCTGAGAGTCATTATTGTGTGACACGGAAAGAATTGTTAGCAGTTGTCAACTATGTAAAACATTTCAGACACTATCTTTATGGAAAGAGATTTACCCTGAGAACAGATCATGGGTCCTTAAGGTGGATAATGAATTTCAAAAATCCAGAGGGACAGGTTGCAAGATGGCTGGAAATACTGGCGTCTTATGACATGAAAATTGAACACCGGGCTGGCAGGCTTCATAAAAATGCTGATGGTTTGAGCAGACAAGTTTGCAAACAATGCGGCTTGGACTGTAAAAGTAAAAGAAAGTCACAGAGGGCTGTTGTGTCGCGTATTGAGGAATTAAGTCAAATTACATTGGGAGATGTCCAACCAATTGACCTTATTTCAGCACAGGAAGAAGACAGTGACATTTCTACAATGAAGGAATGTGTCTCAAAAAAGACAAGATCTGATTCGAAAGCCATACAAGACAGAAGTTACTTCCATAAATCATTATGGACACAATGGGATATGCTAGACATCAAAGACAACATGCTCGTACGGAAATGGGTTGCTCTTGAAACAGGTCAAGTAAAATGGCAAGCTATTGTACCGTTAAAGCAAAGAAGGGTCATCTTAAGCTATTCACACGATATTAAAGCTTCAGGTCACCTCGGTATCAAGAAGACACTTGGAAGGATAAGGCAACGGTTTTATTGGCCAGGTCTTCGGAATGATGTTCGGACATATGTGAATGGATGTGAAACATGTGCTAAAAGAAAGGGGCCAGGCAAGATCAAACGAGCTCCAATGCAAATTGCCCGTAGTGGATATCCCCTAGAGAGAATCGCTGTTGATATTTTGGGGGGGAATTGCCAGAGACAGAAGAAGGAAATAAATACATATTAGTAATAGCAGACTATTACACAAAATGGACAGAAAGTTATGCAATGCCAAACATGGAAGCATCGACCGTAGCAGGAATAATGGTTACAGAATTCATTGTAAGATACGGAATACCTTCAAAAATTCATTCAGACCAAGGAAGGCAGTTTGTAAGCAAGTTATTCAAATAAATGTGCAGACTCCTACAAATTGAGAAGACACAAACAACGCCATACCATCCTCAGTCAGATGGTTATGGTTGAGAGGTTTAATCGCACATTATGTACAATGCTTAGTGCTTTCGTCGATGAAAATCACAGAAATTGGGATAAGCAGTTACCTTTCGTTATGATGGCGTATCGAGCCTCTGAACATGATACCACGGGTATGAGTCCGAATAGGTTAATGTTAGGACGTGAGACAACGACCCCATTAGAAATAATCTATGACATGCCTCCAAGCATTAAGGCCATACCATATAATCAGTGGGTTTGGGAATTACAAGAAGCAATGGAAAACGCACATAAATTTGTGAGGGCACATACTGAACAATCAGTGCTAAGACAAAAGAAATATCATGATAGTTCCTTATCGTATGAAACATATGCCACAGGCGAAAAAGTATATGTTCTTTTCCCAGTCATAAATCCAGGTCATTCACCTAAATTCACGTGGTATTGGAAAGGTCCGTTTGAAGTGAAAAGGCAACTAAGTGATGTTCTCTATGAGGTTGATTGTGGTAGATCAGGGACACTGCAAATAATACACACAGAAAGATTGAATAAAGTTAAGAGTCAGATTCTAAAGGGTGAAGAAGTTTTGGTACCCGATGATCAGTCTCAAGACGGAGAAAACAAAGTTGAAGAGGATTATGATGAAGCGAAAGATATCAATCAACCTCAAGATGATGAAGAAGAAGCAAGGTATACCACTCGAGGTAGGAAGGTTAGAAAACCAGAGTGGTTTAAAGATTTTGTCTCTTCTGTTTTCAGGTTTGATGCAAAACAGATGGTCAATACCAAGACAACTCCGAGAAAAAGAATGGCAGAACCAAAACAGATCTGTCCAGTTTGTAAGAATGACTTACCATGTGATCAGACCTTCGAACAGCATGTCGTTGCCTGCGCAAGAGAAAAGATGGGGAAACTAAGTAAATGTGAGATATGCAAGAAAACCTTCATCAGGGATGAGTATAGAAAGAGGCATATGAAGAGAGAACATGGAACGGGTCAGCAAGGGATACATAGTGACTGGGACTCGGACCCTGAGGTTGAAGTGTCAGAACAAGACAGAAATCCCTGCATTCGGAAGCGTGTGCAGCCAAATCCTGTGCCTGCACCAGTTAAGAAACAAGCTCGTTCTGAAACAGTGCAGAGTCAAAGTAAGGGACAGAATGAACAGGGAAGGTCAACTATCCAAACAAAAGAACCCACAGAGACACTGGCAGATAAGAGACTAATAATGACAAAAGCCAAAGCTCAGGCAGTGCAGGTTGCCAGTAGTGTTCAGGAGAAGAGTGCTCAAACAGAGACTGAAATCAAATCTGATGCTGAAAAAGATAACCAAACCAAAGGAAAAAGTGTTTGCGAGATATGTGATATAGCATTTGGAGATAGGGTTATGTACTGCATGCACCAGGGCTTACATGCAGTAGATGATCCAATGAGGTGCAATGTGTGCGACTACAACAGCCGCGTTAAGCTAGAATTCTTCAGCCATATCACCTGGGGTCACAGGAAATAGAAATAAGATGGTTGACCAGCATTTTAATTCTAAGGAGAACCATAAAGAGAAACTCAATGAGTTTCTGTCCTCAGTAGATATATTGCACTGTGATTGTTTTCTTTTAGTAGAGATATCAGTTTCTATTTTATGAGTGGCAGATGATCACTGAAATCCTTATGTTTGTGCTTACATGCAATTTTGAAATCAATGGATACTTTGAAAGATTTGACTATCTCTTCACAGAAGTGAATAATGATATGCTTTTGGGAATATTTAAAGTTATTTTATAAAGATGAAGGAATCAGTTTGAGAATATTATGCTACGTGTTGCTCTGAATCTCAAGTTGTTGATACAGAAGGCCATTAAGACACATGCCAACTTTAGGATAGAGGCCGATCCATAGTACACGAGTTTGAGATTCAATCTGTGCTGTTTAATTAAATATAAATGTCTGTTTAGTTGATAGTTTTAATAGGTCTGTGAAGTGGATATTTACCCATCCCTTTCTTTCAGAAATAATCAATATATACAAAGATTTAAGCGAGACGCTTAACCCGGAGGCGTGGGTAGTGTAAGGAAATCGTTTCGGTGACTCGTAGAACCAAACCTTTTTGAAAAGCTGTGCTTGCTCGAAGCAAAACAAAAACATTGATCAGCGTTCGTCAAAATCAAAGGTCCGAATCTCCTTGTTAGGTTTGTATCTTTTCATGCAAAATAGATAAATTTATTCAGAGTCGATTACTTGTTTTACGTCTAGCCTCTGATACCAGAATTTAAGCTTAAATAACTCAGAATTTCCATTGATCCGAAAATCGTTATATAGACGCTTATTAAATATATACGGTTGCGGGACGCTTATCAGGCGGATTAGGCTAAGGTAGACTCGTCCATGAAATGGGAATGGCCCGATGATACGTCATCGGCAGTATAAAAGCGCGATCATAGCAGTGATAAGGCAGAATGCGAGTAGGCTTTGAAGAGTACAAATCGACAAAGGAATCCAATACTGCGGAGTGGCTTTGGAGCTTTGGTAAATCTTTGTGAGGTGAATTGGGCTATCTAAGCGGCAGTGAAAACTCCGACCTGATAGACCCAAGCAACCTTACAAGTGCCTGCCGGGCTCTAACCTTCCTTTCGATTGGGAGTAGAACTGCTGATAGAGTAAGACTGTCTCATACGAGGCCAAGCTGAGACAGGTTTATCAGACAGGTGTGGTGCTGGTATCAAACGGTGAAGGTCTGAGGCTAGACATAAAACAGAAAGTTAGATACCCAATGAATTGTGTGATTGCTTCATTCTAGTTTCGTAAATTATAAGATGATTTTAGTTTTGCAAACCAATCAATTTCTAATTATTATAAGCAAGGTAGCTTTAAACCGGAAAATATTTTATGTCATACCTTTGTTGTTAAATAATCATTTATCTTGTGAAAAATTAATATACAAGACCAAAGTTAAGGTCGTCAACGTTACAGATTTAAAAAAAAAAACTAAAAAAACTTCAGTACTTTGATGAAAAATACCTTCAAGTGGATATTTATTATAGTCAGTAACTTAAAAGTTAAGATTACTTCTCATCTGTACAATATTTAAGGTTAATCTCAACATGACCTCCGCCCCTAACACAAATTTGTATGTCAGAGGTACGCACTCGACCTTCGGGTACTGTATCTCCAATATTCAATTGGACTGAGTCCATTTTGGGCTTCTTTCAAACAAAAGTGCCACTATATATCACTTCCCTATTTTCTCGGATTTTTGTAACATGTTTTGATGAAGTTTCATTATGTTCCATATCACACACCACCTTAATATCTGTTTCTTTCAATTCTTCCTTCGAACTGAGTTTTGCCTCAGCGCGAGATCTTTCTTGAGGTTGTTTCTTTGACTGACACTTGCCTGAAGCCTTTTCATTAGCATCAAACTTAGTATTAACTGCTCTTTCGTCATCGCTTTCAATTTTCATTTTACTAATGCTAATCTTCTATTCATTAGATTTCTCAGTTTCTTTGTCTCTCACACTTTAGATCACGTTTTCAGACTATATTGCCCCTGATCTATCTTTGATTTCTTTGGAGCGATGGGTACCGCTGGGGTGGTTGCTTTTCTTATCACCCTTTCCTTTAAAAGATTTTAAATATCTTTATCCTTGGCCATGCCAGAAGATGGAGAAGCGTCTGCCCTTTTCTCGCTTTCCTTGTCTGAATCACTGTCCGATTCGGATCCTCCAATAGATACACCAGGCTCCTCTCTCTGCCAGTCTGAATCATCATCAGAATCATTAGCCACAGAATCTGTTTTCATTGTTGTTGTACTTTCAGAAGTAATGGTAGAAATACGTTTATACATGGTCTGTTCATGCTATATGAGGTAAGCTCTCTTCTTGAAAGTTTGTCCGCATGTGGAGCATTCTGGTCTACCCTGATCACACTGAACCAAGTGGCTCTCGAACTTTTCATCTTTCCCAACGGTCTCTTTACAGACAGGACAGATTGGTCGAGATGTAACAGGTGGGCAGACTGACTGAGTTCTCGGTGTAATTTAAGTTTTCGCCATGGTAGATCTGCAAGAGAAAAGATAATCCTTAGCCAGAACTGGCTTTCTACGTTTTCTTCCTGTAAATGAAGTATGTTCATCAACATTCTCTGGTGTATCAAGCTCAGGCTCAATAATTTCTGGCTCATTTACTGCAGGCTCGTTTATAATTCCAGACGTATTTTCATCATTTTCTGTTCGGTCAGGCCTATTGTCGCTCTCTGCATTGTATACCTGATTGGGTATCAACCCGCCTTCACCTCTCAATGCCTGCTTTTTGTGTGCTCCTATTCTGTTGCAATGAATGACTTGATGGGCGCCATTCCGACCGCAATCAACATTAATGGATGTCTATGGAAGAAGCCGAGGCTTTCCGCATGTTGTTTGTCCGCGTGACCTTTTACGTCACACGGCGCGTGAGGTGGAATACTATATAAGGGCATGTTACTACGCCCGTAGTACCTTTCCACCCCAGAAAAAGGAATCAGGTTGGCTCTCCGCCGAAATTCAGAGACAGACGACAACGCCAGATCAGGCAAACCCCACGTCTTCTATTGTACATTATCATTGACTTACTGAGATATTATTCAGATTACAGATGGCATCTTGCAAGCCTTTTGGCAAGGTAAATAACTTAGTGTTTTGATACTTTGGATTTGGGGGCGTAAGGGCGTTCTGTTTTGCAGGCGTGAGGGCGTGAAGGCGTAATACTCCATAAAACAACCGGCTTGTTTTATTTGCATTTTTTAGCTATGAGAGCTACCAGAACCTAATCTAACTTGCTTAAATCTATTCAAAAAGCTACACTAGATAACTACAAATGGTGCACTTCTCTCTACCACAGATATTTTGACTTGAATGAAAACTTTGGGATTATTCCACCATTGTTAATATGGGCGTCATGATTCGAGCATGAAGTTTTAAATAGATCTAGCTCTTAATGTTAAGGACCTCAGACAATCTTAATAATGTAAAGGGGGTCTTTCATTTGTGCCCATGCATGTTTTTTCTTTAAACTTTGTATATTAATAACTCAGCATATATAACCTATAAAAATGTATTTAATAAATTATATAAATCAAAGTAGGACTCAGGAGGCCACTCTTACTGACTCCCTCCATGAGCTGGTGTCTGTCTCTTAATTAGTGCGTCTTAAATCTTATGTTTTATTTAGTTTCAAGATCTGTGAACTGGAGTGAATGCAGAACTCCATAGGCTATCCTTTGATACTAAAAAACTTTTTGAATTAATTAAAGTTTACATTTTCTGATAAAATAATTATCAAAAATCTCATTTTTTAATTAAAATTTTAAAAAAATTATCAAAATTCAATCCCTAAGATAAATATTTTCTAGTTCTAGTCTTTGTCAAGATTTCATTTTGCTAGGAAAACTTGCCATATGTATCTTCTTTAGCTATGCCAAGTTTCATGAAAATCCGAAACCGGTAACACTGTAGTTTTACACCTTTAATGGATGTAAGTCGTTTCTGCAAAATTTACTATTTTATTTAAATCATCGAAGAACCTGACAAGAAGGCAATTCGTAACACTTACGTAATAAAAATGAGATTTTACAAATCAAAATGAATATATATTGAGCTGATCTAGCTTAGAAACTATTAAAATTTCATGAATTTCTGATATTTTCCTTTCATTTATACACTATGATCTATCCAAAATAGTGGATAGTAAAACACTAAATCAAAAGGTATTCTAATCAACAAATTAGGCTTAACAACATATATTGCTTTTTTATTAGCAGAAAAATTATTGTTAACATGTGCAACTTTATTTAATGACTTTGCATAAGTCATGCTACTCAAATTGGTGTAAGGCAAGGAGATCCATTATTTTCATTTCCAAACCAAGCTGGTATGCAAGGACGCAATGGTCAGTGGTTTGTTGTTACTAGTAAAAATAGTTCTGTTGATAAATCCATGGCCAGATTACGATACAGTAATTATTGGTTAGTATTTCCAAAAATTGAAATGTCAGTGATATTGAGTTTCTGTTGCAAAAGATATCATTGATGGATGAGGCGCAGAATATTTGGTGTAGACAAAGCTATTACATGACCTAGAGAAATTTTGCTATTGGACAGGGAGAGAAACAGTTTCCTTCCTTATAGTATACATGCATAAATATGTCTCTTTTCTGCATTGGTATTGTAATTGTTGACATTTCTTTAGTGTCTTATTTTTTCTATTTACTTTGTCAATGTAGAGGTTAATTTATCGGAACCGAGCTTTTAGTATTTTTTTCTGGTCGTAAAACTTTCAACCACGTCTTGAATGTTTCTGCTGAATGCAAGTTCATTGTTGTTTTTTAAAGCACTGTTCTTGCTTGCTTTTTGTTCATTAATTATTACCAGTATATTCCTGTGCAATGTATCTCTCAGCTTAGAAAGAGCATTGCAGTGTTTGGACAGAAAAAGCATCACAATGTATTTACTGAAAATAGTTTAAAATCCTATGTGATTATTATCAACAGTTTAAATGCTTCTTGATACCTTACATAATGTGCTTTGTAATTACTGAAACAACTGATGAGATAGGTAAATGAAGTGAAAGACCTATACAAATATATAGACAACACAATCATGATCACATAAGTTTTGGAACACTGACAAATGTACGACCATGTGAATTCTAAAAGCAAAGTCAAATTGCTTAGGAATACAGCTTCAGGTAGCCGTTTGAGTTCGTTCATAGGGGCTATACAAAAAGATAGATTGGCTAGCGCCTATGCAGATACAAATTCTGAAAACTTAATGTCCAGGAAAAGTAATCTCAAGTGTTATTGATTTTCCCTAGAGTAAACCTTTCTTTTTAAATGGACAGTTAGGGTTAAATAAACAAACAACAGTTTGACTTGAGAGTCATTTATCTGGAGTCGGATAACAAATCTCACAAAATCTGAAGCAACAGCTAAAGTGACTGGTATGTTGTCGATTTGAATGTTAAATCTAAACATCACCTTAGCACCATTACCAAATTGGACAAGAAAGACAGAAAGAAAACTGTGCACATGATTACATGGATGTGTTTGATGACGTTTGTCATCAAAACCTTTGCTGTATATTGCTGTAGACAAAATAGTTTGTTCCATAGGGGACAAATTTACTGAAATGGATGTTTTGAAATAATACTTATAATTATGCTATGAACTACTTACACAAACCATACTATACTATAGCCATCCAAATTGAAAGCAATAGTAAAGTATTATTAAATAGCATGACCAAAACAGGATAATCATATAATTTCACATTTTGCTGAATCAGGACTATCAGTATTTAGTGTGTTAAAACACAATGTTACCGGCCCTCAATTTCCATGAAAATTCATCAACATGTTCCAAAGATATGTGGGTAGTTTTTATGCTGAAATGGTATCTTGACAAAAACTGGAACATGGTAAAAATGCATATAACATTTTAATGAATACAAAAATAGGAGCTGAAATATGGGGACACCATCAAAGAAAACTGAATGCCCAGCCACTATTACTAGACATGTGAGGTCATTCATAGTATCAACTAACTCACCAAATATGGCTTTAATTCATAAAACATAGCAGCATTAGATATACGAATATCTGAATACTGTAGACAAGTTTATATGAAAGTACTCTCTGTTGTGATAGAGACTTCATAAAATATGTAATAAATTTACTACGGAAATGAAATTTAAAAGTGAATGCATCGTAATTATAATGGTTATACCCATGGCAATTATTGTGCATAATTTCATCAAAATCCAAGCGTGGGCAGAAACCAGTGCAAATTTCCTATACCTTGAAAGACCCCCTTTAGTAGGGATACTTTATTAGTTTATATTTGTGCTGTATTATTTCTCATGAACTAAAAAGAACCTACTCATGGGTAAAATTGTTGAAATGAACTCCTTTGTTGCTTATTACTTCAGATCCTTCACCGCAATCCGTCCGACCCAGGCGGACCCACTAAATATATTGTAGGAATCTTCTCCCACTCAGAAATAACAGTCGGCTTTTAATCCTGACAGCAATTAGCCATAAGACTAAGTGGGGAGGAGTGTTACAACAAATATTCTTTTTTCTTATGATAAGACACATTCAGTGACACCAACCTTTGGGTCCCCTGGGATGTGCGCGGGTCATGCCCCACCCCCTCCACTTCGTAAAAGGCCAATTATCTTAGAAACCGTTCAGATCCCCACCCCTAAACCATATATATTCTTGTTTCTTATGATAAGACGCATTCAGTGATATCAACCTAGGTGTCTCCCGGGGTGCGCCGGGGCCATACCCCACCCCTCCACTTCATAAAAGGGGATATATCTCAGAAACCTTTCAGATCCCCACCCCAAAACAGTATATATTCTTGTTTCTTATGATAAAACGCATTCAGTCACACCAACCAGGGTGTCCTCTGGGGTGTACCCAGGCCATGCACAACCCCCTCCACTTCATAAAAGGCCCAATATCTCAGAAACCGTTCAGATCCCCATCCCTAAGCCATATATATTCTTGTTCCTTATGATAAGACGCATTCAGTGATTCCAACCGATGGGGTCTCCAGGGGTGCGCCGGAGCCATACCCCCAACTCCACTTCATAAAAGGCGATATATCTCAGAAACCTTTCACATCCTAAGCCCAAAACCATATATATTCTTGTTTCTTATGATAAGACGCATTCAGTTACAGCAACCTGGTGGTCCCCTGGGATGTGCCCGGGCCATGCCCGACCCCCTCTATTCATAAAAGGCCTAATATCTCAGAAACCGTTTAGATCCCCACCCCTAATCCATATATATTCTTTTGCCTTATGATAAGACGCATTCAGTGGTTCCAACCTAGGGGTCTCCTGGGGTGCGCCAGGGCCTTGCCCTACTCATCCATTTCATAAAATGCCATATATCTCAGAAACTGCTCAGATCCCCACCCCTTATGCATGTATATTTGTATTCCTTATGATAATACTCATTCAGTCACATCTCTTTGTGCTAGGTCAATGTGTGATGCCATGGCCCGCCCCTCCACTTCATAAAAGGCCATATATCTCAGACACCATTAAGATCCCTACCTCATAATCATATAAATTCTTGTTCCTTGTGATTAGACACATTCAGTCACACCAACTTGGTGGTCCACAGGGGCCATTACTCGCCTTTTCACTTCATAAGAGGGCCTCATATCTCAGAAACAGTTCAGATCCTAACTCCTTAACAATATATTTTCTTGGTCCTTAATGATAAGACAAATTCAAGGACAATAATCTTGGATTTCCTGGGGTCTGCCAGGGCCATGCTCAAACCCCTCCACAGCTTTAAAGGCCTTATATCTCAGGAACTGTACACATCCTCACCCCTAAACCATATATATTCTTGTTCCTAATGATAAGACGCATTCAGTGACACCAACCCTGGCTCTGTTGGGTCCATGTCCCACCCCTCAACTTCATAAAAGGCCTAATATTTCAGTTACAGAGTCTACAAGGATGCTCATTTGGAAATGGGGTTCCGTTTGGGAGACTTAATTATCAATAAATTAAAACCAAACATGACGACCAGTGGGCAGTACCCGCCTGAGCTCTGGTGAGCATAGTGGCCCATGGGCCTCTTGTTTCTTTTTCTCCTAATACTGCTACTCGCTCACATCTGAGCATCACGAGCAGGATTTCCTGGGTGGTAACCATTACTTTTTTAAGCAATGTGGATGAAGTGCCTGGCTCAAGGGCACACCACTTTGGTAAGCGTGAGGCTCGAACCCGCTACCTCTCGATCGCAAATCCGATGCGCTACCACTGCACCAAAGAGGGCCACGCGCCACCCCTCCATTTCATAAAATGTCATATATCTCAGAAACTGCTCAGATCCCCATCCCTTACGCATGTGTATTTGTGTTCCTTATTATAAGACTCATTCAGTCACATCAACCTAGGGTCTCTTTGTGCTAGGGCAATGTGTAATGCCATGGCCCGTCCCTCCACTTCATAAAAGGCCATATATCTCAGACACCACTAAGATCCCCACCTCATAATCATATATATTCTTTTTCCTTGTGATAAGACACATTCAGTCACACCAACTTGATGGTCCACATGGGCCATTCCTCTCCGTTTCACTTCAAAAGAGGGCCTCATATCTCAGAAACAGTTCAGATCCTAACTCATAAACAATATATTTTCTTGGTCCTTAATGATAAGACAAATACAAGGACAACAATCCTGGATTTCCTGGGGTCTGACAGGGCCATGCTCCAACCCCTCCACAGATTAAAAGGCCTTATATATCAGGACCTGTACACATCCACACCCCTAAACCATATATATTCTTGTTCCTTATGATAGGGCGCATCCAGTGGTCCCCTGGGATGTGCCCGGGCCATGCCCCACCCCCTCTATTCATAAAAGGCCTAATATCTCAGAAACCGTTTAGATCCCCACCCCTAATCCATATATATTCTTGTGCCTTATGATAAGACGCATTCAGTGATTCAAACCTAGGGGTCTCCTGGGGTGCGCCAGGGCCATGCCCTACTCATCCATTTCATAAAATGCCATATATCTCAGAAACTGCTCAGATCCCCACCCCTTATGCATGTGTATTTGTGTTCCTTATTATAAGTAGAAGTCAAACAAAGATCAGGAATTGATACAATTAACTTACTCCACCCATAAAAGACACCAGAGGGAAAGAAATACAAACATTAAGCGACCAGACCATAATGGAAACCTAAACAAAGGAAGGCCATAAGGACAGTTACTTTCCCACAAAATGGCCATATGGCCATCCAAAACCAAAAGACACAAGGGATACACACAGTAAGTAACAAACAACAGCATAAATAAATCGCCACAGAAGAGCCGCATTGGAACGGTCAGTGGAAGATTTCCACTGGGGGGCTTAAATCGATTTTACGTGGCCACAATCCTCGCCCTTACTTCCGTCGCGATTTAGACAAATAATTTGTTCAGTCCGCATGAAGGCCTCCTAACTCATCAGTGCAACATCTCCGTGAACACAAAAATCAAAGAACCACAGAGGTGAGACAACGGTGAGGACTCGACAGCAAGAAACCACTGAAATGCTGGAGCAAAAGAAAACCAACAGTTAGACTCCGATGAGCCCGACCAATGACAGAGCATCAGGCACCAACCGACATTATCTCTCTAATTTTCAATAAGCCTTTACGTTGGAGCCGTCATAGAATCTGAGGCCTGACCCACCGGCGTGCAATTAAAGAGGGAAGCAAAGTTGCCAACCGTGATTGGGTTAACTACCATGCATGCAGTCTGTCGTATAGTATCCATGTTGTACCAAATCTTTTTATATCGAAGAATGATTTTACGAAATTGGGTGCTGAAGTCATTGCGGTTATATATTTTTCTGAATTTATATGCTAAGTCACCATAAAATTCGGGTTCCGATAGACCTTGTTGCAGAAGAGATTTAAGTCCAATATTGAATTTTGAAATTAAATCAGAATGGCGTCTATAAAATTTTGAAAAGGCTTTGCGTAGTTTATGGTACCGATAACCCTGATTAAGGAGTTTAGCCGTTAATAATTTATTACGAGTGTTGAAGTCAGTTACATGACTACACACTCTAGCAAATCGAATTAATTGCGAAATATAAACGCCATAGGATGGCGCACGAGGAACATCACCATCCAAAAAAGGAAAATTTACAATCTCAAAATCAAAGTCATCGCGTTTATCATAAATTTTGCACGAATCAAATCCATCTACAATAGATAGATGTAAATCCAAAAACGGGGCCTCGGTATCAGAAGAATTTGCTTTATTTAACTGAAGTTCTAGGGGGTAAATCTGACTGATCAAACCATCAAAATAGGTATTATCAATATTTAATAAATCATCTAAATATCTAGAAGTAGAGCTAAAAGCTTCATTCAGACTATAAGACTCATTCAGTCACATCAACCTAGGGTCTCTTTGTGCTAGGGCAATGTGTAATGCCATGGCCCGTCCCTCCACTTCATAAAAGGCCACATATCTCAGCCACCACTAAGATACCCCACCTCATAATCATATATATTCTTGTTCCTTGTGATAAGACACATTCAGTCACACCAACTTGATGGTCCACGTGGGCCATTCCTCTCCGTTTCACTTCAAAAGAGGGCCTCATATCTCAGAAACAGTTCAGATCCTAACTCATAAACAATATATTTTCTTGGTCCTTAATGATAAGACAAATTCAAGGACAACAATCTTGGATTTCCTGGGGTCTGACAGGACCATGCTCCAACCCCTCCTTATGATAAGACGCATTCAGTGATACCAACCTGGGCTCTGTTTGGTCCATGTCCCACCCTCCACTTCATAAAAGGCCTAATATTTCAGATACAGAGTCCACATGGGTGCTCATTTGGAAATGGTGGTTCGTTTGGGAGACTTTATAATCTTTTTAAACCAAACATGGCGACCAGTGGGCAGTACCCGCCTGAGCTCAGGTGAGCATAGTGGCCCATGGGCCTCTTGTTTCTTTTTCTCCTATTACTGCTACTCGCTCACATCTGAGCATCACGAGCAGGATTTCCTGGGTGCTTACCATTACTTTTTAAGCAATGTGGATGAAGTACCTTGCTCAAGGGCACACCACTTTTGCCAGCGTGAGGCTCGAACCCGCAACCTCTCGATCACAAATCCGATGCGCTACCACTGCACCAAAGAGGGCCACGCGCCACCCCTCCATTTCATAAAATGTCATATTTCTCAGAAACAGCTCAGATCCCCACCCCTTACGCATGTGTATTTGTGTTCCTTATGATAAGACTCATTCAGTCACATCAGCCTGGGATCTCTGTGCTAGGGCAATGTGTGATGCAATGGCCCGTCCCTCCACTTCATAAAAGGCCATATATCTCAGACACCATTAAGATCCCCACCTCATAATCATATATATTCTTGTTCCTTGTGATTAGACACATTCAGTCACAACCAACTTGGCGGTCCACAGGGGCCATTCCTCTCCTTTTCACTTCATAAGAGGGCCTCATATCTTAGAAACAGTTCAGATCCTAACTCCTAAACAATATATTTTCTTGGTCCTTAATGATAGACACATTCAAGGACAACAATCTTGGATTTCCTGGGGTCTGCCAGGGCCATGCTACAATCCCCCACAGCTTAAAAGGCCTTATATCCCAGGAACTGTACACATCCACACCCCTAAACCAAATATATTCTTGTTCCTTATGATATGACGCATTCAGTGATACCAACCTGGACTCTGTTGAGTTCATGTCCCATACTCCACTTCATAAAAGGCCTAATATTTCAGATATATAGAGTCCACATGGGTGCTCATTTGGAAATGGGGGTTTGTTTGGGAGACTTTGTAATCAATAAATTAAAACCATACATGGCTGTCAATGCCCGCCTGAGCTCTGGTGAGCATATAGGCCCATCGGCCTCTTGTTTCTTTTTCTCCTATTACTGCTACTCGCTCACATCTGAGCATTACGAGCAGGATTTCCTGGGTGGTAACCAGTACTTTTTTAAGCAATCTGGATGAAGTGCCTTGCTCAAGGGCACACCACTTTGGTCAGCGTGAGGCTCGAACCCGCAACCTCTTGATCACAAATCCGATGCGCTACCACTGCACCAAAGCGCTCCAACCTTTGGTGCAGCACATTTAAAGCACATGCTTGATATTACGTTAACGACCAGTTGAAACATCATTAGTTAACGACCAGTTGAAACATTATTAATTAACGACCAGTTGAAACATTAGTTAACGACCAGTTGAAACATTATTAGTTAACGACCAGTTGAAACATCATTAGTTAACGACCAATTGAAACATTATTAGTTAACGACCAGTTGAATCATCATTAGTTAACGACCAGTTGAAACATCATAAGTGAACGACCAGTTGAAACATCATTAGTTAACGACCAGTTGAAACATCATTAGTCGCAGATGAAATTTCTCGAGGATTTCGATGCATTAATGCCCGCATAGCTGGTAGCGATTTGTTTATTTCCTTATCACGTAGGGATCAACTTCCTGTAATGTGTAATTTAATTTCTAACTTTTGGCCAAAATTATTTATTCTTAGTCAGCCTATATTTTAAAATGAGACATACATGTATCTGGTTGTGAGTACGATATGGACCAATATGTTTGTGGCTGAATATTAGGATTTTTTTTTGGTTTGCTCGTATGCGTTTGAATTAGAGTTATATAAATATATTTTTTTATTGTTTCAGAGAATCGCTTTATTAGATGTACATGTATTAAAGACATGGAGCGCATATCTCGTATGCCTTTTGTTGACCCGACATATCTCGTTGCCTTTTTTACACATATTACTATTGATTGCAGAAAGATTGAGCAATTGGTCTGACCCACAAACTGCACTTGATATGTCGTTTTTGTCACGTAGGCAAGTTAATTTTGGATGGAAAGTTAGAGCGTAATTATAGCCTATTTCAAAAACTCCAAGGCTGCGAACGTTGATTTCCCATTCCCTATTTGAGGGTCATAAGCGTCGAACGGTTGATGATTAACAGCTCCGAATGAATATTAGTTTTGAATTGAGGTTTAACGTTCTCGTCAGGACTATTTAGGTCATTTTTGAGACGTTGCTTTCAATTGTGTTGGACTTTTACCCGACACTGAGATGAAATATCAAAGGGAGCGTGGTAGCTCAGTAGTTTTGTTTGTTTTATTTGCGGTTTAACGTCCCCGTCAACACTGTAAAGGTCTTTTTGGAGACGTTGCTTCCAATTTTGTGAAACTGTTACCCGACATTGAGATGAAATGACATCTCAAGCCCTGTCGCCCAAGGAAACTATTAGGGTTTATAAGCATGGACGGACCGACTCGCACCGCTTTACCTGGGCAGGCTGGTAGCTCAGTAGTACACCTGCCAAGAATGTGCGCGATGGCGTATGACGGAAAATAGAGAAAGACAAAAAAAAAAGAAAAAAAGAAAAGAAATGACATCTCAAGCCGTGTGACGCGATGAAAAACAACTGGGTAAATAGGCATGGATGGTCCGACAAGTATTACTTTGACTGAGAGGGCTTCGACATCCTAAGCGGTTTACCAGTGCTCAAGTGCAGTCCGTTTGAGCTCTGTGTGAAAGCAACATGCAGCCCAGTCAGTTTCTCTTAACCCCGATGGGCGGGGTCCGAACGAACATGTGGCGTACGTATCTGTGTTTGTTTGTTTGATTTGAGGTTTTACGTCACCGTCCTCGCCCATTGGGGCTTGAAGAAATAGATAGGCTGCATGATGCTTCCACGCAGAGCTGAAACTGACCGTCCATGAGTACTGGTGAACCGCTTAGAGGATCTAAGCCTGCCCAGTCAAAGCGGTGCGAGTCGGACCGTCCATGATTATAACCCCTGTTGGTTTCATAAGGCGATAGGGTCTGAAATGTCATTTCATCTCAATGTCGGGTAAAAGTCCCACAAAATTGGTAGCATTACTTCTACAGTATTGACGGAGACGTTGAACCTCAAACCAAACAAACAAAACGTCCCCGTCAACATTCTATAGGCCATTTTGGAGACGTTGCTTGCACTTGTTGGGGACTGAGATGAAATGACATATCAAGCCCTGCCGCTCAATGAACCAATACGGTTTATATGCATGGACGGTCCCGACTCACATCAATTTTCCTGGGAAGGCTAAGAACCTCTAAGCGGTTTTCATGTGCCGTCAGTTACAGCTCTGTGTGAAAGCATCATCTAGCCCGATCTATTATTCAAGCCCCGATGGGCGGCGGCGGTGTGTGCGCGCACGTGTGTGTATGAGAGAGAGAGAGAGAGAGAGAGAGAGAGAGAGAGAGAGAGAGAGAGATAGAGTTTAATTTTAACAAATCGATATTGTGACGTGATGAGGGTATTTTTTAATGGAAATTTACAAGTTATTTTTGTCTGTTTCATAAACACGACGAGAGGCTCAGCGATTTACGGTCGGTTTCAGATCATTTCTCCAAGCCCCGGTGGGCGGGGCCTAAGTATATAAGTTTAAGTCTGAAAATGATTATGGCGATGAATGTGTTTTATCAGCTATCGCCAGCATTAATGCTAAATGTTGACAGCCATGGACAGAAACTACAAAAGCTCCCCGTTGATATATACAGGAGCATCAAAAGCTTTGACAGGATCGGCATTATGCGCAAGCAGGTTATCTATAGAATCTGGACTGGAACCACGGGACGGGAATGACAAATGTCGTAGACCCAACTCAGACGCCGCAGAACGCGACGTTTTATCAGGATCTGGACTCTTTGCTCGCAGTACAGAATTTAAGGATCAGACGACGCAAAACGCAGCGTCTGATCAGGGTCTACACTTTTTGCTTAAAAACTTGGATTTAAGGGTTATACAAAACTCTCAGAACCTGAAACTTACTTAAACAAGGTATTTCCATGACTATTTTCCCAGCCTACACTCAGAGACAATCGACCCACTGGTTTTCAATGCTTTGAGTTTTCGTCAGCATGTTGATTAAGGACTATTCAGAACAGTTTTGAGATAAATTTTGTCATACACTGTTGCTACGCATCCAGCTGAAAGAGCCATACAAACCGAAACTGAAAAATCTTAGCAAATGTTCAAATGACACACACACACACACACACACACACACACACACACACACACACACACACACACACACACACACACACACACACACTGTTTGACTTCAAACCAGATTTGGCATATGTTGCGTACTTTGGCGAGGAATAAACCTTAGATGAGCAAGTCCTAACTAACCCAGCTAATTTCATCTGTCATGTTTTCAACAAGCTTTAACCTTAACCATTATCCCGCTGAACATGACACCCTTACCTTTGCATGAGTGTAGATCCAGATATGGGCAGGATCTATACTGTTTGACATGCAGTTTGTGAATGAAGCAAATATATTAAATCAAGTAATTTGATTGGTTGATAGTCAGCTACATGTAATGAAGCAGATAGTGAAGACTGTGTTTAATACTCGGCCAGATAGGAATATTCACACAATATTGGGTCCATTTGATTTCAAACCAGATTGAACATGTTGCGTACCTTGGCAAGGTGTAAACCTTAGATGAGCAAGTCTCAACAAATCCAGCTGATTTCGTCTGTCCTAGAAACACATTTTCAATAAGCTTTAACCTTTACCCATGATACCCTTACCTCTGCGTGAGTGTAGATCCAGATCTGATCAGGATCCATATTGTTTGTGATGCAGTTTGTGAATTAAACAAATCTGGTTGGTTGATAGTCAGCGAAGCATAATAATGCAGCAGGATAATGATGCCTGGCGTTGTGCTAGTTCTAAGGTGAGCGATCGTTGCCTGCTGGGCGACTTTTTGTTAGAAACTACTAGGCTAAATAAAAGAATATTAAATCTGAAGCCCATGTGGGATAGGAGAAAGAAACTATAATCAATTAGTCCAGGTCATATGACCATAAAAACCACAATATCCATATATGGTAAAAGAAACAAACTTAAAATATCGTCTTTTTCAGAACCACTGGGTCCATTGACTTGAAACTTGATATGTACTATTGGGGACTCTTGTACTACAAAAGTTATGTAAATGATGACCTTGGGATGGCCTTGACCAATTATGGAGAAAGATGAAATTTGGTACCGTAGGGAAACTGCGAATTTTTCTCTTAGTAATATAATCTGTGATATGAAACTTTGACCTCTATCAATGCTGAAGGCTAAGGTCATTTAGCATTCTTTGTCAAAGGTCATTTGAGTTGATTTTTTAAAAGCCCTAGGCAAATTAAAACCATTTTCACGGGCCTCCGTGGCCTAGTGGATAAGAGCGCTGACTCTTAATCAGTAGGTCTCTCGCCGCTGTGGATTCGAGCCTGGCTCGGGTCACATGTGAGACGTCAAGTTCTGCAACGGAAGGTCAGGTGGTTTTTCTCCGGATATGAGTGAAATAATCGTGAAAGGGCCGTAAAACCAAAACCAAAGAAAAAAAAAACATTTTCGTTTAAAGCAAGCTTTTAGCGGTTATTATTATATTAGCAAGCAACACGTCCAAATTGTCAAACTTAATGGTCCTCAGTCCTCACAGGGAAGCGATATATGATCATCATAGTCCAAGGCGCTTTGCCCAACCAAGTTCATCGGACAATATACCTCACCGCCTTAAAGGATGAAAGTGGTCTCCACTTTATTTCTAAATTGGTCGTAAGCTCCGGAATTGGTAGCGGTAGCATCATACAGACAAATGGGGAGATAACTCTTCATTCATAAAACACAAAATCAATGACCTGGTTCTTCAACATGAATTTTACTCATTTTAAAACTGTTATTTTTCACAAATTGCTCCGTTTTCCTCAAGAACATTTTATTTTTGTACTTTTTATGTTCAGTTGATATTTGTTGCTGTTTTATGAGGAGACAACCCTTCCTACCAAATGAAATCGGATTTTTCACCTATGATCGTTCTTTCTGCTACCTTTACTTTTCAAAACACAGCATGAAACTTGTAATTTTCTAAACATGCAACCTTTTCGCTATTCAATACATTACATTTGAACATCCTGGTACACATAGTGGCTTTGAAACCCAAACTGTCAAAGTAACACATCCTGTGTGAAAAAGTGTAGGTTTAATGCGTTTTTCCCCCAATACAATAAGTAGGTCACTCCAAATCCAATTGTCGCCGCATTTATCTCAGTAATCACAAAACGTCGATATGTAAAAGTTAAATCAGCAGCGAGTCGACGTTAAGGCGTCCAAAATTTGACAATGATTCAACGTGTTCTTCTGTTTTGTTAACTGTTTCTGTCTGATAGCTAAACATCTGAGACTCAGGTACCATGACGTCTGAAGATTTGCTTTTTGAAGATACCTTTCACCGTTCTGTGATTTGCAATCCTTTATAATTTCATCTAAAATGTTGGTGCCAATCAAGACTGGAACTCCGAGGTTGTAATTGGTGTCTGGTACAATTAGAAATAAGCAAAATTGCTCTGAACATTGAGGAATCCCAGATGATGCCATAGTAGCCTTAATATATCCTAAATAGGGTAAACTCCGGCCGTCAGCACATTCAACATTTAGTATATCAGACAATGGCAACATAGGAAGATGATTCAAGTTCTTTTCATAAAATGACTTTCCAATGCTGCTGATACATGAACCAGTATCCAAAAGGGCTTTCGCTTCGACAGAATCAATCAACAAAACTGTTGTTTCCGTAGGCTGTCCAACCAGACAGGGACCATTTATTTTGTCAGTGGCTGTGCTCCCATCAGATCCCGTCACAGGAGCACTCACTAGTTTCCCGGACAGTTTCTTGCAATATGATTTTCTCCACCACAAGAGTAGCGATTAAAGCTGTTCCGATTCGGTTGGGGTTGTACTGTTGGTCTGAATGTTGTTGTTCCAGTCGGACGTGATGGTCTAAATTGTCCTCTACCTCTATTAAACATTCCTCTGCTATTGGCGTAAGCTCCTCTAAAGTGTCTAGGTCCCCTGTATGCTCCACTTCCTCTCAGAGGCACATTCTGTTGTTGTTCTCGATTCTCCTCTAGTAATTTTATTTTCTCATTCATTTGTTTCAATAAGTCTTTGACTTCTTGCATTTCAGAGGGCTTCTGGCTTACTGCCTGACACTTTGTTGCACTTTCAGTTTCCTTTTTTGTTGAAGCTTCTAACTCACTCTCATTTTTCTCATCTCAACTTTAAATCTATCATAATCTTTCACTGTTTCATATTTTAGATTTCCAAAATGTCTCAGTGGTTGTTTGAGTCCTTGATAAAATACTGACTTTAAAATATCTTCTTGAGTAGAAACTAATGCCTTCGCTTCCACAGCTTGTGAAAATAACTCCTCAACTCTAGCAGCATAGACGATCAAGGATTCCGTTGGCTTCTGTTCTGTAGCATAAAATTTCTTCATGATTATCTCCGGTGAATCAATTTGCCCGAAAGAACTGTTAAATTTTCTAAGTATGTCACCAACATTTGCACTGACCCCAAGTCGTCTTAATATATTTGCTGCTTCACCTTTTGCTGATCTTCTGATTGCTAACAGAATTTGATCCTCTGGATATTTCCTCTCTTGTAGTAGACATTCAATCTCGTATTTGTAAGTTTGATATGTAACCTCTCCTTTCCCATCTTCACCAAAGAAAATGCTTAAACGAGGAAACTGTCGTCTTTCCACTCCTTCATGATCATATCCCTTCATAATTTTTTCTAAATCTTCTGTAGTTTCCACTCTTTCTGGTTTCACCTTCAGGTGGCGCATTGCCTCAATTAATTTTAGTTCATGATCTGTAATGTCTTCTTTAGTAGCCATATTGAGTACACTTACCTGGAAGTCATCAAATATTCACACTTCGCAAAAGACAGTTCACTGCACTATATTTTCACAAATTGTCACTATCAATCTATCTTACAATTTATTAAAGTGTGATAACACAAGTCACAAAGACATTAAATAAAAATCAAAAATAAGTTCCTTTAAGAGCAATGAAAACATTCATAAGAAAGAAGATGGGCCATACTACGTAGTTTCGGCTAATAAAGCCTCATCAGTGACCCTGCAATGATCCGGCAAAGAAAGCCAGAGGAAACATACTGCAATTTTGCGAATTTCGAATAGGCAGTCGATTCATAGACTGATATATATCTAAATGGGGTAAAAATAATTAAAATAAAAATCAAAAATGAGTTCCTTTAAGAGCAATGAAAACATTCGTAAGAAAGAAGATGGGTCATACTACGTAGTTTCGGCTAATAAAGCCTCATCAGTGACCCTGTAATAATCCGGCAAAGAAAGCCAGGGGAAACATACTGCAATTTTGCGCATTTCGAATAGGCAGTCGATTCAGAGACTGATATAAATCAAAATGGGGTCCAAATAATTAAAAACCTGTCTAGAATATGAGTCTAAACCAATAATTTATTTCTGATTTCTCAGAATATTCACGTTGATCTCAAAGGACCAAAAGTAAAATATAAACTGCACTATGGTTGATGTACGGGGGGACGTTTTACGGCCGCCACACGGCACAACACCAGCTGCAGTGAAGGCAAATAAAAATCAAAAATGAGTTCCTTTAAGAGCAATGAAAACATTCGTAAGAAAGAAGATGGGTCATACTACGTAGTTTCGGCTAATAAAGCCTCATCAGTGACCCTGTAATAATCCGGCAAAGAAAGCCAGAGGAAACATACTGCAATTTTGCGCATTTCGAATAGGCAGTCGATTCAGAGACTGATATAAATCAAAATGGGGTCCAAATAATTAAAAACCTGTCTAGAATATGAGTCTAAACCAATAATTTATTTCTGATTTCTCAGAATATTCACGCTGATCTGAAAGGACCAAAAGTAAAAAATATAAACTGCACTATGGTTGATGTACGGGGAGACGTTTTACGGCCGCCACACGGCACAACACCAGCTACAGTGAAGGCATGTAAAAATAAAAAATAAGTTCCTTTAAGAGCAATGAAAACATTCATAAGAAAGAAGATGGGTCATACTAAGTAGTTTCGGCTAATACAGCCTCATCAGTGACCCTGCAATGATCCGGCAAAGAAAGCCAGAGGAAACATACTGCAATTTTGCGAATTTCGAATAGGCAGTCGATTCATAGACTGATATAAATCAAAATGGGGTCAAAATAATTAAAAACCTGTCTAGAATATGAGTCTAAACCAATAATTTATTTCTGATTTCTCAGAATATTCACGCTGATCTGAAAGGACCAAAAGTAAAAAATATAAACTGCACTATGGCTGATGTACGGGGAGACGTTTTACGGCCGCCACACGGCACAACACCAGCTACAGTGAAGGCAAATAAAAATCAAAAATAAGTTCCTTTAAGAGCAATGAAAACATTCATAAGAAAGAAGATGGGTCATATCTCAGAAACCTTTCACATCCTAAGCCCAAAACCATATATATTCTTGTTTCTTATGATAAGACGCATTCAGTTACAGCAGCCTGGTGGTCCCCTGGGATGTGCCCGGGCCATGCCCCACCCCCTCTATTCATAAAAGGCCTAATATCTCAGAAACCATTTAGATCCCCACCCCTAATCCATATATATTCTTTTGCCTTATGATAAGACGCATTCAGTGATTCCAACCTAGGGGTCTGCTGGGGTGCGCCAGGGCCATGCCCTACTCATCCATTTCATAAAATGCCATATATCTCAGAAACTGCTCAGATCCCCACCCCTTATGCATGTATATTTGTATTCCTTATGATAATACTCATTCAGTCACATCAACCTAGGGCCTCTTTGTGCTAGGTCAATGTGTGATGCCATGGCCCGCCCCTCCACTTCATAAAAGGCCATATATCTCAGACACCATTAAGATCCCTACCTCATAATCATATAAATTCTTGTTCCTTGTGATTAGACACATTCAGTCACACCAACTTGGTGGTCCACAGGGGCCATTCCTCGCCTTCACTTCACTTCATAAGAGGGCCTCATATCTCAGAAACAGTTCAGATCCTAACTCCTTAACAATATATTTTCTTGGTCCTTAATGATAAGACAAATTCAAGGACAATAATCTTGGATTTCCTGGGGTCTGCCAGGGCCATGCTCAAACCCCTCCACAGCTTTAAAGGCCTTATATCTCAGGAACTGTACACATCCTCACCCCTAAACCAAATATATTCTTGTTCCTAATGATAAGACGCATTCAGTGATACCAACCCTGGCTCTGTTGGGTCCATGTCCCACCCCTCAACTTCATAAAAGGCCTAATATTTCAGTTACAATGTCTACAAGGATGCTCATTTGGAAATGGGGTTTCGTTTGGGAGACTTAATTATCAATAAATTAAAACCAAACATGACGACCAGTGGGCAGTACCCGCCTGAGCTCTGGTGAGCATAGTGGCCCATGGGCCTCTTGTTTCTTTTTCTCCTAATACTGCTACTCGCTCACATCTGAGCATCACGAGCAGGATTTCCTGGGTGGTAACCATTACTTTTTTAAGCAATGTGGATGAAGTGCCTGGCTCAAGGGCACACCACTTTGGTAAGCGTGAGGCTCGAACCCGCTACCTCTCGATCGCAAATCCGATGCGCTACCACTGCACCAAAGAGGGCAACGCGCCACCCCTCCATTTCTTGTTCCTTGTGATAAGACACATTCAGTCACACCAACTTGATGGTCCACATGGGCCATTCCTCTCCGTTTCACTTCAAAAGAGGGCCTCATATCTCAGAAACAGTTCAGATCCTAACTCATAAACAATATATTTTCTTGGTCCTTAATGATAAGACAAATTCAAGGACAACAATCTTGGATTTCCTGGGATCTGACAGGACCATGCTCCAACCCCTCCACAGTACCCGCCTGAGCTCAGGTGAGCATAGTGGCCCATGGGCCTCTTGTTTCTTTTTCTCCTATTACTGCTACTCGCTCACATCTGAGCATCACGAGCAGGATTTCCTGGGTGCTTACCATTACTTTTTTAAGCAATGTGGATGAAGTACCTTGCTCAAGGGCACACCACTTTTGCCAGCGTGAGGCTCGAACCCGCAACCTCTCGATCACAAATCCGATGCGCTACCACTGCACCAAAGAGGGCCACGCGCCACCCCTCCATTTCATAAAATGTCATATTTCTCAGAAACAGCTCAGATCCCCACCCCTTACGCATGTGTATTTGTGTTCCTTATGATAAGACTCATTCAGTCACATCAACCTGGGATCTCTGTGCTAGGGCAATGTGTGATGCAATGGCCCGTCCCTCCACTTCATAAAAGGCCATATATCTCAGACACCATTAAGATCCCCACCTCATAATCATATATATTCTTGTTCCTTGTGATTAGACACATTCAGTCACAACCAAATTGGCGGTCCACAGAGACCATTCCTCTCCTTTTCACTTCATAAGAGGGCCTCATATCTTAGAAACAGTTCAGATCCTAACTCCTTAACAATATATTTTCTTGGTCCTTAATGATAGACACATTCAAGGACAACAATCTTGGCTTTCCTGGGGTCTGCCAGGGCGATGCTCCAATCCCTCCACAGCTTAAAAGGCCTTATATCCCAGGAACTGTACACATCCACACCCCTAAACCAAATGTATTCTTGTTCCTTATGATATGACGCATTCAGTGATACCAACCTGGACTCTGTTGAGTCCATGTCCCATACTCCACTTCATAAAAGGCCTAATATTTCAGATATATAGAGTCCACATGGGTGCTCATTTGGAAATGGGGGTTTGTTTGGGAGACTTTATAATAAATAAATTAAAACAATACATGGCTGTCAATGCCCGCCTGAGCTCTGGTGAGCATATAGGCCCATCAGCCTCTTGTTTCTTTTTCTCCTAATACTGCTACTCGCTCACATCTGAGCATTACGAGCAGGATTTCCTGGGTGGTAACCAGTACTTTTTTAAGCAATCTGGATGAAGTGCCTTGCTCAAGGGCACACCACTTTGGTCAGCGTGAGGCTCGAACCCGCAACCTCTCGATCACAAATCCGATGCGCTACCACTGCACCAAAGCGCTCCAACCTTTGGTGAAGCACATTTAAAGCACATGCTTGATATTACGTTAACGACCAGTTGAAACATCATTAGTTAACGACCAGTTGAAACATTATTAATTAACGACCAATTGAAACATTAGTTAACGACCAGTTGAAACATTATTAGTTAACGACCAGTTGAAACATCATTAGTTAACGACCAATTGAAACATTATTAGTTAACGACCAGTTGAATCATCATTAGTTAACGACCAGTTGAAACATCATAAGTGAACGACCAGTTGAAACATCATTAGTTAACGACCAGTTGAAACATCATTAGTCGCAGATGAAATTTCTCGAGGATTTCGATGCATTAATGCCCGCATAGCTGGTAGCGATTTGTTTATTTTCTTATCACGTAGGGAACAACTTCCTGTAATGTGTAATTTAATTTCTAACTTTAGGCCAAAATTATTTATTCTTACTAGAGTCAGCCTATATTTTAAAATGAGACATACATGTATCTGGTTGTGAGTACGATATGGACCAATGTATTTGTGGCTGAATATTAGGATTTTTTTTTTCGGTTTGCTCGTATGTGTTTGAATTAGAGTTATATAAATATATTTTTTTATTGTTTCAGAGAATCGCTTTATTAGATGTACATGTATTAAAGCCATGGAGCGCATATCTCGTATGCCTTTTGTTGACCCGACACATCTCGTTGCCTTTTTTACACATATTACTATTGATTGCAGAAAGATTTAGCAATTGGTCTGACCCACAAACTGCACTTGATATGTCGTTTTTGTCACGTAGGCAAGTTAATTTTGGATGGAAAGTTAGAGCGTAATTATAGCCTATTTCAAAAACTCCAAGGCTGCGAACGTTGATTTCCCATTCCCTATTTGAGGGTCATAAACGTCGAACGGTTGATGATTAACAGCTCCGAATGAATATCAGTTTTGAATTGAGGTTTAACGTTCTCGTCAGGACTATTTAGGTCATTTTGGAGACGTTGTTGTGTTGGACTTTTACCCGACACTGAGAAGAAATATCAAAGGGAGCGTGGTAGTTCAGTAGTTTTGTTTGTTTTATTTGCAGTTTAACGTCCCCGTCAACACTGTAAAGGTCTTTTTGGAGACGTTGCTTCCAATTTTGTGAAACTGTTACCCGACATTGAGATGAAATGACATCTCAAGCCCTGCCGCCCAATGAAACTATTAGGGTTTATAAGCATGGACGGACCGACTCGCACCGCTTTACCTGGGCAGGCTGGTAGCTCAGTAGTACACCTGCCAAGAATGTGCGCGATGGCGTATGACGGAAAATAGAGAAAGACAAAAAAAAAAAAAAGAAAAGAAAAGAAAAGAAATGACATCTCAAGCCGTGTGACCCGATGAAAAACAACTGGGTAAATAGGCATGGATGGTCCGACAAGTATTACTTTGACTGAGATGGCTTCGACATCCTAAGCGGTTTACCAGTGCTCAAGTACAGTCCGTTTGAGCTCTGTGTGAAAGCAACATGCAGCCCAGTCAGTTTCTCTTAACCCCGATGGGCGGGGTCCGAACGAACATGTGGCGTACGTATCTGTGTTTGTTTGTTTGATTTGAGGTTTTACGTCACCGTCCTCGCCCATCGGGGCTTGAAGAAATAGATAGGCTGTATGATGCTTCCACGCAGAGCTGAAACTGACCGTCCATGAGTACTGGTGAACCGCTTAGAGGATCTAAGCCTGTCCAGTCAAAGCGGTGCGAGTCGGACCGTCCATGATTATAACCCCTGTTGGTTTCATAAGGCGATAGGGTCTGAAATGTCATTTCATCTCAATGCCGGGTAAAAGTCCCACAAAATTGGTAGCAATGTCTCCAAAGCATTACTTCTACAGTATTGACGGAGACGTTGAACCTCAAACCAAACAAACAAAACGTCCCCGTCAACATTCTATAGGCCATTTTGGAGACGTTGCTTGCACTTGTTGGGGACTGAGATGAAATGACATATCAAGCCCTGCCGCTCAATGAACCAATACGGTTTATATGCATGGACGGTCCCGACTCACATCAATTTTCCTGGGAAGGCTAAGAACCTCTAAGCGGTTTACCAGTATTCATGTGCAGTCAGTTTCAGCTCTGTGTGAAAGCATCATGCAGCCCGATCTATTATTCAAGCCCGGATGGGCGGGGGCGGTGTGTGCGTGCGTGTGCGCGTACGTGTGTGTATGAGAGAGAGAGAGAGAGGGAGAGAGAGAGAGAGAGAGAGAGATAGAGTTTAATTTTAACAAATCGATATTTTGACGTGATGAGGGTATTTTTTAATGGAAATTTACAAGTTATTTTTGTCTGTTTCATAAACACGACGAGAGGCTCAGCGATTTACGGTCGGTTTCAGATCATTTCTCCAAGCCCCGGTGGGCGGGGCCTAAGTATATAAGTTTAAATCTGAAAATGATTATGGCGATGAATGTGTTTTATCAGCTATCGCCAGCATTAATGCTAAATGTTGACAGCCATGGACAGAAACCACAAAAGCTCCCCGTTGATATATACAGGAGCATCAAAAGCTCTGACAGGATCGGCATTATGCGCAAGCAGGTTATCTATAGAATCTGGACTGGAACCACGGGACGGGAATGACAAATGTCGTAGACCCAACTCAGACGCCGCAGAACGCGACGTCTTATCAGGATCTGGACTCTTTGCTCGCAGTACAGAATTTAAGGATCAGACGACGCAAAACGCAGCGTCTGATCAGGGTCTACACTTTTTGCTTAAAAACTTGGATTTAAGGGTTATACAAAACTCTCAGAACCTGAAACTTACTTAAACAAGGTATTTCCATGACTATTTTCCCAGCCTACACTCAGAGACAATCGACCCACTGGTTTTCAATGCTTTGAGTTTTCATCAGCATGTTGATTAAGGACTATTCAGAAAAGTTTTGAGATAAATTGTGAAATACACTGTTGCTACGCATCCAGCTGAAAGAGCCATACAAGCCGAAACTGAAAAATCTTAGCAAATGTTCAAATGACACACACACACACACACACACACACACACACACACACACACTGTTTGACTTCAAACCAGATTTGGCATATGTTGCGTACTTTGGCGAGGAATAAACCTTAGATGAGCAAGTCCCAACTAACCCAGCTAATTTCATCTGTCATGTTTTTAACAAGCTTTAACCTTAACCCTTAACCCTTATCCCGCTGAACATGACACCCTTACCTTTGCATGAGTGTAGATCCAGATATGGGCAGGATCTATACTGTTTGACATGCAGTTTGTGAATGAAGCAAATATATTAAATCAAGTAATTTGATTGGTTGATAGTCAGCTACATGTAATGAAGCAGATAGTGAAGACTGTGTTTAATACTCGGCCAGATAGGAATATTCACACAATATTGGGTCCATTTGATTTCAAACCAGATTGGACATGTTGCGTACCTTGGCAAGGTGTAAACCTTAGATGAGCAAGTCTCAACAAATCCAGCTGATTTCGTCTGTCCTAGAAACACATTTTCAATAAGCTTTAACCTTTACCCATGATACCCTTACCTCTGCGTGAGTGTAGATCCAGATCTGATCAGGATCCATATTGTTTGTGATGCAGTTTGTGAATTAAACAAATCTGGTTGGTTGATAGTCAGCGAAGCATAATAATGCAGCAGGATAATGATGCTGGCGTTGTGCTAGTTCTAAGGTGAGCGATCGTTGCCTGCTGGGCGACTTTTTGTTAGAAACTACTAGGCTAAATAAAAGAATATTAAATCTGAAGCCCATGTGGGATAGGAGAAAGAAACTATAATCAATTAGTCCAGGTCATATGACCATAAAAACCACAATATCCATATATGGTAAAAGAAACAAACTTAAAATATCGTCTTTTTCAGAACCACTGGGTCCATTGACTTGAAACTTGATATGTACTATTGGGGACTCTTGTACTACAAAAGTTATGTAAATAATGACCTTGGGATGGCCTTGACCTATTATGGGGAAAGATGAAATTTGGTACCGTAGGGAAACTGCGAATTTTTCTCTTAGTAATATAATCTGTGATATGAAACTTTGACCTCTATCAATGCTGAAAGCTAAGGTCATTTAGCATTCTTTGTCAAAGGTCATTTGAGTTGATTTTTTAAAAGTCCTAGGCAAATTAAAACCATTTTCACGGGCCTCCGTGGCCTAGTGGATAAGAGCGCTGACTCTTAATCAGTAGGTCTCTCGCCGCTGTGGATTCGAGCCTGGCTCGGGTCACATGTGAGACGTCAAGTTCTGCAACGGAAGGTCAGGTGGTTTTTCTCCGGATACTCCGGTCTTTCACCCACCTCTGATTAACGATCGGCTCGATATGAGTGAAATAATCGTGAAAGGGCCGTAAAACCAAAACCAAAGAAAAAAAAAACATTTTCGTTTAAAGCAAGCTTTTAGCGGTTATTATTATATTAGCAAGCAACACGTCCAAATTGTCAAACTTAATGGTCCTCAGTCCTCACAGGGAAGCGATATATGATCATCATAGTCCAAGGCGCTTTGCCCAACCAAGTTCATCGGACAATATACCTCACCGCCTTAAAGGATGAAAGTGGTCTCCACTTTATTTCTAAATTGGTCGTAAGCTCCGGAATTGGTAGCGGTAGCATCATACAGACAAATGTGGAGATAACTCTTCATTCATAAAACACAAAATCAATGACCTGGTTCTTCAACATGAATTTTACTCATTTTAAAACTGTTATTTTTCACAAATTGCTCCGTTTTCCTCAAGAACATTTTATTTTTGTACTTTTTGTGTTCAGTTGATATTTGTTGCTGTTTTATGAGGAGACAACCCTTCCTACCAAATGAAATCGGATTTTTCACCTATGATCGTTCTTTCTGCTACCTTTACTTTTCAAAACACAGCATAAAACTTGTAATTTTCTAAACATGCAACCTTTTCGCTATTCAATACATTACATTTGAACATCCTGATACACATAGTGGCTTTGAAACCCAAACTGTCAAAGTAACGCATCCTGTGTGAAAAAGTGTAGGTTTAATGCGTTTTTCCCCCAATACAATAAGTAGGTCACTCAAAATCCAATTGTCGCCGCATTTATCTTAGTAATCACAAAACGTCGATATGTAAAAGTTAAATCAGCGGCGAGTCGACGTTAAGGCGTCCAAAATTTGACAATGATTCAACGTGTTCTTCTGTATTGTTAACTGTTTCTGTCTGATAGCTAAACAACTGAGACTAAGGTACCATGACGTCTGAAGATTTGCTTTTTGAAGATACCTTTCACCGTGCTGTGATTTGCAATCCTTTATAATTTCATCTAAAATGTTGGTGCCAATCAAGACTGGAACTCCGAGGTTGTAATTGGTGTCTTGTACAATAAGAAATAAGCAAAATTGCTCTGAACATTGAGGAATCCCAAATGATGCCATAGTAGCCTTAATATATCCTAAATAGGGTAAACTCTGGCCGTCAGCACATTCAACATTTAGTATATCAGACAATGGCAACATAGGAAGATGATTCAAGTTCTTTTCATAAACTGACTTTCCAATGCTGCTGATACATGAACCAGTATCCAAAAGGGCTTTCGCTTCGACAGAATAAATCAACAAAACTGTTGTTTCCGTAGGCTGTCCAACCAGACAGGGACCATTTATTTTGTCAGTGGCTGTGCTCCCATCAGATCCCGTCACAGGAGCACTCACTAGTTTCCCGGACAGTTTCTTGCAATATGATTTTCTCCATCACAAGAGTAGCAATTAAAGCTGTTCCGATTCGGTTGGGGTTGTACTGTTGGTCTGAATGTTGTTCCAGTCGGACGTGATGGTCTAAATTGTCCTCTACCTCTATTAAACATTCTTCTGCCATTGGCGTAAGCTCCTCTAAAGTGTCTAGGTCCCCTGTATGCTCCACTTCCTCTCAGAGGCACATTCTGTTGTTGTTCTCGATTCTCCTCTAGTAATTTTATTTTCTCATTCATTTGTTTCAATAAGTCTTTGACTTCTTGCATTTCAGAGGGCTTCTGGCTTACTGCCTGACACTTTGTTGCACTTTCAACTCTAGCAGCATAGACGATCAAGGATTCCGTTGGCTTCTGTTCTATAGCATAAAATTTCTTCATGATTATCTCCGGTGAATCAATTTGCCTGAAAGAACTGTTAAATTTTCTAAGTATGTCACCAACATTTGCACTGACCCCAAGTCGTCTTAATATATTTGCTGCTTCACCTTTTGCTGATCTTCTGATTGCTAACAGAATTTGATCCTCTGGATATTTCCTCTCTTGTAGTAGACATTCAATCTCGTATTTGTAAGTTTGATATGTAACCTCTCCTTTCCCATCTTCACCAAAGAAAATGCTTAAACGAGGAAACTGTCGTCTTTCCACTCCTTCATGATCATATCCCTTCATAATTTTTTCTAAATCTTCTGTAGTTTCCACTCTTTCTGGTTTCACCTTCAGGTGGCGCATTGCCTCAATTAATTTTAGTTCATGATCTGTAATGTCTTCTTTAGTAGCCATATTGAGTACACTTATCTGGAAGTCATCAAATATTCACACTTCGCAAAAGACAGTTCACTGCACTATATTTTCACAAATTGTCACTATCAATCTATCTTACAATTTATTAAAGTGTGATAACACAAGTCACAAAGACATTAAATAAAAATCAAAAATAAGTTCCTTTAAGAGCAATGAAAACATTCATAAGAAAGAAGATGGGCCATACTACGTAGTTTCGGCTAATAAAGCCTCATCAGTGACCCTGCAATGATCCGGCAAAGAAAGCCAGAGGATACATAATGCAATTTTGCGAATTTCGAATAGGCAGTCGATTCATAGACTGATATTAAATCAAAATGGGTCAAAATAATTAAAAACCTGTCTAGAATATGATTCTAAACCAATAATTTATTTCTGATTTCTCAGAATATTCACGCTGATCTCAAAGGACCAAAAGTAAAAAATATAAACTGCACTATGGTTGATGTACGGGGAGACGTTTTACGGCCGCAACACGGCACAGCACCAGCTATAGTGAAGGCAAATAAAAATCAAAAATAAATTCCTTTAAGAGCAATGAAAACATTCATAAGAAAGAAGATGGGTCATACTACGTAGTTTCGGCTAATAAAGCCTCATCAGTGACCCTGCAATGATCCGGCAAAGAAAGCCAGAGGAAACATACTGCAATTTTGCGAATTTCGAATAGGCAGTCGATTCATAGACTGATATAAATCAAAAATGGGGTCACAATAATTAAAAACCTGTCTAGAATATGAGTCTAAACCAATAATTTATTTCTGATTTCTCAGAATATTCACGCTGATCTCAAAGGACCAATAGTAAACAATATAAACTGCACTATGGTTGATGTACGGGGAGACGTTTTACGGCCGCCACACGGCACAACACCAGCTACAGTGAAGGCAAATAAAAATAAAAAATAAGTTCCTTTAAGAGCAATGAAAACATTCATAAGAAAGAAGATGGGTCATACTACGTAGTTTCGGCTAATAAAGCCTCATCAGTGACCCTGCAATGATCCGGCAAAGAAAGGCAGAGAAAACATACTGCAATTTTGCAAATTTCGAATAGGCAGTCGATTCATAGACTGATATAAATCAAAATGGGGTCAAAATAATTAAAAACCTGTCTAGAATATGAGTCTAAACCAATAATTTATTTCTGATTTCTCAGAATATTCACGCTGATCTCAAAGGACCAAAAGTAAAAAATATAAACTGCACTATGGTTTATGTACGGGGAGACGTTTTACGGCCGCCACACGGCCCAACACCAGCTACAGTGAAGGCAAATAAAAATCAAAAATAAGTTCCTTTAAGAGCAATGAAAACATTCATAAGAAAGAAGATGGGTCATACTACGTTAAAGTCACAATTTCACAATTCCCTAGTCACAGTGCCATGATAATTCGCACAAGTTCAAGAATTGACTCACTAGGATTCGCAATATCATCACGATAACACGTCCGTGAAACGAAGACCCCTCTAAACCCCACTTTCTATATGGAAAAATGGGGTGTAAGGGGGTAAACAGTATCTGCCTTAATTTTGCTCAAAACCGTAGATTATGGGTACTCGTTAGAACCGCCTCACCGAGGCGGTTCTAATGAGCACCCACAATCTATGTTGAACGCAGAAATAAGATATGTGTGCCAATTTTTACCTAATATTTGTCTTTTCTGACACCATGTTGGACGCCATTATTTCACACGGACATGTTTTCCTAATGTAACCAATTCACTATTTGATTAGAATTCACTACTTTATTCACAAGATCACAATAATTAATAACTTATATCAGATTCACATTTGATTCACATTTTAAATAAGTCATTTCACTTTCAGTTATGTGTCAAAATTTGCCACAATCATTTATCTGGTAATATCCAAAATTGAGCTTGCCACAATCAACTATTTTCACATGAATTACTGAAAAAGAATGTACAAAACAAACAAAAAAAAACACATGTAAAAAAAAAAAAAAAAAACATACTCCAGTGGAAATATTGGCATAGGAACTTGGCAAAGTTCAGCAGAAAATATTTCACATGTGAGACGTCAAGTTCTGCAACGGAAGGTCAGGTGGTTTTTCTCCGGATACTCCGGTCTTTCGCCAACCTCTGATTAACGATCGGCTCGATATGAGTGAAATAATCGTGAAAGGGCCATAAAACCAAAACCAAAGAAAAAAAAAATTAAAATAAAATAATAAAATAAATAGAACATTTCATACAATCTTGAGTAATATCATTAATAAGAAAAGAGTTGCGTTGGTATCTTTCAAGAAGCACAGCCTCCCACTCCAAGTACCCACACCACCTTCGATCCCGGTACCCACACCGCCTTCGACCCGGAGATATATGGATACTTGATAACGTTAGCTTTTTCATTTGAGATCTCGTCTTGTTCCAGACGAAAGTCAGTTTATTATTATATTAGCAAGCAACACGTCCAAATTGTCAAACTTAATGGTCCTCAGAGCCAAGTATGTTCACAGGGAAGCGATATATGATCATCATAGTCCAAGGCGCTTTGCCCAACCAAGTTCATCGGACAATATACCTCGCCGCCTTAAAGGATGAAAGTGGTCTCCACTTTATTTCTAAATTGGTCGTAAGCCCCGGAATCGGTAGCATCATACAGACAAATGGGGAGATAACTCTTCATTCGTAAAACACAAAATCAATGACCTGGTTCTTCAACATGAATTTTACTCATTTTAAAACTGTTATTTTTCACAAATTGCTCCGTTTTCCTCAAGAACATTTTATTTTTGTACTTTTTGTGTTCAGTTGATATTTGTTGCTGTTTTATGAGGAGACAACCCTTCCTACCAAATGAAATCGGATTTTTCACCTATGATCGTTCTTTCTGCTACCTTTACTTTTCAAAACACAGCATAAAACTTGTAATTTTCTGAACATGCAACCTTTTCGCTATTCAATACATTACATTTGAACATCCTGATACACATAGTGGCTTTGAAACCCAAACTGTCAAAGTAACACATCCTGTATGAAAAAGTGTAGGTTTAATGCGTTTTTCCCCCAATACAATAAGTAGGTCACTCCAAATCCAATTGTCGCCGCATTTATCTCAGTAATCACAAAACGTCGATATGTAAAAGTTAAATCAGCGGCGAGTCGACGTTAAGGCGTCCAAAATTTGACAATGATTCAACGTTGTGCGAATTCAGTGAGTCCAGCGACTCTCTGCCTGACCAGCCATTAGACTTAATTTCATGGGCAGCTGTTCATGAAAATGCGGTGCTAGAGGGCGTGGCGTGTGTTGCACATTTCAGTACTGATCGTGTGGCGGCCGTAAAAAGTATCCCCGTACATCCATCATAATGCAGATGTTATCTAACTATTCAGAACTTATTCTCTAAGGAATTGCACCTTTGCCTGTACAAATTCAAAATGTCATTACGTTAACAAGCTCATGCAACGAAGTGTGCCGTAAACCCCAACTCCTGAAAGTGAGGCCTACCCAACTTCGTAAAAATGGGATTTACAGAGGCAAAGGTTATTTTCCTTTTGACCGCTCAAAGCAAAGAGCGTTGGTACTCGTGAGAACCACGTCAATGAGGTGGTTATAACGAGAACCTATAATCAATATTTAGCGCAGAAATAACATGAAATGTTTCCACTTTACAGTCCTGATAATCGCTACTTTGGGCATCTCCTTCCTGATGCCCGGGACTTCCGTGGAGAGTGGGCCATGTTTGCTGATGTTGGCTCGGTGGGGGACGCCTATAAGTTACCTGGTAGGCGTCTCTTGCCTGATGCCTCCAGTTTACCTGTCTCATGAGCTACGTCGGTCGGTAAGTGCTCGGAGGGTGATGTGCTGTGTTTGCCGGGTCTTGTCAATCATCCGTTTCGGTTTCAAAACTTTAGTGTTTAGACACACTGATGAAGATTAAATATCAGAAAGGCCTCTGTGTCACTAAATTTGGTATAGTTACGCATAAATTTATACTGCAAAGTCGTGTTAACGGAAACGAATAGGCTCGATTTGCGAAAAACTTAAGAGCCTTCAGTTAAGCATTTTGGAGTTTATAAATTTCGATGCGAAAAAAGTGCGTTATAATTATTTTCAATTACTTAATATTCCTGCCCCTCTCCTCAACCTCTGTGCACTCCTCCCCGATACACATAATCAGTCTCAACACATCGGAATTGCTGTTCACTTGGCCGCAAAACGTGAATAAAAATCAAGGCGACACAATAAGTTATAGTAAAAATAGAATGTTTGCATTCGAGACAGAAAGCTGTTGTTGTAAAAATACTATGTACGCATTTCGAGTCTTGAGTGAACTTTTTAAACAACGACACGCAAAAATTGAGTAGATCAAGTATCTGACACTTGTGATAGCAATGCATAAAATATACTGAGGTGATCTATCACCTGGCACCTGGCAATCCTTGTAAGGGTTTCACCATCACAACTACATAAATGCCTACTGTCAATAGCCGTGCATATTTATGATGACGTCAAAAAGCAAGGATTGCCAAGGCTAGTGCACACATTTGGCCAACTACGTGGTAGTGTTTGATATCGAAGTACAAAAGTTAAAAGCCTACACAGTTGTGGTGCTGCAAACACTATTTAAAAGCGTGTGAAACGTGGATAATTTACAACGGCACGCAAAAAGATTGAACCACTTCCACAGTTACGATGGACAGGCCAAGTAATCAGGATGCTTGAGAAATGTTTGCCGAAGGAAACCTTCGATGGAGAACTAGAAATGGACAAACGCTTTTATGGTGGCCAGAAGAAGCGTTACAAGAGCAAACGGTGAGTCTCCCTCCAGAACTTCAGCATACCAACAGAGTCGAGCGAACGAATTGAACAGGACCGAGCAAAGTGGCGAGGCATCATGGAGAACTAGAAATGGACAGAAGAAGCGTCACAAGATCAAACTGTGAGTCTCCCTCCATTACCTCAGCATATCTACAGAGTCGTGGGAACAGCACCTAGCAAAGTGACGAGGCCTCATCAGGAGGGGTGCCAGTGAAATGAATCATCAAAGCCGAGCAGAAACGTGCACAGCACAAAGCCAAAGCTAGCGCTGCCTTCCTCTCACCGCTGTTGTTTTATTTGCAACAGACATTTCAGCGCTACAATTGGTCTCATCAACCGTCAAAGAACACATGCACAATAACATTCTTCGCATGCGGATAAGAATGGTCACTTTCAGACATGGCATACGATAAAACTAGCTGAAAGGATTTCGATCTTAAAAAAAAAAAAAAAAACAGAAAAATATCAGACAGTTGGGAGATATAATATTTATATTTATATATGGCAACTTATAAGCTCATCTGAGCACGGAGTGCTTATGCTGAGCTTTTGTGAACTTAGACCGATTTGCTTCAAACTTAACAGGACCGTTGCGTAGGTGGATCCCTATCAAAAAGCTAAAATCGTTCCGCTCCGATGAACAGGATAGCCGCCAGAGCTGAAAAAAGAAAACAAATATTTAAAACGACAATCCCACGTTTACCCCTGGGCCAGTTTCATTCTTGCTTTAAGGGAATGTTGCTGAGATGAACATCTAAAAAATAGAAAAAAAAAGTCAACAATTTGCTTTAAATGCCCTACTTAAATAGCTACAAACATTTAACTCTGATGAACAAGATGTCCGGCAGTGCTAAATTAAAAAAGAAAAACTGAAATTAAACTTTTACTTTGCCGCCTTTCCATCTAGGCAAATTTCATTCAAAGCATAGGAAAAGTGCTTAGGTGACCTCCATCAAAATTGATAAAAAGCCTCTGCTTTATGAACAAAATGGTTGCTAGAGCTATAAAATAGAAAACACGTCAACAATTTGCTTTAAACGCCAACTCCTTATAAACCCTTGAGCCAATTTTGATTCAAACTTTAAAGTTATCTTACCAAGGTGACTCCCTACCACAATAGCTAAAGTAGTTTCGCTCTGATGAATAAAATGGCCGTCAATGCTAAAAATAGAAGTAAAATCTTTAAACGACCGCCACTCTTATACAATGAGGCCAGTTTTAATTAATCTTCATAGGAATATTGCTTAGGTGACCCTCTACTAGAATAATGGCCAACAGAGCTCAAACAACAAAAATATTCAAATGACAATTTCTCCTACAAATTTTCTTCAATATCGCCCACCCTTCATTGGAATGTTGCTTGCGTGAATATCTACCAAAATAGCTGAAACGGTTCCACTGATTCTGGTTCTGATAAACAGGATGACCACCGGAGCTTAAAATAATAATAATAAAACAACGCTAGCAGCAGGGGGTCGAGTGGACTTTTTATTTTGACTTCAGAAGCCCCATTAGGGCCTCCAGCTCGTTTCACACCATTAGCACGATCCCAAAGCTGTTGGGAAGCAACACAAAAACCCAGAGCTCTGGGGACGGCCCACCACCCTCGCCGGCCCGGGACTCTGGCGGGCCCCAGTTCTAGGATAAATTTTGCATTGGTGCACGCTCCATTCAGCAAATTAAGCCTCCCAGCTCCCAAACATTTTGCCGCAAGCGTCCCCATCCCCTAAAATCGTAGACAATGGGGTTCTAGGACAACTTTTTGGGGCAAAAATGATAGGGCCCGCCCCACCACCCTCGCCGGCCCCAGTCCTAGGATAAATTCGAGGTTTAATAAGGAAGTAACCTATTTAGACAGATACTTGTAATATATATACTGGTTTTATCCTCGTTTATTTCAAACAATGCCTAAGGGACACAATGGCTGACAGTTAGCTCGATAGAGTTCTGTGGTAAGAGTTGTTTGGGGGAGTACTGTAAAATTCACCTCATGCGTCTCCGCAAGGGTTCATGCAAGCGGCCATGCAAGGTCGGTGGGGTGGGAGTTACAAACAAACAAACAACAACTTCGTTGACCGTGTGGGTATGCTATGCGTGGGGTCGTGCAACCAGAGAGGTGCAGAAGGAATTTAGGCGTCTGGCCGCCATCGATGTTTCTATTTAGAGATTGTTATTATAAATTGTATACACATTTAGCAACATGGATGAACTGATCGATGAGATCCTTGCAGAAATGCCTGACCAAGCTGCTGCCCTCGGCGGCGAATTTACCTACCTGGACGGTCAGGTCCCTCACCCGGTGGGGCTTCCAGCCGACCAGTGGGTCGAGATTCTTGACGACGCCAAAGAAGAGTTCCAAGTCGACGGCGCCGCTGCGGTCTTCTCTGCATGGAGGTTGGAAGAAGACCCGCTTGACATCGGTGATATCGAGGTTGCTGATGGTATTCATGCCAGAGCAGGCCGACTGGCTCTGGATGCCTGCATGCCAGAAGAGAGAGAGAGAGCGGCAAGGCTGCTTGATAGCCTTCCGGGGGGCGGGTTTCTTCTGAAATTCAAGTTTCTTCGTGAGCAAAAGGATGGCAACTGGGTCGTTGAAGACAAATTCGACCCTATCCGTATGGAGAGAAAGAAGGGACGGGCCGCCGTTGACATCTCATGGGACACAAAACCCGGCGTGTTAACTGGAGTTGATAAAGTCTTCTACCGGAACGCCTTATCACTGCAGTTGCCTCTACCCAATCAGAGACCCAGGCCCAGCCAACCGCGCCCCACTAAGAGATGGCGACCTCAACTGTGAGGCCCATAGAGTTGTGGAGCACTTTGAAGGTGCCCTGAGGCGTCAGGGGCTAACGCCAGAAAATACGAGAATGGGAGGAGAGATTTCACAGAGGTGGTGCAACTATTAACGACGTGGCCGAACTGGAAAAGATCCTCAAAAGAGTAATCATCCTGAGGGACATTGCTGGTGAGGACATCTTCAACAGTGGCAAATATAGAGGTGGCAATAGCGGCCGTAGATCCGTAGAACTCATCTGCCAAAACGGCCATGCTTGGTCCAAAGACCTCCACTTCCCCCAGAGTAGAGAGGGTGACGTCTAGCAGGCTATTCGGGAAGCGATCCGTGGCCAGCCGATTGCGGTCTGGCTCCTGCCTTTGTAGCCTGTAGGCCAGGCCTCAGTCGACCAGTTTGTGCTCCAGGACGGACGCACCTACAGGACGCGGGAGGCCCAAGAGCGACACCCAAGCAATCTGCGCCAAACTGGGCAACCCTGAACTTGCTGAGAGAGCCTTCAGCGAAAATCACGCGGCCAGCATTGTGGCAAAAGAAAGGAACTGCTGGAAGCCAGTCCCAGCAAACATCCTCCAAGATGTCGAGTAGAGCGTGGAGGCCGGTCACGGCGGCCTCTGGAACTCGATGAATTATGCCACGAGGGAAGTTGTGAGCATCTACATGAAGGCCTGCTGTCCAGAATCCTTCCAGGGCATCGGTGAATCCAAACCCTATTTCGAGCGGTTCGGACACCCAACCCACCGGATGGTCCGTGTAGCCATCAATGGCGATCTCCCCAAAGACATAGGCACAGGCTTCGCCGAGATTCAAGAATGGGAGTTTGATGCACCCTGCCATCCTGTCATCCCTGCCTGGTTCGGGAGGCATTTCGCCTCCGAAAGCGGTGGTTGGGCCCCGACACAGCACCTTGCCTTCCTCACAGAGTCTGGCTTGCTGAAGAGCCTCAAGGTTCGGGAAGCCATCACCGCCTTTAAGAAGCAAACCGATGTGTGTCTTTCAGAAGACCGTGACCAAGACTGCAGTGTTATCGACAATTTCACCCAGGGCACCAAAGCTGCCAGCGGAGCTGGCGGCAAAAGACTGACACGAAGGCTTGTGACTGATCAGGGAGAACTAGACTTCCTGGTGCGAGACACCCGCAAAAGTGGCACTCAGGTCGGAGCTCCCGAAAGGTGTCATCTCGGCTATTTCCTCGCGTATTATGTTGGCTCCCAACCACAGTACGCTCACCTCAGGGCCTCGATGCTCGCATATGCCCACATCAACCTAATCTCCATGCTTTGAAGGTTTGAACCCGATGAGGCCGTCCGAGTGGCAACCGATTCCATCTATGTAAAAAAACAGCGCTCTTTAAGCTGGAGGGGGTCGGGGCATTCAAGCCTCATTAGGTTCACCCAAAATGATATTGCCGTATCTGTCTCGCATTTCACAACAAGGCAACCCCGAGGCCACCACAGGATGGGATTGCCCCAGCTCAGTGGCGTGACAAGGGTGAACAGCTCTTCATGCCACTGTGGCATGTGGTCTACGTCCCCGACCCTGAGTACGAAGCAAGTATCAAAGACGGCTTGCCTTGGATGGTACAGATTCGTGGAAGCTTGGAAGCCGGGGGGACATGATCCTGACCTCGAGGCAGAAGGTTCGCGACCGGGCCCAAATGCGGCTGTTCGAAAGTCATGGGAAGCACTTTCCTGACCTCCCCGTTCCTCCGTTATATCGTCCCAAGGATACTCGGCGGCAAAACATAATAGTCACCATCCCTGGACCCTTGGTGCTGGATGGCAGGCCAGATCAACCGGAGCTCTTGTCGAGGTGCCATTGCAAACCGCCCGCGAGGTCTTCGACGTCAAGGAGGGCCAGGACTGGGCTCTTGGATGTGCCATCACAGTCAACTCAAGCAAGGGTCTCACTATCGCAGACCCCCCAAAAAGTCTATATTATCGATGACTTCCTGCAGTGGTCCAATCTCGCATATTTGGCAGTGTCAAGGGTGGAGTACATGCACCAGCTCGAGAGGGTAGTCTGTCCCCCAGAGGAGGGTTCTGAGGGGCCATCCATACTCATCGAGCAGCAGCTCCGCAAAGCTATTGCGAAGAAGCTTTTGGCCCATAAGCGACAGGACTAAGCCAAGGGTCTCCGGTTTAACCTGAAGGTTGGTCAAAACCTAGAACCCCACCCCCCCCCACCCCCCCACCCCCGCGTGGAATTCGTTTCCGCTGATCGTTCCAAGGCGGTTCTTCTGTCGCGGTTTATTTTGTTATGGTTTGTCTTTGTGCGTTTGTGTCGTTTATATTATTTTATTTTGGATAGCCTATTGGCCATTTTGTGGGAAAGTAACTGTCCTTTTGGCTTTCCGCTTTGATGTTTCCATCGGGGTATGTTGTTTCATATTTGTGTTTCTTTTCCTTTGATGTCTCTCGTGGGAGCTGTATGTTGATTGTATCGATTCCTGATCATTGCCTCCACTTCTATTTTGACCGGTAAGACAACTCAGTGGGCCACGTCCGCGACAACATCAGGCTGATCTGCCTCGAGTGCAACCGAACAGAGAGGAGCGGCTGCGCTCAGCGCTTGAGAACCCCATCCGGAGGAAACTGAGTGTCGTGTGGCAAAAGGAGTTCCTCGCGCACAAAAGCCAAGCTGAGATCCATCCTGCGCCTGAGCCGCTGACATCCAGGGACCATATGGGATCAGTCGCTAGCCGGCGACCGTCCCTCCCCCCCGCCCCTCAAGCTCGCCAGGCTGGTACAAATAGCAAACGCCGACGCTGGAGGAGAGTTTTGTCTTCTCGAGACCCACCGGACGACCGGGGACTACCAAAGAGGGATTTTGTGTCACTGATCGCACCCTTACGGCCTCAGAGGGCCGGTCAGTCGGGTGACCTCGCCATTCAAGGCTGCCACAACAACAGGCAACCTTTTCACCCACTCTGTAGACCGCTGACTAGGCTGCACCATCTCCTGAGCGTACCGGTGCCCAAAGGGCCGATCAGCCAAGGTACAATTGAAGTGCTCAACAATGCCCTGGTCCCGGTGGATGTCAACCCGACCGCGCCGAACCTGAACAGAGTGCTTTGCCAGCAGCTGGCTGACACAGCCAATGAACTCACGGCCGGGGTCAACCTGGAGCAATTTGGGCCACTTCAGCGGGCTCCGCTTGTAAATCCGAGCCAGGCCATCGGAGACATCTGCCGCAGTCTTGCTGATCGGGGGCTCAGCCTCCTTGTAACGGCTGCCGACGTCAACGACCGTGATAGCGTAGCGGAAGGTTTTCCGCCCAACTCGGTCGTGTGGCAGAAAGAGCAGATCCGCCTGGTGTACTTCGTTCGGCGTGTCGATATCGAATTTTGGCCGTGGTATGTGCCGTGGGGCAGGGAGGTAGATCTGCCAGATAGCCTGCCTTTTCAGCCAGTCCTTAGCCCGCCGCTCACTCACCTTGGCTACAGACGCCAGCTTCTCAATGGCAGCGAGCCCCTTCCAGTAGCCCTTTGGGCTATAGTATATGGCAGAGAGCATACTGTCGGCCATTGCTACTAATGTTTTCCAACAGCCTGATAAGTCTCCAAAAAACAAAATGAAAAACTAAAACTCGCCTCACTAGTTTGATCGTGTCGAAGCAACAAACAACGGCAACGACGCCGGCATGGCCGCAAACGGAGTTTGCATAACACAGGGTATCGCTTTGTAACCTGATTACTAAAGTAATCGATTTCTTTGCGAGTTTGTAGGCACTAGGCCGGTCGCGGTCATCCTCAGGATGTCGAAGACAATCTCGTGGTCTTTCTGGGTGGTAAAAGTCAGAACTGGGGCTTGGGCCCCATGGGGTCAAGGTTATGCCCGGCGATCTGCGCATACATGCGCATCTCGTCATCGACGTCTTTGAAGGTTTGAACGGCGTGCCCCTGGGGGCGGTGGTCCTCATAGTTGAAATCAATACGCTCGGTCCGTTTCCGAGACCATTCTGCCTGTGCAGCCTGTAGCTGTTCGACTGCTATATCGTGACGTTTGCGCTCTTCGTCGACGCCAGGGCTCTTCAACATGGAGAACAAGTAGTTCGATCCCGAGAACGCCAGGGCGTTCACCAGGGCGCCGCCAACGAGCATAGCAATACTTGCTTTTTTATTACCGTTACTTCATGATATCAGCAGGTATAATCCCCTATTTAATTAGCATATCTTTGGTTGCCATGGCGAGAGCGACGTCAACTATGGCCATGCCCACATCACGGGGTGTGAAGTATACCCCCAATCGCCATCTTGCCAAGCCGGGCGTATCCCACAGCGATGACACAGGCGACAGCGCTATGGTAGAGCGCGTTGACAAGCATTTTATCATCAGGTGCCGGGGTTGTCATGGTTGCTTATTCCATATAGAATGGATCTGGTCTGGCCTCTAATTGTTTCACTCCCCGGGGTTTATCCTGTTACATCGCCCGTTGCGCAGCGGAAAACTGCCGACCCGGCGACTCCGCCTGCCGACCCGGCGGCTGCGCAGATAACTTCGTTGACAACGCGGGGTTCCTATTCGACTTGTCATGGCCGTTGTTGTTGCTGTTGTGAAACAACGCCATGTGAAACAACGACGGCGTCGACGAAGCAACGTGTCACCGCGATAGGCTCACTTCAACAGCAATTATACCCGCAAGACAACCCCCGATGCTCCATGGGGTCCAGGTACTTTGCCCTTTCGGCAAATTACCGTGATGTTCATGTTCGTCTTGTCGTTGTTGTTGTTGTTGCCTGCAACATGTGAAACAACGGCGGCAACATCATATGCGCCATCGTTATTCGTGACGTGATGTTTTTCCTTGGCTCCCTGAAGTTCCTTGAGCAGTCGTTCTTGCTTAGCCTTTAGAGCGGCGGCGCCGGCACGACCGGCCGCGACCTTTTTCGTGTCTTTATGTAGAACATATTCGTCACTCTTTGCGTTTGTTGCGTTGCAACAGGCTCCGCCAGTGGCGTCGCAACGTCCGGCTGCTGATCCTTCCCCGAAGTAATCGTATTCACCGCCATCATCGTATTATGAATGATGGGAGCAATGTACAAATCTGGTATTCATGAGAGTGATTGACGTTACGGTGAGCGGATCTAACCACGTGCCATAGCGGTGATAGAGTTTGCTGGCAGCGCCTTGAAGTGCGCTACCTAGAATCGGATCGCTTTCAAGATCGCGAATGAGCCCTTGTTGGTCCGGGATCGGGACGAACATCCCGACCAGTCCCGCATACAGCCCGAGAGCCGCGTTCGAAATCGTCTTTGACATGTCTGCCCCTAATCGGGTGGAGTATCGGGCGTAGAGCCTCACGACCTCAGTCACTCAGCTCCTCGACCTGGTCGACGATCAAGGCCTTTCCGTGAGCCACAATTACGTATCTCCTGGCCGACCCTCCTGCTACTGTTGCAGCGAGCCTTTCGCGGTATTCTCGCACCCTGTCATCTCCCCCCCCCCCCCCCCCAGGTATTAGACTTCCTGCCTTGCCATGGCCCTGGGAGCTCAATTCCCACTGGGCACATTGCCGCTGTGTTCTCTGTGCACACTGGGAAGAGCTTAAGGAAGTACCACCAGTTTGCCGTTGGTGGCGTCCTGTAAGCCGGAAGAAGGGATCCTGGAGGTTGAGGTTTGCCTGAGGTGGCGGTGTTTCAGGTACCCAACACGCCTCTTTGGCCTTGCTTTTCGGTGTAGACGAGTGGCCGCGCCGTCCGGCACGGTCAATCGGCTGGTCGCGCCAAGCCCTAGAGATACCTCATTACTTCCTTTTCCATTCTACTAGTATCTTTCCTGATACCAACCATATGCCCATTTACCTTACCCTTTTATCTCTAGAAGGCGGTGGCCAGACGGACCAATCGTGTAGGCATTTTGTTTATGCGAGTATATCTCACGTGTATCTCTAACACCTGCGAGTTGGATAACCACTCCATTATGGTGTTCCCTTGTAGGGCCCCAAGGAGGGCGGAGAGCACTTGGGACGAAACTCTGGTATATTCCTCATGGGGAATGGAAAAAAATAACCGCAACGCACCTAAACGTAAAAAAGACGAGGATTCATCCCAGTCCGCAGTCTAGTCAACAGTCTAGTGAACAGTCTAGCAAGCAGTCTGCAGCACCAAAGCTAACAAATTTTCCACGCTTCTTGGTAATGACCTCAGGCGAAGATACTCGTACTGTGTCAAGTGTATCACCATTCGTGAAAGAAAAGATCATAGTGTTCATTGCCGGACATCCCAAAAGCATATAAAGCTTAAGTCAGGTGTTCTTCTAATAGACGTCGAGAGAGAACAGCAGGTGTAAAACCTGCTTGGTACCACAAAGCGCTTCGATCTAAAGGTCAAAGTATCTCTGCATAATACACTTAATTCATGTAAAGGTGTTATCCGCAGCCCAGAGCTCCGTCCTTGCAGCGATGCAGAGATATTTGATAACTTGAGTTCGGAAGGCGTCATTGGTGTACGTAACATCCAATATGTTCTATAAAAGGGTTATCCTTTGGAAGCAAGGCATACACCACAGAACTAAAAAATTTGGAGTGTACATGTTTTCTGGGGCAGACTAGCTAGTTTCGACCATTAGGCCTCATCAGTCGTAGAGGTGGTGTTTTGAAGCAAACAGGTACTTACGAGTTGACTTTTAATACACCAGCTCTGCCCAAGAAAATCAAAGTAGCATATCTTTCAGTTAACGTAGAGGTATATATACCAAACCCTCTCAGATGTTACTTGTGTCGGGTTTTTGGGCACCAAGAAAGCAGATGTCAGAAGAAACAACCCTGTCCAAATTGTGGTGAAGAAAAACATGTCGATAATCATCAAAACTGTAGGAATGAGGCCAAATGCGTCCATTATGGTGGCGAGCACGCTGTTTTCCCTCGAGCTTGTCCGGCATGCAAAAAGAACAAGAAATACTCACTGTCAAATACCAAAGAGGGATAACATTCCCAGAAGCGCGGAAAATTCTTGAAGTGCGATACACAATACCAACCACCATTTACGCCAGCATCACAAAGGGTGCTGGTGTAAAAGTCTCCAGCTCCACAACACAGACTGTTGAATCATGCATAGCTGAACTGAAAAAAAAATCTGGTGCATGGAGTAAATCCACTCCAGCACCACAAAGTTCAACCAATTTATCAAATGGCGCAATCCAGGGTGCTCCGGATCGGTCGACATCGACACTACCGAAACCAGCGCCGCATGTAAAAGAGAAACTCGACTCAGGTCTGATCAAAGAATCGATGAAAAACGATTAAAAACAACAAACATCTCAAAAATAAACGGACAGACAACGTAAAATCGAAAGAGACAATATAAAATATCAGAACAGATTCGGATCTTTGAGCGATAGTGATATGGAGTTCACTGAAACTCCATCACCACGGAGTGGCAATAACAGATCGAGGTCAACAACACCACGAGGTGGTGTAGCAGATCGATATCACTATTGCACCTCCGTCATAGTTTCTAGTCTTATAAATATCTCTCCATAAAATGGATTTAAAACACAAAGTAATGCAACGGTATTGTCGAGGTCTTAAATCAAATTATACCGAGCACTTATTGCTTATTTCTTTATTAAACCCATCGGTTTTTTGGTTTGCAAGAAACCTTTATAAAAACTAATGACAACATTGATGTCGGGGGTTTCAATACATATAACTATATTTATTCTGATGGAAACAAACCATTCTGATGGAAACAAACCATCTGGTGGCAGTTAAGTTTTTGTTAAAATAATGTTTACCACAAAGAGAGATCAAATTAAAAACAGACCTATAAGCAGTATCGGTTTCTCTAGATAAAGAAACTACAATTTGTTCTCTATATATACCACCTTCATTTTCTTTAGAGCCCGAACATCTTGAATCATTGCTGGATCAACTTCCATAGCCATATATTTAAGTTGGCGACTTCAATGGTCACAATATTCTATGGGGTTGTAAAAATAAAAACAACAGAGGAGCACTTATTGAAGATTTTATTGCAAAGAAAGATCTTTGCTTTATGAATATAAATCTTATTCTTACCTTCACCCTGCGACAGGTCATTTGTCTTCTTTAGATCTCTCGTTGTGTCACCCATCTCTCTTCTTAGACTACGACTGGTCTGTCTATGATGATCAGAGCGGAAGTGATCACTTCCCTGTTATAATTGAGAGCGTAAACGAACCAGATGAGGAATGTAATAAAAATGGAAAATGAATAGAGCCGATTGGGAGTTATTCCATAATTTATGAGAAGGAGAGTTATCAATTGCGCAGTTTAATGAATCATCTGACATTGTTTCTGATTTCACAGCTGCGCTTATTAATATATCAGAACAATACATTCCAAAGACCATTACAAATATCAAGAAAAGCAAGCCTTGGCTTAATAATGACGGTAAAGAAGCTATCCAAAAGCGCAAATATGCTTTAAATAAGTTCTGCAAAAGTCCAACTTCAGAAAAGTTAAACGACGTAAAAGTTTTAGAGCTAAAGCTCGGCGAACAATCCGAGCTTCAAAACGAAAATCATGGGTGGAATATGTTTCAAAATTGAACTACAAAGTAGAAGTAAAACAAAGATCAGGAATCGATACAACTAACTTACTCTACCCATCAAAGACACCAAAGGGAAAGAAACGCAAACATTAAGCGACCAGACCATAATGGTAACCTAAACAAAGGAAGGCCATAAGGACAGTTACTTTCCCACAAAATGGCCATATGGCCATCCAAAATAAAAAGACACAAGTGATACACACAGTAAGTAACAAACAACACCATAAATAAACCGCCACAAAAGAACCGCCTTGGAACGGTCAGTGGAATGATTTGCAGTGGGGGGGGGGGGGGGGGGGGCTTAAATCGATTTTACGTGGCCACAATCCTCGCCCTTAGTTCCGTCGCGATTTAGACAAATAATTTGTTCAGTCCGCATGAAGGCCTCCTAACTCATCAGTGCAACATCTCCGTGAACACAAATAATCAAAGAACCACAGAGGTGAGACAACGGTGAGGACTCGACAGCAAGAAACCACTGAAATGCTGGAGCAAAAGAAAACCAACAGTTAGACTCCGATGGAAACCCCCATTAAAAGGGTTTGGGATATGGTACGCAAAATTTCAGGAAAAAACAATGTCCCCTAGTTTTACACATTTTAATACTGGTTTTGACACAAAAGCTTCAACTTCGGATACTCTTGGTAGCACATTCTTGAGAAATTCATCATCGCGAAATTATTCTGACAATTTTAGAAATTTCAAAAAGGACCAAGAGAAAAGAAATCTAAACCCTCAATCACGAAGAATACAACAAACCTTTCAACTTATTGGAACTAGTCGAAGCCATTGAGAAATCACATGATAGGCAACCGGCCCCGATGAAATTCATTATCAGATGCTTAAGCATCTGCCAAAAGTTCTCTTTCAACACTTATAGATATCTTTAAAATATTTGGGAAACGGGGGTCTGCCCTGAGAGCTGGCGTTTAGCTACAGTTGTACCAATTCCAAAACCAGGGAAAGATCATGCAGAACCTACGAATTATCGACCGATAGCTTTGACAAGTTGTTTATGTAAAACAATGGAGAGAATGATAAACAAGAGATTGGTTTGGTACTTAGAGTCCAACAACCTCATTTCGGAATATCAGTCAGGTTTTCGTTCGGAACGTAGTTCCAACGACAATTTAATAAGACTAGAAACCTTTATACGGAATGCTTTTGTTATCAAAGAACACGTAGTAGCTGTCTTTTTCGACTTGGAGAAAGCATATGATACAACATTACAACATGGCGTTACGGAATATTGAAAGATCTCCATAACATTGGCTTAACAGGAAAACTTCCCAGTTTTATTGAAAGTTTTTAGGGGAGCGCATGTTTCAGGTGTGTGGGGGGTCTACCATGTCAGATCTCTATGATCAAGAACAGGGTGTCCCACAGGGTTAGTATTCTTTCAACTACGCTATTTAACATCAAAATAAACAATATTGAACAATGTTTGGACGACAAAACAGATTGTTCATTGTATGTTGATGATTTCTGTATATGTTACCGTTCAAAAATATGAAAACAATTGAACGAACGTTACAACAAAATTTAAAAAGAATAGAAGAATGGACTGATAAAAATGGTTTCAAGTTCTCCAAGTCGAAAACGCAGTGTGTTCATTTTTGTAAGCTACGAAAGAAACACGAACATCCTTCTCTATTTTTATACGGATCACAAATTCATGTTGTTGAAGAAGCCAAATTTCTTGGGGTCTTATTTGATCAAAAGTTATATTTTATTCCCCATATTAAATATCTTAAAGCGAAATGATTAAAAGCTTTGAATCTTTTGAAAGTTTTAGCTCATACAAGTTGGGGAGCAGATCGGTATACTTTATTACATCTTTACCTGTCTTTAATAAGATCTAGAATAGATTATGGGTCTGTTGTTTATGGTTCTGCCAGAAAGTCCTATTTAAAATCTTTGGAAACTATCCATCACCAAGGCCTTCGTCTGGCTATGGGAGCCTTTCGTACTTCTCCCGTATTAAGCCTTTATGTAGAAGCAGTTGAACCTTCTTTAACTTCACGCAGAGAGAGACTTTCTCTTCAGTATGTTATCAGACTCCATCTAACCCGGCATCCAAAATTTCATTTCCACCTGAATTTGTAGATAAGTATGAAACTAAACCCACAGCAATCAAACCTCTTTGGATTACATATATTACCACTGCTAGAAAATTCAGGTATCGACCTTAAAAATATTAAAAAAAATAAAACAAGAAAAATGCCTAATGGCATTATGGACGGGTTTTATTTTTCAGTACGGTTAGGATGGTGGTGGCATGGGTGGGGTAGGGTGGGGTGTGCTGGTGTGGGGTAGGGTGGGGTGGGTCGGGATGGGTTAGGAGTCGGGTGGGACGGGGTGGAATTTGTGGTGGGGTGGGGTGTGGGGTGGGATGGGGTGTGGGGTGGGATGGGGTGAGGTTGGGTAAGGTGGGGAGTGTTGGGATGGGGTGGGTTTGGGGGTGGATTGGGGTTGTTTTGGGATGGGGGTGGGGTGGGGTTGTGGGGTAGGGTATGCTAGGGTAGGGTGGGGTGGGTAGGGTATGTATGTTAAACTAAGTATGCATGTATGTACAGAACAAATGCAATATCCTAACCAAGTAACAACTTTTTGTGGAGGAAGGGTATGATTTGTTTTGTTTTTTTTTCTATTTTTAGCTCTGGTGGACACTGATTTTAGCGATTTTGAAAAAGGGTCACCTAATGAACATTTCTGTATGTATGTAAAACTATGTATGCATGTATGTACAGAACCAATGCAATATCCTAACCCAGTAACAACTTTTTGTGTGTGTGTGGGGGGGGGGGGGGGGTTGATTTGTTTACGTGTTTTACGAAGAAAAAAAAAAAAAGTTTTTTTCCTATTTTTAGCTCTATTTTTAGCTCTAGTGGCCACTGATTTTAGCATTTTTGAAAAAGGGTCACCGTATGAACATTTCTGTAAAATAATTTTGAAATCGGGCCATTATCCCAGGAGGAGATTTCGTTTAAAGAAATTGTTGACGAACGACGGACATCAACTCACCTTGAGCACTTCGTGCTCAGGTGAGCTAAAAAAGAACGAAAAAAAAAAAAAGAAAATTCCCTGCCTGTGCATGCATGTATGTATTATTACTAGCAACTATCAGGGGAGGAAGATAATAATTGTTCATATGTGTTTATGGAGAAAAAGAAAAATAAAGAAAAAAAAGAATGAAAAAAAAAAGAACAAAAAAAAAAAAAATGTCTCCACCGGGGTTTGAACTCACGCCCCTCAGATTCATAGTCAACAATAGGATTCGTAGTCCAGCACTCTATCCACTACACTGGCATTTGAAAAAAAGGTTAACCAAAAGGTAAACCTGAAAAACACAAGTTTGAAAAATGACAATTTCCGCCAAAATTTTAGTCTATTGTGCCATTTATGGATAATACATGAAAGCGGTACCTCCACTTAGGCATCAGTCCTGATATTAAAACAATCTGCTGCAGAATAGATGAAAAATATCACTTTGAAAAAAAGGTTAACCAAAAGGTAAACCTGGGACGACGCCCGCCCGCCCGCCCGCAGGACGCCCGCCCGCCCGGACATCGCTATTTTAAAGGACGGATTTTTTTTGAAAACCCGTCCAAAAATGAAACGGCCGCAGTTCCATCTTGGTGTATTAAAAAACCTTCTATTCTGTTTGACTTACATGATGGCGGAAAATCCGAATCAAATCCAATGCTACTCTAACTTTCAGGTAATGGAGTCACGCTGTGGTGATTACCAGAAAGTCTATACTGATGGTTCCAAAGAAGGATATAAAGTTGGTTGTGCGTATGATTCTCAAGATACGCACCAAACCTTGCGCCTGCCAGATGGTTCATCTATTTTTACAGCTGAAGCCAAAGCAATAGACCTAGCTTTAGATTATATCAGTTCTTCAACATTTCAAAAAGCAATTATATTTTCTGATTCACTTTCTGTGCTTAATGCTTTAGACCATTCATCATCTAAAATCCTCCAATACAAAAGTTGATTGAAAAATATCATGAAATTTCTAAAACACACCAAATTTGGTTTGTTGGCTTCCGAGCCATATCGGAATTATCGGCAATGAATATGCTGACAAGTGTGTGTGTGTGTGTGTGTGTGTGTGTGTGTGTGTGTGTGTGTGTGTGTGTGTGTGTGTGTGTGTGTGTGTGTGTGTGTGAATTCGGGTTTAACGTCGCTTTCAACAATTTTTCAGTCATATCACGACGGTGACTGGTTGCGACAGGGAGCTCAATGCTCACTTTTATAGTGCTGCCTCACTGAAGTATCATGTCCCAGACACATTACATGATACCACAACCAGTCACATTATCCTGACACTGGGTCGACCAGTCCTAAGTCTACCCCGTAAATCTGAGTGCCAAGCGAGGAGCAGCTAGTACCATTTTTAACGACTTTGGTATGTCGCGGCCCGGGATCGAACCCGTGACCTCCCGTTCCTATGCTGACAAGAAAGCAAAGGAATCGCTCAATCTTGATCCGTCTGTTTATAAAATTCCTTTTAATAATTTTAAACCATTTATCAACAGATACATCTTATCGGAATGGCAAGGCGAATGGGACCGTGCAATAAATAACAAACTCGATGCCATTAAACCTGTCGTTGGAACAAAATGCTCTCCACAGTTTTCCAGGAAAGAGGATGTAGTATTAACGCGACTGCGCATTGGCCATACTAGAGTTTCTCATTCTTATATGTTTAATGGTGATGATCAGCCTTCTTGTGTAGGATGTGATCGGCCATTCACTGTGAAACATATCTTACTTGACTGTGACTTTTCACCCTCACGTAACTTATAATTCAAAGCTGACACTTTGCAACAACTGTTTTAAGATGTACCTGTTGATAATATTATTTTATTCTTAAAAGAAATTGGACTTTTTCATAAGATTTAAATGTTTCAGATTTTTATACATTATCATTCTGATTTATTTTTACTTTTAATATCCTCATATTTCTTCATGCCGTTTAACCATTAACCGTTTGACGCTTTTGACCCACAAAGAGGGTTGACACGTCACGAAATCATCATCTGTCATCTTTCCGTGGCCCTTGTTGTTGCTCTGCAACATGTGAAACAACGTCGGCAACCCGGTGACGCGGAGTCGTCAAGCATTTGGTCTATCATCTCGTCACAGTCCATTCCTATCTTTGTTTTGCAACAAGGGCGGACCCGTCTAAAATGGAGTCGCAGGTGTGCGCATGTTCGCAAAGTGAACATCTTTATGTGCCTTATCGCCCAAGAAAGGATAAAAAAGACAGCGAAAAGCAGCGCTACATACAGGCCAAGTACAGCGATTAGCAGCCATACGGCCGCCTCTTAGCACATCGTTGTTGTTGCTACATAACGGCTTCGCAACGGCTTAGCAACAATGATCACATAATGATTATATAATCAGCGGGTTAATCAGTCTTCAACAGAAGTTTAGCGTGTTTAGCCTCGGCTAGCTGCTGCCGCACCAACTCCCATTCTTGTGCGGGGATCACGTCATTTTCACGCAGACAGTCTTCGAACGAGTCACGATCCTTGCAGTGGAACAAACAGACCCAGCGCGTCTGCTGGCGAAAGTCTTTCAGGACGGAGTTGTACTTCTGCGTGAGGACACAGACAGACTGCTCCGCGTGGCGGCCCGAGGACGCCAGCTCTGACAGCATACCTTTCTTCTTCGTCAAAGCCCTCTTGGCGCTGCAGTCGTCTATGATGTATAGGGTCGGCTCGCCCATAAACACCCTGTAAAACGCTCGTAAGTAATCCTGAAGGCGCTCAACGGGGTCTAGAACGTAAATCTCGGGTTACTTCCAGATCCAGGGGCGCTGCTGTGCCGTATGGTGGGGCATAGAACCACTACGTGCTGAAATAACCCCCGGTAGGGGGCTTCGAGCAGGTCGAGGATAAAAACGGGTTTTCCGCATCCCGTCTGCCCGCTGATTGTCGCCGAATGGGCCGCGCGCGGTAGGAGCTCTTTTTTAATCGTTCCTCCGGAACATTAATAAACCGCTGAGACGAACCGGCCATCTTCGATGTTACTCTGTGTATCCATGATGACGTAGAGGTAGATGTTCAATGCGCCAGCCACCTCGGCTCTTTTCGTTATCTGGATGGTCACACCTTCGCTGGCATTCTCTACCTGTCTGCCGGAGTGTGGAGCCGGTCGTCGTCGCTTGTCCTGAGGTCAAGCCACAGCGCGTACTTGCTGGTGAAGTATTCTGCAAGGCTGACGTCGGCTAGGGCCAGGTCTTTTTCGACCGTTGCCACTTCAGTGTGTCGCTTGCTGCCGGCTGCGAAGAGCTTCCCCACTTCATCAAACATAAGAGCGCATCCCTTGGCTGAAGGGTTGGTTGGGGGCCCCGTCGATGGTGACCTCGACCTTGCTGATTTTCGGGTTATAGAAGGCCTCAGTATTGCGAGCGAAGGGCTGTTGCGCGGCTACATCCTCAAAGAGCATCAGGATGCCCTTCATGCTGCGGGCGGGCACGTTGAGATTGATATTCCAGAGGGTGTCGCTCTTGTCTTTGCTGATTTTGCGGTGCCGCAGTACCCGGTCATACAGGATCGCAACGCGGCCTCTTTACTGGTTGTTGATCATTTGGGCCAGCTCTGGCAGGGTGTCTATGCCATACTCAAGACAGATGTTTGTGGCCTGGATCAGACGGTTGTAGTCGTTGAATGTGATCTCGCATACTCGAGCCGGTCGCCAAGGGCGCTCTGGTGGAATGGCATGAGGCTCTCGAGCAGCTCGAAGTCCAGTGGGATGTAGAAGCGAATACCGAAGGCATCGGCGACGGCTTTGTCCGCTAGAACAGACTCGACTTTGTTCCCAGCATTGATTCGGATCATCGTCGCATTTCGGTCAATACGACGTATCAATGCCTTGGTATTGGTTATTTTTCCTCTCTGAAGCCGTCCACCAGAGATCGCGGTAGCAGTGGTACACGTCACTGTCGTCGATGCTGAGGACCTCATTCCTCGAAATTTCAATGACGGTCTTTTTCATGAGGGCGCGGCCTAGGTTCCGATTGGCATCTTCGCTGTGCAGCGTGATGGTGAAGGCCAGCCTGGTGTCCCGGGGACGATGACATCATGTTGGCCGAGGTTGGGGAATCGAACCAGAAGCTGCTGGTTCGGGCCGATCGTGCTGGGGTTGTTAGTTATCGTCACCGATTGTCTCACCCCTTTCACCCCAAGGGGTTCGCGGAGGCCCGGGTAGGGGTCAAGCTTACGTCCGTACTTGCTTGATGACATGGTGTTAACTTCGTTGGCACTCGACAAAGTGTTTTAAACATGCGCGACATTCTTCAAATGCATATTCATAATAGCTGACTTTGAAATAACCCCACGTTCGAAGACAGGTCCGACCCTAATGACTGGGACGCCGCTTATAACACCGACGATGACGCGCTCTCGTTCAACATGCCCGAGGCTGGTATGGACCCACCGATGGACGTCGAGCAAGGGCTACGCGCGGCCGGGGACAATATTCAGAACTTGCGAGGTGAGTTAAGACGGACAGCAGTTGATGACCAGAAGAGGAGCCTGGTCGATACTTTCTACAAAGAAGTGAGCCGTGCCTATAAGGGGTTGCGCCTCGAAGGCAATATCGACTATGACCAGTTTGGGATTGATGACGACGGTAAAACACTCTACTGGACCCCCGGCAAACAGATTCCTATCACTGCGATAAGGGTAGGATTCCGGTTTCTGGCGCTGTCCACACTGGCCTCGAAATATGGAACATGGGGTATTCGAGCTCGTGAACAACCGAGCGAAGCTCTCGGAGGTCAAACGCCAGAAAGCCGAGGCTGAAAAACACTTGGCCCGGGAGCAACACAAACTGACGGAGACGAACGACCCCGAGATGCAGCAGGAGCTTCAAGACCGAATCAGAAAGCTTAAGGGCGATCTTGCTGACATCGAACTTGAAAGACAGGCAAGGTTCGAAGTCGCCTCTACGAACAGAGAATCTCTCCGGTCCCAGATCTCGCAAATCCGTGAGACGTTCAGGCGGCTCCTTCATGAAGACAAGGCGCTGACTGAGTGAATACGGACACTCTTCCGCGAACAGGGGATAACAATCGTGAGTATCCTTACAGCGATTGGGATGGCAATCCCGACCCTAGTGCTTGCGCTCACCGGCGGCGTAGGAGTGTACCGGCGCCGGCTCCCGGGGTCAAGGACTGGGTACAAGCACTCTAGGAAGGCCGCTTCATGGCTCGCAGATTGGTCATCGGCGTGGGGGCCCTTCTCGTGGCTGCAAGGGACTGGCTAGCGAGACCGCGCGACCAACCAAAGCACCACCAAGCCAACCCCGATCCCTGCGACTATGAGAGTTGTTGTTTCTTCTTCATGGTCGAGACTGGATTTCCAGTCTGCTGGCGCGACTACAAGAGCAACCGCGGCAGACGTTAGTGACCCTTCGGGTCTGCCGCTCGGTGGCCACATGTGATCGGTCCCGGCGGCTGGTGAGGCAGTTTTCCCCTGGAATGTCATATCGACTTTAGAGGCAAGATTGGTCGGTACTACCTCGTTTATTCCTGGATTGTGGCCGATGACCGCGTCTGACCCTGCTATTTGGATTTGGTTATTATAACCTTGGACATTGCCGGGATGGAGTGCCATGTCGCTCGGCATTAAGTAGAGCCCTTTCCAGCAGACGTAATCCAGTGGTGTGGGTGCATATTGCAGCGTCTCTTGATAGCGATCGATGCTGATGGGGATGTCAACGGGCGAGGCAATGGCGTCTTCGAGATTCGCCTTAAATTGCTTTTGAGCGTCGAACCCCGTCCCGACTTGAAAATGTTGGAACGGGTCTGAGCTTGCGATCCCAAGATTGCCCAAGCGTAAGTCCGAATCGAGTCGTTTAGGCGCTCGACACCCGCTTGCGTAAAACCTTCTGATTTATCGAGAATGAACATCGTCCACGCCTTTGAAATATCCCGCTTATGGCGCATGGCGTCCTTCTGGTGAAAGAAGGGGCAATCGGAGTTGTGATCACTGCGGTATTTCTCCGTAGGGGTCATGAAGGTACTAAAAGATCCGAGGCCTTCACACCGGTGGTCCAGCTTTTGCCTCCAATCCGTATCAGGCGAAACGGCGAACACATCGCAAAGCCGCTTGTAGGCCCTGGAGTCATATTGGTTATCGAACCATGAATTGGATTTGTCCCCAGGGAGTGTGACTTTTAGTTCCGCTGGCGTTTACTGGGATCAAGTTGGTTGCCTTTGCGGACCCCGTCCAACAAACAGGGTGGTTCATTGACATACAAATCTCGTCGCCGTACGTTGTGACTGGAAAGCAGCACAAAGTTAGGAAGGTAGTGAATAGTGCACTTGATTGTACTCGTTGCCGTTTCCGAACTTAACGTGCTAAAGACAAGCAACAACCGACAGGGAATCCTGAAAATAGTCTACGAATCCCCCAGCGGGATTCATTGGTATGGACTTGCCAAAATCAACGATCATCCTTGATATAATTCTCAAAGATAGACCCTACGACTTTGTTGATGTGTTACCCGGCAACGGAAATGTTGCACTGATGAGTTAGGAGGCCTTCATGCGGACTAAACAAATTATGTCTTAATCGCGACGGAACTAAGGGCGAGGATTGTGGCCACGTAAAATCGATTTAAGCCCCCCCCCCCCCCCCCAGTGGAATTCGTTTCCGCTGACCGTTCCAAGGCGGTTCTTCTGTCGCGGTTTATTTTTGCTATGGTTTTTCTTTGGGTGTTTGTGTCGTTTATATTATTTTAGTTTGGATGACCTTTTGGCCATTTTGTGGGAAAGTAACTCTCCTTTTGGCTTTCCGCTGTTGGTGTTTCCGTTTGGGTCTGTTGCTTCATGTTGCTTCCTTCCCTTTGGTGTCTCTGATGGGAGCTGTGGGTTAATTGTATCGATTCCTGATCATTGCCACTACTTCTATTCAAGCTCAAGTGGAGTCAAGCAAATGCTAATAAAAAAGTTGGGATTTTTATACTAGTACACGAAACGCCTCAAGTGCAGTTGGCTCTTGAAGGAATCCAACAAGTAAGACCTACATAATATTTTTATAGGCCCAGTGTCTCTCAACAGGCTGCAATTTACGCCTGGTGCGCTCACAGCAGACCAAACTACAGTCATTATCGGCCAGTAGGCCATTTAAACCCGCCCGGCGGTGTTATATAACACGATGGGCCTCCACCCAGGACTTGAAAAACCGGAGATAATCACAGACTTCAGCATGTGGCCGAGGTCAGATTCCGTCTCGAGAATGAGCGGGACTACAGGGCCTCGCTCTACAAGAAGTACTGGCGCGGAGTTAATGTCGTAGACGGGGTTGAGACCGCGTTTTCTGTGACCGGCGTTGGACTAGCTGCTTCTTGGGTCGGATTGCTTGCAACGATCATCGCGACGCCTGTCGCCCTTTGCCTTCAATCTGGGGAGATTATGTGTGGGTTCCTGAGTGTCGGCGGGAAATGTATAAGCCGGAGACTGCAGGCCAATGCCAAAAAATACGATCAGATCTGTGTCTTGGCAGAATCAAAACTAAACTCAATCGCGGACCGCATTTCAGTCGCTCTGAACGATGACCGGATATCCGAGGAGGAGTTTCGCCTGATTCTCTCTGAGGTTGACAAGTACAATCAGATGAAAGCTGAAATTCGTGGGCGTCAGAAACAGGGATCAAGATCAGGCTTATCAGAAGACGAAAAAAGAAGTTATTTCAGCGTGCGAAAGCCGAAGCAATGATGAGAGCTCGTACGAAGCTGTTAGAAGAGCTCAATCAAGCTGGTGGCACCTCTCAACAAATATTTCTTGCTCGCGGGCTTAAAAGAGCACAGGCTGGTCAGGACGTATATTTCCAATATTGTTATTTTCAAAAACTAGTAAACACTTCCGTATAAGGGAATATTCCTACGGCTAATTATTGAACAAGATTTAAAAAAAAAGAAGAGGAAGTTATTAAGATGTAAGGTGTTTACGCATCGGTCGGTGTGTGCTCGGATGGGGATGTGCTGTGTTTAACAGGGTCTTGTTCGTCATCCGTTTCGGTTTCAAAACTTTGGGGTTGAGACATACTGATGAAGATTAAATATCAGAAAAAAGTCGTCTCTCTGGAGATTAGAACTCACGCCAAAAAACAGCAAAACCCTGCGCCCCTCTGGTCGCATTATAATAATTATTATTATTTTTTGGAGGTTTTTTTCTTTGCATTGCGGCCAGAGGGATCTGCACTCTTTTGCATGGCCACCCCTTACTTCTGCGCCTAGCGAACGCTCGAAACACTAGAGACTTACTAGAGGTGCAAGCAATGGTGCGTAATGTGTGTGTTTGTTTGGTAAAGTTACTACCTGTGTGTGCATTGCCCTGTGGGGCGATTGTGTTCCTAAAAATAAGCTTCATCAAACGTTGTGCAATCATATTGAAGGATAAATAAATATTGCTTTTCCCAAAAGTCTCTTTAAAAGGAGTAAATATTTTTTTTCTTATTTTTCTGTTGGTACAAAATTGTTTATTTTTTGTGATCTTTATAAATATATTGTAGTGACGTCACGAGCTTGAAAATTTTTCTTCGCCGCCATATTTTTGTCTGCCAGTTTAAACTTCGGGTGTATTCTATCGCTACGCTTTGTTACCTAATCGCAGTTCATCAACCCATCATCAAAGTAACATCTGGACAAGTCACTGGACTTCTATAGATGCATCTCGACAGTATAGACGAATGTCTCTGGTGTGGTGGTCGGTCTTATAATTGATTGTGTGTTTTAGCTCACAAGGAAGTGAATTCATATTTTTCAACAGCGATTAAAATAGGTGAGTTAAAAGAATAGTCTTTTTTATTTTGACAATAAACGTTACATTTACGAAGATGGTAAAACATCTTAAGCATATGGAAACCACCAGAGCCCCGGGCCGGCGAAGGTGGTGGACCGTCCCCAGGGCTCTGTGTTTTTGTGTTGCTTTCCAACAGCTTTGGGAGCGTGAGAATGGTCTGGAACGAGCTGGGAGCCCTGGAGGCCCAAATGGGGCTTCTGAGGTAAAAACAAAATAGCCCGCCCTCTGCTGCTACACTATAAGTGACACTTTTTCCTATGCCTTTGGTCCCATGTCATTCAAGCTTCACAGGAAGGTTGCTGAGAAGCCTGCTACCAAATTAGCTATTTAGGTGTCGCTTGGATGAGCAAGATGGCCACCACGTCTTAAAATAAAATAAAAAAGCACGTTAAATGGCAACTCCTCCTGCACCCTTCATCCAGTTTCATTCAAACGTCATAGCTCGTAGGATTCTTGCTTAGATGACTCTATAAAATCGCTAATAAGGTTCTGCCCTAATTAATAAAATGGCTGTCAGGGTTAAAACTAGAAGCAAATAACAACAACTTTAAATGCTAATTTCCCTTATACTTTTGGTCCAATTTCATTCGAATTTCACATGAATGCTGTTAATTGGGTCCTCTACCAGCATTATGAAAATGGGTTTGCTCGGATGAACAAGGTGGCAGCCAGAGCTAAAACAGAAACAAAATCTTTGAATTGATAACTCCTCCTATACATTTGTTACGTTTGCTTTTAAACTTTGCAGGAATGTTACGTTGTTACGTAGAAGAGTCCAATAGGTCCAGAAAAGGCGCTTTTGCATACGAAAAGGACGGATAATTTTCTTATTTCTGCACGAAAACATATGTTATGAGTATTCATTAGAAGCGCCTCACCGTGGATAGGTACCCATACCACACGTATCCGAGTAGAAATAAGAAAAATGTGTGGATACCCCCCGTTTATCTGGGGCAATGGATGACCCATTTTCGTGCCCGCTACCAAACAAGTAACAACAGCTCCGCTCAAATGAACAATGTGGTCGCCAGAGATAAATATAGAATAATCTTTAAATGATAACCTCTCCTTAATTCATAAGTCAGTTTTCTTCATATGTAAGTTTGCAAGAATGTTGTCCAGGTCTACCTAAGTTATACTTCATGGATTTAGATGGCTGTCAGTTATCCACATGACTTTACGAAGCTATGTGACATCTTGAAATCAGGTGAACGATCCAGGGCCGGATTGACCCTCTTGTTTAATGATTTTTGACCAGTTGTTTGTAGCATTCTAATAAAAGGAATAAGACTTACTCAGTGACACAAGTAAACGACATGAAACATTCTTTCAACGCGTTTCTGACTACGCACACATTTTATTGATAGTGGGTGGGGTTAGTTCACTCCTTGTAAAACAGCAAAGTCAAGAAATGCGCGAACGCAGCTGACTCAGTAAAACGTTGTCTGTGTAATTGATTGTTATAGCATCTCGTTCTAAAAGTTCAGTCCCCCAGGTATTAGACTTCCTACGTTGTATTGGCCCTGGGGACTCAATTCCCACTAGGCACATTGCCGCTGTGGCCTCTGTGTCCACTGGGAAGAGCTAAAGGAAGTACCACCCGTTTGCCGTGGGTGGCGTCATTTAAGCCGGAAGAAGGGATCCTGGATTGAGGTTGCGGTGCTTCAGGTACCCAACACGCCCTTTGGCCTGGCTTTTCGGTGGAGACGGATGGCCGTGCGGTCCGGCACGGTCAACCGGCTGGTCGCGCCAAGCCCTAGAGATACCATTTTGCTTTCTTTTCCATTCTTTGTATGTCTTTCCAGATTCCAACCATGTGCCCATTTACCTTACCCTCTTCTGCCTTTTTTATCTCCAGAAGGCGGTGGACAAACGGACCAATCGTGTAGGCTTTTTGTTTATGCGAGTATATCTCACGTGTATCTTTAACACCTGCGAGTCGGAAAAACACTCCATTATGGTGTTTCCTTGTAGGGCTCCAAGGAGGGCGGAGAGCACTTGGGACGAACCTTAAAGCTTTCTTCATGGGGAATATGTTCTAGAAAGGGTTATCCTTTGGAAGCAAGGAATGCACCAACGATCTGGAAAATATGAAGTGTGCATGTTTTTTGGGCCAGACTAGCTAGTTTCGGCCAATTAGGCCTCATCAGTGACCCTCAAATATTTTCAAAACTCAACAATGGAATCAATGATCCCAAAGGACAAGAATATATAAACTACACTATCATGTAGGGCAGGGAGACTTTTTATGGCCGCCACACATTCCAAGACATTAGCTGTAGTGACGTTAAATATTTTCTAGAAAGGGTTATCCTTTGGAAGTAAGGAATACACCACAGAACTGGAAAATATGAAGTGTACATTTTTCTGGACCAGACTAGCTAGTTTCGGCCAAGTAGGCCTAATCAGTGACCCCCAAATATTTTCAAAACTCAACAATGGGATCGATGATCCCAAAGGACAAGAAAATATAAACTACACTATGAAGCAAATCACATAACCGCAACGCAATCAAACGTAAAAAAGACGAGGATCCATCTGAATCGGATGAAACCAGTCAGCAATCTTGTCAACAGTCTAGTCAACAGTCTAGTCAGCAGTCTGCAGCACCAAAGCTAACGAACTTTCCACGCTTCTTGGTAATGACCTCGGGTGACGATGCACGCACCGTGTCAAGTTTGTCGCCCTTTGTCATCGAAAAAAGCATAGTGTCCATTGCCGGACATCCCAAAAGCATAAAAAGCTTAAGTCAGGTGATTTTCTAATAGAAGTCAAGAGAGAACAGCAGGTGAAAAAGCCTGCTTGATACCACAAAGATATTCGATCTCACGGTCAAAGTATCTCTGCATAATACATTTAATTCAAGTAAAGCGGTCATCCGCAGCTCAGAGCTGCGTCCTTGCAGCGATGCAGAGATAATTGACAACTTGAGATCTGAAGGCGTCATTGGTATACGTAACATTTAAGTTCGTAGAGGTGGTGTATTGAAGCCCACAGGTACTTAAGTGTTTACTTTTAATAAACCAGTTCTACCCAAGTAAAATCAAAGTAGAAAATATTTCTGTTAACGTAGAGGTATATATAACAAACCCTCTCAGATGTTACTCGTGTCAAGTTTTTCGCCACCACGAAAGCAGATGTCAGACGAAACAACTCTGTCCAAACTGTGGTGAAGAAAAACATGGGCCAAAATGTGGTGTCAAACATGCTTTTTTTCTCTCGAGTTTGTCCGGCATAGAATCAAGAAAAAGAAACGCTCAATGTCAACTTCCAAAGGTCGGTAACATTTCTGGAAGCGCGGAAAATTGTTGAAGAGCGATACACAACACCAACCACCAGTTAGGCCAGCATAACTAAGGGTGCTGGTTTAAAAGTCACAAGCAGTGGTACGCAGACTGCTGAATCGTACGTTGCCGAACTGAAAAAATCTGGTGCATGGAGAAAATCTACTCCAGCACCACAAAGTTCAACCAATTTGTCAAATGGCAAAATCCAGGTTGTTCCGGCTCGATCGACAGCGACCGAACTAAAGCCGACGCCGCATGTAAAAGAGAAATTGGACTCCAGTCGTACCAGTAAGGGATCGGAAGGTCCGATCCGAATACATTATTCGCAAGTAGGGCTACCGCCTGACGAGGACGATGAAGAATCAATGGATGATGATGATGCTCCAACCAGTCCTCGCAAGGGTAGGAAAATTTTAAGGATACCTTATATAAAGTAGGTAATTTCGTCGATAACGAAGCGATCTAGTGTGTAAATATCTCTCAATGGATCTAAAACACAAAAAATACAATGGAATTGTCGAGGTTTTAAATCAAATTATAATGAACTCTTACTACTTCTTTCTTTATTAAACCCATCGGTTTTTTTGTTTGCAAGAAACTGTTTTAAAAACTGATGACAACATCGATATTAAGGGCTTCAATATATATAACTATCTTTTCTGATGGTACCAGACAATCTGGTAGCAGTTCAATTAATGTTAAACCTTGTTTACCACAAAGAGAGTTCAAATTGAAAACATAACTACAGGCTGTGGCGGTGTCGGTTTCTCTGGATAAAGAAACTACAATTTGCTCTCTATATATTCCACCCTCATTTTCTTTAAAATAGAAGTGGAGGCAATGATCCAGAATCCACAGCTCCCATCAGAGACACCAAAGGGAAAGAAACACAAACACGAAACAACAAACCCTAAGTTGTTCAGTCCGCATGAAGGCCACCTAAACTCATCAGTGCAACATCTCCGTGAACACAAAATCAAACAACCACAGAGATGAAACAACGGTAAAACCCGAACATCTTGAATCATTGCTGGATCAACTTCCATCGCCATATCGTTTAGTTGGTGACTTCAATGGCCACAACAGTCTATGGGGCTGTAAAGATAACAACAACAACAGAAAAGCACTTATTGAAGATTTTATTGCAAAGAACGATCTTTGCTTGATGAATGTTAAATCTTATGCTTACCTTCACCCTGCGACAGGTCATTTGTCTTCTTTAGATCCCTCTTTGTGTCACTCATCTCTCTTCTTAGACTATGAATGATCTGTCTACGATGATCAGTGCGGAAGTGATCACTTCCCTGTTGTAATTGAGAGTGAAAACGAACAAGATGAGAATTGTAACCAAAAATGGGAAATGAATAAAGCCGACCTGGAATTATTCCATAATTTATGTGAAGAAGAGTTATCAATGGATCACTTTAATGAATCATCTGACATTGTTTCTGATTCCAAAGATTCGCTTATTAAAATATCAGAACAATGCATTCCAAAGACCTCCACAAATGCTAAGAAAAGCAAACCTTTGTTTAATAATGACTGTAAAGAAGCTGTCAAAATACGCAAACAGGCTTTAAATAAGTTCTGTAAAAGGCCAACTTCAGAAAAAACTAAACCGATTTGTAGAGCTAAAGCTCGGCAAAAAATCCGAATTTCAAAGCGAAAGTCATGGAGGGAATATGTGACAAAATTGAACTACAAAACCCCCATTAAAAAGGTTTTGGATATGGTAGGAAAAATGTCAGGAAAAACAAAGTCCCCTAGTTTTACACAGTTAAAGTAGAAGTAAAACAAAGATCAGGAATTGATACAATTAACTTACCCCACCCATAAAAGACACCAAAGGGAAAGAAATACAAACATTAAGCGACCAGACCATAATGGAAACCTAAACAAAGGAAGGCCATAAGGACAGTTACTTTCCCACAAAATGGCCATCTGGCCATCCAAAATTAAAAGACACAAGTGATACACACAGTAAGCAACAAACAACAACAAAAATAAATCGCCACAGAAGAGCCGCCTTGGAACGGTCAGTGGAAGATTTCCACCGGGGGGCTTAAATCGATTTTACGTGGCCATAATCCTCGCCCTTACTTCCGTCGCGATTTAGACAAATAATTTGTTCAGTCCGCATGAAGGCCTCCTACCTCATCAGTGCAACATCTCCGTGAACACAAAAATCAAAGAACCACAGAGGTGAGACAACGGTGAGGACTCGACAGCAAGAAACCACTGAAATGCTGGAGCAAAAGAAAACCAACAGTTGGACTCCGATGAGCCCGACCAGAGACAGAGCATCAGGCACCAACAAACATTATCTCTCTAATTTTCAATAAGCCTTTACGTTGGAGCCGTCATAGAATCTGAGGCCTGACCCACCGGCGTGCAATTAAAGAGGGAAGCAAAGATGCCAACCGTGATTGGGTTAACTACCATGCATGCAGTCTGTCGTATAATATCCATGTTGTACCCAATCTTTTTATATCGAAGAATGATTTTACGAAATTGGGTGCTGAAGTCATTGCGGTTATGTATTTTTCTGAATTTATATACTAAGTCACCATAAAATTCGGGTTCCGATAGACCTTGTTGCAGAAGAGATTTAAGTCCAATATTGAATTTTGAAATTAAATCAGAATGGCGTCTATAAAATTTTGAAAAAGCTTTGCGTAGTTTATGGTACCGATAACCCTGATTAAGGAGTTTAGCCGTTAATAATTTATTACGAGTGTTGAAGTCAGTTACATGACAACACACTCTAGCAAATCGAATTAATTGCGAAATATAAACGCCATAGGATGCCGCACGAGGAACATCACCGTCCAAAAAAGGAAAATTTACAATCTCAAAATCAAAGTCATCGCGTTTATCATAAATTTTGCACGAAACAAATCCATCTACAATAGATTGATGTAAATCCAAAAACGGGGCCTCGGTATCAGAAGAATTTGCTTTATTTAACTGAAATACTGGTTTTGACACAAAAGCTTCAACTAAAAAAGATATTTTAGATACTCTTGGTAGCACTTTCTTGAGAAATTCATCATCGCGAAATTATTCTGTCACTTTTAGAACCTTCAAAAAGGACCAAGAAAAAAGAAATCTAAACTTTAAATCCCTCAATACAACAAACCTTTTAACTTTCCCGAACTTGTTGAAGCCATTGAAAAATCACATGATACGGCAACCGGTCCCGATGAAATTCATCATCAGATGCTTAAGCATCAACCAAAAAGTTCTCTTTCAACAATTTTAGATAACTTTTATAATATTTGGGAAACGGGGATCTGACCTGGGAGCTGGCGTTTAGCTACAGTTCGACCAATTCCAAAACAAGGGAAAGACCATACAGAACCTACAATTATTGTCCGATAGCTTTCACAAGTTGTTTGTGTAAAACAATTGTTATGCATAAGAATTTATTTTTCTGATTCCCACTTTCACCCCACAAGGTGACCTAAATGTCTTGTTTATTCTTTTTAAAGAACTTTCTGGAAAGAAATGAGTCACGGTTTAATTTTATTTGAAAACAACTTGTTTTCTTTGGAAACTTCCAGAAAGTTCAGGTTTGCATTATTTTTAGAAAATTACCTAATCTTATTCCACAGCCCTCTAGAACGTTCTAGAGTTTGATGTTTGGGATGTTAAGAAAAATTATTTCTAAATTCTGTGTTGGATTGTTAAAGGATATTATATTTTATTTCGGACTGCGAATTCTGTGGGATCAAGGGAAATAGATTCATTGAAGGATATTTCATAACAGAGAATTAATTTAATTTAATTTTCATTTAATTTTCTTACGTCTACAGGTTAAAGATACCTTGTAAATTAATTTTGTTAAATTTTTCCAAAAGGCTTGTTTGCTTTTTCTTTCTGCTACGCCTGGCTCGTAACACAATGGAGAAATGACAAACAAGAGATTAATCTGGTACTTAGAGTCCAACAACCTCATTTCCGAATATCAGTCAGGTTTTTGTTCGAAACGTAGTACCAACGACAATTTAATAAAGACAAGAAACATTTAAACGAAATGCTTTTATTTACAAAGAGCTGTCTTTTTCGACTTGGAGAAAGCATATGATACAACATGGCGCTATGGAATATTCAAAGATCTCCATGACATTTGCTTGAGAAGAAAACGTTCCAGTTTTATAGAAAGCTTTTAGGGAAACGCCTGTTTCAGGTGCTTGTGGGATCTACGCTGTTAGATCTCTATGATCAAGAGCAGGGTGTCGCACAAGGTAGTATTCTTTCAACTACGTTATTTAACATCAAAATAAACAATATTGTAAAATGTTTGGACGACAAAAAAGATTGTTCATTGTATGTTGATGATTTTTAGCTCACCTGTATTTTCGGTTCTCTAGTGTATTCATTGCTTCCAAAGGATAACCCTTTTATAGAACATATTTGGGATCACTTTTTGTCCGTCGTGCGTGCGTCTGTCCGTGCGTGCGTAAACAATCTTCAAACAACATCTCCTCCTAATCCACTGATCAGTTTTTGACCAAACTTCACAGGAATGATCCTTAGGTGGCCCCCTTTCAAATATGTTCTATAAACGGGTTATCCTTTGGAAGCATGGAATGCACCACAGAAGTGAAAAATATGGAGTGTACATGTTTTCTGGGCCAGACTAGCTAGTTTCGGCCAATTAGGCCTCATCAGTGACCCTCAGATATTTTCAATATTCCACAATGGAATCAATGATCCCAAAGGACAAGAAAATATAATCTACACTATGATGTAGGGCAGGGAGACGTTTTACCGCCGCCACACATTCCCACACACCACGCCCCCTTTCAAAGTTGTTCAAATGGTTCCGGTCTGTTGCACATCTAGGTCACAGGAGCTAAAATATATTGTTTTCCCTGAAAACTTCAAAAAAAAACAACTCTTCTCTGAAACTGCACGGTCCAGATCTTTGATATTTGGTATGAAACTTCATCTAGTGGATCTCTACCAAGGTTGTTCAAATTATAGCCCGTGGGTGACAAAAAGCCACCGCTCCGGGGCCTTTTAATTTTACATAGACTTATATAGGGAAAATCTTTAAAAATCTACTTCTCTGAAACAAGAAGGCCCAGGTCTTTGATATTTGGTGTGAAGCTTCATCTACTGGACCTTTATCAAATCTGTTCAAATTAAAGCCATAGGTCTACAAATGCCCCCGCCCCGGGGCCCTTTGGTTTTACACAGGCTTATGTAGGGAAAATCTTTAAAAATCTTCTTCTCTGACACTGCAAGGCCCAGGTTTTTGATATATGGTATGAAGCTTTATCTAGTGGACCTCTATCAAGATTGTTCAAATTATAGGCCTAGGGCCAAAAATGCCCCCGCCCGCGGGCCCTTTGCTTTTACATTGACTTATGTAGGGAAAATTAAAAAAAAATCTTCTTCTCTGAAACCGCGAGGCCACGGTCGTTGATATTTGGTGTGAAGCTTCATCTAGTAGACCTCTATCAAGATTGTTCAAATTATAGCCCTGGGGCCAAAACGCCCCCGCCCTGGACCCTTTGGTTTTACATAGACTTGTATAGGGAAAATCTTTAAAGATCTTCTTCTCTGAAAAGGGCCAGGTCTTTGATATTTGGTGTGAAGCTTCATCTAAAGGACCTATCAAGATTGTTCAAATTATAGCCATAGGGTCAAAAATGCCCCGCCGTGGGGCCTTTTGGTTTCTCGTAGACTTATATAGGGAAAAGCTTTATTTTTTATATCAGAAACCAGAAGGCTCAGGTCTTTGATATTTGGTATGAAGCTTCGTCTAGTGGACCTCTATGAAGATTGTTCAAATTATAACCCTGGGGCCAAAACTGCCCCCCACTGGTTTTAGGTTGACTTATGTAGGGAAAATCCTTATAATAAACCTTCTTGTCCGAGTTCTTTGATATTTGGTATGATGCTTTGTCTAGTGGACCTCGACAAAGATTGATTAAATTATAGCCCTGGGGCCAAAAATGGCTCCGCCCTGGGACCCACTGGTTTTACATAGACTTATATAGGGAAAACCTTTAAAAATCGTCTTGTCTGAAACCAGAAAGCTCAGGTCTTTGATATTTGGTATGAAGCTTTGTCTAGTAAACCTTTACCAAGATTATTCAAATTATAGCCCTGGGTCCAAAAATGGGCCCACCCTACAACCTACTGGGTTTACTGGCTTTCTGCTAAGATTGTTCAAATTATAGCTCTGGGTCCAAAAATGGGCCCAGCCTGGTGCACTCTGTGTTTTAATAATAAGGAAAACCTTTGAAAATGTTCGTGTCTGAAACCAGAAGGCCAAGGTCTTAGATATTTGGTATGAAGCTTCATGTAGTAGACCTCTACCAAAATTGTTCAAATTATAGCCCTGGGACCATAAATGGGCCCACCCTGAGACCCACTTGATTTACTTAGACTTATATTAGGAAAATCTCTGAAAATCTTCTTGTCGGAAACCAGAAGACCTATGTCTTTGATATTTGGTATGAACCTTTGCCTTGTAGCTTTCTGCTAAGATTGTTCAAATTATAGCTCTGGGTCCAAAATGGGCCCAACCTGGTGCCCTTGTTTTTACATAATAGGGAAAACGGTTGAAAATGTTCTTGTCGGAAACCAGAAGGCCAAGGTCTTTGGTATTTGGTATGAAGCTTCATGTAGTGGACCTTTACCAATATTGTTCATTTTATAGCCCTGAGAACAAAAATGGGTCCGCCCCGGGGCCTGCAGGATTTATATAGACCTATATAAAGTAAACCTGTAAAAAACTTCTTGTCTGAAACCAGAAGGCTCCTGTCTTTGATATTTGTATGAAGCTTCACCTTTTAGACCACTACCAAGATTAATGAAATTATAGCCCTGGGCCAATAATGACTTTCCTCAGGGCCCACTTGTTACCCTATGGATCAGGTGAGCGATCCAGTGCCATCATGGCCCTCTTCTTGTATATGTTACCGTTTCAAGGAATATGAAAATAATTGAACGAAAATTACAACAAAATTTAAAACGAATAGAAGAATGGGCTGATAAAAATGGTTTTAAGTTCTCCAAGTCGGAAACGCAGTTTGTTCATTTTTGTAAGCTTCGGAAGAACTACGAACATCCTTCCCTGTTTTTATACGGATCACAAATAACTGTTGTTGAAGAGGCCAAATTTCTAGGGGTCATATTTGATCAAAAGTTATCTTTTATTCCCCACATTAAATATCTTAAAACGAAATGCTTAAAAGCTTTAAATCTTCTGAATATGTATAAAAAGTATTTTCATACTTCATCCGTTGCAGAGGCTTCAGACCTTCATAAGGCCCCGCCCATTGGGGCTTGAAGAAATAAATTGGATGCATGATGCTTCCACGCATAGTTGAAACCGACCGCACACGAGTACTGGTAAACTGCCTAGAGGATCTAAGTAGAAGTAAACAAAGATCGGGAATCGATACAATTAACTTACTCCACCCATCAAAGACACCAAAGGGAAAGAAACACAAACATGAAGCGACCAGACCATAATGGAAACCTAAACAAAGGATGGCTATAAGGACAGTTACTTTCCCACAAAATGACCAAATGGCCATCCAAAATAAAAAGACACAAGTGATACACACAGTAAGTAGTAACAAACAACAACATAAATAAACCACCACAGAAGAACCGCCTTGGAACGGTCAGCGGAAAGAATTCCACTGGGGGGGGGGGGGGGGGGCTTAAATCGATTTTACATGGCCATAATCCTCGCCCTTACCTCTGTCGCGGTATACACTAATTTTGTTTAGTCCGCGTGAAGGCTTCCTAACTCATCAGTGTAACATCTCCGAGAAAAAAACAAATCAAAAACCTACAGAGATGAAACAAGGTTGAGGACTCGACAGCATACAACAACAGAATTGCCGGAGCAAAAGAAAACCGACAGTTAGACTCCGAGGAGCCCGACCAAAGACGGAGCATCAGGCGCCAACCAACATAAAGAATACTAAAATAAGATAAAATTCCGTTTATGTTTTTACGCTGGAACCGTCATATAATCTTAAGCCCGACCCACCGGTGTGCAATCAAAGAGGGAAGTAAAGTTGTCAACCATGATTGGGTTAACCACCATGCATGCAGTCTGTTTTATAATACTGATGTTGTACCCAATCTTTATATATCGTCGAACGGTTTTACGAAATTGGGTACTAAAGTCATTACAGGGTTGTATTTTTCTAAATTTATATACTAGGTCACCATAGAATTCGGGTTCCGATAGGCCTTGTAGCAGAAGTGTTTAAGTCCAACATTGAATTTTGAAACCAAATCAGAATGACGTCTATAAAACTTAGAAAATGCTTTACGTAGTTTATGATACCGATACCCCTGATTAAGAAGTTTAGCGGTTAATAATTTATTACGAGTGTTGAAGTCGGATACATGACTAGGCACTCTGGGGAATCGAATTAACTGCGAAATATAAACCCCGTACGATGTGGCACGAGGAACATCGCCGTCCAAAAAAGGAAAATGTACGAAATCAAAATCATAACGTTTATCATAAATTTTGCAAGAAACAAACCCATCTACAATAGATAAATGTAAATCCAAAAAGGGGGCCTCGGTATCAGAGGAATTTGCCTTGTTTAACTGAAGTTCTAGGGGATAAATCTGACTTATCAAACCATCAAAGTAATTATTGTCAGTATTTAATAAATCATCTAAATATCTAGAAGTAGAACTAAAAGCACCAATTATTTCAGATTGGTTATCATTGGAAAGCGACAGCATGAAGTCTCTTTCATAATAATACAAGAACAGATCAGCCACAAGAGGTGAGCAGTTCGTACCCATCGGAATACCCACAATTTGTCTAAATAACTTAGTACCGAATCTATTTAGCCCCCGCCCATAGGGGCTTGAAGAAATATATGGGCTGCATGATGCTTCCACGCAGAGCTGAATCCGGCCAGCACACTAGTACTGGTAAACCGCTTAGAGGATCTAAGCCTGTCCAGAAACCGCAGTGCGAGGCGGACCGTCCATGCTAATAAACCCTATTGGTTTCATTGGGCGACAGGGCTTGAGATGTCATTTCATCTCAATGTCGGGTAAAAGTCCCACATAATTGGAAGCAACGTCTCCAAAATGACCTTTACAGTGTTGACGGGGATGTTAAACCTCAAATCAAACAAACAAAACCGAATCTATTATTAATATTGTCAAGTAGAAAGGTGACGGCATACCACTCTTTCTGTGTGTGTAATTGTAAGTGTATAATTCTTATGCTCTTTAGAAGTGAAAAATGCATTTCTGACATTGCATGCAAGATAGAATCTTCTCTGTGAAAAGTCCATTCAATTAAATCATTAAGCTTTTCTTTTACAAGATTATGAGGAAGTGTAGTGTAACGAGTGGAAAAATCGTAAGTAGACAGACTAGAAGCACGAAAACGTCTGGATTTCAATTTATTTAAAACCTCATTCGAATTTTTTATAGACCAAAACAGATTTCTTCCTGATCTTTCAAAGGCTTTATCACAATATTTAATCACATGCGTTTTAATAGCAGTAAGACAGGAAGTTAATAATTTAGAAAGTTCAGTGGTAGTGCAAGAGCTAGAATTTGCAATAAAACCGTGCTTTGTAAGGTCTTTTATGAAGGTTTGGTAACCAGTATAGCGCTGGAAGCTTGTCTTGGCCTTCTGTAACACATACAGCAAACCTGGCGACTGAATGACAAATATGTTCATCTACTATAGCTCTCTCTTCAGCTAAAGGCTGAAGTTCATAGGCCTTAGTACCACCAAGCTCCTGCTTAAGCGTGTTAACATAGTGGAGCCGTCACACAACGACGACGTTGTTAGCGGCCTTGTCTGCAGGGGCCAAAACAAACTTCTTATGAAATACTTGAATACCTAGTTTAAGATGACGTAAAGACGTCTTAGGCTTAGGAGGTAATAGGTTAGTATTTTGAGAATAGAAAGAAATGCGTTTATTCACTTGTTTAAAATGCTAAGTTTCCAGTCCTTAAGGGCTTTATGCTCAACATACTCTCGCTTACACCATCGATTACCGAATTCATTCAAGGCAGCCCAGGCAAAGCCTGCCCAGGCAAAGCGGTGTGAGTCGGTCCGTCCATGCTTACAAATCCTATTGGTTTCATTGGGCGACAGGGCTTGAGATGTCATATAATTGAGGACCCCAGGGAAGATTGGACGTTTGTCTAACTGGGCCTTCTCTATAAATAAAGTCATTATTATTATTATTATTATTATTATTATTATTATTATTATTATTATTATCTCAATATCGGGTAAACGTCCCACAAAATTGGAAGCAACGTCTCCAAAATGACCTCTACAGTGTTAACGGAGACGTAAAAACTCAAATCAAACAAACAAACAATTAGGATGTAGTTATTTCTAGTTTGTGTTTCTTTCCCTTCGGTGTCTCTGATAAGAGGTGTGGATTAACTGTATAGATTCCTATCATTGCTTTTACTTCTATTTTATTTACATTCATTAACAGTAGTTTGAGTGTAAAAAGTCTATTTAATATAGGTCATTTTGGAGACGTCGCTTCCAATTTTGTGACATTGAGATGAAATGACATCTCAAGCTCTGTCGCCCAGTGAAACAAATAGGGATATAAGCATGGACGGGCCGACTCGCATCGCTTTTCCTGGGCAGGCTTAGATCATCTAAGCGGTTTATCAGTACTCGTGTGCGGTCGGTTTCAGCTCGGCGTGTCTGCAGGGGCCAAAACATCTATTTCTTCAAGCTCCGATGGGCGGGGGCGAACTAGACCCTGATGGAAACATCAATACCAGAAAGCCAAAAGGACATTTATTTTTCCACCAAACGGCTAATTGTTATTTCTGTCCCACAAAGTTGCTATTCTTGTCTTCAGTACCAGAAGGAAAGGTGTATAGACAATTACTGACTATATTTGTAGACATCGAGCTTTTACTTTGACTGTCATTGAATCCAAACTCCTTTAGAATTCAAAATAGAAAAAAAAAACACCAGTGGAAATCTTCCACTGACCGTTCCAAGGCGGCTCTTCTGTGGCGATTTATTTATGTTGTTGTTTGTTACTTACTGTGTGTATCACTTGTGTCTTTTAATTTTGGATGGCCATATGGCCATTTTGTGGGAAAGTAACTGTCCATATGGCCTTCCTTTGTTTAGGTTTCCATTATGGTCTGGTCGCTTAATGTTTGTATTTCTTTCCCTTTGGTGTCTTTTATGGATGGAGTAAGTTAATTGTATCAATTCCTGATCTTTGTTTTACTTCTACTTTTCAAACAACATCTCCTCCTAAGCTATGAGTCCGATTTCAAAACAATTTTACAGAAATGTTTCTCTAACACCCCTTTAACAAAATTACTAAAACAGTTCCACTGTGCTGAACAAAATAGCCTCCAGAGATAGAAAAAAAAACACTTTTTAAACATCTCATCCTAGGCCATTGGTCGCAGAAATGTTCCTCTGTTGCCCCTTTACCATAATTGCTAAAATTGTTACCTCCTCTGAACATAATGGCCGCCAGAACTAAAATAGAAAAAACCTCTAAACAAAATCTGCTAGGCAAATGGTCAGATCTCAAAGTAATTTCACAAAATTGTTCCTCTTATACCCCTTTTTTTACTGTTGGCCTCATCTTTTGAACAGCACTTGTTTCTCTCTTCAGCTTGCAAGAATTGCCACAAAAACATGTCAGAAAGAGTGTGAAGCTCTCCAATTTCTACTTGACAAAATTTACAAAAGATTGATACTAAGTTATTTAGACAAGTTGTGGGTATTCCGAAGGGTACTAATTGCGCACCACTTGTGGCTGATCTGTTTTTGTTCTGTTATGAGAGAGACTTCATGATGTCCCTGTCTGCTGAAAACCAGTCTGAAATCATTGAAGCTTTTAGCCCCACTTCTAGATACTTGGATGATTTATTAAATATTGATAATACCTATTTCGATGGTTTGATCAGTCAAATCCCCCCAGAACTTCAGTTGAATAAAGCAAATTCTTCTGATACCGAGGCCCCGTTTCTTAAACATCTTATTCCTAACATTTACCCTAATACCACAATTTGCAACCTCCTTATATAGTCTGGACCATCTCACCAATAAGCACCTGCAGCATAAACATAAACGTGCTACAAACGAGAATTGAAGTAGCTCCGTCGACAGTGGACTCCGTTGATATCACCTCCAACCATCGCGCCGTTCGCGACACTCCCGCCAAGGAAGTAGCGAATATTACTGCTTATCTCGGTAAAAGTCCCATTCAATAGAAATGATGGAATGCACAAGATTGTCGTTCACATATTGCTGCCGTTAACGCGAAAACGTCAATAACAGTTTGTGAACTAAAACTTCAACAGTTCCGTCTATTTCACCTTCCATTTCTTGATCGCTACTAATGATAATCACATTGTCCCCACTTCCAGTGTCCTCAATGTTTACCATGTCCCCTAAATCTCCGTTACCGTCTTTATCAGCAACATATTCAACAACGTGTTCATTATCGTTGACACCGTTTTCATCGTCATCATTTTCATCCACATATCAACACCGATTGCATTCATACCCGACCGTTAATAGTCTTAGGGTTTGGGTCGACGGTGATGCGACGTCGTTGCCGCCGGTCTATGTCCGCCCGACGTTGCGCCGGCGTTAACCTGCCTCGATGAGGTAAGCCTTTCAGCAGTGTCTATGAAATGACCATGGATGTGTAACACAAAAGTATCTGTCATTCTGTGTACTTGTAATACAACAACACAACTGTCAATTTTAATTATTGATACTGACTTACTTAAGTTGTTATTTTAGCTTAGGACACAATTTATTTCTGCGAAATTGAAACTCAAATAACGTCAAAGAAGATATCATTGGCTCGATATGCATCTAAATAGTCAATACTCTACGTATATAATCTGAATTATCCACAAATACTTACTACAAAAACACGCATTGTTTTGGCTCACAAACAACGGGGTCAACTAATTTCCGTGTCACGGTCTGACCCAGTTTCAAAGATAACAATGAGCGAGTTCGATCATCTACCAGACCATGGTGGCGGACATTCTTCCGGCGCCGTTCTTCCCATGATTTCCATGTTCATGTTCATTCATGTTTTCTCACCGGTGTGATCGAGCGACGCCTGGTAGGTGTTTGGTTGCATGCTGCCGGACCACTGTCGGGCTGAGTTCGATCACACTTTGGTTAACCAAGGTAACCGATCGAACTACTTCAAAAAACATCGCAATGGGTAAAAACCGGAACCAGATACAATGCTCTGTTCTTTTCGTTTCAGATGCTGTTATAACTGCTGACAACGACAAAATACAAAGGCAACGATAATTAAAAATAACAGGAAACAAAAAATGATTATAAAAAAAAAAAATGAAAAAAAAAAAAAAAAATAATAATAATAATAAAAAAATAATAATAAAAAATAATAATAATAATAAAGGCGAGGGAGCAGTTACTGTGTTTGGGCGATTCGGTTGTGTTGGCATTTACATGCTAACTGTAGGGTTAGGACAAATGGTTTCCAGGGTCGCCTTTAGTCCTAGCCTCTCCTAGCAGGTCAATGTTGTCACAACCGCGTACCCCAACACAGTATTTAGCTCAAACATACCGTGCTTCTATTGAAATTTCATTATAACCTATAACCACATACATACACAAATACATACATACATACATACATACATACATACATACATACATACATACATACATACATACATACATACATACATACATACGCACTGAGTGACGGAGACCGAATATAATGTATATAAATTACACGGTATGTAAAAAAAGATGGGGTCGGATAGGGGAGGAGGCGCCGACCAAAAAAAAAAAAAAAAAAAAAAACACCGATTGCATTAACATTTTAACACTATCCGCCAACTGGACTTCGACTTCGGCTTCCAATACTTCAATATCGATATCATCGACAAGAAAATCAACCGTTTCATGAACATTAGACACAGTCGCAGTCGTACCATTAATCAGCAACCCAGTATCAAAGTTACCAAAATAGAAGTGAAGGCAATGATCAGGAATCGACACAATTAACCCACAGCTCCCATCAGAGACACCAAAGGAAAAGAAACACAAACATGAAAAAAACAGACTCTAATGGAAACATCAATAGCGGAAAGCCAAAAGGACAATTACTTTCCCACAAAATAGCCAATTGGTTATCCAAAACAAAAAATATAAGCGATACAAACACTCAAAGACAAATCATAGCAAAAATAAACCGCGACAGAAGAACCGCCTTGGAACGGTCATTGAAACGAACCAACCCTGTCACAATAATCCTGGACTGTAACCATATTTGTGCCTTCATTCAACAAAATAGAAGTGGAGGCAATGATCAGGAATCGATACAATCAACCCACAGCTCCCATCAGAGACACCAAAATGAAAGCAACACAAACATGAAACAACAGACTCTAATGGAAACATCAATATGGGAAAGCCAAAAGGACAGTTACCTCTCACAGAATGGCAAATTGGTTATCCTAAACAAAATAATATAAGCGATACAAACACTCAAAGACAAACCACAACAAAAAATAAACCGCGACAGAAGAACCGCCTTGGAACGGTCATTGAACCGAACCAACCCTGTCACAATAATCCTGGACTGTTACCATATTTGTACCTTCATTCAACAAAATAGAATTGGAGGCAATGATCAGGAATCGACACAATCATATCACAGCTCCCATCAGAGACACCAAAATGAAAGAAACACAAACATGAAACAACTGACCCTAATTGAAACATCAATAGCGGAAAGCCAACAGGACAGTTACTTTCCCACAAAAAGGCCAATAGGCTATACAAATTAAATTATATAAGCGACACAAACACCCAAAGACAAACCATAACAAAAATAAAACGCGACAGAAGAACAATAAATAAGTTCTAAATAGTTAATTCCATTATTGTGTCGTCGTCACTAATATCCCCCAGTCCCTATACTGAGTAGGAGTATCTCCCATAAGCGCATTTAGAGCTGCTTCAATAGCGTCCTGTTTAGCGTAGCCATGCACTCATACAAAATGCCGTAAAATATAACTCGTTCGAATAAACTTTGAAGAACAAGTTTTTTCCACACAGTTCCAATGTTCCACAGTTTCATGAATCTTCTTTGTGTGCCTCCTGAGATTTCTTTTATGCCTGTAGGAATTCCCACATCTATCGCAAAGATAAGGCATCCTAAAACACAGTAGTTAACCTTTATTACAGCAACGATTTATGCACTGACAGTACTCTATGCTATACAGAAATGTCAACTTTAAATTCGCGTGCTGCCCGTGTCTTTGCTCTGCTCGATAAAATACAGCACGGACTTTCCCTGTGTAAACATACCAGTTCACAGGTAATCCTCATGCATATCACCATTGTAAACTGTGCTTTACACGACGCATCGTTTCATCTACGATGCTCCGCTGGGGCCGCACATTTAACGGGGTCATTTTTGATGCACTAGAAACACTTTAAGGGGCATTTGTGTCTAGAGTTTCGGTCATTTCTAACAGTAACAGCATATTTAAAGGGCGTCTAATGACCCGTCCAGAAGGGAACTGTAACTTCGCAAACCGTATTTCCCCGTCGCGACTTGACACAAGGGAGACAATTTTTGCCAATTCCCAACATCCCCTAGGAATTTCATCATTTACAATCACTATGTTTCCTTCTGTTGGGGAAAGGGAAGACTGAATTCTGTTACTCTTTTTTCTTGATTCTGTTCTTTCTCTTAGACTTAATAAGTAGTCTTCCCGCCACGTGTTCCAGAATCTGTCAAGAAGTTTTTGGCCTTTTTCCACGTTTCAAGCAATTTTATGCTTGCATTTTCATAAGGATTGTACTCCCTCTTTCCAACCTCAGTCTCAGGAATACAGATTCTTGCATTTAGTGTAAGAAAATGTCCAGGAGTGAAGGATACCCTTGAATTGATATCTTCGTCAACGTATACAAATGAGAGACGAGAGTTAAGGACTGTTTCAACTTGTTTAACTAACGTCTGCATTTGGATAAGTGTCAGTATTATCCTCTCTAGTGTTTTTTCGAAGAGCTCTCTTCACAAGTCCAACGAGTCTTTTGCATATACCACCCATCCAAAGCGCCATTTCTACAATGACTGTCCACTTTGCTCCTTTTTTCAAACTGTGTTACATTTTTCTAAACAGAATTGAGCGACTGACAGGCTGGATTTAATTGCACGGCATTTTCACTGACAGCCACACTCGGTAAATAAAAATCAAAAATAAGTTCCTTTGAGAGCAATGAAAACATTCATAAGAAAGAAGATGGGCCATACTACGTAGTTTCGGCTAATCATACCGAACTTTTTTCCTTCATAGGCGGCGATCGGAATAAGTCGTGAATTTCCGTTAAAACCTGTCTGGGCGATATTCGAATATCACCCTGTACACCACTGGGATTAAGGTATAGAATATCCAATATTTTTTCTCTAGTCGCTGACCCCAGGGAATCATTAATCATACATTTGCAGATATGACACTTTGCTTAATAGATCTACCTGTAGGTATTCAAAGGAGCGCTTAAGTAGTCCTAAAATTAAGGCTATCTAAATGTGATAAAGAACTTCTTGAAGTAACAACCATGCCTTTTCATTTCGAGGCATCTAGTATGAACGAACATATTTGACATATTGAAGAGCTACATTATGTAGAATTGCTTAAAATAATAATAATAATAATTATTATAATTATCAATAATAGTAGTAGTAGTAGTAGTAGCAATAGTAGTAGTAGTAGTGTTTTTTTTTATTTATTTATTTATTTATTTTTTTGACATGTAGGATATTGGGTCTATATGTTAAGATGCCTGTGTCATGAACATCCTTGTTAATTGGTAAGTTGGGAGTTTACAAGAGTATATATTATATTCCTTTTTCTTGCTCAAAAACATAGCTGGGGTACTGGTAAGACCGTCCGAATAATGGTGTTGCAAAGAACACCCATACTCTATTTTTGTGCCCTAAATTCCCATTTTATATAGAAAAATATTGGAAACTATTGCATCACATTGATGTGGCTAATCACACTTAATCAGGCCGGTTATTAACACCATTATATATTAGCGCAGTCTCTTGTCCAGTGATTTTAAATAAGGATTAAGGTCAAATATGATAAGTGAAATCTCTTGACTTCGATCTTTTTATGCATTTATTTTATCTATTTAAATAAATAACGCCATGAAAAATAGTGTTAGCCAATCACGAAAACACGTCTATAAGACTCGATCAAGATGAACTCAGATTTTGTGTGTTTGTTTGATTTGAGGTTTAACGTCCCCGTCGACAATGTAAAGGTCATTTTGGAGACGTTGCTTCCAATTTTGTGGGACTTTTACCCGACATTGAGATGAAGTGACATCTCAAGCCCTGTCGCCCAATGAAACCAATAGGGTTTATTAGCATCCGCCTCGCACCGCGGTTCCTGGACAGGCTTAGATCCTCTAAGCGGTTCACCAGTACTATTGTGCGGGCCGGATTCAGCTCTGCGTGGAAGCATCATGCAGCCCATAAAATTATATTTCTTCAAGCCCATATGTGCGGGGGCCGAGATGAACTCAGATGAGAAAGTTCTTACATTAAAACCAATTTTGTTCCATTACGAAAACACGCCTATACATATACATTGTAAATTTTACCACCAAAAAATGAAAATTTTCAGATGAAAAAATTTGATATTTTTCTTATTTCTGCTCAAAACATAGATTGTGGATACTCGTTAGAACCGCCTCGGCGAGGAGATTGTGGATACTCGTTAGAACCGCCTCGGCGAGGCGGTTCTATTGATCATCCACAATCTATGTTTTTAAGAAGAAATAAGAAAAATAGTGTATACACCTGCAAACCCAAGTTTTACTATATGAAAGTGGGGTTACAGGGGTCAAAATTTTCACGATGGTCTGCCGCAGTCATAATTGACACCTTAAGAGTTAACATTACACCGATATACAGTATATTGTATAAGGTATTTCCTGAATAATTAAAAGGACGCCATAAAAAATAACATGATATTTAAACACATTTTGAAAAATGTTGTCTGCCCAGGTCATGATTGACACCTTAAGAGTTAACACTCCACCGATATACAGTATATTGTACAGGATATTCCCTGAATAATTGAAAGGACGCCATAAAAGCAACATAATGTGTAAACACAGATAAGCCTATTTATTTATTTATGTATTTATTATTTATTATAAAAGACGTTTCACTCATATTTGAATCGGCTGTAATGTTTGTCCTAAACAATTTTTACACAATTTCGAAGAATGTTGTTTGTCGAGCTATGGTGACACTTTAAGAATTCAAGAAAGATATAAAAAGAGCCTTAAAAGTCGGCCACAGAAGGTGATTACAGATACGGCAAATTTATTTATTTATTTATTTATTAAAATGAGGCATGCAATTACTATGTGAATGGGCTGCAATATTTTTATGATCACATCACAAAAACACCCAATATTACCCACTATTTTTCTGATTTCTGCTGAAACATATATTGTTGTTTGTCGTAATAACCGCCTCGCTGAGGTGGTTCTAACGAGTTCCATCAATTTATGTTTCGAGAAGAAATACGAAAAATAGCATTTTTTATCTGAATACTTTCATTTTTTGGTGGTAATATTTTTAATATTTTTTATAGACGTGTTTTCGAAATAAATCAACTCAAAACCTGGAAAATGTCATCTGCACTAGTTATGATTTACACTTTAAGAGTTAATTAAACTGTACATAAATCAAGACACCACAAAAATTGTATGTCAAACCTATCACAAAAAGTGAACAAAGATGAGACTGTTACTTTATTTGTTTATTTATTTATTTATTTATTTATTTATTTATTTATTTATTTATTTATTATCTTCAATATTATGATTGACACTTTAAGGGTAACACATGATTGACACTTTAAAGATTAACACATAGTGGGAGACGACGGGCACGCGCCAACTCATTGTTAAATTAAAGCACGTTTGTTAACTTCGTCATCACGATAACACACCTATATAATTCTGACCCACGTGTACACAACTTTTATATAGTAAAACTGGGGTTTAAAGGGCTAAACATTATTTATCTGACTATTACTCTAAAACCCAAAATCAAACAAGCAAAAGAAATGCCTTGTTTAACCTTCAAACAAAAGACATACCTTTGATATGCGGAAAATAGTGGAAAATTCGGACAGAGGAACTTTAAACCGGTTTCTACTAAGTAGATCCTTTCATCTCTGAATTATTATAACAATTGTTTGTATCACATTATATTGCCATTATGTATGATGGATTGAGAGAATAAAATATTTGATTGATTGATTGATTGATTGATCCATCTCTCATCACAAAAACACACCTGTATTAGTGTGACTCCTTAAACCCCACTTTTATACAGTATAACTTGGGTCTATAGTGGTATACATTATTTTTTCTTACTTTTGATCAAAACAAAGATTGTGGATACTCGTTAGAACTGCCTCACCGAGGCGGTTCTGACGAGTTCCTATAATCTATTTTTGCAACAGAAGTATGAAAAAAGCAGAATTTTCTATCTAAACATTTTATTTTATTTTTTGTTTTTTTTTGTGTGGTAAAATTTGTCAGTATAGGCGTGATTTCGTAATGTGAATTTAGACAATTCCATTTTTATTGACGGTGGTTTAGTCAAAGTCATCAAGAGAATGGTACTGGTTAACCGCTTACGTATAAGCTTGCTCAGGAAAAGTGTGGACAGGTAAACTGATCGGCTCAAAACTGACCTAAATAGTGTTGACTGGGCCGTTAAACTCCAATACAAACAAACAAAATCAATCAATGGCTTCAGACTGCCAATTAACTTTTCATGGTGGTTTTAATCGCCATTTAATCGCCATTTCATAGTTAATGATTTCGACAATTTTTGTCCTTTTGACATATTTGCCGCCCATTCATAATGAATGAAAACATAAATGTAACAAAACTGAGACAAAATAATAATAAAATAAAATAAAGAAATCCGAGAAATATAATCACTGTACCAAGTATATTATACGCATGTTGTTTAATACTAGTAATTACAAAATTAATACAAAAAAGCTTTACAGGTTTGATGCGATTTCTTGTACATATAATGTGGACTTAGCGATTTTTGCATCATTGACGGCAGTTCTGAAAAACAGCTTATAAACGATTTTTAAGCTCTCGGGGAAGCAATTTATCATTTTTCAGTAGAAATAAACTTTATATCATCGTAAACTTTGAACAAAAGTCTAACAGTATATAACAGTGACTTAATTCCAAACAAATCATTTCTATTTAATATTGGCAACCAAACATGGAAATCTGCACGTTTTTTAAAAAAAATACATTGCCGTCTATGGAGCATATAGGCATGACATTAAATTGCAGAGGGAAGCAATAAGAATTAATTATTCATCACTTTGAAATGCACCAAATAAAAACGGAATAAATTTCTTACATGAGGATAACAGTGTCTTTTTTCTAATTTTAAGGATAAATAAGATACGAGGAGTTAATATTTTCTTCCTTCATAATTTTAATAAGAAAAACCTTCAAAATATACAGGTAACTTTAACTGCCGAGTTCCTACGGAAATCGATATTCAACTCGGTAATTTCCGGCGAATGAAGGAAAAAGTTCAACAATAAAGCCTCATCAGTGACCCTGTAATGATCCGGCAAAGAAAGCCAGAGGAAACATACTGCAATTTTGCGAATTTCGAATAGGCAGTCGATTCAAAATGGGGTCCAAATAATTAAAAACCTGTCTAGAATATGAGTCTAAACCAATAATTTAATTCCGATTTCTCAGAATATTCACGCTGATCTCAATAGACCAAAAGCAAAATATAAACTGCATTATGGTTGATGTACGGGGAGAAGTTTTACGGCCGCCACACGACACAACACCAGCTGCAGTGAAGGCAAATAAAAATCAAAAATAAGAGGTAAGCCTCTCTGAGCACAGTAGAAACTCTACGACTGTCATATCCGGCACAACTTCTAAGTGCACGGCACGAATCACAAGACAAGTAAATAAACACACTTATATTTTCTTAGCCCCTTAAACTCTTTTTATGAACAGTGGGCCTAGGTAATCCAACCCCGTTCGAGAGATAGCGATGCGTCAGCTACTCGAAGCGGAGGCAATGGTGCGATCGGAGATAGTTTTTATGGGCAACCCTCATGCCGCCGACAGACTGCACACTTTTGTATCACTTGTCGAACAATTGCACGTCCTTTTTGGAATCCAAAATTTGTTCCATATTTGACTAAAGGTTTGAGACACACCTGAATGAAAGTTTTGTTTATGTACTTTGTCTATCACTAGGTGGGTAAAACTGTCCGTGTTTGGTAATAGCACTGGGCGCCTTGCTGCTTCTGTAAGGTCAGAATCATCCAGTCTACCTTTACACCACAACAGCCCCTGCTCATTAACGTATAAACCCAGCTGTTTTTGAAGGTTATATCGTGTTTTGCCAGCTATTGCATGAAAAACGTCGGCAAAACCGTTTCTTTGAATGTATCTTATCCACATCCTTTCTGCCTCTACCACCACTTCACTTGTCAGATACACACTTTGATCAGTACGCTTTCTTGTCTTATTGATAAATCGCATCACATATGCCGTTATTCTCACTAATTTTGTCGCTGAAAACATTTCTTTCTATTTCAAATGGGAAACGCGACCGATAAGCATCTTCGCAAGCACTTACTGTTGATGAAAGGTCACTTATTTCTTCATATGCTCTGTGTTTCTTTAGTTCTGATTCATAGTCACATTTCGCTTTCTGATTCAAACTAATTTCAGACCCTGGCCATTCGGTTGAATGTTGTTTCAACCACTGTGGACCTTGCCACCAAAGTTCATTATCATAAAACTTTTTCAATGTGCTTCCTCGAGTAGCAATGTCTACCGGATTATCGCCACCAGGTATTAGACTTCCTGCCTGACCGTAGCCCCCGGGGGCTCAATTCCCACATGGCACATTGCCGCTGTGGTCGATGTGCCCACTGGGAAGAGGTAAAGGAAGTACCACCCGTTTGCCGTGGGTGGCGTCCTGCATGCTGTAAGAAGGGGTCCTGGAGTTTGAGGGTTGCCTGAGGTTGCGGTGCTTAAGGTTCCCAACACGCCTCTTGGGCCTGGCTTTTCGGTTTAGACGGGTGGCACACGGGTTTCGGTGTGCGGTCCGGCACGGTCAATCGGCTGGTCACGCCAAGCCCTAGAGATACCGCTTTTCTTTCTCTTCCATTATTTTTGTATCTTTCCCGATACCAGCCATATGCCCATTTTTCTTACCCTTATTTTTATGCAAGTATATCTCACGTGTATCTCTAACACCTGTGAGTCGGATAACCGCTCCATTATGATGTTCCCTTGTAGGGTTCCAAGGAGGGCGGAGAGCACTTGGGACGAAACTATGATATATTCCTCATGGGGAATGATAAAAGACTAACCGCAACACAAAAAAAGCGTAAACAGAACGAAGAGTCAGATGACTCTAGTGATACAATTCAACAGTCTGTTGTTCCAAAGCCTTTGAATATTCAGCGTTTCTTAGTAATTACATCACTAGACGATTCACGAACTGTGTCAAGCTTGTCTCCGTTTGTTATTGGGAAAAGCATTCAATCGATAGCCGGACATCCAAAGAGTATCAAAAACATAGATCCGGTGAGCTTCTCTTGGAAGTCGAGAAAGAACAGCAAGTTACAAACCTGCTCAACACCAAAATGTTGTTTGATCTGAATGTCAAGATCTCCCTTCACAATACCCTCAATTCATCTAAGGGTGTCATTCGTATCCCGAAACTACGTCCTTTCAACGATCAAGAGGTTCTTGACAATTTGAGGTATCAAGGCGTTGTTGGTGTTCGTAACATCCAAGTTCGTAGAAATGGTGTGCTTCACTGACCGTTCCAAGGCGGCTCTTCTGTGGCGATTTATTTATGTTGTTGTTTGTTACTTACTGTGTGTATCACTTGTGTCTTTTATTTTGGATGGTCATATGGCCATTTTGTGGGAAAGTAACTGTCCATATGGCCTTCCTTTGTTTAGGTTTCCATTATGGTCTGGTCGCTTAATGTTTGTATTTCTTTCCCTTTGGTGTCTTTTATGGATGGAGTAAGTTAATTGTATCAATTCCTGATCTTTGTTTTACTTCTCCTTTTTAAATCGACAAGCACTTATGTTTTGATATTTAACATCCCAGTTCTGTCAACGTAGAGGTTCAACACTTTTAGATATCTTTAATAATATTTTTTGGGAAAAGGGGTCTGTCCTGAGAGCTGGTGTTTAGCTTCAAAAACCAGGGCAATGAATATGATGACAAGAAAGCAAAGGAATCGCTCACTCTTGATCCGTCTGTTTTTTTAAAATTCCTTTTAATGATTGTAAACCATTTATCAACAGATACATCTTGTCGGAATGGCAAGGCGAATGTGACCGGGCAATAAATAACAGACTCCAGGCCATTTAACCTGTCGTTGGAACAAAATGCTCTCCTTCACAGTTTTGCAGGAAAGAGGGTGTAGTATTAACGCGACTGCGCATTGGCCTAGAAGTACTCATTCTTATATTTAAATGGTGATGATCAGCCTTCTTGTGTAGGATGTGATCAGCCATTCACTGTTAAACATACCTTAATTGAATGCGTATACTTTTCACAACTTTCCCGTAACTTACACTTCAAAGCTGGTACTTTGCAACAAATGTTTCAAGATGTAGCTGTTGATAATATTATCGTATTCTTAAAAGAAATTGGACTTTTTCATAAGATCTAATTTTGTTTCATATTTTTATACATTATCATTCTCACTTTTACATCTTTTAATATTCTCATAATTCTACATAGTTTTTGATCATTAAACGATTGACGCTTATGACCCACAAAGAGGGTTGGCGCGTCGTTAAACTCGAAATCATCATCATCATATTCTTAGACTATGACTGGTATGACTATGAGCATCAGTACGGAAGTAATCACTTCCCTGTTATAATTGAGAGTGTAAACGAACCAGATAAGGACTGTAACCAGAAATGGAAAATGAATAAAACCGACTGGGAATTATTCCATAATTTATGTGAAGAAGGGTTATCAATTGATTACTTTAATGGATCATCTGACATTGTTCCTGCTTTCACAGATTCGCTTATTAATATATCAGAATAATGTATTCCAAAGACCTCCACAAATCCAAAGAAAATCAAACCTTGGTTTAATACTGCCATTGAAAGATTCCATCAAACATTAAAAAAACATTTAGGATCATATTGCTTTGACACAGAAAAGGATTGAGATGAAGGCATCCGTCTGCTTTCAATTGCTGTCAGAGAATCTGTGCAAGAATCTCTCGGCTTCAGTCCATTTTAATAAGTATTTGGCCATACTGTTCGTGGTTTTTTGAAACTTCTGAAAGAGAAATTTCTCTCTAATGATGACACTTCCCTAAAAATATAATATTGGTTTAGACTCATATTCTAGACAGGTTTTTAATTATTTGGACCCCATTTTGATTTATATCAGTCTTTTGGTCCTTTGAGATCAGCGTGAATATTCTGAGAAATCAGAAATAAATTAATAGTTTAGACTCAAATTCTAGACAGGTTTTTAATTATTTGGACCTCATTTTGATTTAAACCAGTCTTTGAATCGACTGCCTATTCGAAATTCGCAAAATTGCAGTCTGCTTCCTCTGGCTTTCGTTGCCGGATCATTACAGGGTCACTGATGAGGCTTTATTAGCCGAAACTACGTAGTATGACCCACCTTCTTTCTTATGAATATTTTCATTGCTCTTAAAGGAACTCATTTTTGATTTTTTATTTGAATCGACTGCCTATTCGAAATTCGCAAAATTGCAGTATGTTTCCTCTGGCTTTCTTTGCCGGATCATTACAGGGTCACTGATGAGGCTTTATTAGCCGAAACTACGTAGTATGACCCATCTTCTTTCTTATTAATGTTTGCATTTCTCTTAAAGGAACTCATTTTTGATTTTTATTTACTTCAGTATATGTCTGATGTCAAAACTAGACTTTCAAAAGTCTATTGAGGCTACTCGGATCAATCTTCAATCAGCCCAAAGAAAAATGAAACACTTGTATGACATAGGTACAAAAGAAAGGAATTTTAAACCAGGTGATAAGGTACTAGCTCGTTTGCCTTTTCGTGGAAAATATTTGCAAGCCAGGTATTATGGTCCATACACTGTAGACAAAAACGTCATTTAAATTACATAATTAACACTCCTGAGAGGTGCAAGCTAAATCAGCTGTGTCATATCAACATGCTTAAAGAAAACATTGATCCAGAGGTTCTCGACAATTTGAGGGATCAAGGCGTTGTTGGTGTTCGTAACATCAAAGTTCGTAGAAATGGTGTGCTTAAATCGACAAGCACTTGTGTTTTGATATTTAACACACCAGTTCTGCCACAAAAAAATCAAAGTAGCGTATCTTTCTGTCAACGTAGAGGTATACATTCCGAACCCTCTCAGATGTTACAACTGTCAGGTGTTTGGCTATCATGAAAGCAAATGTCAGAAAAAGTCTCTCTGTGCCAGTTGTGGTGAATACAAACATGTCGATAATCATAAAAAAATGTAAGAATGAGGCCAATTGCGTCAATTGTGGTGACCAATATGCTGTTTTTTCTCGAGAATTTCCGACTAGGAAAAAAGAAAAAGAAATACTCACAGCTAAGTACCAACAATCGTTATCTTTTCCAGAAGCTCGGAAAATTGTTGACGAGCGATACACAACGCCAACCACCTGTTACGCCAGCATCACAAAGGGTGCTGGTGTAAAATGTACCAGCCCCGCAACACAGACCGTTGTATCGTGTATAGCTGAACTGAAAAAAATCTGTTACATGGAGTTAATCCTCTACAGCACCTCAAAGTTCAACCAATTTATCCAATGACGCAACCGAACCTAAGCCGTCGCCGCATGTGAAAGAGAAATTCGACTCCGGTCGAACCAGTAAGGAAGCGGAAGATCCGATCCGAATACACTATTCGCAAGTAGGTCTACCGCCTGACGAGGACGATGAATAACTAATGGATGATGATGATGCTCCAACCAGTCCTCGCAAGGGTAGGAAAATTATAAGAATACCTTATATAAAGTAGGTAACTTCGTCCATAACGACGCATTAGTTTCTAGTCATGTCAATATCTCTCAATGGATCTAAAACACAAAATAATACAATGGAATTGTTGAGGTCTAAAATCAAATTATAATGAACGCTTATTACTTCTTTATTAAACACATCGGTTTTTTGTTTGCAAGAAACTTTTTTAAAAAACTGATGATAACATCGATATTAGGGGTTTTAATACATATTACTATATCTATTCGATGGTGACAGACCATCTGGTGACAGTTCAATTATTGTTTAATCGTGTTTACCACAAAGCGTTGTCAAATTGAAAACAAAACTACAAGCTGTAGCAGTGTCGTTTTGTCTGGATAAAGAAACTACAATTGGCTCTCTATTTATTCCACCCTCTATTCCTTTAAAACCCAAACCTCTTGAATCATTGCTGGGTCAATTTCCATCGCCATATTTTTTAGTTGGCGACTTCAATGGTCACAACATTCTATTGGGCTGTAAAGATAACAACAACAGAGGAGCACTTATTGAAGATTTTATTGCAAAGAACGATCTTTGCTTATACTTACCTTCACCCTGCGACAGGTCATTTGTCTTCTTTAGATCGCTCTTTGTGTCAGCCATCTCTCTTCTTAGACTATGACTGGTCTGTGATAATCAGTGCGGAAGTGATCACTTCCCTGTTATAATTGAGAACATGAAATGAACCAGATGTGGACTGCAACCAAAAATGGAAAATTAATAGGGCCGACTGGGAATTATTATTCCCCCCCCCCCCCCCCCCCACGACCGAATAGGTTCGGGGGATAGAGCGATCAGCCTGGCGTCCGTCCGTCTGTCCGTCCGCCCGTTCGTCCGTAGACGCAACCTTGTGATGGCCATTACGCCTACACCCTTTGAGATTCATTGATGGTTCTTGGCACAATTGTTCACAAGGCTGAGACGGTGTGTCATGCGCAAGAACCAGAACTCTGGATGACATACTTTTTGAGTTATCTCCCCTTTTATTAAATAGAATGACTACTTTGTGATGGCCATAACTCTAATACCCTTTGAGATATATTGATGGTACCTGGCACAGTTGTTCACAAGGCTGGGACGTTGTGTCATGTACAAGAACCACAACTCTGGTTGCCATGGTTTTTGAGTTATCTACCCTTCCAATAAAATAGAGTGACTACCTTGTGATGGCCATACCTCCAGTACCCTTTAAGATATTGTAACAACTGGCTTCAGGGTTGCCGAGTCTGGCGGTTATGCTTATTGCTAGTGAGATAGTTGCCGTGCGCACGTTTAGTATGCGAGTTTCCGGTTTCCGGTTTTGTCGTTTGGTCAGGTTTTGTAAAAGAAGAATAAAGTTAACAACAATCATCTTTTTGTCGATATTCTTGGCTTGTTACACTTGGCGTTGTCGGCAGGATTTGTATTCAAGACAACTGTTATATTGGGAGACTCAAGACTCAAAGGGTTGCGTCGTTTTGAGGGTTTCCGGGCGCAAAATATTCATCTCAATATTCGGTCCGGTGCAAAGTTGAGCGATCAGAAACGTTTCATTAAACAACGATGGTTGAGACATATCCGTGGTAGAAAATTACATCTTGTATGCCTGGGCATAAATGATATCCCTGAAAACATTGGTACTTTGAGCACCCCTCGTCAACAAGAAGAACTGTCGAAAGTAAAAGGAAAATTTAATTCTGTCATTGACAATATCAAAAGGTATCACCCACAGAGCCAGACAGTTTTTGCCACCATTCCCCCAAAAGATGTTCGAAAATCTGCAGAGAAATATCCACATAAATCTCTTATTTCGGCTGAAAATGTGACTGAAATCATTCAATTAGATTTTGAGAATTTTGTAGAAAAAATAAACAATACTATAAATTCATTTAATAGGGATGAAACAGGTAATAATTTGGCCTTACACAAGTTTATTAGAATCCGCCGTGGTAACCGGCGAAGCAAATTCTATTATGACAAATTTCGAGATGGGCTTCACCCATTCCGTGAACTTAAACGGGTGTGGGCAAACGAAATACTGAAAATCAAAGTGCAGCTTGGGTTTTAATAAATTAGCTATATCCGAGCCCACAGGCCGGATCGTGTAACAGAAAATTTCCATCATTTGACAGTGGAATGAAAAAAAAAATCAAAATAACAATAATAAAGTGTATTGTATACAGTCGCCGTGTGAGTTCGAGTGGTCACGCACGATCGTTATTCGTGCTATGTGTGAATTGCCATTTATGTGAAAAATAATCAAAATAACAATAGTAAAGTGTATACAGTACAGTCGCCGTGTGAATTGACATTTATGCTGAAATTTGAATAATCTACAGTACAGGCCACGCAAAAGAACCAATTTCGAATCATCTACAGTACAGGCCACGCAAAAACTCCAAAACACTCCGCGAAATATCAAGCGTACTCGGTGTAATCTGAATGACTATACAGTGTATGCAGGCCTGTTTCAAGATACAAGATTATGAGAAGGTAATCTTTATGATTATTAATACCTGTAAAAATGTCCAATAAAAAGAAAATCAAGTCCTTGGAAGCACAAGTTGAAGCTTTAAAGGAAGAGCTTAGACTTGAAAGAGTAAACACTCTAGCTTCTTTTAAAACTGAATCAGTTATAGATGAAGGCCCATTAAGTGGTAAAATGGGAAACATGTCAATGAAAACAGAAGAGTTAACACCATCAGCCTCAGCTTTTCAACCTTTTCCCTTGCCCTCAGGTATGATGAAAGCAACAGAGGTTAAGCCTACTTCATTTAAAGGATCTGTTTCAGAAGATTGGATTATGTGGTTAAGAAATTATGAAGTTATTGCTAACCTTAACAAATGGCCTGACCAATTTAAATTAACTAGATTGGTTACTGTTCTGGAAGGAGATGCCAATTCAAAATATCGGGAATGCTCTGATACAGAAAGAGGCGACTGGGACAGCCTAGTGAAGGCATTAACAAAGAAGTTTGCTCCAGAAAGTAATAGGGCTACATTTCAAGCAGCACTGGAAACAAAACTGCGCAAAAAGGAGGAGTTCTTAGATTCATATATGAATTCAATTAAAACATTGGCTCGAAAAGCCTTTCCTGACCGGGATGGAAGTTATAGGGACATAATGGTAAAGAAATACTTCATAGATGGACTGGAAGAGTCTTTAAGATTATGGGTTTTACAAGCTAATCCTACGTCTGCAGATGAGGCACTCCAGGTAGCTTTGAGGACTGAGGCCAACATGCGTCAAAAACACAAGCTGTTGCTACTGCTGCTGCAACGGTGAATCAAACAAATCAAACCACAAGCACGACTGATTTAGCAGAAGCCATAGCATTGGCGCTAGAGAAAAGAGGAATTGGGAATCAACAGAACTTCCCAATGAGAAGCAGAGGTCGAGCCAGAGGAAGTTTTAGGGGAAGAGGTCAGTCTAGGAGACCAGGACGAGTAATCTGTCACTCATGCGGACAAGAAGGACATTATTGGAGGGATGCCATATGCCCAAACTCTCCAAAGAATCAGGGAAACGACAGTGGGGCGGGAGGGTGGAATTGGGTGGTTCAACTCCTCTTCCGTCCCGGTTACATGAGCCGAGAAATCAGAATGTAATGGTTCCTATATCAATGCTATGATAAATGGCGAGCTGGAGGTGCGTTCACTTCTTGACACTGGAGCCCAAATTACACTTTTAAATGAGGCGGCTTGTGAGCAGCTGAAGACAAGAATTAATGTAAAGCCAACATCTTTAGCTGTTAATGGACCTAGTTCCTCTCAGTTTGGATATAGTTGGTGAAACAGACTTAATGATAGGAATTGGAGAGTATATGTTTTGCTGGCCTGTGTACATATGTAAAAACCTGAGAGAAACAATGTTATTAGGTGATGATTTTTAAAAGCAAATAGGGGAGTGATAGACTATGAATCAAAGACGTTGAGAATTAATGGAAAATCTACGGATTTGTTATGCACACAAACTCTTGAATTGTCTCGGGTAAGTTTGAGTGAAACAATAATTATACCACCTAGAACTGTTTGTAACATTGTATGTAATGTAGCAGGGAGTAGTGTGCGTGAAGGCTTAACAGGGATTCTGGAGCCAAAGCAAGCTTTTGAAGAAAAGTATCAGCTAGGTATCGTTAAGGTTGCAGCAGTTGTTCAAAAAGGGAAAATCCCTGTGAGACTGTTTAATCCGAATGAATCAGAGACAAAGGTTTGGAAAGGTAGTTCACTCGGAAACTTAAGTCCCTTACTTTATGCTGAATCAATGAGATCTGAAAAAGTTCCAGCTCATTGCTATCACAGCTAGAGAAACAGTCCAAGCAACTCAGCTGCAGTATCTAACATAGGAAATCCTATAATATACGAGAAAGAAGAAATAAAAAGTAGGTTCACAATTAGAAATCCAAACATACCTGAAAAAGAAAGGGAACTGCATTATGAAATCTTGGCCAAACATTCTAAGGTTATAGCTTCGAGCCCATATGCCATTGGTTGTTTGAAATCAAATGTGATTAAACATAACATTGATACAGGCTCAGCAACTCCAATTAAGGTTCCTGTTCGACGAATGGCACCAATAAAAAGAGAAATCATCCGTGAAGAAGCTCCATCCAACATCACAGAACTAAGGTCGTTTTTGGCACACTGTGGATATTATCAAAGGTTTATAGCAGAGTATGCTGATATAATAGCACCCCTCCGCAAGTTGGACAAACAGAATGTTCAGTTCGTTCGGAATGAAGAGTGTTCAAGTGCATTTAATGCTCTTAAAAGTGCTTTATGTTCAACTTCAGTTTTAGCTTATCCTTGCTATGAACTACCCTTCATACTTGATGTAGATGCCAGTGAAAATGGTCTAGGGGCAACATTGTCTCAGATACAGAATGACGAAGAAAGACCCATAGCTTTTGCGGCAAAAGCATTCCAAGGAGGACAGAAAAACTACTCTACTGTTTATCGAAAGGAAATGTTGGCATTAGCTTGGGGATTAGACCATTTTGAATCATACATATATGGTCAGCAACTTACATGAGGCTTTATTAGCCGAAACTACGTAGTATGACCCATCTTCTTTCTTATGAATGTTTTCATTGCTCTTAAAGGAACTCATTTTTGATTTTTATTTGCCTTCACTGCAGCTGGTGTTGTGCCGTGTGGCGGCCGTAAAACGTCTCCCCGTACATCAACCATAGTGCAGTTTATATTTTACTTTTGGTCCTTTGAGATCAGCGTGAATATTCTGAGAAATCAGAAATAAATTATAAGTTTAGACTCAAATTCTAGACAGGTTTTTCATTATTTGGACCTCATTTTGATTTGTATTAGTCTTTGAATCGACTGCCTATTCGAAATTCGCAAAATTACAGTATGCTTCCTCTGGCTTTCTTTGCCGGATCATTACAGGGTCACTGATGAGGCTTTATTAGCCGAAACTACGTAGTATGACCCATCTTTTTTCTTATGAATATTTTCATTGCTCTTAAAGGAACTCATTTTTGATTTTTATTTACAGTACGAACAGACAATCAAGTATTGTCATGGCTGAAAACAACAAAGAACATGCGTGGTCCACAGGCAAGGTGGCTCGAACGTATAATGGAGTTTATGCCATTTAATTTTGAGCATCGTCCTGGGAGGCTACATTTAAATGCTGACGGCTTGTCACGTTTCCCATGGGATAGATTCCAGAACAATGATTATCTGGAAGAAAGCAATGAAAACAACTATGTTCACAATGATGGTTATCTGTACAGAGTCACAGATAGTGATACTACAAACAAAACATTCATGAATAATTGGACTCTTGGCCCAATGAGTGGTTGAAAGCATAGTGAAATTTCTGAGTCTCAAAAGAAAGACAAAGTAATCTCCTGTGTTTTGAGTTGGTTAAAGGAAGGCCAAAGGCCGGAGGAAGAAATGATGTATGGTTCTAGTAAGGAACTTTGGTCTTACTGGCACCAATATGATCGGCTTTGTGTCAAGGATGATGTGTTGTACAGGATTTGGTGGAAACCTGGCATACATGAAATATCCCACTATCAGCTAGTCCTTCCAACATCAATGAAGGATCTTGCATTGTATAGTCTACATGATTATGCTGGACATCTGGGTTGTGATAAAACCATAGATAAGATCCGTGAACGGTTCTATTGGTTTAATTTGAGAGATGAGACTGAACTCTACATTAAACAGTGCCTGGTATGCCAAGAATTTAAACATCCACAGAGAAAACAAAGAGCACCAATGAAAAACATTAAGGGTGGCTTTCCTTTAGAAAGACTAGGAATCGATTGTGTTGCCCCCCTACCCATGACAGAAGATGGGAATAAATATATAACTGTTGCAGTTGACTATTTTACAAAATATCCATTTGCATTTGCATCAAGTGACATCAAGGCTGAAACTGTTGCAGACAAATTAATGGACCATGTTGTTTGTCTATTTGGTGTTCCAATGAATCTCCATGCCGATCAAGGGAGTTACTTTGAGAGCAATGTCTTTAGAAAATTTTGTGAGCTTGTGGAATTATCTAAGACTCGAACTACACCCTTTGCCCCGTGGTACAAATGGAGAGACAGAGAGAATGAATAGAACTCTTATAAGTATTTTAAAAAAATGGTAAGTGACAATCCAAGAAAATGGGACTCATTGCTCCAAAAAGCATTAATGCATTACCGCTCATCCATACATAGCTCAACAGGGTTTACACCTTACCGGCTAATGTTCGGACGCGAGATGAATCTTCCTGTTGATGTTGCTCTTAACTTGCCATCAGAGAATACTAGTCAAACAATTCCAGAGTATGTCTCCAAGCAGGCTAGTATTATTAAGGAAACAGAGGAACTTGCCAGACAGCATCTCACATTGGCTCAGGACCGTCAGAAAGAATATTATGATATTAAGAAATCTGGGAAGCCATATAAGAAGGATGACCTTGTTATGTTACTTGTGAAGGTTATTCCAACGGGGGAACCAAGAAAATTTTATAAGGAGTACGCAGGGCCTTGGAGAGTTGTGACCGTTATTTCAGATGTTGACTACAGAATCCATATGTAGGAAAGACTTGTGATAAAACACGCGGTAGGAGAAGGAAAAACAGGAAAGTAGTACATTTCAATCAGTTAAAGCTGTTCTATGGAAAGTGTGTGCAACCTGGAAGATACTGAATGGATAATCCTGATGATGTAGTAAAAGAACATGGGTTAGTTCATGAAAACAATGCAGATAATCATGAGAAAGATGAAAGTGACAGTGAAAGCGTTGTTGATGGTACAACTAGAACACAGGAAAGTGCCCACAGGCCTTCCTTATCTATGGAGTCAGAGTCTACCAGTGCCCACAGGCCTGGTCCTGTAAGAGAACACGAAGTTGTCGAGAGTGCCCAAAGGCCTCTTGAGCGCACCAGTGCCCACAGGCCTGGTCAAGAAGATGACGAAAGACAAGGTGAAACATTAGGGAGAGTCAGAAGACGTCTTGATCTGTTGTTTCCAGAAAACTCTACTGGGGTAGACAGGAGTGCCCAAAGGCCTCCTGAGGTGGTTGATATCCCTGTAGATCGAGGGCAGGCAGAACAGTTAACTGATCAGGCACATGATTCAGAAGATGCTGGTGTAGAACTAGACAGGAGAGTTCCTGAGTTGAATGAGACTGTGGTGAATGAAGACGACAGGAGTGCACACAGGCCTCCTGATGTGACTGAACAGACTAGACCAAGGCGTAATGTTCGGCTTCCATCACGTTTTAAAGACTTTGTTCTGGATAATGACTGAGAGAGAGAGATGGGAGAAGGATAGTATGTTAGTGGCAGTGTGATAGACAAAATAGACAGTGGAACAGATATTAAGAAAAGTTTTCTGTCAAGAATAATCACATATTTAATGGTCATGTAGACTCATTGTCTACATGTGGATTCATTGTCAATCTGATCATACTCAATGTCATTGTGAAATTGACAATGTTGTATGTATAATGTGTCACTAGTCAAACCAGATAGGTTAACAGTTAAAACTAAGTCTTGCAAATTGTTAATTTGAGATTCTTGCTTAATAAAGCAACAGTTTATTAAAAATTCAGAGAGGGGGAAAATGTAGCAACTGGCTTCAGGGTTGCCGAGTCTGGCGGTTATGCTTATTGCTAGTGAGATAGTTGCCATGCGCACGTTTAGTATGCGAGTTTCCGGTTTCCGGTTTTGTCGTTTGGTCAGGTTTTGTAAAAGAAGAATAAAGTTAACAACAATCATCTTCTTGTCGATATTCTTGGCTTGTTACAATATATTGATGATACCTGGCACAGCTATTCACAAGGCCGAAACGGTGTGTCATGCACAAGAACCACAACTCTGGGTGTCCTGGTTTTTTAGTTATCTCCCCTTCCAATGAAATAGAATTACCTTGTGATGGCCACATCTCCAATACTCTTTGAGATATATTGATGATACTTGGTACAGTTGTACATGAGGTTTAGCAGGTGTGTCAAGTGCAAGAACCACGACTCTGGGTGCCCTGTTTTTTTTAATTATCTCCCCTGACAATATAACATTTTGATGGCCATAACTCCAATACCCTTTGAGATATATTGATGGTACTTGGCACAATTGTATACAAGTGTTGAGAGGGCGCTTCATGCCTTAGAACCACAACTCTGGGTGCTATGGTATTTGAGTTACCCCCCCCCCCCCTCCAATATAACAGTATGACCACCTTGTGATCACCATACCTCCAATACACTTTGAGACATATTGGTGGTACTTGATGCAGATGTACATGAGGTTAAGCAGGTGTTTCACGCTCAAGAATTACAACTCTGGGTTCTCTGGTTTTTTACTTATCCCCCCCTGACAGTATAACCTTGTGATGGCCATACCTCCAACACCTTTTGAGATATACTCAGTCAAAAAAAGTTCCTATACGTAAAATTGCTTCTGTTACCATAGCTACTACAGATAAAAACTACACAAAGTTTGTTATGTTTTGGTAAGAAGACTCATTTTTCCGTGCAAAAGCCCCATTCGTTTTTGTTTTAATAAACACATCATCGTAAAACTATTGCTTTAAACACCCAAGGGATCACTGTGTCATTTTCGCAGAGAAAATCATTAAAACATGTTATGATTTTTAACATCACAAAATTTACCTGTACCCTACATTCTAAAATTTGATACATGTTACATTTCTTTAGATACCGTTTGCGTCTATTCACAAAAGATTTGGAACTTAAGTTGAACCAGCTACGAGAAACAGGCTATCACATGTTGACATCCAAATCTTAGAAGTGTGCGCAAATGCTGCTTTCAATGGGAACTCAATAGAAAATCTCAATCGATAGTGCTACATGCTACATGATTTTTCTGCATCTTTTAACATCATGATGAACAGCAATGGTGGAAACAAAGCGTTTTTTTGAAAAAAAAATGACAGCAGCCCGAAAATTGCTATATTTTTAATTGCAAGGGAGATAATTTGAGAATTTCACAAATTAAAACCTCGCTTATAATGGGAGATCACGAGATATTGTAAAAGTTAAGTGTTATCCGATGTTCAGAGGATATTGTCTTCCATCTTAGAAAAAAAAGAGATTTCTGCGCATGCGCAATGCTCATTTTCTACCAAAATCTTTCTTGGCACATATTGCAAGGCAACTCTGGAGCAGAAAGGCATGGGCAAATGTAAGTTTGAGCATACTTTAGCTAAACGTCCCATTTACATGTCTATAGCCAAATTTAGCTCAATAGCTGCCAGATACCCGGAGGTTGGTATAGTTACTTTTTTGACTAAGTATATATTGAAGGAGCTTTGCGCAATTGTATACAAGGTACAGAAGGGGTGTCATGTGGAAGAACCATAACTGTTGGTGCTGTGATATTTGAGTTATCTACCCTTCCAATATAACAGTATGACCAGCTTGTGATCACCATATCTCCAATACCCTTTGAGACATATTGCTGGTACTTCATGCAGAAATACATGAGCTTAAGCAGGCATGTCATGCGCAAGAACCACAATTCTGAGTGTCATGGTTTTTGAGTTATCTCCCCCGACAGTATAAAATTGTGATGGCCATAACTGCAATACTTTTGTGATATATTGCTGGTTTAATCCTGGTGCACTTTCTATTGGTGAACAATCTTCTGAAGGCCATATTGGCTTTTGGTCGGGGGATTTGCCATCATTTCCGATGGCTATTTTGCCATAAGTTGTGTGCAGAAGAGTTTTCAATTGATCACTTTCAGTTGAATCACCTGACATTTTTTTCTGATTCACATATTGGCTTATTAAAATATCAGAACAATGCATTCCAAAGACCTCCACGAATCCTAAGAAAAGCAAACCTTGGTTTAATAATGATTGTAAAGAAGCTATCAAAAAACCAAAGCAGGCTTTAAATAAGTTCTGCAAAAGTCCAACTACAGAAAAACTAAACGATGTTAAACCTTTTAGAGCTAAGGCTCGGCGAACAATCCGAGCTTCAAAACGAAAGTCAGAAGTCTCCGTGGTGTAGTGGTTACGCTACTAGCGTTATAAACCAGGGGTCGCAGGATCGATTCCGGGCTTCTCCAGTGTGTCGGATGAGTCTTTAAACCGAGGTCCCGTCTCCGTATGATCTTAGCTGTTGGTGGGACGTAAAATCAAACACTCAATCAAAACGAAAGTCATGGAGGGAATATGTCTCAAAATTGAACTAAAAACCCCCATTAAAAAGGTTTGGGACATGGTACGAAAAATTTCAGGTAAACCAAGGTCCCCTAGTTTTACACATTTAAATACATGTTTTGACACAAAAGCTTCAACTATACAGATATTTCAGCGTTGAAAAGGTTTGGGATATGGTACGAAAAATTTCAGGAAAAAACAAAGTTCCCATTGTTTTACACATTTAAATACTGGTTTTGACACAAAAGCTTCAACTAAAAAGATATTTCAGATACTCTTGGTAGCACACTCTTGAGACATTCTTCATCGCGAAATTATTCTGACACTTTTAGAAATTTCAAATAGGACCAAGAGAAAAGAAATCTAAACTTCAAATCCCTCAATCACGAAGAATACAACAAACCTTTCAACTTATCGAACGAGTTGAAGAAAAATCACCGGCCCCGATGAAATTCATTATCAGATGCTTAAGCATCTGCCAAAAAGTTCTCTTTCAACACTTTTAGATATCTTTAATAATATTTGGGAAAAGGGGTCTGTCCTGAGAGCTGGTGTTTAGCTTCCAAAACCAGGGCAATGAATACGCTGACAAGAAAGCAAAGGAATCGCTCACTCTTGATCCGTCTGTTTTTAAAATTCCTTTTAATAATTGTAAACCACTTATCAACAGATACATCTTGTCGGAATGGCAAGGCGAATGTGACCGGGCAATAAATAACAGACTCCAGGCCATTTAACCTTTCGTTGGAACAAAATGATCTCCTTCACAGTTTTGCAGGAAAGAGGGTGTAGTATCAACGCGACTGCGCATTGGCCTAGAGGTACTCATTCTTATATTTTAAATGGTGATGATCAGCCTTCTTGTGTAGGATGTGATCAGCCATTCACTGTTAAACATACCTTAATTGAATGCGTATACTTTTCACAGTCCCGTAAATATACTTCAAAGCTGGCACTTTGCAACAATTGTTTCAAGATGTAGCTGTTGATAATATTATCGTATTCTTAAAAGAAATTGGACATTTTCATAAGATTTAATTTTGTTTCATATTTTTATACATTATCATTCTCACTTTTACAACTTTTAATATTCTCATAATTCTACATAGTTTTTGATCATTAAACGATTGACGCTTATGACCCACAAAGAGGGTTGGCGCGTCGTTAAATTCGAAATCATCATCATCATATTCTTAGACTATGACTGGTACGTCTATGAGGATCAGTACGGAAGTAATCACTTCCCTGTTATAATTGAGAGTGTAAACGAACCAGATAAGGACTGTAACCAGAAGTCGAAAATGAATAAAAATGAATAAAACCGGCTGGGAATTATTCCATAATTTATGTGAAGAAGGGTTGTCAATTGATTACTTTAATGGATCATCTGACATTGTTTCTGCTTTCGCAGATTCACTTATTAATATATCAGAACAATGCATTCCAAAGACCTCCACAAATCCTAAGAAAATCAAACCTTGGTTTAATACTGCCATTGAAAGATTCCATCAGACATTAAAAACATATAGGATCATATTGTTTTGACACAGAAAAGGATTGAGATGAAGGCATCCGTTTGCTGTCAGAGAATCTGTGCAAGAATCTCTCGGCTTCAGTCCATTGGAATAAGTATTTGGCCATACTGTTCGTGGTCTTTTGAAACTTCTGAAAGAGAAATTTCTCTCTAATGATGACACTTCCCTAAACATACTTCAGTATATGTCTGATGTCAAAACTAGACTTTCAAAAGTCTATTGAGGCTACTCGGATCAATCTACAATCAGCCCAAAGAAAAATGAAACACTTGTATGACATAGGTACAAAAGAAAGGAATTTTAAACCAGGTGATAAGGTACTAGCTCGTTTGCCTTTTCGTGGAAAATATTTGCAAGCCAGGTATTATGGTCCATACACTGTAGACAAAAACGTCATTTAAATTACATAATTAACACTCCTGAGAGGTACAAGCCAAAGCAGCTGTGTCATATCAACATGCTTAAAGAATACGTTGATGGGGATAATGCATCTTTAACATCAGTGAATCTAGTTAGCTCTCTTCCACTTAATTCATGCGAAAACGACTGTGAGGATATTATTTCAGTGATATCTGATCCCACATAATCAAATATGTTCTATAGACGGGTTATCCTTCGGAAGCAAGGAATACACCACAGAACTGGAAAATATGTAGTGTTGGGCCAGACTGGCTAGTTTCGGCCAATTATGCCTCATCAGTGACCCTAAAGTATTTTAAAAATTCCATAAGGGAACCAATGAACCCAAACGACAAGAAAATATAAACTACACAATAATGTAGGACAGGGAGACTTTTTACGGCCGCCACACATTCCCAGACACCAGCTGTAGTGACGTTAAATATATTCAATACAAGGGGAAGCAAGGAATACACCACAGAACAGGAAATGTGAAGTGTTCATGTTTTCTGGGCCAGACTAGCTAGTTTCGACCAATTAGGACTCATCAGTGACCCTCAAATATTTTCAAAATTCCACAATTTAACCAATGATCCCAAATGACAAGAAAATAAGATGATGATGATGATTTCGTGTTTATCGACGCGTCAACCCTCTTTGTGGGTCATAAGCGTCAAACGGTTAATGGTTAAAGGCATTGAGAATTATGAGGATATTAAAAGTAAAAAAGTTAGTTTGATATGTATAAAATCTTAAACAGTTAAATCTTATGAAAAAGTCCAATTTCTTTTAAGAATAAAATAATATTTTCAAAAGGTACATCTTGAAACAATTGTTGCAAAGTGTCAGCTTTGAAGTATAAGTTACGGGACTGTGAAAAGTCTATATATTCAATTAAAATATGTTTCACGGTGAATGGCTGATCACAGCCTACGCAGGAAGGCTGTTCATCACCATTTAAAATATAAGAATGAGTAACTCTAGTATGGCCAATGCGTAGTCGTGTTAATACTACATCCTCTTTCCTGGAAAACTGTGGAGGAGAGCACCTTGATCCAACGACAGGTTTAATGGCATGGAGTTTGTTATTTATTGCACGGTCCCATTCGCCGTGCCATTCCGACAAAATGTATCTGTTGATAAAGGGTTTAAAATTATTAAAAGGAATTTTAATAACAGACGGATCAAGGTTGAGCGATTCCTTTGCTTTCTTGTCAGCAAACTCATTGCCGACAATGCCAATATGGCTCGGAAGCCAACAAAACAAGATTTGATGCGTTTTAGAAATTTCATGATGTTTTTCGATCAGTTTTTGTATTTGAGGATTTTTAGATGATGAATGGTCTAAAGCCTTAAGCACAGAAAGTGAATCAGAAAATATAATTGCTTTTTGAAATGATGAAGAACTGATAAAATCTAAAGCTAGGTCTATTGCTTTGGCTTCAGCTGTAAAAATAGATGAACCATCTGGAAGGCGCAAGGTTTGGTGTGTATCTTGAGAAACATACGCACAACCAACTTTTTCTCCTTGTTTGGAACCATCAGTATGGACATGTTGGTAATCATCATAACGTGACTGCAGTACCTGAAAGTTTTGTTTGAGTAGCATTGGATTTGATTCGGATTTTTGCCATCATGTAAGTCAAACAGAATAGAAGTGTGTATCACTTGTGTCTTTTGGTTTTGGATGGCCATATGACCATTTTGTGGGAAAGTAACTGTCCTTATGACCTTCCTTTGTTTAGGTTTCCATTATGGTCTGGTCGCTTGTATGTTTGTATTTCTTTCCCTTTGGTGTCTTTTATGGGTGGAGTAAGTTAATTGTATCAATTCCTGATCTTTGTTTTACTTCTACTTTTTAATACACCAAGATGGAACTTCGGCGGTTTCATGTTTTTGAATATTTTTAAGGTCGATACCTGAATTTTCTAGCAGTGGTAAAATACGTAATCCAAAAGGTTTGATTGCTGTGGGTTTAGTTTCATACTTATCTACAAATTGAGGTGGAAATGAAATTTTGGATGCCGGGTTAGATGGATTTGCAGCAAGTCTAATAGCATACTGAAGAGAAAGTTTCTCTCTGCGCGAAGTAAAAGATTGTTCACCTGCTTCTACATACCCGTTTTATTTTGCAATTTGGTCATTTCGTACCCACTTTGGTCATTTCGTACCCTATTTGGTCATTTCGTACCCACTTTTAATTTTTTTTGGGAAAGGTTTTTGGTTATTTCGTACTCTCTTTAGTCATTTAGTACCAACTTTTAATTTTTCTGGGAAACGTTTTCGGTTATTTCGTACCCAATTTTTCAAACGTAGGTACCAAATGACTTTGGTATGATATGAATTGTTTTAAAGCTTTTCTGTAGGTCACCTGAGCCGAATGTCCAGGGGGAGCTGTTGTGATTGGTCACCGTCCGTCGTCGTCCGTCCGTATGTCCTTTCACAATTTCTTTAAATGACATCTTCTCAACCACTGAAGAGATTTTGACGAAACCTGGCAAAATGGTCTGTGGATGGACCTCTCTAAAAGATGTTCAAAGAATTCCATTCCATGCAAAACCTTGGTAACCATGGCAACAAAAAAAGGGGAAAACTAGAAAAACTTTAAAAAATATTCTTGTCTTGAAACCAGAAGTCCAATGTCTTTGATATTTGGTATGACGCTTCATCTAGTGGACATCTACCAAGATTGTTAAATTTAGAGCCACGGGGCCAAAAAAATGGCCCGCCCCGTGGCCCAGCTGTTTTACATAGGCTTATACATGGAAAACCTTCAAAAATCTTCATCTCTGAAACCAAAAGGCCCAGGTAATTGATGTCGAGGCGGCTTTAACGAATTTCAACAATCTTTGCTTGGAGCAGAAATATGAAAAAAGTTTTTATCGGAAAATTCTCTTTAATAAATATGTAAAGAAGGATAGAAAGAACGAATAAGATATAATAAATAAATAATTCCCAGATACGATATGACCAAATGACTTGGGTACGCATTGACTATTTTGAAGTCATTTCGTAACCGTTTTGGTTAATTCGTACCTTTTGGTCAATTTGTACCCATGTACGAAATGACCAAAACGGTTACGAAATGACTTGGGTACGAAATGGTTGTTAGTGGGTACGAAATGACCAAAAAACGGGTACGAAATGACCAAAATGGTACGAAATGACTAGGGTACGAAATGACTTGGGTACGAAATGACCGGTTACCTTGTTATGAAAGAGACTTCATTTTGTCGCTTTCCATTGATAACCAATCTGAAATTATTGAAGCTTTCCTTATGGCCTTCCTTTGTTTAGGTTTCTGTAACAGGTGAAAAAATGCTAATTGTAGTATATAAGAACTGTCAGTCAAAAGTTCTAGGAGGAGCTTAGAAATTGAGATGCATGTTTGCATGCTGTAATATGATTATTAAGCGGTGAGCACTCGAATAGAATAGTTCAATAAACCAATGGTGTTCCTTTAATTGCACCCCACAGTAAAACATTACAATGGCGACGAATACGGGATTTTATTAACGGACTCAAACCAATGTTTGTCTTGCGGAGATAAAATTTTGTCGAACTAATGAAAAAACAAATGTGAAAACAAACACGTAAATTAAAAACAAGTGTAGTTAAAACAAGAAAAGAAATCAATTATGGCGACAAAATTGGATATTTCGAGTCCAGGACATTTTCGTGTCACAGGAGAACAAACGAATTTAAATAAATCATGGGAACAGTATCTCAAACGGTTCGAGTATTATATCAAGGCCGCAAACATTACCAAAGATGAGCAAAAGCGTGCACTTTTATTACATGTCGCTGGGACAGAAGTGCAGGACATTTTTGAAACATTTGAGGACCCAGGTACGACCTATGATGAGGCCACAACATTGCTCTCAGACTACTTCAAACCAAAGAAAAACATTTCTTATGAACGTCATGTGTTCCATAAAACAACACAAACCAAAGAGGAAACAACAGATAACTATATCGTAAGGTTATCAAAACTTGCTATTTCATGTGAATTTACGGACCAGAAAGAAAGAATCCGAGACCAAGTTGTAAACGGATGCCACTCTACCCGACTGAAGAAAAAGTTACTGGAAGAACAAAACTTGACTCTTGATAAGTTACAATCAATAGCAAGGACTTTCGAACTTTCAGAAACGCACTCGAAAAAAATGGAAAGCCACGACATCCAAAATAATGGCACCACTAATGGCACAGAGGAAGTAAACCGGGTTCGAACCAACCGCCGTGGACGTGGACGATCGAGTAATGGAGCTAGACCAAAACAAACTACCCATCCACCCAGAACACAGCCGACATATACGAACAGAAACCCAAGATCACACCCATCGCAACATAAACGTAACCAACCAGGACGCAGATACGGGGCTGAAACAGCTTTGTGCTACCGGTGCGGAGAAACTGGTCATTATGGAAATGCCTGTGAAAAGACAAAAGGAGTTACTTGTTTTGCTTGTAATGGAAAAAATCACTTTTCTCACATGTGCAAATCAAAAGTGAAAAATGTCAATGTGCTTATGGATAATGACAATTCCAGTGGGGATGAAAGGGATGAAATTTTCACTCTAAACGGTAAGAACGACGCCACTATTTCTTTGACAGTTGAAGGGAAGATAATTAATTTCTTAATTGATAGTGGGGCATCAGTAAACGCAATTGACAAAAGCATATATGAGCAGATAAAAACACCAGAGACTTCTTTACAACATTCAGAAGCCAAAATTTACCCTTATGGCGAGACCTCACCCCTAAAACTATATGGCAAAACAAAATTAAACATGCAAATTGGCCAATCCACACACCCTGTAGAATTTCAAATCATACATGGTAAAGGTAAGCCGTTATTAGGCCGTAAAACTGCATCAGAGCTAGGTTTACTGCATATCGGTAGGATAAATACGGTAACAAGTACACATGAAAATACTGAATCAATATTGAGGTCATATGAGGATAGATTCATCGGCACAGGTAAACTCAAAGATTTTCAGCTAAAGCTGCATATCGATAAATCTGTGACCCCAGTAGCTCAAACAGCACGACAAATTCCATTTAAAATGCGAAAACAGGTTGAAAAGAAAATCGACCAATTAGAGAAATGCGATTTAATTGAAAAGGTTACAGGACCAACCCCATGGGTATCGAACCTAGTCCCTGTTCCAAAGAAAAACAATGACATACGGTTAGCTGTTGACATGAGACAAGCTAACAAAGCAATATTACGGGAAAGGTACCCTTTACCAAATATTGATGATACCTTAGAACAAATGAACGGTGCATGTCTGTTCAGTCGATTAGATTTGAATGATGCGTTTATGCAGATCGAGGTTGAAGAAAAAAGCAGATCAATCTTGACATTTGTTACCCCCAACAAAGGCATGTACAGGTTCAAACGTTTAATTTATGGCATAACGCCCGCCAGTGAAATATTTCAACGCTTAATGCAGCAAATATTTGAAGACATACCAGGCTGTAAAGTAATCATCGATGACATCATCATTTATGCTGACAATCAAGAAAATCATGACAAAATCTTGAAAATGGTATTGACTAGGCTACGCGACAAGAACTTGACATTAAACAAAAACAAATGCGAGTTTAACAAGGCAGAATTAAAATTTATGGGACACACCTTATCTTCCCAAGGAATTAAAATAGACAGTATGAAAGTGAAAGCTATCCGTGATGCGACCCCACCTACAAATGCTAGTGAGGTTAAGAGTTTTCTAGGTCTTGTGGGATTTTGCTCAAAATTTATCCCGCATTACGCGACAGTTGCGGAACCATTGCGAAAAATCACCAGGAAAAATGTTCCCTGGGAATGGTCGTGCGACCAGCAGAATGCGTTTGAAAAACTCAAACAGTGTCTCACGAGCGCTGAAGTAATGGCCTATTATGATCAAGATGCTGAGACATACTTAGTCGTTGACGCGAGCCCATACGGACTCGGTGCAATCTTAAATCAAAGACAGAAAAACGGTGACATTAGACCTGTCGCATATGCAAGTCGAACGCTTACATCAGTAGAGCGACGTTACTCGCAGTCGGAGCGAGAAGCTCTTGCCGTATTATTTGGCATACAGAGATTTCATGTTTATCTATATGGCATGAAATTTACGGTGCATTCAGACCACCGTGCGTTAGAGAGGATTTTCACCTCTGCACACCAAACAACAGCTAGAATTCAAAACATGGTCTTGAAACTGCAGCCGTACGACTTCAAAGTAGAATATGTACCGGCACACTTAATGACAGCAGATATTTTATCCCGCGCCCCGGTCTCTGAAACAGACACCGCCACGTGCGACATTACAGAAAACCACATTAATTACATTTTGTCTAGCAGTTTACCAGTAGCGGTGACTTTAGATGAATTGAGACACGCGTCGGAATCTGACCCAATATTGTGCAAAGTTCGCAAATGCATTGAATCAAACAGGTGGATCAAAAGCAACCAATTAAAACCTTATTATCAGATAAGAACTGAGCTTTCAGTCAAGGACTCAATTATTCTCAAGGGCAACAAACTAGTTATACCCCCAGCGTTGCAGAAGCGACTGCTTAAAATAGCTCATGAATCACACAGAGGTATAGTAAAAACAAAACAATTATTACGAGAAAAAGTATGGTGGCCCAGAATTGATGAGCATGTAGTTGAAATGATAAAGACATGTCACGCATGCCAAATGACATCTACTCCCCCGCGTGATCCTCCAGTAGTCATGACTAAATTGCCAGCCGGACCTTGGAGAGAGCTTGCAATGGACATAACTGGACCCTTTGAAAATAAATACTACATTCTGGTTATTATTGACTACTACTCACGCTTTCCTATGGCGGAAATTTTAATTTCCATAACCAGTCAATCTATAATCAATCAGTTAAGAAAATGGTTTGCTATTTTTGGCCTACCATTAATCATAAAGACCGACAATGCGGCGAATTTTGTGAGTACTGAATTTGAAGACTTCTTGAAACAAAATGGCATCAAACATTTTCGCTCTTTGCCTTATATGGCACGGCAAAACGGTCTTGTTGAAAATTTCAACAAATCTTTGAAGAAATGCGTGAAAACTGCAATTTCAGAAGACAAGAACTGGCGCGAAGAACTTCAAACATTTCTCTTACATTACAGAGCAACAAAGCACTGCACAACAAACAAATCACCATCTGAGTTGCTAATGAACAGAGAAATCAAAACAAAACTCCCTGAATACCACACCTATAAAATACCAAAATCTTTGCAAGTCAGAGATATGCAACAGAAGGCAAATATTAAATTTTATGCCAATAAAACAAAACCCCCTAATTTTAGGAAATTTACATCAGGCCAAAATGTGCTGATATTGAGACAAGAAAAGGGGAAAATTTTACAAAATTGGCGTAACAAGGTTTACAGGGTCATTCAGCAAAAGGGGTTATCTGTCAAACTTCAAGGAGAAAGTGGTGAAGTTCTGTATCGTAGTGTTAATCATGTGAGACCATACTATTATCCAGCCAGTGTTGTACAAAAAACTTCTGGGATAATAAATCAGAGAGAACTCAGAAACAGAAAAACACTGAAGTGTCCAATCAGATATCGTGATGATTGAAAGACCTAACGCTTCTTGTGTGGTAAGGCAGTGACATTTAATAACTATATCAATTACTTGTCAGAGACAGGATGTATTTTAATATATTCAAAACAAGAACTGCTTTGAACAGTTTAGAAATAATTAGCAATAACTGTTGAAATAAATGGTTTGGCAGTTCAATTTCAATCTTTCATTAAATGTCGACACCAAACTGCGACATACATGAACTTTATCAAATTACATTCTGATGCTTACTAAGCAATTATTTTCCGTAATTGATATGTTTGCCTTTTTTTCTCCAATTCAGAATGAGAAGCGATGCAACAATTGTTCTATATAATATATATGTTTTTTTTTCTTCTTTTTTTCAAAGTAGGAGAAGAGTGTAGTATATAAGAACTGTCAGTCAAAAGTTCTAGGAGGAGCTTAGAAATTGAGATGCATGTTTGCATGCTGTAATATGATTATTAAGCGGTGAGCACTCGAATAGAATAGTTCAATAAACCAATGGTGTTCCTTTAATTGCACCCCACAGTAAAACATTACACTAATCACCTTTACCCGGCCGGGGATCGAACCCGGTCCGCCAGATCGACAGGCCAACACTCTACCGCGTCGCTATAAAAGCCGGCTTGTACCGCAAGGCAGTACTAGTGTGCTATATACCTATACCCTATGACATTCTCCCCCTCCACATTGAAATTCGTCCTCAAATTTCTGGGAGTCCGAGAATCACGTGAAATGATACTCAAGGAGTTTTAATGCACATATGTGGGTTATTTACGGTGGGCGCCAAATGTAACAGGTGAAAAATTGCTAATCCTAAAACACAGCCAAAATGGAAGTGTCATATAAAAATACATTATTTACGCGCTGGACTGGAGAGAGGAAATATAACAGAACTATTCAATTCTTACGAAATTATTCACCCTTCCACGAAAGCACAAGCCAGAAGCACGAACCGGCCACGGTCTGATTGGGATAGCCCCCACCTAGGTTGTAACCAACCCATGTCCAAGCAAGAGCGAAATCATGTCAAGGCGAAATTTTCAATAATACAATTTTCCAACTAGAACTTTCTCGCCAGTTTGCAGTCAAGTGCACCACGTATCAACGGCACTCTAACAACACACAGGCTCTCTAGAGACGCTATGATAAATCATGCACCGTCAACCAACTGCAACCAAGCAGAAGCTGAACTTAAGAAAAAAACAAAGGGTCAGCAGAATTGCATTCCAGTGCGGCACGTGCCAAGAGCACTCTGACAACATACAAGCTCTCCAGAGACGCCATGACAAGCCATGCAACGTCACTCGACTGCAACCCAGCAACCCATTTAAATGAAAACTTTTTGTTTCGAAGCCTCTCTCCAGAATATATTTAGCGTAATTGTCACACGCTCCCCTCCCCCTCTGTGAAAAAATGTCGTCTCGACATTTCAATTAAAAAAAATAAAACACACGCACAGGAAACCAGGAAACCATGTCAGCTGTTAATTCAGTTAAAAACATTCGAAAATTTAAAATAACCAGTCCCCTCTTGCCTGCCACCTTGGTTTCTGCCTATGCCTTGTAGGACGTGTTTGAGGTCGCAATTCTGGTTGAGACCCCGGAGCAGGACTGAAGGGTTTCGCCAAAGGATTCAATGACGATCTCTCTGGGGGTATCACCACACTAGGGGATACCGGTGCATCCAGCATGTTCGCACTATCTGGAACTGCAGAGTCTGGTGCAGGTGAGGCTGCACTACCTGCCGCTCCACTCGGAACATTGATATCACCGGTGACGGTTGAGAACTGCTATTTGGTGATATATCTGTATCCGCGGAGCGTTGTTTGGATGCTGGAAGGGCCATGAATGGAAGAAGAAGATTCCTGTGCAGCATCCTCCGGATGCTCCTCCCATGTTCACGTTTGACAACGTACACAGGAACCTCTGTATTTGGCTGTTCAACAACCAAGTATACATCTTTCTCCCATTTATCTGCCAGCTTGCACTTTCCCCTCAGTCCGACGTTGCGAACGAGTACACGGTCACCGGGCAAAAGCTGGGCATCCCGAGCTTTGAGGTCATAAGTTTCCTTATTCCTTCTGCCCTGGCGACGGGCCTCCTTGGTAGCTGTCTTATAGGCAAAGTCGAGCCTCTTTTTCAGATCGGCTGCAAACTTTGTCTGGTTAGCATGCCTACTCTCTGGATTTATGCCTAGAAAGGCATCCACCGCCAGTCTAGGGTGTCGCCCGAACATTAAATAATGCGGGGAAAATCCAGTGGTCTCATGACGGGTTGAGTTGTAGGCATGAACCAAGGGCGCAACGTAGGACTTCCAGTTAGACTTCTGGTCATCCTCCAAAGTACCCAACATATTGAGCAGAGTCTGGTTAAAGCGCTCAGGCATTCCATTACCCATGGGATGGTAGGGTGTAGTCCTAGACTTGTCAACGTTAGCAATGGAACACAGCTCTTTAATAACCTGGCTCTCAAAATTGCGGCCCTGGTCACTATGTAAACGGGATGGAAATCCATAGTGACAAATGAAGTTTTCAAAGAGAACTTTGGCTGTTGTCTTGGCCGTTTGATTCTTGGTTGGTATGGCCTGAGCATAGCGGGTGAAATGGTCTGTGATTACTAAGATGTTTTCGTAACCACCCGCTGATGTCTCAAGAGACAGAAAATCCATGCATACCAAGTCCATGGGATAAGTGGACTCTACAGTCACAAGTTTTGCTGGAGCCCGCTCTCGAGACTTTCTTCGGATGCATCTGGGACAGTTTCGGACTTTCTTTTCAATGTCACCATCCATCCCAGGCCAGTAAAACCGAGATTTTACCAGGGACATAGTGCGGTCTCTGCCTTGATGGCCGGCCTCATCATGCAGACCATTAAGTGCTATCTCCCGGAAAACCTCAGGCAATACCAGCTGGTTTACAGAGGTGCCATGTAAAGAGTGACGACGGTAAAGTACCTCGTCTTTGAAAAATAGACTGTCCCAATCCTTCAAGATTTTCTGACATTCTGTCTCCTCAAGAGCAATCTGTCTCTTGGTAGGTTTATGTCCAGAGGCAAGAATGGTCTTCACTCTGCTCAACGTGCCGTCAATGGTTTGTTCAGCACGCCAGTCAACTTGACTGAAATCTGAACCAGAGTCAGAGCCAACCTCTTCACCAGTGAGGTCAAAATGCTGAGCAACCAATACACATTCCACTGCCGGCGCCTCCTCTTTAGGGGCTAATACCGCCTGGCAGATGGCCTTAATAGCGTCATTAAACAGGACCCCTTTATCAGTAGATGGTAATCTACTGAGGGCATCGGCATCTTGGTTTTTCTTGCCGGACCTGTAAATGAGCTTGAAATTGTAACTGGACAGTGCGGCTAGCCAACGATGGCCTGTGGCATCTAGCTTAGCCGTTGTTAGAACATACGTCAATGGATTGTTGTCTGTTCTAACAGTGAATTTATTTCCATACAAGTAATCATGGAATTTATCACACACTGCCCATTTCAAGGCCAAAAATTCAAGTTTATGTGCAGGGTAATTGCACTCACTGGCTCTAAGACCTCTGCTAGCGTAGGCTATGACACGTTCTATACCATCTTGTTCTTGGTATAGAACAGCACCTAGCCCATCACCACTAGCATCGATGTTCAAAATGAACTCTTTGCTATAGTCTGAATATGCTAAAACTGGTGGTGATGTAAGCTTTTCGATTATTGTATCGAAAGCTGTTTGCTGTTCAGGCCCCCAGGTCCAAGGAACTGCAGACTTAGGTCGCTTGGCTTTCTTGGTTGTTGGGTGTCCTATTAACAGGTCATTGAGCGGCTTCGCAATTTTGGAGTAATTACAGACAAATCGTCTGTAATAACCCGCAAAACCGAGAAAACTACGCAATTCCTGTATATTTGAAGGGGCAGGCCATTCTTTTAATGCAGCAATTTTGTCAGGATCTGTTTGGACACCCTTATCACTGACAATGTGGCCTAAGTACTGCACCTGGGTCTTGAAGAACTCACACTTGGAGGCTTTGAGTTTCAAGCCATGCTGCTCAAGCTGTTTGAACACGTTTTGCAGCCTTGTGATGTGTTCATCGAATGTCTTACTGAAGATGATTATATCATCTAAGTAAATAAGACATTCCTTCAAGTGAAGGTCCCCCATACAACGCTCCATGAGCCTCTGAAAAGTGCTAGGTGCATTAGTAAGCCCGAAAGCCATCCTATTACACTCAAAGAAGCCCAGGGGGCCGGCAGAGAATGCAGTCTTATGTTTATCCCCTTCTTTGATTCCAACCTGCCAGTAGCCAGATCTAAGATCAAGTTTGGAGAAATATTTCGAGCCAGACAATGTGTCAATGGTCTCTTCTATTCTTGGCAAGGCATAGGCATCCTTAATAGTCTTGTTGTTAAGTTTCCGGAATATGCAGTACAGGTGATAGGTAAAACATCGTACTCCTCTGGTCCAGAGATCTTCCATCTCAGTTGTTCGCTGACTACTCCACTGGTCCTCTCTTGAGTATTTTCGAGCCCCACGTTGGGCGCCAGTTGTCACGGGGAAAGCTTTGTTGTCACGGGTTGTTTGTGAATGAATGGGTTTAAGGTTGTTGTGGCCACATGATGATGAATGACGTTGATATGACCTTCTCCCGTATCTCAAGGGGGTTCGGGGTTCAAAGGATGACAACTCCGTTTGCTGATTTCATGTTTTTGGTCTATCAGAACCTTCTCCCTCTCGGCCTCGTCATCTGAATAATATTATATAAACATCCTTAGTAATAAGGAACAATATATAAATGGTGTCCGTCAGGTGGTCGTGAGACCTACCTTCGCCAGGGACAAAGAAAGACTGACTCCGAGGTCGAGAGATCGAAATGGCAAGATACGAATATTCATGAAATTATGACAATTATGATAATTTACAAATGTTCAACAAGATAATGAAATAAAGTAAACGCATACCTGAATAATATTATATAAACATCCTAAGTAATAAGGAACAATATATAAATGGTGTCCGTCAGGTGGTCGTGAGACCTACCTTCGCCAGGGACAAAGAAAGACTGACAAAGGCTGAGGTAAGAATGTGCGCATGCGGTGTTAATCAGTGACGTGAAAAGCGCGCGAAACTTACATAAGGACACCGGAAATTGATATACGCTACTCAGGAATGCTTAATGCTTAATGAAATATGAAATATATGAGTATATGACGTATGAAAAACGACGATCAATAGGGGAAAAAAACTGGAGATGACTAGAAAGTCCTAATCGCAAGCGCTCCTCCAGTTTCCATAATTTCACCCTGTGACATTTCCATTATGGTCTGGTCGCTAAATGTTTGTGTTTCTTTCCCTTTGGTGTCTTTGATGGGTGGAGTAAGTTAATTGTATCAATTCCTGATCTTTGTTTTACTTCTACTTTGTTTACAAGGAAAAATACTATGGAAAGTAGAAGTAATACAAAGATCAAGAATCGATACAATTAACTTACTCCACCCATTAAAGACACCAAAGGGAAAGAAACACAAACATTTAGCGACCAGACCATAATGGAAACCTAAACAAAGGAAGGCCATAAGGACAGTTACTTTCCCACAAAATGGCCGTACGGCTATCCAAAACAAAAAGACACAAGCGTCACACACAGTAAGTAACAAACAACAACATAAAAATCGCCACAGCAGAACCGCCTTGGAACGGTCAGTGGAAAGATTTCCACTGGGGGCTTAAATCGATTTTACGTGGCCACAATCCTCGCCCTTACTTCTGTCGTGATTTAGACAAATAATTTGTTCAGTCCGCATGAAGGCCTCCTAACTCATCTGTGCAACATCTCCGTGAACACAAATAATCAAAGAACCACAGAAGTGAGACAACGGTGAGGACTCGACAGCAAGAAACCACTGAAATGCTGGAGCAAAAGAAAACCAACAGTTAGACTCCGATGGGCCCGACCTGAGACAGAGCATCAGGCACCAACCAACATTACCTTGAATTAGATCTCTCTAATTCTCAATAAGCCTTTACGTTGGAACCGTGATAGAATCTGAGGCCTGACCCACCGGCGTGCAATTAAAGAGTGAAGCAAAGTTGCCAACCGTGATTGGGTTAACTACCATGCATGCAGTCTGTCGTATAATATCCATGTTGAACCCAATCTTTTTATATCGAAGAATGATTTTACGAAATTGGGTGCTGAAGTCATTGCGGTTATATATTTTTCTGAATTTATATACTAAGTCACCATAAAATTCGGGTTCCGATAGACCTTGTTGCAGAAGAGATTTAAGTCCAATATTGAATTTTGAAATTAAATCAGAATGGCGTCTATAAAATTTTGAATAGGCTTTGCGTAGTTTATGGGGAATCGAGACAATTCATCGACAAGACAATTCATCGACAAGGTTTTTGGAGACAATTCATCGACACAATTTAAGACAACTCATCGACACTTTTTGAAGACAATTCATCGACACATTATTATGTTGAAATTATACACAAGCTGATAAAATGAAGACAATGTTTTGAAAATAAAATTATCTATTATCACGTTTATGATCAAAATTACGAATTCAAAAAAAATTAATTCAATATTTTGGCTTATTGACCATTTTAACCGCAATAGTTTGCCTCGTCTGATTTGATGTCGCAAAACAGTGACTGTCGGGGAGCTGTCTCAAAGTAACTGAGGATAGCATGTAGCTTTTAGGATGCTGATTGCTATGTAGTGGCAGTATTGATAGTGCGACCACTGGAGTTGAAGGATAATTTAGCCTCGAGATTTGTACAATTCGCATTTAGATAACTAATGCTGATCATGAGATATAAACCGTGTTGGTGAATTATCATCTAGATAATAAGCCCATGCGATGGACCTTGATTAATCCCACTTTAGGGGTAAAAGTTCAGTTTAACCATTTTTGTACCAAATGTAATCCTCCTCCTTATATATAGCATTAGTCCATTTAACAAGAGGCTCAATGAGCCTAAACCGCTCACCTGAGGAACTTAAGTTTTAACAATTCACAGACTTGACTACTAAATCTGCTTATAGAATCCAGCCCATTGACCCTTACAGGATATAAGTCATGATTATTGCATTGCATTCCAAGTTTGAGACTTCTAGCTTCTATAGTTCCTGAGAAATCTTTGACGAAAATTTAACATTGGTCAAAATGGAGAGAAAGAAGAATGAAAGAACAGATGAACAAATAAGCTGAGAAAGCCCAATGTCTCTTACACAAAATAAGTCATCATTATTCTATTGAATACCAAATTTGATGCTTCTAGCTTTTATAGTTCCTGAGAAATCTTTGATTAAAAATTTAACATTGGTCTATTATCTCTATATGGAGAGAAAGAAGAACGAAGGAACAAATGAACCAGACTAGCTCCAAAACCTAATGCAGCCTTTCCCCTTGCCCAATGGTGCTACGCATAAAATTTAAACAAGATTGATCGACTGCCTTCTGAGATATGCTTCATTGAAAGTGTGGACGACGGATGGACGGACGACAGACGACGGACTCCGGAGCCTTGGTATACTATCGGCTCACTGGAGCCTTTGGCTCAGGTGAGCTAAAAATTCAAGTCGCTATTTCTGTCACAACATTTTCCCTACGTTAAGTCTATGGGCAAATTTTTTTGTCTCTCAAGGTCACGTAACTCCGAGGTCAATATTCCGATTCGGTCCAAAATCGAACTTAACCGAGATTTTATGCCTGTCCTCGTTACCTGCAAGTTTGAAGCTAATATGAATAAAAATAAAGTTGCTATCGTGGTCACAACGTATTTTTTTTATGCTCAAGGGCAGGTAACAAGGCAAATATTCCGATTCGGCCCAAAATCGAACTTAACCGAGATTTTATGTCTGTCCTCGTTACCTGCAAGTTTGAAGCTGATTTAAAAAAAATTCAAGTCGCTATCGTAGTCGCAACATTTTCCCTAATTAAGTCTATGGGCAAATTTTTGTCGCTCAAGGTCACGTAACTCCGAGGTCAATATTCCGATTCGGCTCAGGTGAGCTAAAAATTCAAGTCGCTATTTCTGTCACAACATTTTCCCTACGTTAAGTCTATGGGCAAATTTTTTTGTCTCTCAAGGTCACGTAACTCCGAGGTCAATATTCCGATTCGGTCCAAAATCGATCTTAACCGAGATTTTATGCCTGTCCTCGTTACCTGCAAGTTTGAAGCTGATATGAATAAAAATAAAGTTGCTATCGTGGTCACAACGTATTTTTTATGCTCAAGGGCAGGTAACAAGGCAAATAATCCGATTCGGCCCAAAATCGAACTTAACCGAGATTTTATGCTGTCCTCGTTACCTGCAAGTTTGAAGCTGATCTGAAAAAAATTCAAGTCGCTATCGTAGTCACAACATTTTCCCTATGTAAAGTCTATGGGCAATTTTTTTGTCGCTCAAGGTCATGTAACTCCGAGGTCAATATTCTGATTCGAACTTAACTGAGATTTTATGCCTGTCCACGTTACCTGCAAGTTTGAAGCTGATCTGAATAAAAATAAAGTTGCTATCGTGGTCACAACGTATTTTTTTATGCTCAAGGGCAGGTAACTCCAAGGCAAATAATCCGATTCGGCCCAAAATCTAACTTAACCGAGATTTTATGTCTGTCCTCGTTACCTGCAAGTTTGAAGCTGATCTGAAAAAAAAATTCAAGTCGCTATCGTAGTCACAACATTTTCCCTATGTTAAGTCTATGGGCAAATTTTTTGTCGCTCAAGGTCACGTAACTCCGAGGTCAATATTCCGATTCGGCCCAAAATCGAACTTAACCGAGATTTTATGCCTATCCTCGTTACTAGCTACAGTGATGACAACATTTTCCCCATGTTAAGTCGATAGGCAATTTTTCGGGCGCTCAAGGGGACGTAACTCTTGAGTGAATTATCTGATTCGGCCCAAAATCGAACTTGACCGAGATTTTATGCCTGTACTGGTTATCTGCAACAATGAAGTCGATCAGAAAAAAATTGACGGAGCTAGAGTGATGACAAGCTTTTTCTTATGTGAAGTCTATGGAAGCTAGATGTTGCCATGGCAACCAGAGTTCCACTCAGATCTGCCTGAAAACCTAATGAAGCCTTTCCACTTGCCCAATAATGCGACACATGAAATTTGATCAAAGTTGGCCAAGTAGTCTTTAAGATAGACATTTTTGAAATTCCCATTAACCCTAATGCAAAAACACACAAGGGCAGGTAACTCCTAAGTGAATGATCCGATTCTGCCAGTTATCGAACTTGACCGAGATTTCATGGCTGTGCTGGTTATCTGCAAGAATAAAGCCAATCCGAAAATAATTGAAGCAGCTACGGTGATGACAACATTCTTCCCATGTTAAGTCAATAGGCAATTTTTTCAACGCTCAAGGGCACGTAACTCCTGAGTGAATGATCCGATTCAGCCCAAAATCGAACTTGATCGAGATTTCATGCCTGTCCTCGTTATTTGCAAGAATGAAGTCGATCAGAAAAAAATTGACGGAGCTAGAGTGATGACAAGCTTTTTCCTAACGCTCAAGGGCACGTAACTCCTGAGTGAATAATCCGATTCAGCCCAAAATCGAACTTGATCGAGATTTCATGCCTGTCCTCGTTATCTGCAAGAATGAAGACGATCAGAAAAAAATTGACGGAGCTAGAGTGATGACAAACTTTTTCCTATGTTAAGTCTATGGGAGCTATTTGTTGCCATGGCAACCAGAGTTCCAATCCGATCTGCCCGAAAACAGTATGCAGCCTTTCCCCCTACCTGGTAATGCTCCACATGAAATTTGATCAAGATTGGCCCACTGGTTCCGGAGATATACTTCTTTGAAAGTGTGGACGACGACGGACGACGACGGACGACGGACGCCGGCTCGTGGTATACTAATACCTCACATGAGCCTTCGGCTCAGGTGAGCTAAAAATGTAGGGTTGTCAGGTTGTGTTTTCAACTAAATTTGTTTTGGAAAATAGCTGAACATTTTGCAGTGTAGGCCCTGATCAGACGCCGCGTTCTGTGGCGTCTGAGCTGAGCCTACACTGTTTGCCAGGGTACCCGTTTGGTACTAAATGGGTTAAATGGGATTATGTTTACGTTTCATATTTCTGCCTATAAACGTTAGGCGTTATCGTTAGAATCGTTTTGATTTGAGCAGAATTTTATTTAATGCTGAAAATTTAGGGAAAAATGCAAACATATATGTAACTCACAATAAAGCTTCACTTGCCATCTTTTTTATTTTGATTATGAAAGTTTTGAAAAATATTTGACCAAGTTCCGTATACATTTTCTTTTATGCGGTTAAAAGGGTCAATAAGCCAAAATATTGAATTAAATGTTTCTAAATTCGTTATTTTGATCCTAAACGTGATAAAAGATCATTTTATTTTCAAAACAGTGTCTTCATTTTATCAACTTGTGTATAATTTCAACATAATAATGTGTCGATGAATTGTCTTCAAAAAGTGTCGATGAGTTGTCTTCATTTGTGTCGATGAATTGTCTCCAAAAAACCGTGTCGATGAATTGTCTTGTCGATGAATTGTCTTGTTCCCGTTTATGGTACCGATAACCTTGATTAAGAAGTTTAGCCGTTAATAATTTATTACGAGTGTTGAAGTCAGTTACATGACTACACACTCTTGCTAATCGAATTAATTGCGAAATATAAACGCCATAGGATGGCGCACGAGGAACATCACCATCCAAAAAAGGAAAATTTACAATCTCAAAATCAAAGTCATCGCGTTTATCATAAATATTGCACGAAACAAGCCCATCTACAATAGATAGATGTAAATCCAAAAACGGGGCCTCGGTATCAGAAGAATTTGCTTTATTTAACTGAAGTTCTGGGGGGTAAATCTGACTGATCAAACCGTCGAAATTTTTATTTTCAATAGTTAATAAATCATCTAAATATCTAGAAGTGGAGCTAAAAGCTTCAATAATTTCAGATTGGTTATCAATGGAAAGCGACAACATGAAGTCTCTGTCATAACTCAGCCACAAGAAGATGGAATCTTCCAGAAAGTTCAGGGTTGCATTAATTTTAGAAAATTACCTAATCTTATTCCACAATCCTCTGGAACGTTCTAGAGAAACCTTAGGGTCTATCTAAAGAACTTGACTGTTTCTTTATGTCAGACTTTGGAGTTTGAAGCTTGGGTTTTTAAGAAAAAGTTATTTCTGAATTCCGTGTTGGATTGTTTTAGGGATATTATATTTCATTTCGGACTTTGAGTTCTGTCGGATCAAGGAGAATAGATTTAATCATGGGTATTTCATAACAGAGCTAAGGTAACATTTTCTTACTTCTACAGGTTGAAGACAGTTTGTAAATAAATTTTGTTAATTTTTTCCAAAATGCTTGTTTGTATTCTTTCTTTCTGCTACGCCTGGTTCGTAACAACTAATTGTCCGATATAAAATGATTTAGCACAGAATAAATGTTATACGACCGACTGCAGTATGGATATTAAGGTTGATAAGTTTGCTTACCCTTCTAATTACACACCGGCGGTTCAGACTCTATGACGGCTCCGGCCTAAAGACATGGCATTCGGTCGACAAGGTTTTTAAGTTAAACCAGTTGGTGCATAATGGTCTCTAGTCGGGCACACCGGAGTCCAACTTTTGATTTTGTTTTATTTTGCTGCAGCATTTTAGTTATTTCATGCCGTCGAGTCCTGATGGTTATTTCATCCCTGTACTCGTATGGTTTTTGGTCTAGGAGAGCTAGAAATCCCTTATGACTTAACAAATTATTTGTCTTAACCACGACAGACTTAAATCTCCACGCCGCCCCCAATGCGTTCTCCCATTGTTCATCAAAATCTGAAGAGAGATGTCGTTTGAAGATTTTAAATATGAACACCATAACAGCCATCTATGATATCGGAACCGTACGACTTTCGCAATTCGGAATCTCACTGGTGGTGTTACTCCTATGTCGCCCCTCAACTTCTCGCCAAATCCGTCGTACTGTTTGGGATAAAATGAAATGTACTGTTCTGCTGTTCATGAAAGTATGAACGCAGTGGGTTGCTGTTCATGAAAAGCAGAAAAATTAAGTTTATTTTATATATTTACATTCTTTGCCCCTCATCACAGAAAAAATGCTTATAGGGCAAACTTTTAAAGCTGAAAAACATTTACACGTTGTTTTTCTACAAAGAGCGGAACAGTGTTGACGTCACTAACGCCCGTAGAGAACCATGGTTTATATTGAAGTCACTGAAAATCATGTGACCCGATGATCTACATTGTTTTCTGTATGTTTACATTTGACTTTACACTGGAAATTTAAATATTGTCGTTTGAAAAATCTCATGGAGGCTGTCATGGGGGCCATTTTTAGATATCGGAAAGCAATTTTTGCGATTTGAAATCCCCATGTCGACCGAATGCCGCCCACCATGTTTTAGCACAATCTGACAGGGTTCTGGTTATGTCGAAAATATAAAATATTTAACTGCCTAGTGCTACAACTATTATGGTATTCGTTTATACTTTAGCCTGCATTAGCAAGTTTTAGTTAATGCTTCTTTAATGCAGCTGTGCATCATTTTGGACTTCATTTTACGGCTCTCTCTCTCTCTCTCTCTCTCTCTCTCTCTCTCTCTCTCTCTCTCTCTCTCTCTCTCTCTATACACTGATGACCCAATATATATATAACTACGAAAAAAATTAAAGAAACACTGGAATAAAAGTTATTTTTCCTGTATTTTTAACAACCGGTTTCATCCATGATGGAATTTTCAAGTTAACAATGATGTTTATTATTGTACGTTAAAGTGACGTAAACGTCAATAGTTATTTATTTTTTCCCGTAACGCTCAATAAAAGCTGACGCTTTTGTGTTTTTGAGACGTTACGTATCAGCCGTCGTAAGATAACGGTGTAAAAAGCAAATGAAGTACAGGACACAGCGATCAGCGGAGACTAAGATCGGCCCGCGCAATCCGATCAGAATCTTCACCGATCGCATATACATGCACACACCACAGGACACAGGATAAATATCATGCTCAGCCGAGCCGAGCACGAAAAAAAGGTTGCAGAACCTCGGGCCTGATTGAGCCAGCGCATGAAAAATCCCACAAGAAGGTTTGAGCGATCAGTGGAGACTCAGATCAGCCTGCGCAATCGCGCAGTCCGATCAGAATCTTCACTGATCGCAAATTACATGCACACACCACAGGACACAGGATAAATTCTATGCTCAGCCGAGCCGAATACGAAAAAGGTTTTACAACCTCGGGGCCTAATTTGAGCCAGGGCATGAAAAATCCCACAAGAAGGTCTGAGTGATCAGCGGAGACTCAGATCGGCCTGCGCAATCGCGCAGTCCGATCGGAATCCTCACCGATCGCATATACATGCACACACCACAGGACACATGATAAATTTCACGCTCAGCCGAGCCGAGCACGAAAAAAGTTCTACAACCACGGGGCCTGATTTGAGCCAGCGCATGAAAAATCCCACAAGAAGGTTTTGAGCGATCAGCGGAGACCCAGATCGGCCTGCGCAATCGCGCAATCCAATCAGAATCCTCACCGATCGCATATACATGCACACACCACAGGACACAGGATAAATTCCATGCCCAGCCGAGCCGAGCACGAAAAATGTTCTAAGAACCTCGGGGCCTGATTTGAGCCAGCGCATGAAAAATCACACAAGAAGGCTTGAGCGATCAGCGGAGATTCAGGTCAGCCTGCGCAGTCGCGCAGTCCGATCAGAATCCCAACTGATCGCATATTACATGCACACAGTACAGGACACAGGATAAATTCTATGCTCAGCCGAGCCGAGCACGAAACAAGTTCTACAACCTCGTGGCCTGACCCGAGTCAGCGCATGAAAAATCCCACAAGAAGGTTTGAGCGATCAGCGGAGACTCAGATTGGCCTGCGCAATCGCGCAGTCCGATCAGAATCTTCACCGATCGCATATACATGCACACACCACAGGATACAGGACAAATTTTATGCTCAGCCTAGCCGAGCAGGAAAAAAGTTCTACAACCTCGGGGCCCGATTTGACCCAGCGCATGAAAAATCCCACAAGAAGGTTTGAGCGATCAGCGGAGACTCAGATCAGCCCGCGCAATCGCACAGTCTGATCAGAATCTTCACTGATCGCATATACATGCACACACCACAGGACACAGGATAAATTTCACGCTCAGCCGAGCCGAGCACGAAAAAAGTTCTACAACTTCGGGGCCTGATTTGAGCCAGCGCATCAAAAATCCCACAAGAAGGTCCGAGTGATCAGTGATGACTCTGATCAGCCTGCGCAATCGCGCAGTCCGATCAGAATCCTCACTGATCGCATATACATGCACACACCACAGGACACAGGATAAATTCCATGCTCAGCCGAGCCGAGCACGAACCTCGGGGCCTGATTTGAGCCAGCGCATGAACAATCCCACAAGAAGGTTTGAGTGATCAGCGGAGACTCAGATCAGCCTGCGCAATCGCGCAGTCTGATCAGAATCGTCACTGATCACATATACATGCACACACCACAGGGCACGATCCATGTAAAGAGACAAGCAAAATGTACTGCCACGGTTAATTTGAGCATCTTCTGATCGCATAGAGCTTATCGTAGGTTCCATCATGCGCCGGCTCAAACTATTCACACACTTTCACCCCTTCAAAACAATTGATATACAGCAAAATTTCACCATTAAGACCACCTTAAATTAAGACCAAATAACTCACAAAAGTCTGCCGGGAAGGTTTCAGTTAATTTTTCTTTACGTTTTCTACACCTAGTGTTTTCTGCTAAGAGAGCACTGTTCAAAAGTGGTCTTTAAGACCACCCTTGAACAGCCGCAAAGGTGGTCTGTATACAGGAACCTCACTGTACTAACTATAACTTGATACTATATAACAACGACAACTCGAAAACGGGTGGTTTGTACACCATTCGAACAAGTTCATGAGTCCCTAGAGAATTTCCAGATATCCATACACTTGGATACTTCGAATAGTTTATCTGATCTTCTAGCTACAAACCAATCCTGCACGAACCCATTGGAATCGCCTCGATGAAGCGACCCAAATGAGTACTTATAAGACACACTTGTTTGTTAAATCATAATGACATCATGCCGTGATCCCCACAGCGTCTACCGATCCGGCACCACGACAAAACCTCATTATTTCGAACCACCCCTGCAACAAACAATGTTATGGTCCAAGTGATGTTCGAGCTATCGAAGTTAGACCGTATGCCATGATGCAGCCTTTCGGTGGACCCCCGCTAATCGGGACTCGGGGAATCAGATTGGGCTGCAGAACGCTCCCACGCAGAACCGGAACCGACCACACGTGAGTACTGGAGGGCAAGCTTGCGTAGGCAAGTCGTTGTTAATCGGACCGTCCATGCATTGAACCCTATCGGGATTTAGGCTTCGATTTGACTTTAGACTAATCCGTCTGAATGTCCGTCAAAAAGTCCCACATAAGTTTAAGTTACACCTCCTCAATAATCCATAAAGTGTTGTTGGGGACGCTCAACCTCAAATCAAACAAATAAATGGTCCCACTAATCCAATCGCAGAGCCCTCCATGCACAGACACATATGGGCCATCGCATGACAAAACCCACAAGAAGGCATGAGCGACCAGCGAGGACCCAGATCAGCCTGCGCATCCGCGCAGTCCGATCAGAATCCTCACTGACCGCATGTACCCACTACAGGCCGCGATCCACGGAAAGAGACATAAGCAAGAGGTGATGTCATAGTGGATTGGTGCGCAGGTTGATCCGAGTCTCCGCTGGCCGCACCGGTCCAACTGTAGGTTCCGTCAGCACCGGCTCATATAATAGTTTATGTATTAATTTCATATAAGTCCCCGTCGAAGCGAGACTGAACTGACAGAACTCGAGGGGGTTTTAAACTCACTCCATCCCTCAATACAGTTCACGTTTGAGGCGAACCATACACGTTTATCATTTCTTGACACGATGATAATAAAGAAAGGTGAAAGATTAGAGACTGATATATTCTACAAAACTACAGACAGCAAACAGTATTTATTATATTCATCGTGCCACCCAAAGCATACGAGGAATAATGTACCCTATAGCCTAGCGCGAAGAATACGCACCATAGTATCTGACGATAAAACCCTCAATACCCGTATGGAAGAACTTTCTTATTCCTTGACGAAGAGAGGATATCCCAAAGCCGTGATTAACGATGCAATCATAAAGGCCAGCGCTTTGGACAGTGAAAGCATATTATCAACCTGCGAGAGGAATAACCAAGAAGTCGTTCCGTTCGTATCGACGTTCAATCCACATAACCCAGAAATTTTCAAAAATATCAGAACAAGTCTCCCAGTTCTTCAACAAAGTGTAACCATGAAGAAAGCGCTTTTGAACAAATCCATTATCAAAAGTAAAAAGCAACCAAAAAACTTAAAACAAATTTTAACGCGTGCGAAATTCACAGAATCAGAGATAGACAACAATACAGTTACTAAATGCGGACGTTCAAATTGTGGTTTATGCCCATATTTATTGGAAGGACCAGAATTTAAATTCAAGGAACATGTATTCAAGGTTAACGCGCCAATGTCATGCAGCGTGAAAAATGTTGTATATGTGATACAATGCCGAGGATGCAATGAACTGTATATAGGAGAAACAAACGATCTAAGGAAACGTATGACTGTTCACAGGCAACAAATCAGAGACGAAAGTACAAGAATGATCCCTTTAAGTGGGCACATTGCGAACTGCTCGAATTCGTATCCTCAATTCTTCGTCTTTCCCTTCTACAAGGCGAATCACACTAATGCCATTCAACGCAAACAAAGAGAAAAATCTTTCATCAGGACGTTTAAGCCAAAACTGAATACTATATAGGCCCTCTTCGTTTGGGAGGACCTAGTGCAGGGGCTGTGGAGCTTTCTTTCGTGTTCGAGTCGGCTGAGCTGGGGTTGTCTTGCTCATTGGTTCATGGATGCTGAAACGCGCGTTTTGGTGTTTGTGGGCTGATCGGGGGACAGCTCTACTATTTTCTATTATCTAACTCCCACCCCCTCGGGGGCGCTCTGTTGCATCTACATTTTTGTTTGTTACCATTAAAGATTTCGAGCTCGGTCGGACTTGGCGCGGGGTGATCTATAGCCTCGGTCCTCATCTTTTTTGTTTGCGAGCGACGGCTGTACACATCGACCTGCGCATCCACATAGTCTGGTATGCATTTTCAATACCTCGGTAATATCTAAACCTTTATATCTCTGATCGTTTTGCTCTAGAAACTCAGGTCTCCTGATGACTGTGTTACTTTGCGGGTCGGTTTGTGCCTTGTCTCATCGCAGACATCTGGGATGGGTTCTCTCGTGACGGGGACTTATATGATATTAATACATAAACTATTATATGAGCCGGTGGTTGTGACAGAACCTACAGTTGGACCGGTGCGGCCAGCGGAGACTCGGATCAACCTGCGCACCAATCCACTATGACAACACCTCTTGCTTATGTCTCTTTCCGTGGATCGCGGCCTGTAGTGGGTACATGCGGTCAGTGAGGATTCAGATCGGACTGCGCGGATGCGCAGGCTGATCTGGGTCCTCGCTGGTCGCTCATGCCTTCTTGTGGGTTTTGTCATGCGATGGCCCATATGTGTCTGTGCATGGAGGGCTCTGCGATTGGATTAGTGGGACCATTTATTTGTTTGATTTGAGGTTGAGCGTCCCCAACAACACTTTATGGATTATTGAGGAGGTGTAACTTAAACTTATGTGGGACTTTTTGACGGACATTCAGACGGATTAGTCTAAAGTCAAATCGAAGCCTAAATCCCGATAGGGTTCAATGCATGGACGGTCCGATTAACAACGACTTGCCTACGCAAGCTTGCCCTCCAGTACTCACGTGTGGTCGGTTCCGGTTCTGCGTGGGAGCGTTCTGCAGCCCAATCTGATTCCCCGAGTCCCGATTAGCGGGGGTCCACCGAAAGGCTGCATCATGGCATACGGTCTAACTTCGATAGCTCGAACATCACTTGGACCATAACATTGTTTGTTGCAGGGGTGGTTCGAAATAATGAGGTTTTGTCGTGGTGCCGGATCGGTAGACGCTGTGGGGATCACGGCATGATGTCATTATGATTTAACAAACAAGTGTGTCTTATAAGTACTCATTTGGGTCGCTTCATCGAGGCGATTCCAATGGGTTCGTGCAGGATTGGTTTGTAGCTAGAAAATCAGATAAACTATTCGAAGTATCCAAGTGTATGGATATCTGGAAATTCTCTAGGGACTCATGAACTTGTTCGAATGGTATACAAACCACCCGTTTTCGAGTTGTCGTTGTTATATAGTATCAAGTTATAGTTAGTACAGTGAGGTTCCTGTATACAGACCACCTTTGCGGCTGTTCAAGGGTGGTCTTAAAGACCACTTTTGAACAGTGCTCTCTTAGCAGAAAACACTAGGTGTAGAAAACGTAAAGAAAAATTAACTGAAACCTTCCCGGCAGACTTTTGCGAGTTATTTGGTCTTAATTTAAGGTGGTCTTAATGGTGAAATTTTGCTGTATATCAATTGTTTTTAAGGGGTGAAAGTGTGTGAATAGTTTGAGCCGGCGCATGATGGAACCTACGATAAGCTCTATGCGATCAGAAGATGCTCAAATTAACCGTGGCAGTACATTTTGCTTGTCTCTTTACATGGATCGTGCCCTGTGGTGTTTGCATGTATATGTGATCAGTGACGATTCTGATCAGATTGCGCGATTGCGCAGGCTTATCTGAGTCTCCGCTGATCACTCAAACCTTCTTGTGGGATTGTTCATGCGCTGGCTCAAATCAGGCCCCGAGGTTCGTGCTCGGCTCGGCTGAGCATGGAATTTATCCTGTGTCCTGTGGTGTGTGCATGTATATGCGATCAGTGAGGATCAGTGAGAATTCTGATCGGACTGCGGGATTGCGCAGGCTGATCAGAGTCATCACTGATCACTCGGACCTTCTTGTGGGATTTTTGATGCGCTGGCTCAAATCAGGCCCCGAAGTTGTAGAACTTTTTTCGTGCTCGGCTCGGCTGAGCGTGAAATTTATCCTGTGTCCTGTGGTGTGTGCATGTATATGCGATCAGTGAAGATTCTGATCAGACTGTGCGATTGCGCGGGCTGATCTGAGTCTCCGCTGATCGCTCAAACCTTCTTGTGGGATTTTTCATGCGCTGGCTCAAATCGGGCCCCGTGGTTGTAGAACTTTTTTCCTGCTCGGCTAGGCTGAGCATGAAATTTGTCCTGTATCCTGTGGTGTGTGCATGTATATGCGATCGGTGAAGATTCTAATCGGACTGCGCGATGGCGCAGGCCAATCTGAGTCTCCGCTGATCGCTCAAACCTTCTTGTGGGATTTTTCATGCGCTGACTCGGGTCAGGCCACGAGGTTGTAGAACTTGTTTCGTGCTCGGCTCGGCTGAGCATAGAATTTATCCTGTGTCCTGTACTGTGTGCATGTAATATGCGATCAGTTGGGATTCTGATCGGACTGCGCGATTGCGCAGGCTGATCTGAATCTCCGCTGATCGCTCAAGCCTTCTTGTGGGATTTTTCATGCGCTGGCTCAAATCAAGCCCCGAGGTTCTTAGAACTTTTTTCGTGCTCGGCTCGGCTGGGCATGGAATTTATCCTGTGTCCTGTGGTGTGTGCATGTATATGCGATCGGTGATGATTCTGATCGGATTGCGCGATTGCGCAGGCCGATCTGGGTCTCCGCTGATCGCTCAAAACCTTCTTGTGGGATTTTTCATGCGCTGGCTCAAATCAGGCCCCGTGGTTGTAGAACTTTTTTCGTGCTCGGCTCGGCTGAGCGTGAAATTTATCCTGTGTCCTGTGGTGTGTGCATGTATATGCGCTCGGTGAGGATTCCGATCGGACTGCGCGATTGCGCAGGCCGATCTGAGTCTCCGCTGATCACTCAGACCTTCTTGTGGGATTTTTCATGCCCTGGCTCAAATTAGGCCCCGAGGTTGTAAATTTTTTTTCGTATTCGGCTTGGCTAAGCATAGAATTTATCCTGTGTCCTGTGGTGTGTGCATGTAATTTGCGATCAGTGAAGATTCTGATCGGACTGCGCGATTGCGCAGGCTGATCTGAGTCTCCACTGATCGCTCAAACCTTCTTGTGGGATTTTTCATGCGCTGGCTCAATCAGGTCCGAGGTTCTGCAACCTTTTTTTCGTGCTCGGCTCGGCTGAGCATGATATTTATCCTGTGTCCTGTGGTGTGTGCATGTATATGCGATCGGTGAAGATTCTGATCGGATTGCGCGGGCCGATCTGAGTCTCCGCTGATCGCTGTGTCCTGTACTTCATTTGCTTTTTACGCCGTTATCTTACGACGGCTCATATGTAAATACGTAACGTCTCAAAAACACAAAAGCGTCAGCTTTTATTGAGCGTTACGGGAAAATTAAATAACTATTGACGTTTACGTCACTTTAACGTACAATAATAAACATCATTGTTAACTTGAAAATTCCATCATGGATGAAACCGTTTGTTAAAAATACAGGAAAAATAACTTTTATTCCAGTGTTTCTTTAATTTTTTCATAGTTATATTTGCAAACATTTACCCCCAAATTCATGTATTTCTAGAAAAGAAAAGAGTTGCTAGAATGCATAGTCCCCAAAATACATAAAACTTATGAAACTGTTTCTGTTGTTGTTGTTTTTGCCTTCTTTAGTTTTGACATTAATTTTTGTGCTGCAATGTTTTCTGTGACAGTCCAAAAGGACCAAGCTTTATATGCCTTCTCAGGCAGTCTAAAATGAAAGGAACGTGATGTCTTTCATGAAAAAATTATATCAACTTATGCTGCAATGTATTCTGTGGCTAACATTTGCATGTCTTGCGCACTAAAACGATTTATGCCGATATGTCTGCGCTGTCAATGCCATTTCAGGTCGTTAGACGAATGTGTTCACAGTTCTAAAGGGATGCTCATTTTATTCTTTATTCTGTAATGTCTTCTGTGGCAGTCGAAAATGACTTATGCTGCAAATTCTTCTGTGGCAGTCGAGAATGAACTCCGTTATAATGATTAAAACGACTTACGCTGCATTGTCTTCTGTGGCAGTCAGAAATGAACTAACCTTTATATATCTTCTGTGACAATAATTAAAACGGCTTATGCTGCAAAGTCTTCTGTGCCAGTCCAAAATGAGAGTATCTTTATGTCATCCGTGACAAAGATTAAAACGACTTATGCTGCAATTTATATTGCGGCAGTCCACAACGATAAAACGATTTATGCTGCAATGTCTTCTGTGGCACTCTTAAATGAACTAATCTCTGTTTCCTCCGTCACAACGAATAAAACAACTTCAGCTGTAATGTTTTCTGTGGTAGTCCAAAATGATCAAAGTAGAAGTAAAACAAAGATCAGGAATTGATACAATTAACTTACTCCACCCATAAAAGACACCAAAGGGAAAGAAATACAAACATTAAGCGACCAGACCATAATGGAAACCTAAACAAAGGAAGGCCATAAGGACAGTTACTTTCCCACAAAATGGCCATATGGCCATCCAAAACCAAAAGACACAAGTGATACACACAGTAAGTAACAAACAACAACATAAATAAATCGTCACAGAAGAACCGCCTTGGAACGGTCAGTGGAAAGATTTCCACTGCGGGGCTTAAATCGATTTTACGTGGCCACAGTCCTCGCCCTTACTTCCGCCGCGATTTAGACAAATAATTTGTTCAGTCCGCATGAAGGCCTCCTAACTCAACAGTGCAACATCTCCGTGAACACAAATAATCAAATAACCACAGAGGTGAGACAACGGTGAGGACTCGACAGCAAGAAACCACTGAAATGCTGGAGCAAAAGAAAACCAACAGTTAAACCTTAATGTCTTCAGTGACAATTGTAGGGAACGGCGCGATCGTTGCATGTGATTTCAACGGAGTTCACTGTCGACGAAGCTACCTCGATTTTCTCGTGTAACATGTTTTGTTTATGCTGCACGTGCTTATTGGTGAGATGGTCCAGGTTGCAAACTTTTGTATTGGGGTCAATTTAAAATACGGGAATAAAATGTTAAAAGGGTAACGTCTTGTTTTATTAAAATAGTATGGTGTGGTAGGGAAATTTAAAATAAAAGGGTTTAAAACATGTTATCTGCCACATATTTGGTGCCGGGTGCCGGCCGTGAGAAATGTCATCCATTTCCTGTTAGCCTCTGCCCCTTTCATCTTGAGGCTATGTTTAAAGTGTCTAAAGAAATCTGCTTACATTACGAACTTTAAAAAGAACAATATTTATTACAAGCTTTGGATCTACCCTGTCAGATCTCTATGCACAAGAGCAGGGTGTTCCACAAGGTAGTATTCTCTCAACTACGCTATTTAACATCAAAATAAATAATATTGTACAATGTTTGGACGACAAAACAGACTGTTCATTGTATGTTGATGATTTTTGTATATGTTACCGTTCAAAAACATGAAAACAATTGAACGAAAGTTACAACAAAATTTAAAAATAATAGAAGAATGGACTGATAAAAATTGTTTCAAGTTCTCCAAGTCGAAAACGCAGTGTGTTCATTTTTGTAAGCTACGGAAGAAACACGACCATCCTTCCCTGTTTTTATACGGATCACAAATTCCTGTTGTTGAAGAAGCAAAATTTCTTGGGGTCATATTTGACCAAAAGTTATCGATTATTCCCATATTAAATATCTTAAAGCGAAATGCTTAAAAGCTTTGAATCTTTTGAAAGTTTTAGCTCATACAAGTTGGGGAGCAGATCGGTATACTTTATTACATCTTTACCAGTCTTTAATAAGATCTAAATAAGATTATGGGTCTGTTGTTTATGGTTCTGCCAGAAAAGTAGAAGTAAAACAAAGATCAGGAATTGATACAATTAACTTACTCCACCCATAAAAGTCCTATTTAAAATCATTGGATACTATCCATCACCAAGGCCTTCGTCTGGCTATGGGAGCCTTCCGTACTTCTCCCGTATTAAGCCTTTATCTAGAAGCAGGTGAACCACCTTTAACTTCGCGCAGAGAGAAACTTTCTCTTCAGTATGCTATTACACTTGCTGCAAATCCATCTAACCCGGCATCCAAAATTTCATTTCCACCTCAATTTGTAGATAAGTATGAAACTAAACCAACAGCAATCAAATCTTTTGGATTTCGTATTTTACCACTGCTAGAAAATTCAGTAATCGACCTTAAAAATATTGAAAAACATGAAACGGCCGAAGTTCCATCTTGGTGTATTAAAAAACCTTCTATTCTGTTTGACTTACATGATGGCAAAAAATCCGAATCAAATCCAATGCTACTCAAACAAAACTTTCAGGTACTGCAGTCACGTTCAAATGATTACCAGTAAGTCTATACTGATGGTTCCAAAGAAGGATATAAAGTTGGTTGTGCGCATGTTTCTAAAGATACGCACTAAACTTTGCGCCTTCCAGGTGGTTCATCTATTTTTACAGCTGAAGCCAAAGCAATAGACCTAGCTTAAGATTTTATCAGTTCTTCAACAATTCAAAAAGCAATTATTTTTTTCTGATTCACTTTCTGTGCTTAAAAATTTAGACCATTCATCATCTAAAAATCCTCAAATACAAAAATTGATCGAAAAACATCATGAAATTTTTAAAACGCACCAAATCTTGTTTTGTTGGCTTCCGAGCCATATTGGCATTATCGGCAATGAATGTGCTGACAAGAAAGCAAAGAATCCCTCAATCTTGATCCGTCTATTTTTAAAATTCCTTTTAATAATTTTAAACCATTTATCAACAGATACATCTTGTCGGAATGGCAAGATGCATGGGACCATGAAATAAATAACAAACTCCATGCCATTAAACCTGTCGTTGGAACAAAATGCTCTCATCCACAGTTTTCCAGGAAAGAGGATGTAGTATTAACGCGACTGCGCATTGGCCATACTAGAGTTACTCATTCTTATATTTTTAATGGTGATGATCAGCCTTCTTGTGTAGGATGTGATCAGCCATTCACTGTCAAACACATCTTAATTGAATGTGTAGACTTTTCACAGTCCCGTGACTTATACTTCAAAGCTGACACTTTGCAACAATTGTTTCAAGATGTACCTGTTGATAATATTATTTTATTCTTAAAAGATATTGGACTTTTTCATAAGATTTAACTGTTTCAGATTTTTATACATATCATACTTACTTTTTTTCTTTTTACTTTTAATATCCTCATAATTCTTCATGCCATTTAACCGCTTGACGCTTATGACCCGCAGGGGGTGGGGGATTGACGCGTCGTTAAACACGAAATCATCATCATCATTATTACAAGCTTTATTTCTTTCTTTATTTTTATTTATTTATTTATTTTCGAAAGATACCCGTGTTAAATATGCCATAGATAGGTTTCCATGTGTTAAAAAAGAACAAAATATATGCGGGTACATGTATTTTCTTGAAAGTATTACGAAAACACGACTATATTTTAAACCCTACTTTTATACAGTTAAACTGGGGTTTTTGCTGGAAAACATAGAATGTAGGTACTCGTTAGAACCGTCTCGGCGAGGCGATTCTATCGAGTACCTACAATCTATGTTTTCCAGCGGAAATATGAAAAATATCAGATGTTTTATCTCAAAATTTGATGGTAAAATTTCAATATATTTTTAATAGGCGTGGTTTCTAAATTAATACTTTTAAAAAGCAAGTTATTTGGAAATTTTAAAATTATTATTCTGCCTAAATGGCCCCCAGGTATTAGACTTCCTGCCTTGCCGTGGCCCTGGGGGCTCAATTCCCACTGGGCACATTGCCGCTGTGGTTTCTGTGCCCACTGGGAAGAGCTAAAGGAAGTACCACGCGTTTGCCGTGGGTGGCGTCCTGTAAGCCGGAAGAAGGGATCCTGGAGGTTGAGGGTAACATGAGGTGGCGGTGCTTCAGGTACCCAACACGTCTCTTTGGCCTGGCTTTTCGGTGTAGACGGGTGGCCGTGCGGTCCAGCACGGTCAATCGGCTGGTCACGCCGAGCCCTAGAGATACCGCTTTGCTTTCTCTTCAACTCTTTTTGTATCTTTCCTGATACCAACCATATGCCCATTTACCTTACCCTTTTCTTTTTTTTTATCTCTAGAAGGCGGTGGCTAAACGGATCAATCGTGTAGGCATTTTGTCTATACGAGTATATCTCACGTGTATCTCTAACACCTGCGAGTTGGATAACCACTCCATTATGGTGTTCCCTTGTAGGGCTCCACTGAGGGCGGAGAGCACTTGGGACGAAACTAGGATTTTTTCCTTATGGCAAATGAAAAAAAACCATAACCGCAACCACGCACATAACCGCAACGCAACGAAACGTAAAAAAGACGAGGATTCATCCAAATCGGATGAACACAATCAACAATCCAGTCAGCAATCTAGCGAACAATCTAGTCTGCAGTCTGCTGAACCAAATCTCAACAATGTTCCGCGTTTCTTGGTTATCACGTCACTTGATGATACACGGACTGTATCTAGCCTTTCCCCCTTTGTGATCGAGAAAAGTATTCTCTCCATTGCCGGACACCCTAAGAGTATAAAACAACTCAAATCGGGTGATCTTCTCTTGGAAGTCGAGAGAAAACAGCAAGTGGTAAGCCCGCTAAACACCAACAAACTCTCTTTGATCTTAAAGTTAAAGTCTCATTACATAACACGCTCAGTTCATCTAAGGGAGTGATTCGCAGCCCAGAACTGCGTCCTTGTTCAGATGAAGAGATAGTCGATAACTTGAAAGATCAGGGAGTTGTTGGTGTTCGTAACATTCAAGTTCGTAGAAATGGTGTACTAAAACCAACAGCAACTTATGTGTTGACTTTTAATACACCAATTCTACCCAAGAATGTCAAAGTAGCATATCTTTCCATTAACGTAGAGGTATACATCCCAAACCCTCTTAGATGTTACTCTTGTCAGGCTTTTGGCCATCACGGAAGCAGATGTCAGAGAAAAAAACTCTGTCCTAATTGTGGTGAAGAAAAGCATGTTGATAATCACCTCAACTGCAAAAATGAACCCAAATGCGTAAATTGTGATGGCAAACATGCTGTTTTCTCCCGAGACTGTCCGGGGTCGAAAAAAGAAAAAGAAATACTCACCGTCAAATACCAAAGGGGGATAACATTCCCAGAAGAGCGGAAAATTGTTGAAGAGCGATACATAACACCAACCACCAGTTTCGCCAGCATCAAAAAGGGTGCTGATGTAAAATGTAAAAGCTCCGCAACACAGACTGCTGAATCATACATAGGTGAACTGAAAAAATCTGGTGCATGGAGTAAACGCGCTCCAGCACCACAAAGTTCAACCAATTATTTATCAAATGGCGCAATCCAGGTTGCTCCAGGTCGGTCGACAGCGACCGTACCGAAGCCAGCGCCGAATGTAAAAGAGAAACCCGACTCAGGTCGGATCGGATGATCCGATCAAAAAACATCAATTGTCTCAAAGACAGACAGATTGACAACGTAAAATGGAAAGAGACAATATAAAATTTCAGAACGAATTCAATCCTTTAAGTGACAGTGATATGGACTTCGCTGAAACTCCATCATCACCAAGTGGCAATAACAGACCGAGGTCAGCAGCACCAAGAGGTGGTGGTAGCAGATCTATATCACCAATTTCAGCTCCAGAATAGTTTCTAGTCTTAATCTCTTCATAAATGGATTTAAAACACAAAATAATACAATGGAATTGTCGAGGTCTTAAATCAAATTATAATGAACTCTTATTACCTATTTCGTTATTAAACCCATCGTTTTTTTGTTTGCAAGAAACTTTTTTAAAAACTGATGACAACATTGATGTCAGGGGTTTCAATACACACATCTATATCTATTCTGATGGTAGAAAACCATCTGTCTTTAAAGCCCGAACATCTTGACTCATTGCTGAGTCAACTTCCATCGCCATATCTTTTAGTTGGCGACTTCAATGGTCACAATATTCTATGGGGCTGTAAAGATATCAATAACAGAGGAGCACTTGTTGAAGATTTTATTGCAAAGAGCGATCTTTGCTTGATGAATGATAAATCTTATACTTACCTTCACCCTGCGACAGGTCATTTGTCTTCTTTAGATCTCTCTTTGTGTCACCCATCTCTCTTCTTGGACTATGACTGGTCTGTTCATGATGATCAGTGCGGAAGTGATCACTTCCCTGTTATAATTGAGAGCGTAAACGAACCAGATGAGAACTGTAACCAGAAATGGAAAATGAATAAAGCCGACTGGGAATTATTCCATAATTTATGTGATCATTTTAATGAATCATCCGACATTGTTTCTGATTTCACAGATACGCTTATTAATATATCAGAACAATGCATTCCAAAGACCTCCACAAATACTAAGAAAAGCAAAGTAGAAGTAAAACAAAGATCAGGAATTGATACAATTAACTTACTCCATCCATAAAAGACACCACAGGGAAAGAAATACAAACATTAAGCGACCAGACCATAATGGAAACCTAAACAAAGGAAGGCCATATGGACAGTTACTTTCCCACAAAATGGCCAAATGGCCATCCAAAATTAAAAGACACAAGTGATACACACAGTAAGTAACAAACAACAACATAAATAAATCGCCACAGAAGAGCCGCCTTGGAACGGTCAGTGGAAGATTTCCACTGGGGGGCTTAAATCGATTTTACGTGGCCACAATCCTCGCCCTTACTTCCGTCGCGATTTAGACAAATAATTTGTTCAGTCCGCATGAAGGCCTCCTAACTCATCAGTGCAACATCTCCGTGAACACAGAAATCAAAGAACCACAGAGGTGAGACAACGGTGAGGACTCGACAGCAAGAAACCACTGAAATGCTGGAGCAAAAGAAAACCAACAGTTAGACTCCGATGAGCCCGACCAGAGACAGAGCATCAGGCACCAACCAACATTATCTCTTTAATTTTCAATAAGCCTTTACGTTGGGGCCGTCATAGAATCTGAAGCCTGACCCACCGGCGTGCAATTAAAGAGGGAAGCAAAGCTGCCAACCGTGATTGGGTTAACTACCATGCATGCAGTCTGTCGTATAATATCCATGTTGTACCCAATCTTTTTATATCGAAGAATGATTTTACGAAATTGGGTGCTGAAGTCATTGCGGTTATATATTGTTCTGAATTTATATACTAAGTCACCATAAAATTCGGGTTCCGATAGACCTTGTTGCAGAAGAGATTTAAGTCCAATATTGAATTTTAAAATTAAATCAGAATGGCGTCTATAAAATTTTGAAAAGGCTTTGCGTAGTTTATGGTACCGATAACCCTGATTAAGAAGTTTAGCCGTTAATAATTTATTACGAGTGTTGAAGTCAGTTACATGACTACACACTCTAGCAAATCGAATTTTAAAAATGACTGTAAAGAAGCTATTAAAAAGCGTAAACAGGCACTAAATAAGTTCTGCAAAAATCCCACTTCAGAAAAGCTAAACGACGTAAAAGTGTTTAGAGCTAAAGCTCGGCGAACAATCCGAGCTTCCAAACGAAAGTCATGGAGAGAATATGTCTCCAAATTGAACTACAAAACCCCCATTAAAAACGTTTTGGATATGGTATAAAAAATTTCAGGAAAAACATTCTTCTAGTTTTACACATTTAAATACTGAATTTGACACAATAGCTTCAACGAAAAAGATATTTCAGATACTCTTGGGAGCACATTCTTGAGAAATTCATCATCGCGTAATTATTCTGACATTTTTAGAAATTTCAAAAAGGACCAAGAGAAAAGAAATCTAAACTTAAAATCCCTTAATCACGAAGAATACAACAAACCGTTTAACTTATCCGAACTCGTTGAAGCCATTGAAAAATCACATGATACGACAACCGGCCCCGATGAAATTCATTATCAGATGCTTGTGCATCTGCCAAAAAGTTCTCTTTCAACACTTTTAGATATCTTTAATAATATTTGGGAAACGGGGGTCTGTCCTGAGAGCTGGCGTTTAGCTACAGTTGTACCAATTCCGAAACCAGGGAAAGATCATGCAGAACCTACAAATTATCGTCCGCTAGCTTTGACAAGTTGTTTGTGTAAAACATTGGAGAGAATGATAAACAAAAGATTAGTCTGGTACTTAGAGTCAAAAAACCTCATTTCAGAATATCAGTCAAGTTTTCGTTCGGAACGTAGTGCCAACGACAATTTAATAAGACTAGAAACATTTATACGAGATGCTTTTATTAACAAAGAACACGTAGTAGCTGTCTTTTTCGACTTGGAGAAAGCATATGATACAACATGGCGTTATAGAATATTGAAAGATCTCCATAGCATTGGCTTAAGAGGAAAACTTCCCAGTTTTATTGAAAGCTTTTTAGGGAAGCGCATGTTTCAAGTGCGTGTTGGGTCTACCGTGTCAGATCTCTATGATCAAGAACAGGGTGTCCCACAGGGTAGTATTCTTTCAACTACGCTATTTAACATCAAAATAAACAACACTGTACTATGTTTGGACGACAAAACTGATTGTTCATTGTATGTTGATAATTTTGGTATATGTTACCGTTCAAAAAATATGAAAACAATTGAACGAAAGTTACAACAAAATTGAAAAATAATAGAAGAATGGACTGATAAAATGGTTTCAAGTTCTCCAAGTCGAAAACGCAGTGTGTTCATTTTTGAAAACTAAGGAAGAAACACGAACATCCTTCCCTGTTTTTATACGGATCACAAATTCCTGTTGTTGAAGAAGCCAAATTTCTTATGGTCATATTTGATCAAAAGTTATCTTTTATTCCCCATATTAAATATCTTAAAGCGAAATGCTTAAAAGCTTTGAATCTTTTGAAAGTTTTAGCTCATACAAGTTGGGGAGCAGATCGGTATACTTTATTACATCTTTACCGGTCTTTAATAAGATCTAAATTAGATTATGGGTCTGTTGTTTATGGTTCTGACAGAAAGTCCTATTTAAAATCCTTCGATACTATCCATCACCGAGGCCTTCGTCTAGCTATGGAAGCCTTCCGTACTTCTCCCGTATTAAGCCTTTATGTAGAAGCAGGTGAACCATCTTTAATTTCGCGCAGAGAGAAACTTTCTCTTCAGTATTCTATTAGACTTGCTGCTAATCCATCTAACCCGGCATCCAAAATTTCATTTCCACCTCAATTTGTAGATAAGCATGAAACTTAACCCACAGCAATCAAACCTTTTGGATTACGTATTTTAACACTGCTAGAAAATTCAGGTATCGACGTTAAAAATATTCAAAAACATGAAACCGCCGAAGTTCCATCTTGGTGTATTAAAAAACCTTCTATTCTGTTTGACTTACATGATGGTAAAAAATCCGAATCAAATCCAATGCTACTCAAACAAAACTTTCAGGTACTGCAGTCAAGTTATGATGATTACCAACATGTCCATACTGATGGTTCCAAACAAGGAGAAAAAGTTGGTTGTGCGTATGTTTCTCAAGATACACACCAAACCTTGTGCCTTCCAGATGGTTCATCTATTTTTACAGCTGAATCCAAAGCAATAGACCTGGCTTTAGATTTTATCAGTTCTTCATCATTTCAAAATGCAATTATATTTTCTGATTCACTTTCTGTGCTTAAGGCTTTAGACCATTCATCAGATAAAAATCCTCAAATACAAAAACTGATCGAAACACATCATGAAATTTCTACAATCGCACCAAATCTTGTTTTGTTGGCTTCCGAGCCATATTGGCATTATCGGCAATGAGTTTGCTGACAAGAAAGCAAATGAATCGCTAAATCTTGATCCGTCTGTTTTTAAAATTCCTTTTAATAATTTTAAACCCTTTATCAACAGATACATCTTGTCGGAATGGCAAGGCGAATGGGACCGTACAGTAAATAACAAACTCCATGCCATTAAACCTGTCGTTGGAACAAAATGCTCTCCTCCACAGTTTTCCAGGAAAGAGGATGTAGTATTAACATGACTGCGCATTGGCCATACTAGAGTACCTCATTCTTATATTTTAAATGGTGATGAACAGCCTTCCTGTGTAGGCTGTGATCAGCCATTCACTGTGAAACATATTTTAATTGAATGTGTAGACTTTTCAGAGTCCCTCAACTTATACTTCAAAGCTGACACTTTGCAACAATTGAAAATATTATTTTATTCTTAAAAGAAATTAAACTTTTTCATAGGATTTAACTGTTTAAGATTTTTATACATATCAAACTAACTTTTTTACTTTTAATATCCTCATAATTCTCATTGCCGTTAACCAGTAACCGTTTGACGCTTATGACCTACAAAGAGGGTTGACGCGTCGTTAAACACGAAATCATCATCATCAACCGTTAACCATTAACCGTTTGACGCGTATGACCCACAAAGAGGGTCACGCGTCGTTTAACACGAAATCATCATCATCATCTGCCTAAATGGATTGGAACACTGTAGCATAAGCCTGATCTCAATATAAGTGCTCTTTTACAACAATAATAATAATAATAATAATAACAATTATAATAAATAATAATGAAAATAATAATCAAAATCCGAGGAGGCCCCCGCCCATCGGGGCTTAAAATAGATGGGCTGCATGATGCTTCCACACAGAGCTGAAACCGACCCGCACACGAGACCTGGTAAACCGCTTAGAGGATCTAAGCCTGTCCAGGCAAAGCGGTGCGAGTCGGTCCGTCCATGCTTATAAACCCTATTGATTTCATTGGGCGACAGGGCTTGAAGTCATTTCAGCTCAGTGTCGGGTAAAAGTCTCACAAAATTGGAAGCAAAGTCTCCAAAATGACCTTTACAGTATTGACGGGGACGTTAAACCTTTAATCAAACAAATTATAATCCGAGGCTTAGAGAAAACATGTACACTCTTACCTTTTTCCTGTCCGCTGACGGGCGGCCGGATATACGATAGGATTTTCGTAAAGAAATAGCGAAGAAACCAAAAACATTCCAGTTGACAAAATGTGTTGTTTCTTGGCTTAGTCTTTTTAATTTCTCTTGCTGCTGAAAACCTGTCTCTTTTTCCGGTCCGCTCACGGGCGGCCGGATATACGATAGGAATTTCGCAAAGAAATTGCAAAGAAATCCAAAACGTTCCAATTGGCAAAAGGAGTTGTTTCCTGGCTCAGTCTTTCATTTCTGTTGCTGCTGAAAACCTGCCACTTTTGAAACTCGGGTAGTTATTGGTTATGTTAATCTCGGCCAATCAAGTATGCTCTTTCTAAGAAGTTTAGGCTTATATCTATGGTTCTGTTTACATCACGATGGTTAAAACTGTAGACGTTACCAGGTTACAACGGGTAAAGCTGAACAGCGAAAGGAAGCTTTCTTTCGCGAAAGGAAGATTGTCCCACGAAAGGAAGATATTAATGAGGCCTATGGTGGTATTTTATGTATATAGGGATACTTACGAAACATTTTTGTGGATATTGGGTACTTTTGCAAAAATATAATAAATAATAATAGACAGAATCAGAATTGTTACTGGTGATACGTCAAATGACATTCATACACCAGACACACGAGCTCAATCTGTAACAAAAGTAGGAAGAAAGAAAGAAAGGTTGGACACACGATGTAGACAAACACACGGAAAAAACAGCAAACAATAAAGGCGCTGATCAGGCTGCGCAGATGCTTTGCACGTGCAACTTTCCAGTTTTCTCACGACGTAGCTCAATTCTAGATGAAAGTTGGATACACGCTCTAGACGAACACACAGCAAGAAAGAAAAGAAGAAAGTTGGATACACGATGTAGACATTACACATGAAAAAATTAAATAAATAACAGCGAACAATAAAAGCACTGATCAGGCTCCGCACATGCAACTCTCCGGTTTTCTCATGACGCAGCTCAGTATTATAATAGTATGTATAACCTGGTATTCAGAAAATAGGAAAGACGGAAAATGCACAACAATTGTGGTTTCATTCCGACAGAACAGGATGTAGAAAAACGTTCCTTTATGGCCATTATGGATATCACTAACAGAAAGAAAGAAAATCTGCCCAGTTTTTACACTGGCAGCGGAGATAATCCCTGATTAGACTGAGCAGATGCGCAGGCATATCTGCGCCTTTTATGTTTGCACATGCATTTTTTACGGGTTTTTCACGACGCAGTTCAATTCTGTAACAAAAGTAAAAGAAGAAATAAACACGACAAACACGAAAAAAAGCAGCAAACAATAAAGGCGCTGATCAGGCTGCGCAGGCTGATCTGCGCCTCTTTTTAATTTTAACCAAACCCCAAATGAACTTTCTTTCCGGGAAATAAAAGGTCCAGTCGAAATAAAAGATCCAGTCGATCCCCATATGCACCAACTTTGGCAAAATACCATACTTGAATTAAATCAGTATATACGATACCCTTTCATATGTAAATTCACTCCTAGTGCCTCAGAAATACCTTCCTTTCGTATAAATATCTTCCTTTCGCCGAGCTATACATGGTTACAACTGCGTAACGCGCATGAAACAATCAATGGTTCTGTTCGGGACCCTCAGAAGCGGTTGGTCATGTTTAACTAGCCTGACCCAGAAAACATGCATACTTCACAATTTTCAGTTCTGTTGCGCATTTCTCACAGAATCGGAAGGAATGTCCACAAAATGACCTTAATAGAGTTGATGGGGACGTCAAACCTTAGCATAAACAAATTAAACAGGTTCAAGTATCTTAAACAGGTTGAGACAATGTATCAGTAATTACGTATGATTTAAAGAATGTTTCATGAGAATTGTTCTCGACAGGCCTCCAGGGATGGCCTCTCTAATTCGTTAAGCATGTAACAGATGCTATTTTATTCCGCCATCACCAATATTAATACACCGAGACTGTGATGTTGGAAGTTGATCCCAATCTCTCGCCAAAGAGATAAACTTAGCTACACTATCCTTAGAACCTTCAGCTGTGGAAATGATTGAATGGGGAGGGAATTCCAATATTCTTTGTAAATATCAGTTCTGAAACGTCAGTAAATTGTGATTTCTACAGCGCCCAGCTAGGTGGGGGTGGGGACAAGTTCATCTGTTGAAATGCTGGCAGCACCCTTTAGACATTTGTATAACAGTATGCGCCTACTGCCTCTTCTACTTTTCTTGAGAGAATCCCATCTTAATATTCCTAGTATTACAGTCATACTCCCAGTTTCTAGTAACTCTAATTTGAACTGGGGCCCACTCCGAAGATTCACCATTAGCAACAACTCGCTGTTTTCTATAGCAAAGAAAGGAATGTATCCATTTGAGAGTCTTCCCCCTAATGCCATAGCCAAATAATTTTGATTTCAGGTGCTCATGAGGGAGTGGTGTCAAAAGCCTCCGCAAGGTCTAGAATAAATGTGTGCACCTGTGTGTCCATTAAGCCGGGATTTGTATCACATTCAAAAACAACTAGGACATTAGTATTTCTTAGACTTGCTGTGGCTTTTGCATTCAGGCAGACAAAGGGTAACGGATACAAAACGCTAGTTCTCCTTCACCTAAGGTATAGCTAACATTCTAGTCTACCTATATCATCCTGAGGTTCCACAGAGTCCTCTGTATCTCTAATTTACCGGTAGAAAACACAGTCGTTTTATTTCTTAGTCAATGTCAGTGGTAATATCACCAATGTGCAGGGAGAATAACAGTGGACCAAGAACACTTCCTTGTGAGACCCCAGACAAAACTAGAGCTCACTACGGAGATTCACCATTGGCAAGGACTCGCTGTTTTCTTTAGTAAAGAAATTAATGTGTGTATTTGAGAGTCTTCCCCCTAATGCCGTAGCCAAATTATTTGGAGTTCAGGTGCTCATGAGGGGGTCGTGTCAAAAGCCTTCTAGTCCGGAATTAATGTGTCCACCTGCGTGTCCATTGAGCCGGGGTTAGTATCACATTCAAAACAACTAGGACATTAGTATTTCTTAGACTTAATATGGCTGTTGCATCCAGGCAGACACATGATAATGCATACGAAACACTGGTTCTCCCTCGGCTAAAGTATGTGTTTGGGCTTCCCACTGTTATTTCAGATTTAACAGGTTGAGAAGGTCAAGAAGACAACAGTGAAGCTTGTCAGCAATGGTGGTTCCAAAAATGCGGATTTAATCTAACCTTGCTTTTGCTGGTGAAGTGAATATTTTGAGAGGTGCTGTGACAACCTCGTTGGATATTTAGCCACATTGAACTTCATCTGTCTATCTTTTGTTCTTTCTTTCTTTCTTCGTATACTGCCTACGCCAAAAAGGGCATTTTCGGCATGTGTACATTACATATACTCCAGATTTGCAGGATAAAAGCCTACACTGAAATCATGTTACTACGGTAGGGATCTTTTACCTGCACAGGGGAAGGTTCTCCCTGCACAGGGGACCTCCAGTTAACGTCGCGATCCGAAGGACGGTGCACTTTGTGACATTCATCTGTCAGCCTATCCAGGTTATCTTGTAGAATGAGGCAGTTATAAGAATATATAGGACGCAGACATCAGCAACAACGGACTTGATAGAATCATGGAGATCATCAATGGAACACCAAGTAAAGGACCGGTTCAAAAACCCACCCTTCAGGTACACCTGACAAAACAGGGAATGATACCTTAAATAGCTTAAGCTTGGTCATTTAGCACAAGTTCATTGTTGCGAGCGCAGAGAGAATGATGCGCTTATCCACCTTTGAATGGATCATCATATCATGTAGAAAGTAGAAGTAAAACAAAGATCAGGAATCGATACAATTAACTTACTCCACCCATCAAAGCCACCAAAGGGAAAGAAATACAAACATTAAGCGACCAGGCCATAATGGAAACCTAAAAAAAGGAAGGCCATAAGGACAGTTACTTTCCCACAAAATGGCCATATGGCCATCCAAAATAAAAAGACACAAGTGATACACACAGTAAGTAACAAACAACACCATAAATAAACCGCCACAGAAGAACCGCCTTGGAACGGTCAGTGGAATGATTTCCACTAGGGGGCTTAAATCGATTTTACGTGGCCACAATCCTCGCCCTTACTTCCGTCGCGATTTAGACAAATAATTTGTTCAGTCCGCATGAAGGCCTCCTAACTCATCAGTGCAACATCTCCGTAAACACAAAAAATCAAAGAACCACAGAGGTGAGACAACGGTGAGGACTCGACAGCAAGAAACCACTGAAATGCTGGAGCAAAAGAAAACCAACAGTTAGACTCCGATCCAGAAGTCTTATTGATACAAATTTCCTTTCTCCTACCGACAGGTAGCGACTTAGGTCCGTCGTGCCGTTTTATCTTCTGGTAACGCCTGCTATTGACTCGATGTTCATGTTTAAAATGTCAAAGGTAAGGACGGCGGAAAGAAATCGATGGGAACATAATACATTCTTTCACACACCTTGCCAGGATCAGAATCAGAATCAGAATTGTTACTGTGACCCGTCAAATGACATTCATAACCAGGACCTGTAATGTGGGAAGTAAGTCCCTAGCTCTAACCAAAGAGGTAAATTTAGCTGCAAAATCATCAGCACTTTCAGCTGTCGAAATAATCGAATCGGGAAGGGCATTCCAATCTCTAATGGTTCTGGGGAAGAACGACTTGTTTCAAGAAACCTTGTTTCATCTCTGTAGTATTTTGATTTGCATGTTCTCGGAGATGTTACACTGATGAGTTAGGAAGCCTTCATGCGGACTAAACAAAATTAGGGTATACCGCGACAGAGGTAAGGGCGAGGATTATGGCCATGTAAAATCGATCTAAGCCCCCCAGTGGAATTCTTTCTACTGACCGTTCCAATGCGGTTCTTCTGTGGCGGTTTATTTATGTTGTTTGTTACTTACTGTGTGTATCACTTGTGTCTTTTTATTTTGGATGGCCATTTGGCCATTTTCTGGGAAAGTAGCTGTCCTTATGGCCTTCTTTTTTTAGGTTTCCATTATGGTTTGGTCGCTTCATGTTTGTATTTCTTTCCCTTTGGTGGCTTTGATGGGTGGAGTAAGTTAATTGTATCGATTCCTGATCTTTGTTTTACTTCTACTCTTTTTAAATGTCAGTTCTTGCAGTACGGGTCTGAAACGCCAACGAATGGTGATTTCTACAGTGTCTAGCTGGGGGAACAAGGTCATCTGTTGGAATGCTTGCAACACCCTTTAGACCTTTGTATAAAGGGATTAACCTACTGTCTCTTCTCCTTTTCTTGAGAGACCCCCATTTCAATTTTCCAATTATTCCAGTCATGCTCCCAGTTTCAAAACAGTAATTGCCTGTTACAAATCTAGCAGCTCTGTTCTGAACTTTCTCAATTTCATCGTTAAGGACCACTCCACTGGGGTCCCAGATACAACTACAATATTCCAAGATTGGGCGAACAAGACCTTTATATGCTGCCTCTTTTACATCCTGAGGGCACTGATGAAGATTTCGCCTCAGGAAACCAAGCGTTCTATTTGCCTTAGTACACATATTGCTAATATGAGTATTTCATCTCAAGTTGTGTTAGATTGTCACTCCAAGGTGTTTAATGGAGTCCACATTCTCGAGAACCGTTCCCTCTAAGGTGTAAGAAGCCTCAACTTCATTAGATCTTTTCCTAGTTACCTGCATTATATTGCATTTAACTGGCTGAAATCTCATGCCCCATTGTCGGGCCCTACATCCTAATCTATCTATGTCAGCCTGAAGTTTCATTGAGTCATCTGTATCTCTAATTTCCCGGTAACAAACACCGTCATCTGCGAACAGTCTTATTTCTGAGTCATTGTCAGTGGAAATATCAGTGATGTACAGAGAGAACAAAAGTGGACCAAGAACGGTCCCTTGCGGGACTCCAGACAAATCTGGTGCCCACTCTGAAGATTCACCATTAACAACAACCCGCTGTTTTCTGTAGCAAAGTAAGGGAATCTATCCATTTGAGGGTCTTTCCCCCAATTCCATAACCAAATAACTTAGATTTAAGTAGTTCGTGAGGAGGGGTGTCAAAAGCCTTCTCGAAGTCCAGAATAAATGTGTCCATCTGTCCCCCTTTGTCCAAGATTTTTGCCAATTCATTAATGACTGTGCTTAGCTGAGTTTCAAAACTATGCCTTTTCCTAAATGCATGTTGTCTGTCTGACAATAGTTTATGTCCGTCCAAGTGGGCCATGATGTTTGAGCAGACTATATGTTCCAGCAATTTACACAGAACACAAGTCAGAGACACAGGGCGATAATTACGGGCAAGAGCCCTATCTCCTTTTTTGAAGAGTGGACAGATGTTTGCTTTGCGAATTTTTCTTCGTATCTCTGGAGTGATCCAGGGAATAGAAGATACAGATCTACTAGTTTTTGAGGGGATATGATTTTCGACCGAAGTATGACTGAAAGAAGTTATAAAATCAAAGTTTATCTGTACAGACCGAGCATCTGAATGACCTTTAACGTATTTCTCCTTTGCAAATCTGAGTGCATCCTTCCTCATAGTTTAATAGTTTTCTGGTATGAGTACACCTTCCTCCGAGCTTTCTTTATTGATGGGATGTGAAGTTTTAAATATCCGGAGACAATATCGTAGTCACTTAGTTTATCTGGGGAATGAATGTCTTCGAATTGTCCTGGCAAAGTCGTAAGCATCAGGTCCAATGTGTTCTTATCACGAGTGGGGAAGTTAACAATTTGTTCCAGGCCATGGTCGTTCATAATGTCAATTAATATTTGTCCTTCGGACTGACTCAGCATTGTGCCTTGTTTGCTGAGCCTGTCGGGCCAAGCAATGTCTCCGAAGTTGAGGTCACCTAGAACATGTACAGCCGGGAGTTTTTTACCCTTGTGCTGCGATTTAATGCAATACAGTTGGTCTTTAAACAACTGAAAGTTTTCGACCGTACCATCTGGTGATCGATACCAACTTGCTACGAAGTGGGAAGTTTTATTTGCAAAAACCTCAACCCAGACCGATTCGGTGTCATTTTCCAATTCCATGAAATGCATGTGAGGGATGTCTCTATGAATGAGAAACATCACCCCACCGCCATGAGAGTTCCTATCTTTTCTATAGACACAGTACTGACAAGTTTCAGAGAAAAGCTCAATCTTTGTTTCCTGAATAGCAACAATATGAGGTTGAGAGGAAAGCTAAAAGTTCAAGAATTTTTCCTCTAATTCCATTTATGTCAGTTTATACTACAAAATTTCAAACCTTTTACAAAATTTGACTTAGTTTCATCAGCCGTCGAAGATTTGCCAGGAAATAAAAGGTTGAAAAAACATCGTGGCCCAGGTGGTAGCTGTAAAGTTTACTTTGGGTAATTCGATGGACCGTCCTATAGCACAAGTATTCGCTTTTACAAAACGCTTAGCACATATTAGTTTGTGTAGTTATAGGATTGCATAGTCAAATAACAAAGCTGTTCATGAGTATGCTTTTTTAGTGTGCTAGTAAATATGGAAACTTGTATAATAGCCAAAGATTCCAAAAGGAACTTCCAGTTTCATATATAAACTAAACTAGCAATCTTGTACTATGACAACCAGGAAACGAAAAACAGTAGAACAGATACATCTGCTTTCACATTGAAGGTTAACCTTATTCCAAGTCAGCCAGCTGACATTTATTTTTACAAAAGTGAAAACAAGCGTAGTAGCTCAGTGGTTAGTACACTTGCCTATGATGCTACAGGGCCCCGCTTCGATTCCCGGCAGCGGTAATAAAATTGCCGTGTCCGAACATGGTCCACTGGCATCATTTGCAAGGGTGAATGCCACAAAGTACACCGTCCTTCGGATCGGAACGTTAACTGGCGCCCCTGTGCAGGAAGACCCATCCCGTGTGCAGGTTAAAAAATCCCTATCGTAATTACAAGATTACTTTATTATCCTTGTGCATTCCCAGCTGGAGTTTGCTTCAGCCATAGGACCCCATACAAAAAAGGAACACCCATAAGGTTGAAATGGTCCAATGACGTGCAGCTCGATGGACCATGAATAACTATGTCAGAAAAAAACTAACGTCGCTTCATTATTACGCAAGCTGGACTGGCGACCCTTTGAAGAAAGACTTTCAGTGGCACGTCTTTGTCTTTTCTACAAGATGGTGAACGGCCTTGTGGCTGAGTACCTTCTTGATTATGTCCGGCCTCGTACTCATAGGATTTCAAAGTACTATCATTCTACGACATCTCGTCAAATTCATACTGACAAATATACAAATAAGTATTCCTTCTTACCACTGAAAAAGGTAAGACAATGAATTTTCTTATTCTATCGTAGCCTATGACATGAAAGTAGAATTGTGCAATCAGATGAATGAACTTTTATAAATACGAAAGGTTATGGTATTTTCTAGATCTTTGTCCTGAATACTACCGATTAAGTTATTTTATTTTCGCCGCTTCTGAAACTACTGGGCTGAATGAACGAAATTACACATTGAGCCCCCGAGATTGGAAACTGAAATTTGTCATAAGATCTGGGTCTCATGATCAAGACTATCACCATGCCCATACTCGGTAAAAATTTACAAATCTTCTTTTAGAAAGCTTGAAGCTTGGTATGTTGCATTGGGACACTGTAGCCCTAGATTTATTAACTTGGTTTACCTTGCCTAATTCTACGTCAGGATCAACTGTATTTGAATGGAAAAGTGGCAAAACGGTGTATTTTCCCCCAAAGTTACTTTTTCAAAAACAACACTAAGACACGCAGTTTCATTTTCACTTCATTGCAGCTAGTAATAAGTGTCGTGTGGTAGCGATCGAACGTTTCCCAGTGCTTCATCATAGTATAGATTATATTTCTATTTAAATGAAATCACTGCGCCAATTTTGATGTTGTGCCGTGTGGCGGCCGTAAAACGTCTCCCCGTACATCAACCATAGTGCAGTTTATATTTTACTTTTGGTCCTTTCAGATCAGCGTGAATATTCTGAGAAATCGGAAATAATTATTGGTTTGGACTCATATTCTAGACATGTTTTTAATTATTTGGACCCCATTTTGATTTATATCAGTCTTTGAATCGACTGCCTATTCAAAAGTCGCAAAATTGCAGTATGTTTCCTCTGGCTTTCTTTGCCGGATCATTACAGGGTCACTGATGAGGCTTTATTAGCCGAAACTACGTAGTATGGCCCATCTTCTTTCTTATGAATGTTTCCATTGCTCTTAAAGGAACTCATTTTTGATTTTTATTTGCCTTCACTGCAGCTGGTGTTGTGCCGTGTGGCGGCCGTAAAACGTCTCCCCGTACACCAACCATAGTGCAGTTTATATTTTACTTTTGGTCCTTTGAGATCAGCGTGAATATTCTGAGAAATCGGAAATAATTATTGGTTTGGACTCATATTCTAGACATGTTTTAATTATTTGGACCCCATTTTGATTTATATCAGTCTTTGAATCGACTGCCTATTCGAAATTCGCAAAATTGCAGTGTTTCCTCTGGCTTTCTTTGCCGGATCATTACAGGGTCACTGATGAGGCTTTATTAGCCGAAACTACGTAGTATGACCCATCTTCTTTCTTATGAATGTTTCCATTGCTCTTAAAGGAACTCATTTTTGATTTTTATTTAACAATATATGAAATACTGCTCAAATAATCATCTTAGAGCGTAATCAGTCCTACGACATAAAGTTATGCTTTTTTAAGAGTCTTTATAAAATCTGTATATATTACTTCCCCGTTTCTAAAGGCACTTTTATACAAAAAAATCAGATTTAGTCCCACCTAATTAACGTTACCAGCCGATTAATAAATGTGCCACAAATTAGTTTGTTTTTGTTTGTTATTCAACACTTAAAGAACCGCATCTTTCATACAAAATGTTCCATGAAAAAAAAGTTGAAGAAAAAGTTGAAATATTCATTCACAGCTGTTACGTTTATTGATAAAACATTGGAATCAAATGCTAGGCGGGCGCGTTTCAGCTTTTTTAAAAGCTATCCTTGTCAAACTCATGTAGTCATAGGCTATGTTAAGCTCGGCCAATCAATTATGCTCTTTATAAATAGTTTCGGCTTATATCAGCAGCCACCTTGCTGCTAATCCATCTAACCCGGCATCCAAAATTTCATTTCCACCTGAATTTGTAGATACGTATGAAACTTAACCCACAGCAATCAAACCATTTGGATTACGTATATTACCACTGCTAGAAAGTTCAGGTATTTACCTTAAAAATATTCAAAAACATGAAACGGCCGAAGTTCCATCTTGGTGTATTAAAAAACCTTCTATTCTGTTTGACTTACATGATGGCAAAAAATCTGAATCAAATCCAATACTACTCAAACAAAACTTTCAGGTACTGCAGTCACGTTATGATGGTTACCAGCAAGTCTATACTGATGGTTCCAAAGAAGGAGAAAAAGTTGGTTGTGCGTATGTTTCTCAAGATACACACCAAACCTTGCGCCTTCCAGATGATTCATCTATTTTTACAGCTGAAGCCAAAGCAAAAGACCTAGCTTTAGATTTTATCAGTTCTTCAACATTTCAAAAAGCAATTATATTTTCTGATTTACTTTCTGTGCTTAATAAAAATCAAAAATGAGTTCCTTTAAGAGCAATGAAAACATTCGTAAGAAAGAAGATGGGCCATTAAGGCATTAGACCATTCATCATCTAAAAATCCTCAAATACAAAAGTTGATTGAAAAACATCATGAAATTTCTAAAACACACCAAATTTTGTTTTGTTGGCTTCCGAGCCATATCGGCATTGTCGGCAATGAATATGCTGACAAGAAAGCAAAGGAATCGCTCAATCTTGATTCATCTGTTTTTAAAATTCCTTTTAATAATTTTAAACCATTTATCAACAGATACATCTTGTCGGAATGGCAAGGCGAATGGGACCGTGCAATAAATAACAAACTCCGTGCCATTAAACCTGTCGTTGGAACAAAATGCTCTCCTCCACAGTTTTCCAGGAAAAACGATGTAGTATTAACGCGACTGCGCATCGGCCATACTAGAGTTACTCATTCTTATATTTTTAATGGTGATGATCAGCCTTTTTGTGTAAGTTGTGATCAGCCATTCACTGTGAACCATATTTTAATTGACTGTGTTGACTTTTCACCCTCACGGTACTTATATTTCAAAGCTGACACTTTACAACAACTGTACCTTTTGAAAATATTATTTTATTCTTAAAAGAAATTGGACTTTTTCATAAGATTTAACTTTTTAAGATTTTTATACATATCAAACTAACTTTTTTATTTTTAATATCCTCATAATTCTCAATGCCGTTAACCATTAACCGTTTGACGCTTATGACCCACAAAGAGGTTGACGCGTCGTTAAACACGAAATCATCATCATCATTGAGATGTCATTTCATCTCATTGTCGGGTAAAAGTCCCACAGAATTGGAAGCAACGTCTCCAAAATGACCTTTACAGAGTTGACGGGGACGTTAAACCTCAAATCAACCAACTAACCAAGCCAGACAAAACATGTGCAGTTCACAATTTTCAGTTCTGTGTTGCATTCCTTGTAGACTGACATCAATACTGAGACGAATAGCCCAGGCTTGAGAAAAAAAAAAAAAAAAAAAAACAAATAGAGGTTCTTATAGCCTGCAATGATGAATGATGTCTTTTTTACTCAATTAAGTCAGATATTTTTTTATCACATGATGATGCAGAAATGGTAATGATACAGGTTTTATTGGAAACATGTTTTTACATACACGTTTTTAGAACTTGTTTCTTTGTGTAAGTGCATTGTGGCTTTAACAGTAAGGTTCGTTAGTTTTCCTATCCTGTCCAATCTTGTGTCGGTATAGCTCTGACCATTTCCTCGGTTAAGTTGGTGGTTACATTTAGATTTTAGCTAAAATCACCGGATGAGTCCTTGAAACTATTTCGAATAATTGTTTAGCAGATTTATGCTTTCAGAACTCTACATCATGCAGCCTTTTAACTCCTTTGCAGTCTTGGCATCTACCAAGGAAGGAAGGTAATCACAAGAAAGAACAGTTCTGGTGGGGGGACATTCTTTAGGACGCCCTTGCAGAGGACTGGTTAGTACACGTACAGGCACCTAAAGAACAATTCTGATGGATCTTTTACACTAAAGCGGCAAAGTCATAGCAGATTCTTTTGGCGATATGGCTTGAGACGTCATTCCATCTCAATGTCGGGTACGATCTCCACAAAATTGGAAAGACCGTCTTCAAAATGACTAAATAGCGTTGATGAGGACATTAAACCTTAGCATAAACAAATAAAACAGGTTCAGGTATCTAAAACAGGTTGAGACTTTGTATCAGTAATTATGTTTTAAAGGAGAACTGTTCACGTCAGGCCTCCAGGGATGGCCTCTCCAGTTCATTAAGCATGTCACATATGCTAATTTGGTCCGCCATCACCACCTGTGACATGGGAAGTTGGTCCAAATCGCTCATTAAAGAGATAACGTCACTATCCTTCAGCTGTGGGAATGATTGAATCGGGAAGGGAATGCCAATCTCTAATGGTCTGAGGTACGAAATATTCTTTGTAAATGTCAGTTCTGGCAGTAGGGGTCTGACACGCCAGTGAATGGTGATTTCCGAAGCGCCTAGCTCGAGGGATAAGGTCATCTGTTGGAATGCTTGAAGTGACCTTCAGAGCTTTGTATAACAGTATGCGCGTACTGTCTCTTCTCCTTTTCTTAATATTGTTATAATTCAGCCACCAATACTTTGTTACAGTTTATGATCACCTATCACTGAATATAACAATTGCTTACTTCGAATAATTTACCTTCAAAAGGATCGAAGAATCTATAACACCATCAATGCTAAAACGTCTGCCATTCTCGCGCCGACGATGCAAAGTACTTTTCCTGGGGCGAAATCTCCTTGTTCAGCGTTATCCGCATAATGAACAGTTACTTTTCGTGAAAGACCAGAGTTTTAGACACCAGATGTCTTTATAGGTATGTAATCCAGACACTCATCGTTAGCTTATCAGTTTTAAAGTTCCTGGAAAGTTCTCTCGACGCCATTTTGTACAGATAACCATTATCTTTATGTGCCGAGATCTGTGATTGGTACACTGTGGCCAAGCGAGCCAATCACAGCCGTAGACGCACGAAGACTATCCGCACGTACGCTCGTGCCTGAATCCTAGCAACCTCCGATGATATAAATACTGTGGCTTGTCCGAGCGTTCCACCATCACCAACCCCCAGGTATTAGACTTCCTGCCTTGCCGTGGCCCTTGGGGCTCAATTCCCACTGGGCACATTGCCGCTGTGGTCTCTGTGCCCACTGGGAAGAGCTAAAGGAAGTACCATCCGTTTGCCGTGGTTGGCGTCCTGTAAGCCGGAAGAAGGGATCCTGGAGGTTGAGGGTTACCTGAGGTGGCGGTGCTTCAGGTACCCAACACGCCTCTTTGGCCTGGCTTTTCGGTGTAGACGGGTGGCCGTGCGGTCCGGCACGGTCAATCGGCTGGTCGCGCCGAGCCCTAGAGATACCGCTTTGCTTTGTCTTCAACTCTTTTTGTATCTTTCCTGATACCAACCATATGCTCATTTACCTTACCCTTTTCTGTCTTTTTATCTCTAGAAGGCGGTGGCTAAACGGATCAATCGTGTAGGCATTTTGTTTATACGAGTATATCTCACGTGTATCTCTAACACATGCGAGTTGGATAACCACTCCATTATGGTGTTCCCTTGTAGAGCTCCACGGAGAGCACTTGGGACGAAACTAGGATTTTTCCTTATGCCTAATGGAAAAAAAAACATAACCGCAATGCATCCAAACATAAAAAAGACGAGGATTCATCCGAAACGGATGAACCCAGTCCGCAGTGTTGTCAACAGTCTAACCAGCAGTCTGCAGCACCAAAACAAACTAATTTTCCACGCTTCTTGGTTATGTCCTCATGCGAAGATACACGCACTGTGTCAAGTTTATCCCCATTCGTGATAGAAAAGAGCATCATGTCCATTGCCGGACATCCCAAAAGCATTAAAAAGCTTAAGTCAGGTGACCTTTTATTAGAAATCGAGAGAGAACAGCAGGTGAAAAGCCTGCTTGGTACCACAAAGCTCTTCGATCTCAAGGTCAAAGTATCTCTGCATAATACACTTAACTCATGCAAAGGTGTTATCCGCAGCCCAGAGCTCCGTCCTTGCAGCGATGCAGAGATAGTTGAGAACTTGAGATCGGAAGGCGTCATTGGTGTACGTAACATCCAAGTTCGTAGAGGTGGTGTTTTGAAGCCAACGGGTACTTACGTGTTGACTTTTAATACACAAGTTCTACCCAAGAAAATCAAGGTAGCATATATTTCAGTTAACTTGGATGTTTATATACCAAACACTCTCCGATGTTACTCGTGTCAGGTTTTTGGCCACCACGAAAACAGATGTCAGAAGAAAAAACTCTGTCCAAATTGTGGTGAAGAAAAACATGTCGATAATCACCAAAACTGTAAAAATTAGGCCAAATGTGTAAATTGTGATGGCAAGCATGCTGTTTTCTCTCGAGATTTTCCGGCATGGAAAAAAGAAAAAGAAATACTTACTGTCAAATACCAAAGGGGGATGACATTCCCAGAAGCGCGGAAAATTGTTGACGAGCGATACACAACACCAACCACCAGTTACGCCAGCATCACAAAGGGTGCTTGTGTACAAGTTTTCAGCTCCGCAACGCAGACTATTGAATCATGCATAGCTGAACTGAAGAAATCTGGTGCATGGAGCCAATCCACTCCAGCACCACAAAGTTCAACCAATTTATCAAATGGCGCAATCCAGGTTGCTGCGGATCGGTCGACAGCGACCGTACCGAAGCCAGCGCCGCATGTAAAAGAGAAACCTGACTCAGGTCGAACTAATAAGGTCTCGGAAGATCCGAAAAAGCAAATGTCTCTAAAACAAACAGACAGACAACGTAAAATTGAAAGAGACAATATAAAATTTCAGAACAGATTCGGATCTTTGAGTGACAGTGATATGGAGTTCGCTGAAACTCCATCATCACCAAGTGGCAGTAACAGATCGAGGTCAGCAACACCACGAGCTGGTGGTAGCAGATCTATATCACCAATTGCAGCTCCAATATAGTTTCTAGTCTTAATCTCTTCATAAAATGGATTTAAAACACAAAATAATACAATTGGATTGTCGAGGTCTTAAATCAAATTATAATGAACTCTTATTACTTATTTCGTTATTAAACCCATCGGTTTTTTGTTTGCAAGAAACGTTTAAAAACTGATGACAACATTGATGTCAGGGGTTTCAATACATACAACTATATCTATTCTGATGGTAGCAGACCGTCTGGTGGCAGTTCAACTTTTGTTAAATCATGTTTACCACAAAGAGAAATCAAATTAAAAACAGACCTACAAGCTGTAGCAGTATCGGTTTCTCTGGATAAAGAAACTACAATTTGCTCTCTATATACCCCACCCTCATTTTCTTTAAAGCCCGAACATCTTGACGCATTGCTGAGTCAACTTCCATCGCCATATCTTTTAGTTGGCGACTTCAATGGTCACAATATTCTATGGGGCTGTAAAGACATCAATAACAGAGGAGCACTTGTCGAAGATTTTATTGCAAAGAGCGATCTTTGCTTGATGAATGATAAATCTTATACTTACCTTCACCCTGCGACAGGTCATTTGTCTTCCTTAGATCTCTCTTTGTGTCACCCATCTCTCTTCTTGGACTATGACTGGTCTGTTCATGTTGATCAGTGCGGAAGTGATCACTTCCCTGTTATAATTGAGAGTGTAAACGAACCAGATGAGGACTGTAACCAGAAATGGAAAATGAATAAAGCCGACTGGGAATTATTCAATCATTTATGTGAAGAAGAGTTATCAGTTGATCACTTTAATGAATCATCCGACATTGTTTCTTGTTTCACAGATACACTTATTAATATATCAGAACAATGCATTCCAAAGACCTCCACCAATACTAAGAAAAGCAAGCCTTGGTTTAATAATGACTGTTAAGAAGCTATTAAAAAGCGTAAACAGGCTCTAAAAAAAAAAATATTGGTTTTTATTCTAGACAGGTTTTTAATTATTTGGACCCCATTTTGATTTATATCAGTCTTTGAATCGACTGCCTATTCGAAAGTCGCTAAATTGCAGTATGTTTCCTCTGGCTTTCTTTGCCGGATCATTACAGGGTCACTGATGAGGCTGTATTAGCCGAAACTACGTAGTATGGCCCATCTTCTTTCTTATGTATGTTTTCATTGCTCTTAAAGGAACTCTTTTTTTTTATTTTTATCTAAATAAGTTCTGCAACAGTCCCACTTCAGAAAAGCTAAACGACGTAAAAGTTTTTAGAGCTAAAGCTCGGCGAACAATCCGAGCTTCCAAATGAAAGTCATGGAGAGAATATGTCTCCAAATTGAACTACAAAACCCCAATTAAAAAGGTTTGGAATATGGTGCGAAAAATTTCAGGAAAAACAAAGTCCTCTAGTTTTACACATTTAAATACTGAATATGACACATTAGCTTCAACCAAAAAAGATATTTCAGATACTCTTGGGAGCATATTCTTGAGAAATTCATCATCGCGTAATTATTCTGACCTTTTTAGAAATTTCAACAAGGACCAAGAGAAAAGAAATCTAAACTTCAAATCCCTTAATCACGAAGAATACAACACACCTTTTAACTTATCCGAACTCGTTGAAGCCATTGAAAAATCACACGATACGGCCACCGGCCCCGATGAAATTCATTATCAGATGGTTAAGCATCTGCCAAAAAGTTCTCTTACAACACTTTTAGATATCTTTAATAATATTTGGGAAACGGGAGTCTGTCCTGAGAGCTGGCGTGTAGCTACAGTTGTACCAATTCCGAAACCAGGGAAAGATCATGCAGAACCTACAATTTATCGTCCGATAGCTTTGACAAGTTGTTTGTGTAAAACATTGGAGAGAATGATAAACAAGAGATTAGTCTGGTACTTAGAGTCCAACAACCTCATTTCAGAATATCAGTCGGGTTTTCGTTCGGAGCGTAGTACCAATTACAATTTAATAAGACTAGAAACATTTATACGAGATGCATTTATTAACAAAGAACACGTAGTAGCTATCTTTTTCGACTTGGCGAAAGCATATGATACAACATGGCGTTATGGAATATTGAAAGATCTCCATAACATTGGCTTAAGAGGAAAACTTCCCAGTTTTATTGAAAGGTTTTTAGGGGAGCGCATGTTTCAAGTGCGTGTGGGGTCTACCGTGTCAGATTTCTTTGATCAAGAACAGGGTGTCCCACAAGGTAGTATTCTTTCAACTACGCTATTTAACATCAAAATAAACAATATTGTACAATGTTTGGACGACAAAACTGATTGTTCCTTGTATGTTGACGATTTCTGTATATGTTACCGTTCAAAAAATATGAAAACAATTGAACGAAAGTTACAACAAAATTTAAAAAGAATAGAAGAATGGACTGATAAAAATGGTTTCAAGTTCTCCAAGTCGAAAACGCAGTGTGTTCATTTTTGTAAGCTTCGGAAGAAACACGAACATCCTTCCTTGTTTTATACAGATCACAAATTCCTGTTGTTGAAGAAGCCAAATTTCTTGGGGTCATATTTGATCAAAAGTTATCTTTTATTCCCCATATTAAATATCTTAACGCGAAATGTATAAAAGCTTTGAATCTTTTGAAAGTTTTAGCTCATACAAGTTGGGGAGCAGATCGGTATACTTTATTACATCTTTATCGCTCTTTAATAAAATCTAAATTAGATTATGGGTCTGTTGTTTATGGTTCTGCCAGAAAGTCCTATTTAAAATCATTGGATACTATCCATCACCAAGGCCTTCGTCTGGCTATGGGAGCCTTCCGTACTTCTCCCGTATTAAGCCTTTATGTAGAAGCAGGTGAACCATCTTTAACTTCGCGCAGAGAGAAACTTTCTCTTCAATATGCTATAAGACTTGCTGCTAATCCATCTAACCCGGCATCCAAAATTTCATTTAAACCTCAATTTATAGATAAGTATGAAACTAAACCCACAGCAATCAAACCTTTTGGATTACGTATTTTACCACTGCTAGAAAATTCAGGTATCGACCTTAAAAAAATTCAAAAACATGAAACCGCTGAAGTTCCGTCTTGGTGTATTAAAAAACCTTCTATTCTGTTTGACTTACATGATGGCAAAAAATCTGAATCAAATCCAATGCTACTCAAACAAAACTTTCAGGTACTGCAATGATTACCTGCAAGTCTATACTGATGGTTCCAAAGAAGGAGATAAAGTTGGTTGTGCATATGTTTCTAAAGATACGCACCAAACCTTGCGCCTTCCAGTTGGTTCATCTATTTTTACAGCTGAAGCCAAAGTAATAGACCTAGCTTTAGATTTTATCAGTTCTTCAACATTTCAAAAAGCAATTATATTTTCTGATTCACTTTCTGTGCTTAAGGCTTTAGACCATTCATCATCTAAAAATCCTCAAATACAAAAACTGATCGAAAAGCATCATGGAATTTCTAAAACGCACCAAATCTTGTTTTGTTGGCTTCCGAGCCATATTGGCATTGTCGGCAGTGAGTTTGCTGACAAGAAAGCAAAGGAATCGCTCAATCTTGATCCGTCTGTTTTTAAAATTCCTTTTAATAATTTTAAACCTTTTATCAACAGATACATCTTGTCGGAATGGCAAGGCGAATGGGACCGGGCAATAAATAACAAACTCCATGCCATTAAACCTGTCGTTTGAACAAGGTGCTCTCCTCCACAGTTTTCCAGGAAAGAGGATGTAGTACTAACACGACTGCGCATTGGCCATACTAGAGTTACTCATTCTTATATTTTGAATGGTGATGATCAGCCTTCCTGCGTAGGCTGCGATCAGCCATTCACTGTGAAACATAATTTAATTGAATGTGTAGACTTTTCACAGTCCCGTAACTTAAACTTCAAAGCTGACACTTTGCAACAATTGTTTCAAGATGTACCTTTTGAAAATATTATTTTATTTTTAAAAGAAATTGGACTTTTTTCATAAGATTTAACTGTTTAAGATTTTTATACATATCCAACTAACTTTTTTACTTTTAATATCCTCATAATTCTCAATGCCGTTAACCATTTAACCGTTTGACGCTTATGACCCACAAAGAGGGTTGACGCGTCGTTAAACACGAAATCATCATCATCATCCACCATCACCAATGGTCTGTTGAAGTGTAAACATCAGCAAGAAATCGGTAAAAAGAGTAAAAAGAAAAGATGAGAGAGGTATAAAATCGGTAAACCCGAATTGTGGGGAGAAGTTTGGATAGAAAGGGTTCCAAGGCAATTTTGTATGGCTAAATTCTCTCCAGTTTTCTGGGATTTTACCGAGTTTTAGAGTTACCAGCTTGACCGAATTTCTTGATCCCTTCTCCGAATTCTTGTCTCTTTTCTGTAATTGTTCCGGTGGTGGTCAACGGACTCGGATAGCGGGAGGAACGTCCCGAGAGTCTTTAATTTGCAGGGATTGACCGTAATATGATAAACAGTTAAAGCATACGAGGGAACTTTCCAAATTTGCAGATGTCAACAGAATAATCCCCCTTGTTATACAGTTATATTAAAATGTTTTTCTTAAGGCACTGGTTTCATTTTTTTATGCAAACCTTCCTCATTAAAGAGAGACTTTCGGATGAGTCTTTAAACCGAGGTCCCGTCTCCGTATGACCTTAGCTGTTGGTGGGACGTAAAACTAAAACTCACTCACTCCTCATTAAAGATAGTCATGAACCCCGCATCTTGTTTTTTATTTACCAGATTTTAGAATATATCAACCAGGATCAGACGAACCCCTGAGTTTGCTTGTGGGGACCTGACTCCGTTTATCGGCCTCACACATCCTGACACTGCCTAAGTTAACCAAAGGGAGTCGGGGCGTTACAGATTGGTGTCAGAATTGACGGATGTGATTTTTTTATTGATAGGTTGATTTCTTTTTTTTACCGAATTTCGGTGTTCATTTTTTCCTTTTAACACTATGGTCAAACGTGAAGAGGAATAAAGTCAGAACTTGTGGTCGAACGATCACCGAAATTGTATACACTTTCTGTGAAAGGGTGACCCGGTATTTTTTTCTAATAAATAAAAAAGAGATATAAGATTCCTGTTTTACCGATTTTTTCTATTTAACCGAAATTGTCTGTTTACCGAAATTTTCTGTTTTACCCATTTTTTTTTCTATTTTTTCCGAAATTTTCTTTTTTTACCGAAATTTTTGATTTTACCGAAAATTACGGTTTACCGAAATTTTCTGTCTTACCAGATTTGGTAAATAAAAGTAAAAATAAACACCTTAAATAATGGAATCAGCTCGTCCTTAAGATGCCTCCTTGGAGGAAGAAAACGAAAATGTGCAGATTCCTTGGAGGAAGAAAACGAAACTGTGCAGATTACTTCTAGAAATAGTAGAGAAAGTAGTCTAGATTGTCGCTTGAGGCAATCTAGCACTGAAAGAGACATTCAATCGCAAATATCCTGTTTGGCTAATGAGGTGAAAACAACAGTAATGTCTTTGAACGACACAATGCAATGTCGGCTTGACGGAGTTAATGAAAGGTTGAGTGACTTGCAGAAGCATGTAACTGAGATAGAAAACAAAAATTCAAACAATGGTGTAGCTTTTCCCTTTGCATCAGTGAACAGGCAAAATAGCTTCATCGGGCAAAGCGAAAATACCGAATTTAGCATGCGTCAAAATGTAAGCGCCCCCACGAAAGTAAAGCCACAATTGTATGATGTGTCGACAGACCTAGACGAATCCTTCACCCAATTTAACATTATAGCAGAGATAAATTGTTGGAATATGGATGCGAAGGCTCTATATCTAGCAAGTAGTTTATCGGGTAGTGCTAGATCACTGCTAAGTGAGATATATTCGGATAATAGAAGATCATTTCCAAAATTATTGTCAGCTTTACAGTGCAGGTTCGGGACTGTAAATAGGGCTGAAGTGTATCGGGCACAACTTAAAAATAGGGTCCGGCAGAGAAGCGAGACAATCCCCGAACTACCACAAAACATTCGAAAACTGACTAGACAGGCATACCCTGGGGCGAACTCAGATCTGATAGATGGAGTAAGTTAATTGTATCAATTCCTGATCTTTGTTTTACTTCTACTCTGATAGACACTCTAGCACTGGATCACTTCATTGATTCATTGCTGGATTCCAAAATGCGACTAAGGTTAAGAGAATGTAGTCCAAGGGGCAGAAACTTCAGCCGTAAAAATGGAAGCTCAGAGAATAGCTGATAAGCAGCTTAGTAAGAATGTGGGGTCGCTAACCCAGACCTCTGAATAAGTTCTCGCTTCACCTGATATTCAGGAAATGGCCGAAAATGTAAAAAGTTTAGAAGAAAGTGTTGAAAAGTTGCAAAGCCGACAATGATTAAAGGATGATCATCCTAGATCCAGAAACGGATACCGAAATAATGATGACAAATTTAGACAAGATACGTCACAGAGACCTAATCCTAATTTTAACACAAGAAATCAGTATAGGGCTGAAAATTTGAATAGAACCCACAGGGCTGGTGATCACATAAACGATAATTGCATAAGATCAGAAGAACAAAGACATTTTAACATGAGGCCTGTGGAACAAAGAAATAACTCTCTTAGACCTCGGCAGCAGGGAAACGAAATCAGGTCAAGCATGGGGACCGCAGCTCGACCTCAACAAATGTAAGGTCCGAAATAGTGCAGCTCAATATGACAGGAAAAGATGACGATGGGTATTTTGTTAACGCAGAGGTAAATGGAAAATCGGTCACACTTTTATGCGACTCCAGGGCAAATGTTTCAATTCTGAATAGTCCATTACTGAACAAATGGGGGAAAAGCACTGCACCTTGCCTCACTCCTGTAACCCCGGTGAAAGCAAACCTTTCCAGGGTAAATCTGTAATTGAGACTAAATTAAGGGGTGGGGCACACATTTCAGCATGAAATCTTATTCGCTGACATCACTCAAGGTGGCATCCTTGGTATAGACTTCATGATCAAGAATAGATGTGATCTGATCATTAGTCGCAGTTGTCTGAAAGAGATTGGAGAGGAAATTCCTTGCTATATGAATAATGGTGTGCAGCCGGTGTGCTGTAGTGTGGCTCTAGTAGAGAATGTCAGTGTTCCTGCAGAATCAGAGATAATTGTTCCCGGAAAACCGTTAGATAATCTGGATAGAAATCGGTTAGGTATAGTAGAACCCTCTATGAAATTTGTAGAAAATACAGGAGTCCTTGTAGCGAAGGTATTTGTAGACCCCAAAACGGTAAAAATATTCCCCTACGACTTGCTAATTTTAGCAAGAAACCAGTTAGGGTAAATAAAGACACGGTAACGGCAGTTTTGCAGCCTGTGGAGTCTGTAAATAATGAGAAGGATAATTTCCACAAGCAGCCACTAAGAAGTCAAAATAGTGATACCTCTGAAAAGTTGCCTGAACACTTGGTAGCCCTATTTGACAGATCATCCAATAACTTAGACACACCTCAGAAAACTAGGTTACAGCAATTCCTGATAAAACATCAGGATATTTTCTCTAGAACTCTAGTGACATAGGGCATGCTACATTAATTGAACATCATATAAATGTACAAAATGCAAAACCCGTGAAACAGATTCCCTATAGAATACCCCTGACAAAACAAAAAATTGCTGACCAAGAAATTCAGAAAATGGTAGAAGATGGTATCATAGAGAAGTGTCCCCAGAGTGCTTGGAATGCTCCTGTTGTTATGGTCACTAAACCTGATAATTCCATTAGATTTTGTTGTGACTTTCATGGTCTTAATGAGGTTACTGTTAAAGTAGAAGTAAAACAAAGATCAGGAATTGATACAATTAACTTACTCCACCCATAAAAGACACCAAAGGGAAAGAAATACAAACATTAAGCGACCAGACCATAATGGAAACCTAAACAAAGGAAGGCCATAAGGACAGTTACTTTCCCACAAATTGGCTGTATGGCCATCCAAAATTAAAAGACACAAGTGATACACACAGTAAGTAACAAACAACAACATAAATAAATCGTCACAGAAGAGCCGCCTTGGAACGGTCAGTGGAAGATTTCCACTGGGGGGCTTAAATCGATTTTACGTGGCCATAATAATAAAGACTGTCAAGCCCTTCCCAGAATTGATGACAGTTTTGACGCTCTGTCGGGATCGAAATGGTGGTCCTGCCTTGATATGAAAAATGGTTATTGGCAAGTGGACATTGCTGAAGAAAATAGATATCTAACTGCGTTCTCTATACCTGGTGGTGAGCAATGGCAATGGAGGAAGCTAGCTTTTGGCCTCTGCAACTCTCCTTCTACCTTCACTAGGCTTATGCAAATGTTTTTTTCTGGCCTTCTTTGGAAAGTAGTCATTTTGTACTTGGACGATATCATCTTCCACTCAAAGACATTTGATGAGCAGTTTACTAACTTGGAAATGGTCTTTGAGAGGCTGAGAAAAGCTAATCTAAGAAATGTCATTTATTCCAGAAAGAAGTACCTTTTCTCGGACATACAATCAATGAAAATAGTGTAGGCACTTCTCCTGATAAGATCTAAGCTGTTAAGAATTGGCCCACCCCCAGAAATGCTAAGGAAGCAAAAAGATTTATATCTTTGGCAAGTTATTATCGGTCATATGTTTACCAATTTGCAACAATAGCAAAACCTATTCATCAACTTGCTGAAAAGAATAAAAACTTTGAATGGACAGAGGAATGTGAGAAGTCTTTTCAGATGATAAAAGATGCATTATGCAGTGCCCCATTCTCGCGTTTCCCAGTGAAAGTGACCCCTTTGTATTAGATTGTGATGCTTCTAATGTTGGACAGGGGGCAGTGTTGTCCCAAATTCAGAAAGGCGAGGAGGTAATTTGTTATTTTAGCCGATGTTTCTCAAAAGCTGAAAGAAACTATTTTGACACAAGAAGAGAACTTCTAGCTGGAGTGAATGCTATTAAACACTTCCACCATTATCTTTATGGAAATAGATTCACGGCCAGGTCTGACCATGGTAGTCGTCGGTGGTTGTTGAATTTCAAAATATTGGATGGGCAGTTGGCTAGAATGTTGACTTTCTTATCTGTATATGATTTTATATTCAGCATAGAGCAGGAAGACTACATAGCAATTGTGATGCTTTGTCTAGGAGGCCATGCATAGATCTTAATTGCAAATACTGTGAGAGGGTAGAAAGCAAGTTTCTTATGGGCACTGTTGTAGATAGCAGTAGTATAGGAAAGTGTAGTACTAATGGTGTGTATTGTATAGACAGTGACCAGAACGGACCGAAACCGCCAAAAGAAAACTATGAGAACGGTAAAACACACCCTACTTTAGAAATTGAAAAAGCTAAAAATAATACAGAAGGAAAAGATGCAGAGAAGGCAGTTACCCAATCTTGTGGTAAGGTAGGTGCAGCCAAGTGTTGCACCAGATTCAGAACCTCAACCTGGTTCGTCGAGTGAAATTCCTTCAAGTCACCTAGGGTTAGGTAGAGATAGGAATATAGAGACGAGTAGTATAGAAGAGGTTGATATAGATTGGGATGCTTTTGACAATGAGAAAATCAGAGAGCTTCAGATGGCCGACCCAGTTCTGAAGAACTTGCATAATTGGAAAGAAAGTGAAATAAAGCTAGAGTGGTGTGAAATAGCTAATCAGGGTCAAGAGATGAAATATTACCGGTATCGTTTACAAATGTTTTGTGTAAAGGACGGAGTGCTGTACAGAAGATGGGAGAGTGAAAATGGAAAAGATATTCAGTTTCTGTTAGTGTTTACAAAACCTCTTAGACAATTCATTTTGGCCCAATTACATGAAAGCACAACTGGCGCTCACCTCGGTATTGGGAAAACACTATTTAAAATCAGAGAACGTTTCTTTTGGTGTGCAATGAAGAGAGATTTGGAAGATTGGTGTGAACGCTGTGAAATTTGTGGTTCACGAAAGGTATATCCTAAAAGGGGTAAAGCTCCCATGAAACAATTTAATGTTGGGTTGCCCATGGAGAGGGTTGCTATTGATTTTATGGGTCCTTTTACCAGAACCAATACACAGAATGGTTATGCCCCTAAAAGATACATAATGGTAATTGGAGATTATTTTACGAAATGGACCGAGGCAATAGCTTTGGAGAATATTGAAAAAAAAAACCGTTGCCAGGGCACTGATAGATAATTTCATCTGTAGGTTTGGTGTTCCACTTTTCATTCATACAGACCAAGGGTCTACTTTTGAAAGTCGGTTGTTTCAGGAAATATGTCAGGTCTTAGTTATTAAGAAAACTAGGACAACTAAAACAAGACCGCTGTCCGATGGAATGATAGAAAGGGCAAATAGAACTATTTTGAACATGCTTTCAGCATTTGTATCAGAGCACCAAAGAGATTGGGATGAATATGTACCTTAAGTAATGATGGCATAAAGGTCCTCTGTACGTGAATCAACCAGGACCAGTCCTAGCAAGATGACCTTTGGCAGAGAAATACGACTTCCCATTGATTAAATATTTGGTCAGCCAGAAAGTGAAAGTGATGGAGAAGTGTTTGGAAGTCAGTATGCCAGGCAATAAGGAGACAGACTGAATGAGGTGCATGGATTTGCTAGAAATCGCATGCAGTTAGCAAGTGATGCTATGAAGGGAAAGTATGATATAGGAACAAATGTTAATACATTTGAAGTTTGTGATTTTGTTTGGCTGTACGACTCAGTCAGAAAAAATTGGGTTAAATCCTAAGTTAAAGAGGCCCTTGAAAGGTCCCTTTAAAATAACCGAAAAGATAAGTGACATCTTGTATAGAGTAAAAGAGTCCCCGAGACATCAGTTCCGCGTCGTGCATCATGATAAACTTAGGAAATACAAAGGAGTAATCTGCCAGTTTTGTTTTAGGCAGCCCTAGCATGTTATCATGATCTTTTGTTACTTTGTTTCAGATTACAGTCGAACTTCGATGGCTCGAACACCGATGGCTCGTTTACCATGGCTGAGTCGAACCCGTTTTTGAGTACCTAGGGAATTCCTCTACATAAGAGAAAGTGTGGGATAATTAAGGAGATTTTCGACTTTTATCTTGCAAATGTATGCTGTGTGTACTCATTAGAATCACCTCAATGAGGCGATTCTAATGAGTACACACAGCATACATTTATAATACAGAACACCAAAAAGAAGTTCAAAAATACCCCCGTTATGTTTTCTGGAAGTATGCAACAGTGGCTCGAACTTCCGCTGTCTCGAACAAATTTTCATGGTCCCTAAGGGGTTCGAGCCATCGAAGTTCCACTGTATATCATACAACTGTGGGATCTTTGAAGACATCACCTTCACCACTAAGGGGAAATGTTTGGGCCACTTACGGGAGCAGCATGCGGGGATACAATACAAGTGTCTCACCTGTTAGAAATTGTACAGGAGAAATGACAGCCCCCATAGATGCCGGGCTAAACCAGAGGGCTATGTACTGTTCGACGTACAGATGGGTGATATGGGAGAAGAGGCAGCGGAAAACCTAAGAAAATTTATGGGGAGGGCAGAGGGGTTATGGGTCATCGAAAAAAGGGCATCAGAAAAATGGAAATATAGGAACCATGGTTCAAAATAGACTTGGGAGAGGGAGACCATTTGAAAATAATAATTTTCAACCTCCTAACTTCACTGAAAGGAAGAGAACAAGGCCCTCCCTACCATTTAATGGGAAACGACGCAAACAGGCCGCTTCCCCAGTTTACAGAGCCCCCTCTACTCTATCTGTGTCTTCATCGACCACCGTTTCTTCTTCATCTTCCTCACTCTCTTCCTCTTCTACCTCAACTGTCTCGGCAGTGCCTTTTGTCCTGCAGAGGTACTGCCAGACACCCAACTTGAGTGAAGAGGAGGAAAGATTAACCGTCAACTCTGACTGTTTAAACTCTTACGAAGAGTTGACAGGCTGTCCAGAGCCACAGGTAAATGGCGAGGATGACATGGTGGAGGAGGCAGTTGAAGATATAGATATTGGAATTGAAAATAAGAAAAAAGAAATAGAACAGAAGGAAAGAGAAGAAAGAGAGAGAGTTAGGAAAGAAATGGAGGTGAGCGAGCAGAAGGAAAAGGAAAGGATGGAAAAAGAGAGGAAAGAAAGGGAAGGAAAGGAAAGGAAAGACAATGAAGAAAAAGAAGAGGAAGAGAAAGAAAGGAAAGTATCGAAACAGAAAAAGAAAGAGAAGGAAGAGAAAGAAAAGCAACAGAAGGTAAGAAAGGAAAAGATGGAAAAAGAAAAGAAAGAAAAGGAAGAGAAAGAAAAGGAACAGAAGGAAAAAGAGAGGGAAGAAAGAGAAAAGAAAGAGAAGGAAGAATAAGAAAGGTAAAAGGAGAAAGAGAGACAGGAAAGAATTGAAAAAGAAAAGAAAGAAAAGGAAGAGAAAGAAAAAGAACAAAAGGAGAAAGAGAGGAAGGAAAGAATGGAAAAAGAAAAGAAAGAGAAGGAACAGAAGGAAAAAGCGAGAAAGGAAAGAATTGAAAAAGAAAAGGGAGAAAAGGAAGAGAAAGAAAAAGAACAAAAGGAGAAAGAGAGGAAGGAAAGAATGGAAAAAGAAAAGAAAGAGAAAGAACATAAGGAAAAAGAAAGGAAGGAAAAGGTTGAAAAGGAAAAGAAAGAAAAGGAACAGGAGAAAGAAAGAAATGAACAAATAGAAAAGGAAAGGAAAGAGAAAGAAGAGATTGAGAGGGAACAGAAGGAGAAAGAGATAAAGGAAAAGGAGAAAGAGCAGAAAGATAAAGAGAAAAAGGAAAGAAAAGAGAATGATAATGATGAGAAAAAGGATATTGAAAAAGAGAAGAAAGTGTGCAGGGTAACAAAAGGGAAAGAGAACCAGAATCAAACTGAAAATAATGTTGATAACAGAACCTCTGTACGAAGAAACATAAAAATTGTTGCTCCCACCTACAAGAAATTAGAACAAAATCACCAGGACCAAACTAAAAAAATAATTTTTAATATTGGGGGTACTTTATTTACATCCTGTGAAAGAACCCTCCACAACACCCCTAGTCTTTTGTTCAAGATGTTGTCTGCAAATTCCCCAATGACCCCTATTGATGGCACCTATTTTTTTGACAGCGACCCTGAACCCTTGCTCATATGTTAAGTTTTTTTAGAACGGGAAAAGTCCCTCCACTGAACATAAAAGGCTTACACACCCTCCGCACCGAAGCCTCTTACTTTGAGTGCGAGGTATTATTAACTGCAATAGAGAGAAAGTTGAGAGAAGAAGTGGGACTGGAAGAATGAGAATCGAATGCAGAATTGTGAAAGTAGTATGGGACTTGAGGTGTAAATGATAAATGTGAATGTGAGGAAAAGGGGGTGCACATACAAGGTTTGTATTTCTTTCCCTTTGGTGTCTTTTATGGATGGAGTAAGTTAATTGTATCAATTCCTGATCTTTGTTTTACTTCTACTTTGAATTACACAGTAAGATGAAGATTGGAAATTGTGACAGTAACGGTGGAGGACTTGTCAGTCCCTAACCCAGCTGTTTACAATGAATGAATGAGTGTGAAAGTGAAGGACCTGAAAGTTTCTAACCCAACTGGACTGGAACCCTAGAACCCGGGAGGGGGGTGAACTTTAATGACAATAATTTACTTTGAAAGGGGGTGGTTTGTAATTTAAATTAACGAGTAGCCTGTGGTGGAGGACATGATAGTCTTCATTACCCGGCTACAAGTTAAATCGGAAAGGGATGGATTTTATATGCATAAAGGCTGGATAAGAATGGTCTCCCTCGATCTGCCAAAATAAGCTATAAATTGAAAGTGGAAACGATCATGAACCGAAACATTCAGATCCCAAATCCTACCCACAATATCGCTAAGGAAAGAAGTCAAAACATGGAGTGATGACAGTAAACAAAACCAACTACTGGTAAACCGAGTCAGCAGTTTTTCGAAACAGGTGGTGGCTCAGATAATCCAAATGTAACTAAAAATGAGAACTATTGTAAGGCTGAAAGTGACAGCCTTAGAATGAGAAATGTGGTAAGGCTGAAGATGACAGCCTATAATCGAGAACTGTTGTTAGGCTGAAGTCGAAAGCCTTAAAATGAGAACTGTTGTTAGACAGAAGGTGACCGCCTTAAAATGAGAACTGTTGTTAGGCTGAAGATTACAGCCTAAAGATGAGAACTGTTAGAAGACTGAAGGTGACAACCTAAACATCTCTAAACTTAGGTAAATAAGGTTACCATGAAACTGTGACTTAAGTGAATTCTTGCGAAAACAAGCTAGTGTATTCAAATATGAATCGATTAATACTGAGTGTTTTTAAACAGAATTTATATGAGTATTTCATAAATGAATCCGTTTCAATTTAAGAAATAACTTTTATTTGAAATCATTTCAACTATGATATATATAATCAAAACCCGAGCAAGGGTTAACAGCCAAACTGATGCCAGAAAAGACTTAAAATAACTAAAATATTGTTCCATTAAAGTTTTTATTCACAAAACATTTAATAACAGTATATATGCAAGTACATGTTTAGCATAACAGGGATGCCATGATCCTCACATTAATTCCTGTATAGATGTTATTATTACTATCACATGATATAATTGTTAGCAATGAAGATCATTCAAACAGTTACATCATAAAAACAAAAAGTTTTATAACCATAAATGTCACATTTCTGTTTCATCTATTTTTTAGGCGGGCGTAGCCGCCTATAGTTACCGTACACCTCGTATGTCAGATTTTTTGTGCACCTCTTTAGACATGCCTTCTTGTAGTCCTCCGCTCAAAAAAGAAAACCTAAACTGAAAAAGCAGTACACGCAATAAATCCAATCAAGTTCGACCGGACGGTTTGAAAAATTAATAAGACCTGCTTATTAGATTTCACGAATAAATTTGCGTTGAAAGCTGAGTATAAAAATCCGGCACTATTTTCCTACGCCGTTGCTGTTTATGCTTGCAATCATTCCCTTTCACTCCCCAGTTTCTGAACAGAACCCTTCTAGCTTTGATATTCAGTGAACCAATTCTTATACAATGGTGTATTGTTCAAGTCATTGACAGTTGGCGAACGGTGTAGAATCTGATGAGACTGCTCGTCACATGCCGTCTGATCTGGATGTATAAGGTTTATATCGGTATCTGTACCTGAATCTGTATCTGCAGCGATGTACAGGGTTGAAAGGGTTGACACGTTTCTCTGTACAGATCGACACCGCTTTGGAGAGGTCTAATAGCGTTCGAATTGACAGGCTGCCTACGTCATGAAAAGGAAAAACCGATATCTTAATATAGCTCCACGCGGTCACGTGACGACTTTCGGATAAACAATTAACGCAGGTGTATTCTTTCATACCCAAAATGGTTAATTTTCAGATGAAAATTTGTGATACAGGTCTTATTTATACGTCTAATATAGGTTGTAGGTACTCGTTGGAACCGCCTCATAGAGGCGAATCTAACAAGTACCCACAACCTATGTCTTGGAGCTGAAATAAGAAAAATAGGGGCCTAGGAATACCCCAGTAAACCCTGCGTGGTTTTCTCTATATAAAGTGTGGATTATGGAGGTGTTCATTTCACGGAGTTAATTCACGAAAAAAATGATGCCTAATTGGCCGAAACTAGCTAGTCTGGCCCAGAAAACTGTACAGTCCACATTAAACCCTTAAAATGCCGAGAAAAACACCACCTGAAAATGTCATCTGCTTATGCTGATCTTCTTGCAAACTTTTCAATTTTTTTTTTCATCCAGGAAAACAGTGTGGACCCACTGATCTGGGTCCACATTGTTTGCCAAAAACAAAAAAAAAACAAAAAAAAAAAACAAATGAGTTTTGAAGTAACCGGCAGACGACAAAGCAGACGACTGTTGTCGTGATTGGCGTCTTACGGGTTAAGTTTTGCTTCCAAATGGTACATTGTTAACGTGATGTTTACGCACAGGTCAATTGATTCATACATTGTGACTTTTATTATTATTATTATTATTATTATTATTATTATTATTATTATTATTATCGGTTTTATATAACCACAAAGAATCAAAACAAATTCCAAAGCATCAACAACAGTTTTGATTAGAAGAAAACAATGAAGAAAACCCATCCTTACTTTTCTAACAAATTTGCATGAAATGCGGCCCCGCCCATCGGGGCTTGAAGAAAAAGATGAGTTGCATGATGCTTCCACGAAGAGCTGAAACTGACCGCACACGAGTACTGCTGGTAAACCGCTTAGAGGATCTAAGTCTGCCCAGGCAAAGCGCTGCGAGTCGGACCGTCCATGCTTATAAACCCTATTGGTTTCACTGGGCGGCAGGGCTTGAGATGTCATTTCATCTCACTGTTGGGTAAATGTCTCACAAAATTGGGAGCAACGTCTCCAAAATGAGCTATACAGTGTTGACGCGGACGTTAAACCTCAAATCAAACAAACAAACAAACAAATGAAATGCTGAATCCTATTTTCTGGGGAAAAATAAGATCTGTCATTTAGATAAGACCAAAAGATGCAGATAAAATGACAAACAGTGAAGACCCTGATTAGACTGACAAGAAGCAGTCTGAACTGGGCCTGCACTATTTGCTTAGACTGCCCTTAATCTAAGGATCATTTCTGTTGATGTGAAAAAAATAAATGTCCAAGCCTCCGTGACCTAATTGGTAAGAGCGCTGACTCACTTAGCCTCTCAACGCTGTGGTTCAAGTCTTGCTCAGACCAAATGTGAGAGGAAGGGCAGGTAGTTTCTCTCCGGGTACTCCGTTTTGGCTCACAGGCTGGGAATAATCTTTTAAGAACCGTAAAACCGATCAAAAAATGTACTGGACACCACAAAAGGACTTTTACCTCTGAACATGAAACAATTGGTGAAATACGCAAAGAGATAATGGTTTCATCTGTCAGATTATGCATTTACACGCTTTTCGTACACATTTGTTTGTCCGAAATTGATGACGTCACAGCCATGCTGCAGGATGCTAAAATTAGTGCCGTCTATTAATGGTTCATTATTGGAAATCGTATACATAATTTCAAAATATAAATTTTATTGGCTGTGAGTTTACATGCAGTTCCGTGCTTTTTACATGCAGTTCCGTGTTTTAAGCAAATAATGAGGGTCCTAATCAGATGCCACATTCTGTGTCTGTAATCAGGGTCTTCAGTATTTTCGAATGCTCCAGTAAGGGGACGCTTGGCACTGATGGGCAGATAAACTGCATCTGTCTGATCAAGGCATACAGTCTAATAATTTAAAATCCAGAAATTAAAGGGTCAAACGACTGACATGGAAAATTTAGCGAAACTTTTTTTCTTCTTCTTTTGCGTCTTTTCATGTCCCCACTTCCAAAGGAAATGGTTTGGCTTGTCCGTTAGACTTTGACATTTTTACAGAGGGGGAACAGAACAGAACAAAACAGGACAAAACAGAACTTTATTTAACTAACTGCACAGGCGGCGTAAAGTTGAGCTTTTATCTCGAATTTACGGTATTAGCATGAAAAAAAAACAAAAAGGAACACGCTCGTTTATGTTTATTTATTTAGATTTATTTATTTATTTATTTATTTATTTATTTATTTATTTATTTATTTATTTATTATGTCCCCCCACCCGAAAGGGAGGGGGACATATTGGTTTTGGTGCGGATCCTGTCGGCGTCAGCGTCGGCGTTGGCGTCGGCGTTGCCTCTTGTCTGCACTCTATCTCCTGAATGGATGGATGGATTTTGATTAAACTTACACAGATACACCATTGGGAGGGGGAAAAGTACTGATTAGATTTTGGTGACCTTGACCTAATTTTCAAGGTCACAGGGCTGAAACCATTGTCAAATTTTAGAAAGCTTGTCTGCACTCTAACTCCTGAACCAATGGAAGGATTTGGTTCATACTTGATACATTATATCAGTGGGATGGTCTTAAGAACTGATTAGCTTTTGGTGACCTTGACCTAATTTTCAAGGTCACAACGGGAGTTAGACTTTTAAAAATTGGCTTGTCTGCACTCTTTCTCCTGAACCAGTGGATGAATTTTGATCAAACTTGGTACATTACATCAGTTGGCTGGTCTAAAGAACTGATTAGATGTTGGTGACCTTGACCTAATTTTCAAGGTCACCACGGGACTTAGACTGTTGAAAATTGCCTTGTCTGCACTCTATCTCCTGAACCAGTAGATGGATTTGGTTCAAACTAGGTACATTTTATCAGTGGGCTGATCTTAAGAACTGATTAGATTTTGGTGACCTTGACCTAATTTTCAAAGTCACAGGGCTGAAAAAGTAAAAGTAAAGGGTAAAAGCAGAATTTGAAATAATGAGTGTGGTGGGGGGGGGGGACATCTGTTTTCTTAGAAAACAATTCTAGTTTATTTATTTATTTATTTATTTATTTATTTATGTTTGCATTTCCTCCGTCGGATTTAATACGATGTCTTCCTTTTCGACTAAGCCATTTAACCATTTCGGATCTAGAGATCAGCTTAATTGACAGTATAATTTGGCCTAATAACTCAACCTCCCTCAGTATTTTGATTTCATTTGGAAACATAAAAATGTATAATAAAGTTTGTTCCGACTCAGTGATCAAATTTGTTTGATTTGAGGTTTAACGTCCCCGTCAACACTGTAAAGGTCATTTTGGAGACGTTGCTTCCAATTTTGTGGGACTTTTACCCGACATTGAGATGAAATGACATCTAAAGACCTGTCGCCCAATGAAACCAATAGGGTTTATTAGCATGGAAGGTCCGCCTCGCACCGCGGTGCCTGGACAGGCTTAGATCCGCTAAGCGGTTTACCAGTACTAGTGTGTGGGCCGGATTCAGCTCTGCTTGGAAGCATCATGCAGCCCATATATTTCTTCAAGCCCCTATGGGCGGGGGCGAGACTCAGTGATCAAATGCAGCCGAAAAAACAAAATCAGTGATCATGTTGAAAACATCAGTATTACCACGAGTGCGATGCACGAGTGAAATTTCTGATGTTTTCAATACACAGAATGATGATTTGTAGGCTGTCCTCTGTGTATAGCTATGTGATTGTCAGTCGGCCCCCGCCCATCGGGGCTGAAAGAAATAGATAGGCTGCATGATGCTTCCACGCAAAATTGTATAAATAAAGTTTGTTCCGACTCAGTGATCATATGCAGCCGAATACGAGTGTGTTGAAAACATCAGTATTACCACGAGTGCGATGAGCGACGAGTGAAATTTCTGATGTTTTCAATACACAGAATGATGATTTGTAGGTTGTCCTCAGTGTAAAGCTATGTGATTGTCAGTCGGCCCCCGCCCATCGGGGCTTAAAGAAATAGATAGGCTGCATGATGCTTCCACGCAGAGCTAAAATCCGACCGCACACGAGTACTTGTAAACAGCTTAGAGTACCTAAACCTGTTCAGGTAAAGCGGTGCGAGTTGGACCGTCCATGTTTATAAACCATATTGGTTCCATTGGGCGACAGAGCTTGAGATGTCATTTCATCTCAATGTCGGGTTAAAGTCCCACTTAATTGGAAGCAGCGTCTCCCAAATGACATATACAGTCATGACGGGAACATTTAACCTCAAATCAAACAAACAATGTGATCGTTAGCAAAGTTGGTGCAAACTAGAGCTGTCAGTGAAACTGACTAGGGCCCCGGCAGCGCTATCAGAGGAGTAGGAAAATTTGTGGACGGACAGACGGACAGACAGACAGAGTGATTACTATAGGGCACCCACACTTTCAGTGTGGGGCCCTAATTAATTAAGGTACCGGAAGGTGCATGTAATAAATAAATAAATAACAGTGTCTTCCGTCTTGAAAAGAGTCAACTTTTTGGAGACCTGCATCGTGTCTGTGGTCTTTTATTGAAGTAGCCCGTTTGAAGATAAATACACTCAATGATAAATTCAAGAGCAATTACGTGTGACTGTAGTCATTTTTAGCTCACCTGATTTGCTTTAAACAACTTCTTCTCCAAAACTGCTTGACAGATTTTAAAATTATTTCACAGGAATATTCCTTGGGTGATCCTCTATCAAAATTGCTCAAATCGTTCCGCTCATGTGAACAAGATGGCCGCCAGAGCTAAAAATAGAAAAACCTATAAACGACTTCTCCTCCTTAACCAGTGCAAGGATTTTTGATACAATTTCACAGGAAGGTTCCTTGGGTGACCCTCTACCAAAATTGCTCAAATCGTTCCGCTCAGGTGAACAAGATGGCCGCCAGAGCTAAAAATAGAAAAACCTTTAAACGACTTCTTCTCCTTAACCAGTGGATGGATTTTGAAATTATTGCACAGGAATGTTCCTTGGGTGCCCCTCTACTAAAATTGCTCAAACCGTTCCACACGGGTGAACAAAATGGCCGCCAGAGCTAAAAATATAAAAAACCTTTAAACAACTTCTCCTTAATCAGTGGATGGATTTCGAAATTACTTCACAGGAAAGTTCCTTGGGTGACCCTCTGACAAAATTGCTCAAAATGTTCCGCTCGGGTGAACAAGATGGCCACCAGAGCTAAAAATAGAATAAGCCTTAAAACGAATTTTTCTCCTTAACCAGTGGATGGATTTTGAAATTATTTCACTGGAATGTTCCTTGGGTGACCCTTTACCAAAATTGCTCAAAATGTTCTGCACTGGTGAACAAGATGGCTGCCAGAGCTAAAAAACAGAAAAACCTTTAAACGACTTCTTCTCCTTAACTAGTGGATGGATTTTGAAATTACTTCACAGGAATGTTCCTTGGGTGACCCTCTAGCAAAATTGCTCAAACCGTTCCGCTTGGGTGAATAAGATGGCCGCCAGAGCTAAAAAAGAATAACCTTTAAACGACTTTTTCTTCTTAACCAGTGGATAGATTTTGAAATTATTTCACAGGAATGTTCCTTTGGTGACCCTGTACCAAAATTGCTCAAACCGTTCCGCTCTGGTGAACAAGATAGGCTGCCAGAGCTAAAAATAGAAAAAACTTTAAACGACTTCTCCTTAACCAGTGGATGGATTATGAAATTATTTGACAGGAATGAGGTTTGAGGTTTTTAGCTGTGGTGGCCATCATGCTCAGTTAAGCAAAATATTTTGAGCAATTTTGTTAGAGGTCACTCATGGAACATTCCTATAAAATTGCTTCCTTTTAGAGACAGATGGTTTTTGAAAGTTTTGCCCCCCTCCCACCTTGGCTGCAAAGGCATCTACAGGAGTATTGGTAATCCACTTTGAAGGTCTTAGCCTGTCCAGGCAAAGTGGTGCGAGTGGAACCATCTTTGCATTGAAACCCCATTGGTTTCATTGGGCGGCAGGGATTGAGATGTCATTTCATCAAAAATGACTTCTACATGTACTTCTCATAATGACTTCTGCTCCTAAACAGGCAGACTGATTTTGAATTAATTTCACAGAAATGGTCTTTGGGTCCAACCAAAATTGCTCAAACCCTCCACACCGCCATATATTACCCACAATTCCGTTTGTACAATATGGATCAGGTGAGCGATCCAGGGCCATCATGGCCCTCTTGTTTTCAAGTTTTAACTAAAGAGCATTGTAAATAGATGACATTACTCGCCCGCCTCTCAGTACTTTCAGTACTTTGATTAAATAAATCTGAGTAAATGGCATGCCTGTTTTATGTAATAACAATGGAATGCATTTGTATCTAAAGGTGACAAATTACATTTTATCTTGACTTATAACATGATCAACCTATGGGGATTGCTACTACTGGGGCATCAAACTCCAGCAGGTTGAATCTTGAATTATGATGTGGTCCATTGTATAAAAATCGTCGGCTAAAGAATGACAGACAAACATATCATAAAACTATTTGGTGGCTGTTAAAAATCTGATTATCAACTGGGGACCAATTTTTTCTCAAAGGTGGGGTTATGATTCAGCCACCAATACTTTGTTACAGTTTATGATCACCTATCACTGGATATAACAATTGCTTACTTCGAATAAGTTACTTTCAAAAGGATCGAAGAATCTATAACACCATCAATGCTAAAAGGTCTGCCATTCTCGCGCCGACGATGCAAAGTACTTTTCCTGGGGAAAAATCTCCTTGTTCAGCGTTATCCGCATAATGAACAGTTACTTTTCGTGAAAGACCAGATTTTTAGACACACCCTCCGCACCAAAGCCTCTTACTTTGATTGCGAGATATTATTAACTGCAAGATGCCAGACATTACATGCAAGATGGAGAGAATCTTCTCTGTGAGGATCTTAATGTAATGTCTTCATCTTACTGTGTAATTCAAACCTTTTGTGTGCATTCCCTTTTCCTCACATTCACATTTATCATTCACACCTCAATTCCCATACTACTTCAACAATTCTGCATTACATTCTCATTCTTCCAGTCCCACTTTTATCTTGTAGAAGAAAAGCTTAATGACTTAATTGAATGGATTTTTCACAGAGAATATTGCACGACCCGCAGAAAAAGCAACCGACTGAAGTCGGTTTTTTCTAAGAGTGCCCTAAAATCACCGTGTCATTCTGTCATTCTGTAATTCTGTCAGTCTGTCAGTCTGTCATTCTGTCTGTCCGTCCGTAACCCGTTTGTGAAAATTGGTGATAGTGACTTAACCGCTTGGAATATTTAAACAATTTTTGGCATACTGATAGATATCAATAAGATCTAACCAATGAACTTACGAAATATTACATTCCATTTAGTATAGCCTCGCCGAGGCGAAAAATGTGAAAATTTTCGAACATTTTTGAACTGCTTCTCCTCCGAAACCGTTGGGCCGATTGAAGTCAAATTTCATATGGAGCCTCTATGGGATGGGGGAAACCAAAATTTGCTCATGTTGTCAAGGTCACATGACCAAAATGGCCGCCAAGCCATATATGGTTTGTCTGTCTGTCCGTCCGTAACCCGTAAGTGAAAATTGGTGATAGTGACTTAACCGCTTGGAATATTTAAACAATTTTTGGCATACTGATAGATATCAATGAGATCTAACCAATGAACTTGCGAAATATAACATTCCATTTAGTATAGCCTCGCCGAGGCGAAAAATGTGAAAATTTTCGAACTGCTTCTCCTCGGAAACCGTTGGGCCGATTGAAGTCAAATTTCATATGGAGCCTCTATGGGATAGGGAAACCAAAATTTGCTCATGGGGTCCAGGTCACATGACCAAAATGGCCGCCAAGCCATATATGGTAAAAACCCTTCGAAAATAGTCTTCTCCAGAACCACTGGGCAAATTTCCACGAAACTTGATAAATAGCATCTGGGATGTAGGCCTATCATAAATTGCTAAAATGGTGACCCTGGGTTGACCTTGACCTTCTTTGGGTCCGTCCGTAACCCGTTTGTGAAAATTGGTGATAGTGACTTAACCGCTTGGAATATTTAAACAATTTTTGGCATACTGATAGATATCAATGAGATCTAACCAATGAACTTACGAAATATTACATTCCATTTAGTATAGCCTCGCCGAGGCGAAAAATGTGAATTTTTTCTAACATTTTTGAACTGCTTCTCCTCGGAAACCGTTGGGCCGATTGAAGTCAAATTTCATATGGAGCCTCTATGGGATGGGGGAAACCAAAATTTGCTCATGGGGTCAAGGTCACATGACCAAAATGGCCGCCAAGCCATATATGGTTTGTCTGTCTGTCCGTCCGTAACCCGTTTGTGAAAATTGGTGATAGTGACTTAACCGCTTGGAATATTTAAACAATTTTTGGCATACTGATAAACATCAATGAGATCTAACCAATGAACTTGCGAAATATTACATTCCATTTAGTATAGCTTCGCCGAGGCGAAAAATGTGAAAATTTTCGAACTGCTTCTCCTCGGAAACCGTTGGGCCGATTGAAATCAAATTTCATATGGAGCCTCTATGGGATGGGGGAAACCAAAAATTGCTCATGGGGTCCAGGACACATGACCAAAATGGCCGCCAAGCCATATATGGTCTGTCTATCTGTCCGTCCGTAACCCTTTTGTGAAAATTGGTGATAGTGACTTAACCGCTTGGAATATTTAAACAATTTTTGGCATACTGATAAATATCAATGAGATCTTATCAATGAACTTGCGAAATATTACATTCCATTTAGTACAGCCTCGCCGAGGCGAAAAATGTGAAAATTTTCGAACTGCTTCTCCTCGGAAATCGTTGGGCCGATTGAAGTCAAATTTCATATGGAGCCTCTACGGGATGGGGGAAACCAAAATTTCCTCATGGGGTCCAGGTCACATGACCAAAATGGCCGCCAAGCAATATTTGGTAAAAACCCTTCAAAAATAGTATTCTCCAGAACCACTGTGCAGATTTCCATGAAACTTGATAAATAGCATCTGGAACGTAGGCCCATCATAAATTGCTAAAATGGTGACCCTGGGTTGACCTTGACCTTCTTTGTGCCTAGGTCAAACTTTGACACATATGCTTTTGTGTTGGATTTTATCCTGCAAACGATTCAGAATACAGTACTAAAGTATAAAATATATTTTCGCTCCTTACGATAAGGCGCATTTATTGGGGGAACCGTTTTATGTCCAGGTCACATGACCAAAATGGCCGCCATACCCATATATGGTAACACTCATAAAGCTAAAAGCATCCGGCGGGTCGTGCACTTCAGCTGAAGCACTGGTTCTCTCTGTCTTGCATTTAATGTCAGAAATGCACTTTTCACTTCTAAAGAGCATAAGAATTATGCACTTTGGTCATGTCAGAAAGTGTGTGATGTCCTCACCTTTCTACTTGACAATATTTGTATTAGATTCGGTACTAAGTTATTTAGACAAATTGTGGGTATTCCGATGGGTACGAATTGCGCAACTCTTGTGGCTGATCTGTTCTTGTATTCTTATGATAGAAACTACATGTTGTCGCTTTCCATTGTAACCAATCTGAAATTATCAAAGCTTTCAGCTCCACTTCTAGATATTTAGATGATTTATTGAATATTGAAAATACCTATTTCGATGGTTTGATCAGTCAGATGTACCCCCCAGAACTTCAGTTAAATAGCGCTAATTCTTCTGAAACTAGGCCCCGTTTTTGGATTTACCTCGGTAGATGGGTTTGTTTCGTGCAAAATTTATGATAAACGCGATGACTTTGATTTTGAGATTGCAAATTTTTCTTTTTTGGATGATGATGTTCCTCGTGCGCCATCCTATGGCGTTTATATTTCGCAATTAATTCGATTTGCTAGAGTGTGTAGTCATGTAACTGTCTTCAACACTCGTAATAAATAATAAACGGCTAAACTTCTTAATCAGGGTTATGGGTACCATAAACTACGCAAAGCCTTTTCAAAATTTTAAAGACGCCATTCTGATTTAATTTCAGAATTCAATATTTGACTTAGATCCCTTCTGCAACAAGGTCTATCGGAACCCGAATTTTATGGGGACTTAGTATATAAATTCAGAAAAATATATAACCGCAATGACTTCAGCACCCAATTTCGTAAAATCATTCTTCGATATAAAAAGATTAGGTACAACATGGATGTTATACGACAGACTGCATGCATGGTAGTTAACCCAATCACGGTTGGGAACTTTGCTTCCCTCTTTAATTGCACGCCGATGGGACAGGCCTCAGATTCTATGACGGTTCCAACGTAAAGGCTTATTGAGAATTAGAGAGATCTAATTCAAGGTAAAGTTGGTTGGGGCTTGATGCTCTGTCTCTGGTCGGGCCAATCGGAGTCTAACTGTTGGTTTTCTTTTGCTCCAGCATTTCAGTGGTTTCTTGCTGTCGAGTCCTCACCGTTGTCTCACCTCTGTGGTTCTTTGATTTTTTGTGTTCACGGAGATGTTGCACTGATGAGTAAGGAGGCCTTCATGCGGACTGAACAAATTATTTGTCTAAATCGCTACGGGAGTAAGAGCGAGGATTGTGGCCACGTAAAATCGATTTAAGCCCCCCAGAGGAATTCTTTCCACTGACCGTTCAAAGGCGGTTCTATTTATGTTGTTGTATGTTACTACTAACTGTGTGTATCACTTGTGTCTTTTTATTTTGGATGGCCATTTGGCCATTTTGTGGGAAAGTAACTGTCCTTATGGCCATCCTTTGTTTAGGTTTCCATTATGGTCTGGTTGCTTCATGCTTGTGTTTCTTTCCCTTTGGTGTCTTTGGTTGGTGGAGTAAGTTAATTGTATCGATTCCTGATCTTTGTTTTACTTCTACATGTACTTTTAATAGGTATGTAATCCAGACACTAATCGTTAGTTTATCAGTTTTAAAGTTCCTGGAAAGTTCTCTCGACGCCATTTTGTACAGATAACCATTATCTTTATGTGCCGAGCACTGTGATTGGTACTCTGTGGCCAAGCGAGCCAATCACAGCCATCGACGCACGAAGACTATCCGCTCGTACGCTCCTGCCTGAATCCTAGCAACCTCCGATGATATAAATACCGTGGCTTGTGCGAGCGTTCCACCACCACCAATGGTTTGAGCGAGAAATCGGTACGCAGAGAAAAAAGAAAAGAAGAGAGAGGTATAAAATCGGTAAATCCGAGTTGTGGGGAGAAGTTTAGATAGAAAGGGTTCAAAGGCAACTTTGTATGGCTAAATTCTCTCCAGTTTTCTGGGATTTTACCGAGTTTTAGAGTTACCAGCTTGACCGAATTTCTTGATCCCTTCTCCGAATTTTTGTCTCTTTTCTGTAATTGTTCCGGTGGTGGTCAACGGACTCGGATAGCGGGAGGAACGTCCCGAGAGTCTTTAATTTGCAGGGATTGACCGAATTAAGATAAACAGTTAAAGCATACGAGGGAACTTTCCAAATTTGCAGATGTCAACAGAATACTCCCCCCTGTTATACAGTTATATGAAAATGTTTTTCTAAAGGCACTGATGTTATTTTTTTTATGCAAACCTTCCTTATTAACCTTATTAACAGAGAGGCAGCGACTGAGATCCGTCCTGCCATTTTATCTTCCGGTAACGCCTGCTATTGTCTCGATGTTCGTGTTTGAAAGGTCAGTGTTAAAGACAAACCGATTCGATTGTATATCAAAAGGGAACATAATACCTTCCTTCCCACACCTTGCCAGGAAATAAAAATAAAAAAAAATCCTAGCCCAGGTGGCAGCTGTAAAGTTTACTTGGGGTAATTCGATGGACCATCTATAGCACAAGTAATAGCTTTTTCAAAAAGCCAGAGTCAACACTTATTTCAAACTAATTTGTGTACCCATAGGATTACAAGTCAAATAACAAAGCTGTGCCTGTGTATGCTGTGTTAGTGTGCCAGTAAATATGGGAACTTGTATAATCGTCATAGATTCCAAAAGTTGATTCCAGTTTCATATATAAACAAAACTATCAACCGTGTACTATGACAACGCGGAATCGAAAAAAAAAAAACAAAAACAAAAAAAAAAAAAAAAACGAAACAGTAGAACAGAAACATCTGCTTTCACATAGAAGGTTAAACTTTCATCAAACCAACCAGCTAACATTTTTACAAAAGTGAAAACAAGCGCGGTAGCTCAGTGATTAGTACATTTGCCTATGATGCTATAGGCCCCCGGTTGGATTCCCGGCAGCGGTAATAAAATTGCGGTGTCCGAACATGCTCCACTGGATGAATGCCACAAAGTACACCGTCCTTCACATCGGGACGTTAACTGAGCTTCAACCCCGCACCAGTGCAGGGAGAAACATCCCGTGTGCAGGTTAAAGATCCGTACCGTAATTGCATGATTACCCTTGCGCGTCCCCAGCTGGAGTATGTTTCAGCCATATTACGAACCGCATTTTTCATTCAAAATGTTCCGATAAAAAGTTGAAGAAAATGTTGAAATATTCATTCACAGCTGTTATGTTGATTGATAAAACACGAGAATCAAATGCTAGGCAGGCCGTTTCAGCTTTTTTAAAAGCTATCCTTGTCAGTGCTACCGTGTATTCCTAGCTTCCAAAGGATTTTGAACCCACCCATTGGTATTTTAGCTATATACCAAGGTGATTAACATGTGTGATTTATGGTTTGACATTTCTTGTTGTCCCCATGCTTATCAAAACAGACTGTCTAATTTTCACACCTTTCTGCTTATATGGGGTTATAATGCCTAATTTCAACCAAACAGGCTTTCTCTTAACCGTTTCAGTAAAAGAAAAAATACAACAAAACAACAAAACAGAAGTAATCACCAAAAACACTGCTCACTATCAACCAATCAAAATCGGCCCCCCACCTGGGCTTGAAGAATCAGATGGGCTGCATGGTAGCTAGGTAGGCAGGTAGGTAGGTAGGTAGGTAGGGTGAATGGTCTGGTGGGTGTGTGGCCGGATGGGTAGGTAGGTAGGCTTACCTTCTTCCTTCGACGTTGTAGGTAGGTAGGAAGTTGGGTAGATAGATTGGTTTTGTATGTTTGATTTGAGGTTTAACGCCCCCGTCATCACGGTACAGGTCATTTTGGAGACGTTGCTTTCATTTTTTTGACTTTTGCCCGGCATTGAGATGAAAAGACATATCAAGCCCTGTCGCCCTATGAAACCAATAGAATTTATAAGCATGAACGGTCCGACTCCGACCGCTTTGCCTGGGCAGGCTTAGAGCCTCTACGCGGTTTACCAGTACTCGTGTGCGGTCGGTTTCAGCTCTGCGCGGAAACATCGTGCAGCCCATATATTTCTTCAAGCCCCGATGGGCGGGGGCGACTATTATTTTTTTGTTTGATTTGAGGTTTAACATCCCCGTCAATACTGTAAAGGTCATTTTGGAGAAGTTGCTTCCAATGTTGTGGGACTTTTGTTTGTTTGTTTGATTTGAGGTTTAACGTCCCCGTCAACACTGTAAAGGTCATTTTGGAGACGTTGCTTCCAATTTTGTGGGACTTTTACCCGACATTGGGATGAAATGACATCTCAAGCCCTGTCGCCCAATGAAACCAATAGGGTTCATCATTAGCATGGTCGGTCCGCCTCGCACTTCGGTTCCTGGACAGGCTTAGATCCACTAAGCGGTTTACCAGTACTAGTGTGCGGGCCAGATTCAGCTCTGCGCTGAAGCATCGTGCAGCCCATATATTTCTTCAAGCCCCTATGAGCGGGGGCCGTGTGGGACTTTTATGATGATTTATTAAATATTTATAATACCTATTTTGATGGTTTGATCAGTCAGATTTACCCCCCAGAACTTCAGTTACATAAAGCAAATTCTTCTGATACCGAGGCCCCGTTTTTGGATTTACATCTATCTATTATAGATGGGTTTGTTTCGTGCAAAATTTATGATAAACGCGATGACTTTGATTTTGAGATTTTCCTTTTTTGGATGGCGATGTTCCTCGTGCGCCATCCTATGGCATTTATATTTCGCAACTAATTCGATTTGCTAGAGTGTGTAGTCATGTAACTGACTTCAACACTCGTAATAAATTATTAACGGCTAAACTCCTTAATCAGGGTTATCGGTACCATTAACTACGCAAAGCCTTTTCAAAATTTTATAGACGTCATTCTGATTTAATTTCAAAATTCAATATTTGCCTTAAATCTCTTCTGCAACAAGGTCTATCGGAACCCGAATTTTATGGGGACTTAGTATATAAATTCAGAAAAATATATAACCGCAATAACTTCAGCACCCAATTTCGTAAAATCATTCTTCGATATAAAAAGATTGGGTACAACATGGATGTTATACGACAGACTGCATGCAAGGTAGTTAACCCAATCACGGTTGGCAACTTTGCTTCCCTCTTTAATTGCACGCCGGTGGGTCAGGCCTCAGATTCTATGACGGCTCAAACGTAAAGGCTTATTGAGAATTAGAGAGATCTAATTCAAGGTAATGTTGGTTGGTGCCTGATGCTCTGTCTCTGGTCGGGCCCATCGGAGTCTAACTGTTGGTTTTCTTTTGCTCCAGCATTTCAGTGGTTTCTTGCTGTCGAGTCCTCACCGTTGTCTCACTTCCGTGGTTCTTTGATTTTTTTGTGTTCTCGGAGATATTGCACTGATGAGTTAGGAGACCTTCATGCGGACTGAACAAATTATTTTAGTCTGGTACTTAGAGTCCAACAACCTCATCTCAGAATATCAGTCAGGTTTCCGTTCGGAACGTAGAACAAACGACAATTTAATAAGACTAGAAACATTTATACGAAATGCTTTTATTAACAAAGAACACGTAGTAGCTGTCTTTTTCGACTTGGAAAAAGCATATGATACCACATGGCGTTATGGAATATTGAAAGATCTCCATAACTTAGGCTTAAGAGGAAAGCTTCCCTGTTTTATTGAAAGCTTTTTAGGTGAGCGCATATTTCAGGTGCGTGTAGGATCTACCCTGTCAGATCTCTATGGACAAGAGCAGGGTGTCCCACAAGGTAGTATTCTCTCAACTACGCTATTTAACATCAAAAAAAAAATAATATTGTACAATGTTTGGACGACAAAACAGACTGTTCATTATATGTTGACGAGTTTCGTATATGTTACCGTTCAAAAAATATGAAAACAATTGAACGAAAGTTACAACAAAATTTAAAACGAATAGAAGAATGGACTGATAAAAATGGTTTCAAGTTCTCCAAGTAGAAAACGCAGAGTGTTCATTTTTGAAAGCTACGGAAGAAACACTACCATCCTTCCCTGTTTTTATACGGATCATTAATTCCTGTCGTTGAAGAAGCCAAATTTCTTCGGGTCATATTTTATCAAAAGTTATCTTTTATTCCCCATATTAAATATCTTAGAGCGAAATGCTTAAAAGCTTTGAATCTTTTGAAAGTTTTAGCTCATACAAGTTGGGGGCAGATCGGTACACTTTATTACACCTTTACCGGTCTCTGATAAGATCTAAATTAGATTATGGGTCTGTTGTTTATGGTTCTGCCAGAAAGTCTTATTTAAAATCTTTGAATACTATCCATCACCAAGGCCTTCGGCTGGCTATGGGGGCCTTCCGTACTTCTCAAGTATTAAGCCTTTATGTGGAAGCAGGCGAACCATCTTTAACTTCGCGCAAAGAGAAACTTTCTCTTCAGTATGCTATCAGACTTGCTGCTAATCCATCTTACCCGGCATCCAAAATTTCATTTCCACCTCAATTTGTAGATAAGTATGAAACTAAACCCACAGCAATAAAACCTTTTGGATTACTTATTTTACGACTGCTAGAAAATTCAGGTATCGACCCTAAAAATATTCAAATACATGAAACCGCGGAAGTTCCATCTTGGTGTATTTAAAAACCTAATATTCTGTGTGACTTACATGATAGCAAAACTCCGAATCAAATCCAATACTGCTCAAACAAAACTTTCAGGAACTGCAGTCACGTTACAATGATTACCAGCAAGTCTATACGGATGGTTCCAAAGAAGGGGATAAAGTTGGTTGTGCGTATGTTTCTAAAGATACGCACCAAACCTTGCGCCTTCAAGATGGTTCATCTATTTTTACAGCTGAAGCCAAAGCAATAGACCTAGCTTTAGATTTTATCAGTTCTTCAACAATTCAAAAAGCAATTATATTTTCTGATTCACTTTCTGTGCTTAAGGCTTTAGACCATGCATCATCCAAAAATCCTCAAATACAAAAATTGATCGAAAAACATCACGAAATTTCTAAAACTCATCAAATTTTGTTTAGTTGGCTTCCGAGCCATATTGGCATTGTCGGCAATGAGCATGCTGACAAGAAAGCAAAGGAATCGCTCAATCTTGATCCGTCTATTTTTAAAATTCGGAACAAAATGCTCTCCTTCACAGTTTGCTAGAAAAGAGGATGTAGTACTAACGCGATTACGCATTTGCCATACTAGAGTTACTCACTATTATATTTTAAATGGTGATGATCAACCTACTTGTGTAGGCTGTGATCAGCCTTTCACTGTAAAACATATCTTAATTGACTGTGTTGACTTTTCACCCTCCCGTAACATATACTTCAAAGCTGACACTTTGCGACAATTGTTTCAAGATGTTCCTGTTGATAATATTATTTTATTCTTAAAAGAAATTGGACTTTTTCATAAAATCTAACTGTTTCAGATTTTTATACATATCATACTGACATTTGTACTTTTAGTATCCTTATATTTCTTCATGCCGTTTAATCATTAACCGCTTGACGCTTATGACCCACAAAGAGGGTTGATGCGTCGTTAAACGCGAAACCATCATCATCATCATCATCAAATATGGTCACACCTTGGTCTTGTATCCCCATATGACTGGATAACAGAGGTTCACCTGCGATACCCATTTGAAGCGACCGGTACCGAGAGGACTCTCTAATACACAGACAGGGTCACACACCAGTGCAAGCCTGGTTCTACCTCCAGGTTCTGTTACTCGAACATCCATACGACTGCTAAATGGTGAAGTTATTCTCGTCTTGTTTGGTTAACGGCCCTTTCAAGATCATTTCACTCATATCGAACAGATCGTTAATATGAGTAGGGCGAAAACCGGAGTACCGGGAGAAAAAAACCCTAATCTTCCGTTGCACAACTTGGCGTCAGACATGTGTCCCGAGCCAGGCTCGAACCCACAGCGGTGATTGACCTAATGAAAAAGAGTCAGAGCTCTTATCCACTAAGCCGAGGAGGCCCATTATTCGCGTCTGGTCGCAGAATTGGGGTTATCCCGGGATACTCATCCCACGGAGGAAATGGGATCAAAGGGATTCACAAGTCACACTTGGTGACACCCATGCACTACGCTTCAAGGCTCGCTCAAGTCCCGAGCCAGGCTCGAACCCACAGCGGTGATTGACCTAATGAAAAAGAGTCAGCGCTTTTATCCACTAGGCCGAAGAGGCCCATTATTCCCGTCTGATCGCAGAATGGAGGTTATCCCGGGATACTCATCCAACGGAGGAAAATGGAATCAAAGGGATTCACACGTCACACTTGGTGACACCCCAACGCTAGGCTTCTGGGCTCGGCCACAGGTTCAGTTGGGATTGGTTTTCACTTGACAAATAGGTTCACATCATGTTCTTGTACCCCAATTTGGCCGGATAACGGAGGTTATCCCGCGATAAGGATACCCTGAGGACCCCGTTACAACACACTCCAGGTCACCCCCCCACCCCAGTGCTAGGCCTGGGTCGCCCTCCAAATTCAGCTGCTCGAATACCCATTTAACAGCCTTATGGAAGAGTTATCCCCGTCTAGCCGCATGGCGCAGATTATTCCGGGATGCCAACACCGCGGAGGATAAATGTATCGAAGGGACTCTCAATTCACACTGGGTCACATTCCAACGCTAGGCTTCAGGGCTACGAGACAGGGGAGTCGGACTTAACTTCTTACATAGGATCACTGGTGTATGAATGTCATTTGACTAGTCACCAGTAACAATTCTGATTCTGATCGCCCCACGGCCTTGTATCCCCATTTGACCGAATAACAATGGTTACCCCGCGATACCAGCTAGCAGGGTCCGGTACCCAGAAGACCCCCAGTGCTAGAACTGGCTCTCCCTCCATGTTCCACTACTGAAACACGCAAACCAATGCCTTGGATCTTCATTTTAATATATATCCGGCATACCCGTGGCCAGTGTATGGAACAAACATGCCTTCTTTGTCATTAATATGTCAGAATGTCCAGACAGCAAAGAGATTATCTAATGCAGCTACTGTTCTTCGCAGCAACAGGAGTAATACTGCTTATGCTGCCCGCAGCTATAGCAGTTGTGCTGCTTTTGCTGCTAGTACAGCTAACTTTAACGCCGTCTATCCCGAGATCTATTCACTGGGGGATTTTAAGTTTATATTTCCTTTATAAAAATCAAAGTCAATCTTGACTCCTGTGGCAACTATGACGTTGCTATTGACATATAATATATAAACGCACTTTCGAACGCGTTTACCCCCCCCCCCCCACCCCACCACCCCCACTCCCGCAGACGTACTGCCTGGTGCTTCCACACAGAGCTGAATCCGACCGCACAAGATTACTGGTAAACCGCTTAGAGGATCTCAGTTTGCCCAGGCAAAGCTCTGCCAGTCGGACCGTCCACGCTTATAAACGATATTGGTTTCATTGGGTGACGGGGCTTGAGATGTTATTTCATCTCAATGTCGGGTAAAAGTCCCCATAAAATTGAGAGCAACGTCTCCAAAATGACCTATACAGTGTTGACTTGGACGTAAAAACTAAAATCAAACAAACAAAACGCGCTTATGCTTGCGTTCTTGAAAATCACTTTAGGTGATGAATACCCCACCGTATGCCTTAATACATGAGTAATATGTAGCACATAGGCACATATGGTAACCAAACCAGTGTTACGAGATGGAATAGAAAACCTCTCTGGTGCTTATGCACATCTAAATTATTTAGTAGGTATATGGTAAGGCGGTGCGAGTGAAATATTTTAGGTGAAATACGGTAGGCAAAATGTGCTGCTCCATGCACAAGTCATGAACATATCATACGATATATGCATGAGTGGTTTGTGGAGATCTGTTTTTACAATACAGTGGGCCGCTAAACGGCTGATTTCTATAAAATTTGCCTAAAGATCGCCAACCGCCAAATTGTGCTATATATAATTTTCATTCCAGTCACGTGTTGTGTGTGTGTTCGTTTTGACGGGATTTATGCCATCGATTTATAGGGTCGTTTCATCATTTTTTCCCTATGGGAAATACTATTTGAACGCAAATCCATTATCTACTCGATTTTTGCTATCTGGCTTTAATTGTGGACGGTATCTTCAGCTCGTCACGATTTTAGCGAGCTAATATGAGTATGCATGATTTTCCGATAGTATTCATAGATATAAAAACCATGAAAAACAAACACTATTCAGCAGCAGGTCAAGTTGTAACGAATTCACACAACATAGTGGCGGGACAGTGAGAGTATATTGAAAGATATGTTTTTACTGATTTCAATATTCATTAGATTTTTGAGTGGACGTGATACTTAATAACTGTCAAACCCCAACCAATTGCAAAGCTGTTGCTGCATCCTTTGAACTTAAGATTATGATGTCACAAAATGACAAGGATTGAAAAGTATTTGACCAAATATGACACAACAAGTATGCAGGTATCCAATCAGATACAATTTCCACATTTCAGTAACTAGCACCTGTCCAATAAGAGATAGTTTATCACATGTCGGTCATCTGTGACAAGTCTAGAGTACAAAGAAATTGGTGAAGTTTGATGTACCTTTCTAGTGCACTGACCTCTGAAATTACATCAGAATGTACCCCTTTGATCTGGTGCATTTGACTGAAAGTCTAATGGATATTGAAATTGGTAGTAAATCTATGTTTAGTATTATTTTTGTATGAACATGCTTTTAGGTTTTGGAGGGGTTTACTTCTAGTATACCCCAACTTTCTGAAGCTTATTCTGAATTCACTTTGGAAGCCTCTGTAGTGTAGTGATTAGGCTACTAGCTTTGCCAGCTAGAGGTCGCAAGATCGATCCCAGGCCTATCCAGAAGTAGAATGAGTCTTTTTAAGCGAGGTACTGTCTCATTCTGACCCTAGAGGTTGGTGAGACCTAAAGTTTGGACACCCGCTTATTCTAGATTCATTTAGGCTATAGACCCCTTTGTAGAATATAATAAATAAACGCCGGGTCACTTGTTTGATCCATGACTTTTGACTAGCTGTGGTTAGAAAACCGTGGTCCCGTCTCTGTATGATATTAGGTGTAGAGGGGACGTAAAATTAAGACGGGTTTAACCATATCTTCATCAAGAGCCTGTCGGGTTATCCGTGATGATGAACCGTGATGAATTTGATTTTACAAGCGTGTTCATGTTGAATAGAAATACATTTGTTCAAGAAGAATTACGAGTTCATTTTGTAATGACGCCGTTTTTGTCTGAGAACTCGGTTTGTGCATGCATGTACATATAAAGAACGTGATGATGATAAGTGGGAGTATTTGGTCGCCACACGTCGTAAGTGGATGACGTCAGCTGCGTCATCAGCGTCACGAGGACGGTTATAACGTGGTGCCTACCAAATACAGAAAGAATTTACGGCAAACAGTGTTGGCCCTTATGAGACACTAACAAATGTTGTGGAGGATAGATGAAAATCTTTCTGTTTGTAGTTTCTATCTGTTGTTAATGTAATGAATTTGTGAATAGCTATAATTGTGAGCCGTGTCGCGGAGAAGGATATGAAATAGAGTTTGTTATGTTTCCTGTATTGGCGGCTGACCAGGTAGCGCAAAGGCGTGGTCTGTTCAATTGCCTCTTACTTGTGATAATGTAGTGAGCACGAATTTGATGAGTATTATGCTCTGTAGTTTTTTTTTTTTTGGTTTGGGTTTTACGGCCCTTTCATGATTATTTCACTCATAACGAGCCGATGGTTAATCAGAGGTGAGCGAAAACCGGAGTACCCGGAGAAAAACTACCCGACCTTCCGTTGCAGAACTTGGCGTCTCACACGTGGCCCGGGCGAGGCTCGAACCTACGGCGGTGAGAGACCTAATGACTAAGAGTCAGCGCTCTTATCCACTAGGCCACGGAGGCCCGTACATGCTCAGTAGTAGTGAGCATTAATTGATTTCTGTAGTGCTCAGTAAGGAAACATAAACTTTGTGTATTCTTGTGTCAAAGCGCTGGGTGCTGATAATTTGATGCACAGTCAAGTTGAGCTCTGCTGTGCAGTTATTTGTCGCATGCACTAATCAGCCTGTGTGTCTGGTCGGCACATGCGCAATAACGGTATATGCATGAACATATGCTTACTTCTCCGGGAGGGGGATCATGATATAGCATGTATGTTTTGTGAACTGTATCTTAGTCCAATTATCGTAATATGCAGGCACAACAATGTGTGGTGCCCTGCTGCTCCCTGCAAAATAGCAGCAGGTACTGGCACGACGCTGTCGGTTAGTGTCCAGCAAGGGCGGACAGACCCAATAACAGACGTCGTAACAAAAATAAACAGGTCAGCCCGAGACCATTTTAAACAGGTCGTAACCTGCAGGCGATTCAAACGAAGAAGTTACCGGGACTTCAAGTTCGTTAATGGATAAATGATAAATATATACCTGTGGTCGACAACGAGGTCGACATACTAGTTCACAACAGTGCGCGAGAGGGGGGGGGGGGGTCACCCTAAGTGAACTTTTAAACTGGCCAGTCGCGTCTTATGTTGTTTCTTTTTCTTATTTTGTATTGTTATTTGCTTCTGTAGACACTCACGTCACCCCGTTTCGAGCACAGAACATTGTTTTGCCTTCGGGACGGACGTCGTGAGTGCGCTATAGAAGCAAATAAATGTGATGTTTTGTGTTAGTGTTGTTGTATATAGATACTGTAAATAATTCATGTCATTCATTTGATATCTTTCTTGTGCCTTACCTATAGCTGCCCGTACACCTGTCAGAGATCACGCTCGGTTGTCTTGTCAGCATGGGGGTTTGCGGGACGCCGTAAACCCACATGTAACAACCAGAAACTGCAACAGTCTCGAAGAAACATGAGGCCAAAAAGGTTTGTCATTCAATCTGGAGATATCTCACTTTTCTCGTTTAATCTTCATCAAATGTCGCCTTTTAAGAAAGCAACATATGTGCGTGACATAAGGCACATTCCTGTATTTAACGACTCTCAGTATCATTAATCTTCTCCAATTTACTTACTCGGTCCAATAAGCAAAAAGGAGAAAGTTAAAAAAATTTTCCTTTTTCCTTATTGGGGTTTCATGACACTGTAGTTTCTTAGGTTGCAGATGCCTGCTTACGTTATTAATAACAAGTATTACTCTGACATTTTATCTAGATATATCTCACTCGATTTACCTTCATGCAATGTCAATTTTTCACGTCGCCTTTCACAAACGCAATATCTGTCCACATTGCTGTATGTAACGGCCCTCAGTATCATTAGCCTTTTTCAGTTTACTAACTCTGTTTCTTAGTCGAATAAGGAATTGGTTTGGTTTTCATCACGCTGTCACGCAATAGTTTCTTAGGTTACAGCTGCGTGCTGTCGTTTTTTATGACAAGTATTACTCTGACATTCAATCTAGACATATCTCACTTTTGTCGTATTACCTTAATGAAAAGTCAATTTACCCTTCATATAGTGTCAATATTTCATGTCGCCATTCAAAAACGCCCTATCTGTGCATGTCATAAGGCACATTCCTGTATGTAACGACTATCAGTATCATTAATCTTTTTCTGTGTCGGAGTCCAATAAGGAAAAAGGAAAACAAGAATAAGGAAAAATCTTTTCCTTTTTCCTAATTCGATTTTCACGACGCTGTAACTCCATAGTTTCTTAGGTTGCAGCTGTCTGCTGTCGCTTTGTATGACTAGTATTACTCTGACATTCATTCTAGACATATCTTACTTTTGTTGTTTTACCTTCATATAATATCAATTTTTCATGCCGCCATTCAAAAACGCACTATCTGTGCATGCCATAAGGCACATTCCTGTATGTAACGACTCTCAGTACCATTAATCGTTCTCAGTTTACTAACTGTGTTTCGGAGTCGAATAAGGAAAAAGGGATAGGGAAAAATATTTTCCTTTTTCGATTTTCATGACGCTGTAACTCCATAGTTTCTTAGGTTACAGCTACCTGCTGTCGCTTTTAATTACTATTATTACTCTGACATTCAATCACGACATATCTAACTTTTGTTGTTCTACAATCATGAAATGTCAATTTTCATGTGGCCTGTGCATGTCATAAGGCACATTTCTGTATGTAACGACTCTCAGTAGCATTAATCGTTTTCAATTCACGTAATCATTTTCTTAGTCGAATTAGGCAAAAGGAGAAAGAAAAATATTGTTATTTTCCTTTTTCCTTTTTCGATTTTCTAGACGTTGTAACTCCATAGTTTCTCATGTTGCAGCTGCCTGTCGTCGCTTTTTATGACTAGTATTACTCTGACATTCAATCTAGCGATCTCACTTTTGTCGTTTTACATAAATGAAATGTCAATTTCTCATGACGCCTTTCACAAACGCATTATCTTTGCATGTCATAAGGCACATTTCTGTATGTAACCACTCTCAGTATCATTAATCTTTTTCAATACACTTATTCATTTTCTTAGTCGAATAAGGAAAAAGGAATAAGGAAAAAATACTTTCCTTTTTCCTTTATTTTCATGACGCTGTAACCCCTTAGTTTCTTAGGTTGCAGCTATCTGCTGTCACTTTCTATGACTAGTATTACTCTAAAATTCATTCAAGGCATATCTAACTTTTGTCGTTTTACCTTCATATAATGCCAATTTCCATGTCGCCATTCAAAAACGCAATATCTGTGCATAACATAAGGCACATTCCTGGGTGTAAGGACTCTCAGTATCCTTAATCGTTTTCAGTTTACTTACTCTGTTTCAGAGTCGAAAAAGGAAAAAGTAATAAGGAAAAAGTTTTCTTTTTTTTTCCTGATTCGATTTTAATGACGCTGTATAACAATAGTTTATTGGGTTGCAACTGCCTGCTGTCGCTTTTTATGACTAGTATTACTCTAGCATTCAATCTAGACATATCTCACTTTTGTCGTTTTACAATCATGAAATGTCTATTATTGATGTAGCCTTTCACAAACGCACTATCTGTGCATCTCATAAGGCACATTTCTGTATGTAACAACTGTCAGTATCATTAATCTTTTTTTAATTCACTTATTCAGTTTCCTAGTCGAATAAGGAAAAAGAAAAAAAAGGAATATGGAAAAAACATTTTCCTTTTTCCTTATTCGATTTTCATGACGCTGTAACTCCATAGTTTCTTAGGCTGCAGCTGTCTGCTGTCGCTGTTTATGACTAGTAATACTCTGACGTTCATTCTTTTGTCGTTTTACCTTAATATAATGTCAATTTTTCAGGTCGCCATTCAAATACGCACTATCTGTGCATATCATAAGGCACATTCCTGTATGTAACGACTCTCAGTATCATCAATCGTTTTCAGTTCACTTACTGTTTTTAGTCGAATAAGGAAAAAAGAAAAAGGAAGAAGGAAAAAATATTGTCGTTTTTTTTCCTTTTACCTTTACGTACTTTCACAAGCGCACTAACTTTCACAAACGCATTAACTCATAAGGCACATTCCTGTATATAACGATTCTCAGTATCCTTTATCTTTTTCAATTCACTTATTCGGTTTCTTAGTCGAATAAGGAAAAAGGAATAGGGAAGCATACTTTCCTTTTTCCTTATTCGATTTTTTTATGCCGCTTTAACTCCATAGTTTCTTAGGTTGCAGCAGTCTGCTGTCGCGTTTTTAAACTAGTATTACTCTGACATTCATTCAAGACATATCTCACTTTTGTCGTTTTAACTTCATATAATGTCAATTTTTCATGTCGCCATTCAAACACGCACTTTCTGTGCATATCATAAGGCACATTCCTGTATGTAACGACTGTCGTTTTCAGTTTACTTAGTTTCCTATTTAATGAGGAAAAATCTTTTTCCGTTTTCAGTTTCCTTATTCGATTTTCATGACGCTGTAATCCAATAGTTTCTTAGGTTACAGCTGCCTGCTGTCGCTTTTTATGACAAGTATTACTCTGACTTTCAATCTAGACATATCTCACTTTTGTCGTTTTACAATTACAATCATGACATGTCAAATTTTCATGTAGCCTTTCAAAAACGCACTATCTGTGCATGTCATAAGGCACATTTCTGTATGTAACGACTCTCAGTTTCATTAATCTTTTTCAGTTCACATATTCAGCTTCTTAGTCGAATAAGGAAAACGGAAAAAGGAATAAGGAAACAGGAAAAAGGAACTAACTTTATGGCCATTATATATTTAGCTATCAACGTACTGTTGTCGCACTGTAAGTATAGTTTATCAACGACCTTTGAGAGTTCAACGTTCAAGCGTGCTAAGACTATTCCATGTTTTAGGGGAAGAGGTTTTCGGATTTCTTTTTTTCACAGGATTTCAAAATTATAAATAAGTTTTTTGATAATGCCATTATGTAGAATTCGTGGCCAAGTGGTTAATATTATGCAGTACGATCCTCAGTAAAACTATATCGCCCACTACAAAATCCCAACTGAAGGCGATTTACCTAAAACGCGGACCAGTCCAAAATTAAAAGTGCATTCACGTCTCACTGCGTTTTGAAAGATTATAGACAGTGACGTAAAAGATAATACCACAACAGGTAGGTTTTGTCAGGTTGTAACGTTATCATTATCATACCCACCATTGGTTGGCAAGACCTATTATACCGTTATATTTATCGTTACCGAAGCAGTGGACAATGCTCAATCGCTGGCGTCACTTTCAACTTATCCTCTGACAACAGTAGCTGTTAGTATTGCTAAAAATAGACGTCTACTGAGATTGGTCATATAGTGCTCTGCATTCCTTGATATTTCATGTTTTTTAGCTCATCTGTCACGTAGTGACAAGGTGAGCTTTTTGTGATCACATTTTGTCAGTCGTCCGTGCTTGCTTGCGTGCGTCCGTAAACAATTTCAAATAAGTATATCTCTAATACCCCATGGCCAATCTTGATCAAATTTCATGAGAAGCACCATCAGGTAGGGGAAAAGGCTGCATAAGGTTTTTGGGCTGATCAGATTGGAATTCTGGTTGCAATGGCAACATACAACTCTCATAGAGTTACAATGGGGAAAAAAAAACTTCTCTGAAACCACAGTGCCCAGAGCTTAAATATTAAGCTTGTAACAATGTCAAGTGGTTACCTACATAATTCCTGCCAGTCATGGCCCTGGGGTCCAAATTGGCCACACTCCAGGGCCCCTTAGCTCCCATAGACTCATAATGGAAAAAGCTTCAAATACCTTCTTCTCTGCAACCATAGGGCCCAGAGCTTAGATATTTAGCATGTAGCAACGGCAAGTGGTCACCTACATAAATCTTGCCAATCATGCCCCTGGGGTCCCAATGGACCGCGCCCCGGGGCCCCTTAGCTTCCATAGACTCATAATGAAAAAAAAGCTTCAAAAATCTTCTTCTCCGAAACCACAGCGCCCAGAGCTTAGATATTTTGGCATGTAGCAATGGCAAGTGGTCACCTACATAAATCCTGCCAATCATGTCCCTGGGGTCCAAAGGGACCCCGCCACGTGACCCCTTTTCTCCCATAGACTCATACTGGTAAAAAGCTTCAAAAATCATCTTCTCTGAAACCACAGGGCCCAGAGCTTAGATATTTAGCATGTAGTAACAGCAAGCGGTCACCTACATAAATCCTGCCAATCATGTCCATGAGGTCCAAATGGGCCTCGCCCCGGGGGCCCCTTAGCTCCCATACACTCATAATGGAAAAAAGCTTCAAAAATCTTCTTCTCTGAAATCACAGGACCCAGAGCTTAGATATTTAGCATGTAGCAACAGCAAGTGGTCGTCTACATAAATCCTGCCAATCATGCCCCTGGATACGAAATGGACCACGCCCCAGGGCCCCTTAGCTCCGATAGACTCATATTGGAAAAAAAAAAACTTCCAAAATCTTCTCCAAAACCACAGGGCCCAGAGCTTAGATATTTAGCATGTAACAAGTGGTCACCTACATAAATCCTGCCAATCATGCCCTTGGGGTCCGAATGGACCACGCCCCGGGGCCCCTTAGCTCCCAAAGACTCATATTGGAAAAAAAAGCTTCAAAAATCTTCTTCTCTGAAACCACAGGGCCCAGAGCTTAGATATTTAGCATGTAGCAACGGCAAGTGGTCACCTACATAAATCCTGCCAAACATGCCCCTGGGGTCCAAATGGGTCACGCCCTGGGGCCCCTTAGCTCCCATAGCCTCATAATGGAAAAGAAGCTTCAAAAATCTTCCTCTCTGAAAGGGCCCAGAGCTTAGATATTTAGCATGCAACAACGGCAAGTGGTCACCTACATAAACCATGCCAATCATGCACCTCGGGTCCAAATGGGCCACGCCCTCGGGCCCCATAGCTCCCAGAAACTCATAATGGAGGAAAGCTTAAAAAATCTTCTTCTCTCGGATATTGTAAAGCACAGAGTTTAGATATTAAGTATCTGGCAACATTAAATAGTCATATACATAAATCCTGCTAACCCTGCCCCTGGGGTCCAAATGGCCACACCCTGGGGCCCCTTAGCTCCTGTAGACTTATAATGGAAAAAACGTAAAAAATCTTCTTCTCTGAAACCAAAACGTCCAAAGCTTAGATATTAAGTATGTATCAACGTCAAGTCGTCACCAGCATAAATCCTGCCAATCATGTCCGTGGGGTCCAAATTGGCCACGCCCCGGGGCCCCTTAGCTCCCATAGATTCATAATGGAAAAAAAAAACTTAAAAAATCTTCTTTTCTGAAACCACAGGGCCCAGAGCTCAGATATTTAGCATGCAGCAAAGGCAAGCGGTCACCTACATAAATCCTGCCAATCATGCCCCTGAGGTCCAAATGAGCCACGCCCCGGGGCCCCTTAGCTCCCATAGACTCATAATGGAAAAAAGCTTCCAAAATCTTTTTCTCAGAAACCACAGGGCCGCGAGCTAAGATATTTAACACATAGCAACGGCAAGTGGTCACCTACATAAATCCTGCCAATCATGCCCCTGGGGTCCAAATGGGCAACGCCCCGGGGCCTCTTACATGTAGCCCCCATAGACTCATAATAGAAAAAAAAACCTTCACAAATATTCTTCTCTGAAACCACGGGGCCCAGAGCTTAGATATTTAGCATGTAGCAACGGTAAGTGGTAACCTACATTAATCCTGCGAACCATGTCCCTAGGTTCCAAATGGGCCACGCCCTTGGGGTCCCTTAGCTCCCATAGACTCATAATGGGAAAATCTTCAAAAATCTTCTCTGAAACCACAGGGCCCAGAGCTAAGATATTTAGCATGTAGCAACGGCAAGTGGTCACCTACATAAATCCTACCAATCATGCCCTTGGGGTCCAAATTGGTCAAATTCTGTGGCCCCTTAACACCAATAAACTTATAATGTAAAAAAGCTTCAAAAATCTTCTCTGAAACCATGAAGTACAGACTTTAGATATTTAGTATAAAGCAACATAAAATGATCGCCTACATAAATCCTGCCAACCATGCCCTTTGGGTCAAAATTGGCCATGCCCCAGGGGTCATTAACTCCTATAGACTTATACTGGGAAAAAACATCACAAATCTTCTTCTCCGAAACCATAAGGCTCAGAGTTTAGTATGTAGGGATGTCAAGTGGTCTCCTACACTAATAACTTTTTTGGTACACAGGTGAGCGATATAGGGCCATTGGGCCCTCTTGTTTTCAGTATGAATCTGAATGATAATCTGATTAAATGTGACACCATAACTGCTTTGTAAAAGTTTATCCAGCATTTTTGTGGATGTATGTAATGAACAAACCTATAATCCCACTGTACTCAGTGAAAAATAGGATATCCAGGGTAAACATTATTCTTCGTATTTCTATTCCAAAACAAAGATTGTGGGTGCTCGTTAGAATCTCTTCATTGAGGCATTTCTAACGAGCTACTTCAATCGAGGTTTAAAACAGTAATGAAAAATAACATCGGAAAAAAACTCAGTTTTTAGCCGTACATCTTGTTAATAAGGTAAATGAACAGCCCTCTAAACCCCACTTTATGAAGTGAAAACTGGGTTTTACAGAGGTATATTTGTTTTGTTTATTTCTGCTCCGAAACTTAGGTTTTTGGAACTTATTAGAATAAGGCGGTTCTAACGAGCACCCACAACCTATGTTCGTAGTATAAATAAGGGAATTATTATACATTTTCATTGGACAAGCCATTTTTGAGATATAAGAGAATTCACTATGTCACACGGCCAGAAGCAGAAATAACAGTTCAGAATAAATCTTGCAAGTTGTTTGTGTAGGCCGGTAGCTCAGTCGGATGCGCGTCTGACTGGTGATCAGGAGGACGCGAGTTCGATACCTGCCGGGGTTGGTGACATTCTTTCGTGGAGATTGATCACGAAATCTTTTCTACCGTCATTCTCTCCCTTCTGCTGGTTGTCAGTTTCTGCCGAAAGAATTGTGCACAGTATTGGTTAACCACTTACGTATAAAAAGTAGAAGTACAGTAGAACTTCGATTGCTCGAACACCGATGGCTCGTTTACCATGGCTGTGTCGAACCCGTTCTTGAGTCCCTATGGAATTTCTATACATAAGGAATAGGGAGGGTAAAATTGAGGATATTTTCGTCTTCTATCTCGCAAATGTATGCTGTGTGTACTCATTAGAATCGCCTCGATGAGGCGATTCTAATGAGTACAAACAGCATACATTGTTAATTATAGAACACCGAAAATATGTCCTAAAGTATGTCGTTATGCCTCCTGGCAGTAACCCTCAGTGGCTCGAACTACCCCTTTCTCGAACAGGTTTTCATGGTCCCAAAGGTGTTCGAGCCATTGAAGTTTGACTGTAAAACAAAGATCATGAATCGATACAATTAACTTACTCCTCCCATCAAAGACACCAAAGGGAGAGAAACACAAACATGAAGCGACCAGACCATAATGGAAACCTAAACAAAGGAAGGCCATAAGGCCAAATGGCCATTCAAAATAAAAATACACAAGTGATACACGTAGTAAGTATCAAACAACAACATAAATAAATCGCCACAGAAGAACCGCCTTGGAACGGTCAATGGAAAGAATTCCACTGGGGAGCTTAAATCGATTTTACATAGCCATAATCCTCGCCCTTACCTCCGTCACGGTATACACTAATTTTGTTTAGTCCGCATGAAGGCTTCCTAACTCATCAGTGTAACATCTCCAAGAACATACAAATAAAAAAACTACAGAGATGAAACATGGTTGAGGACTCTCCAGCATACAACAACAGAATTGCTTGAGCAAAAGAAAACCAACAGTAAGACTCCGAGGGGCCCGACCAAAGACGGTGCATCAGGCGCCAACCAACATAAAGAATACTAAAATAAAATTCCATTTATGTTTTTACTCTAGAACCGTCATATAATCTTAGGCCCGACCCACCGGTGTGAAATCAAAGAGGGAAGCAAAGTTGCCAACCGTGATTGGGTTAACCACCATGCATGCAGTCTGTTTTATAACATTTATGTTGTACCCAATCTTTATATATAGACGAACGATTTACGAAATTTGATACTAAAGTCATTACAGGCATGTATTTTTCTAAATTTATATACTAAGTCACCATAGAATTCGGGTTCCGAAAGGCCTTGTTGCAGAAGTGATTTAAGTCTAACATTGAATTTTGAAACCAAATCAGAATGACGTCTATAAAACATAGAAAAGGCTTTACGTAGTTTATGGTACCGATACCCCTGATTACGAAGTTTAGCGGTTAATAATTTATTACGAGTGTTGAAGTCGGATACATGACTAGACAATCTTGCAAATCGAATTAACTGCGAAATATAAAACCCGTACGATGTCGCACGAGGAACATCACCGTCCAAAAAAGGAAAATTTACAATATCGAAATCAAAATCATCACGTTTATCATAAATTTTGCAAGGAACATATCCATCTACAATAGATAAATGTAAATCCAAAAAGGGGGCCTCGGTATCAGAGGAATTTGCCTTGTTTAACTGAAGTTCTAGGGGATAATTCTGACTGATCAGACCATTAAAGTTAGTATTGTCAATATTTAATAAATCATCTAAATATCTAGAAGTAGAGCTAAAAGCTTCAATAATTTCAGGTTAATTTCAGGTTGGTTATCAATGGAAAGCGACAACATGAAGTCTCTTTCATAACAATACAAGAACAGATCTGCCACAAGAGGTGCGCAATTCGTACCCATCGGAATACCCACAATTTGTCTAAATAACTTAGTACCGAATCTAATATAAATATTGTCAAGTTGAAAGGTGAGGGCATCACCTGCCTGCTCTGGAAATGTGTGGATAGGTAAACCTACCTTCTAAAAATGACCTATCATTGGGCGGCAGGGTAGTATTAACTCCAATACAAACAGACAACAAATCTGAAACGGACATCTGAGACGAAAATTAGATAATAGCTTTTCATATTATGTGTATAGCGCTATAATAGCGTTTCTTTACAAACAAATATTAATTTATGCGCATTGCCAAACAGTTTAGATCCAGATCAAACAAATGCAACTTTTGTAATTCGCCGACTTTAAGGCTTATCAAGCCTTTGATTTTCTATTATTTGTTAGTCGCTAAAAACATAACATTATTAAAACACATCTATTCAATGCAATGTAATATTCATTACCAAAACACGCCAATTCAAACACAGTGCAAAATTTTACCACCACAAAATGAAAATTTTCAGATAAAAATATACACTATTTTTCTGCTCCAAACATAGATTCTGGAAACGAACGAGTACCCACAATCTATGCTTTCAAGCAGAAATAAGAAAAGTAATGTTTATCCCTGTAAACCCCAGTTTTACTATATAAAAGTGGGGTTTATTGGGTCAGAATCATATAGGCGTGTTTTGGTGATGTATAGCTGTAAGAACAGTAATTGTTTGGTGAAATTAATAAAAGATAATTCCCCACTTGTTCCTAAAACGTAGAATGCGGGTACTGGAGCTGCCTCGTGGATCATAAATTTAGAAAGATGTTCGTTTCACTGTGCAATTTTCACTTCCTTAAAATATGCAAATGAAATATTGTGATATTCTCATTTATGCTGAGAACACAGAGTTTGAGCACTTGAAAGACCGCCTCATCGAGGCGATTCTAACGAGGACCAACAGTCTATGTTTTAGAGAAGGAATAAGCAAACTGATTTTTAAAGAAGGAATACACATACTAATTTCCCGTGAAAAATGGGGTTTGTCGCGGCCTGTGCCCCAAATGTTTTTATCTGATTATATGTTTCAACGAGTATTTTTTTTCTTTCTTCATATAGACACTGTTTCTTTGTTTTTTCTTTCTGCTCAAAACATGGTTATGAACTCTCGGGCAAGAGACACTCGTCAATAAAATTGCTGATGGTGGATTGTCGAATCGAATGATCACCAAGTATCGAGACGCACGCCGCTAATCTTTAAACCAATACCAGTAGTCATTAGGCCAGTAAGTGACAACTAGACCGGTTTAATTTTACGATATTTGTATTTAAAAAGTAATATCATAAACCTGAATCAAAAATAATTAAAATAATTTTTTTTAAAATAATTAAGACTACTTTGTTTGCTTAAAAGACAAACGATTTATGTTAAAATAAATAGAATTAACCTGACATGGCTAAAAAACAAATGACTCGTTAAAATGACAAGCAGACATGTGATATTTTCTTTGACCCAAACAGGGAGATTTTGATTTTAAAATAAGAAGATTGAGATCTCAAATAGGAGATTTTTCACACACACACACACACACACACACACACACACACACACACACACACACACACACACACACACACACACACACTGAAACGAACATCTTTCTAAATTTATGATTCCTGACATGGCGACATAAAAGTCGTGATCTAATGAGACGTATACGCTGCCGTAGGTTTCATATGGAATTTTCATGCTAATAATCTATGCTCTCTCTCTCCTTGTCTCTCTCTGTCTCTCTCCCTCCATCTCTCTCTCTCTCTTAAATGCCATCGCTGTGAACACGATGAATGTAGGTGGTCTGAAGGCAACTCGATCAAATATCTTGTCTCGCTTATCAACTGTAATTGACCAGTGTAACACTAAGCTTAAGTTGAAAAGGCAAACTGACGGGAGAGTGTCCATATGAATTCATTAATCTTGAAGATAAAACAAAAACAAAAAGTTCAATATATTCCAGTCGTTCCCGTACGACATGACCGGTTGGTCGGACAACCGTGAACAGGACAATGACTCAGGTAAAAGTTTTCAAAGAAACATAAATGTCAATCACTCGCCCATCTATCGATGTCTTTCACCTGCACAGAAGCTGTCATTATTGCTAACATAAACAAACTGTTTGCCCACTAAAACATACTTTCCTTAAGAAAATGAGGGATAAACGTCAAAACGTCAAAGGTTTTCCTGCTTGCGTATGGCGCTTTAATGACTTTTACGATAGTTTCCTTGTTTTATGGATTTATTATTGTTTCCTGAACAATGATCAATACATAAAACGCAATATTTACTAACAGACAAAGAGATTTGTCTCCGTCCGCAAATATTATGTTGTTCTATTTTTTTTTTCCTTTTTATCTCTTCATTCTTCAAAAAAACTGTTGGAGCAAAAATAAGGAACTGCAGATTACGGAAGCGTATATACGCCACCACTTGCTACATAAATTTTCTAGAAAAATATTTTTTTTATTATATTTTATTTCAGAAATTAGATATTGATTATCATGGCTTGATACCAAATACTCTTGAATCCCTTAAAACTCTTATTCGCTCATTGAGCCCAGTAACATACGAGGAAACAAAACAAATATGTACATTTATTGAGTCTGCCTTTCATAACTTGTATTGCACATTATATCATACCATTTCATATCGTAATACTCATCATCACTATTAAAGCATGTTGTATAATTATGTTGTATCGGAGGACACCTTCAGTTGACGTTGGTTTTCTGAATAAAATCTTGAATCTTCTTTTTTTCGCGCAATATATATTTTAAAATATATAGATTAGTGGGTTCTAAATGCGATTTATTCCGTAAATGTCGGGTCCTCCATCAATTGTCGGGTCCTCTTATATCGATTGTTCGGTCCAAGACCCAACAGTTACTACGTATATATATATATATATATATATATATATATATATATATATATATATATATATATATATATATATATATATATATATATATATATATATATATATATATATATATAAATTAAAGAAACACTGGAATAAAAGTTATTTTTCCTGTATTTTTAACAACCGGTTTCATCCATGATGGAATTTTCAAGTTAACAATGATGTTTTTTATAATGTACGTTAAAGTGACGTAAACGTCAATAGTTATTTATTTTTCCCGTAACGCTCAATAAAAGCTGACGCTTTTGTGTTTTTGAGACGTTACGTATTTACATATGAGCCGTCGTAAGATAATGGCGTAAAAAGCAAATGAAGTACAGTACACAGCGATCAGCGGAGACTCAGATCGGCCCGCGCAATCGCGCAATCCGATCAGAATCTTCACCGATCGCATATACATGCACACACCACAGGACACAGGATAAATATCAAATAGGAGATTTTTCACACACACACACACACACACACACACACACACACACACACACACACACACACACACACACACACACACACACACACACACACACACACACACACACACACACACACACGTCATACACTCCATACACGTCATATACGCTTCCGTAATCTGCAGTTCCTTATTTTTGCTCCAACATAATACACATACCGGCCCCGATAGCTCAGTTGGTAGAGTGTCCGCTCCGGGGAACGGGAGGTCTCGGGTTCGATCCCGGGCCGCGACATACCAAAGTCGTTAAAAATGGTACTAGCTGCTCCTCGTTTGGCACTCAGATTTACGGGGTAGAGCTAGGACTGGTCGATCCAGTGTCAGGATAATGTGACTGGGTGTGGTATCATGTAATGTGTCTGGGACATGATACTTCAGTGAGGCAGCACTATAAACGTGAGCATTGAGCTCCCTGTCGCAACCAGACACCGTCGTGATATGACTGAAAAATTGTTGAAAGCGACGTTAAGTAGAAGTAAAACAAAGATCAGGAATTGATACAATTAACTTACTCCATCCATAAAAGACACCAAAGGGAAAGAAATACAAACACCAAGCGACCAGACCACAATGGAAACCCAAACAAAGGAAGGCCATATGGACAGCCACCCTCCCACAAAACGGCCATATGGCCATCCAAAATTAAAAGACACAAGTGATACCCGAATTCACACACACACACACACCAACATAATACACACACTGACACACACCAGTGACCTGTTACACATACACTCCAACATAATATTTGCGGACGGAGACCGGAGACGGAATTTGTCCTGTGTCCTGTGGTGTGTGCATGTATATGCGATCGGTGAGGATTCTGGTCGGATTGCGCGATTGCGCAGGCCGATCTTGGTCTCCGCTGATCGCTCAAAACCTTCTTGTGGGATTTTTCATGCGCTGGCTCAAATCAGGCCCCGTGGTTGTAGAACTTTTTTCGTGCTCGGATAGGCTGAGCGTGAAATTTATCCTGTGTCCTGTGGTGTGTGCATGTATATGCGATCGGTGAGGATTCCGATCGGACTGCGCGATTGCGCAGGCCGATCTGAGTCTTCGCTGATCACTCAGACCTTCTTGTGGGATTTTTCATGCCCTGGCTCAAATTAGGCCCCGAGGTTGTAAAACTTTTTTCGTGTTCGGCTCGGCTGAGCATAGAATTTATCCTGTGTCCTGTGGTGTGTGCATGTAATATGCGATCAGTGGAGATTCTGATCGGACTGCGCGATTGCGCAGGCTGATCTGAGTCTCCACTGATCGCTCAAACCTTCTGGTGGGATTTTTCATGCGCTGGCTCAATCAGGCACGAGGTTCTGCAATCTTTTTTTCGTGCTCGGCTCGGCTGAGCATGATATTTATCCTGTGTCCTGTGGTGTGTGCATGTATATGCGATCAGTGAGGATTCTGATCGGACTGCGCGATTGCGCGGGCCGATGTGAGTCTCCGCTGATCGCTGTGTCCTGTACTTCATTTGCTTTTTACGCCGTTATCTTACGACGGCTCATATGTAAATACGTACCGTCTCAAAAACACAAAAGCGTCAGCTTTTATTGAGCGTTACGGGAAAAATAAATAACTATTGACGTTTACGTCACTTTAACGTACATTCTAACATGACGTTAACGTTTTTCCCATTGAACCCAGTGGAAACGTCAGCGTTTGCAAATATGCGATAATTCACGTCGTCAACGTGGTGCGTGCAATTTGGTGTCATCGTGACGTTGCATGTAAACATTTCCTTCTGTCGACATCCGCTGCAAAATAGTCCCCAAGATAACGCTTTGTTACTACTGTATTTCAGTTTAGCATCATGTTAGAATCGAAATAATTTCCACGCACCCGGTGTGTTATCGTGATTAACACACGGTGTTGTCGGGCAGATGCGAATATTAATTCACTCCGGCTTCGCCGTCGTGAATTAATATTTCGCAATCTGCCCTCCAACACCGTGTGTTAATCACGATAACACACGGTACGTGGAGATTATTTCTCAAATAATAAACATCATTGTTAACTTGAAAATTCCATCATGGATGAAACCGGTTGTTAAAAATACAGGAAAAATAACTTTTATTCCAGTGTTTCTTTAATTTTTTCATATTTATATTTACCCGCATTGTGGATATTATTTATATTTAATATATATATATATATATTTTCATCACGTGAACAAGTCCGTGAAATAAACACCCCCTTATACCTCACTTTATATAGAGAAAACTGGGGTTTACGGTGGTATACATTATTTTTCTTATTTTGGTTCCAAGACATAGGTTTTGAGCACCCAAAACCTATGTTTGCAAAAAAAATAAGGAAACATTAATCAATTCTCAGGTGTGTTATCGTAATGTCTTCGGAGTTTGCAAAATATTTAATTGAAAATGATCATACATGTAAAATAATTGACATCGCGTTGAAAAATAATGTCATTAACCATAAATGTGTCTTTATGATATTATCGGACAATGCTATATATATAATAATCATTCCAAAATCGAAACGAAATCGCGATTAAATAATTAAATAAAGCTCACTGCGAAAAGGTAGAAATAATGCCGGCTTTGTATGTGTTTGTTTTGTTTATTTGTTTGATTTGAGGTTTAACGTTCCCGTCAGCACTGTATAAGTCATTTTAGAGAGGTTGCTTCCAATTTTGTGGGACTTTTACCCGACATTGAGACGAAATGACATCTCAAACCCTGCCGCCCAATGATAGCAATAGGCTTTATAAGCATGGACGGTCCGACTCGCACCGCTTCACAGTAAATTCGAATTGTATTCGAAAAGTTTCCGGTTTCAGCGGTTGATCGCTGAAGATGACGTATCGATTAGCGAACCGCCTCATGTTTTTTTACTGGCTACCTATGTATCGCCCTAATCTATTCTTAGAGAGCTGCTGAAGTCACACTAAGGTCAGCTGTTCGGTGTAAAATTTCAACAACGGCTAAGTAAAGTATATGTATACGCCTTATAGTATTATATTTGATCTATTATTTGTATTTCAGCTTCTTTACATATGCCGGTTTTATACACGTGTTGTTAAACATAGTTTAAAGCTCATAAAGCGCTAACGTTAAATTGTTACTTACTTAGCAGTGGGACATATCCCGTCGGTTCATTAAAGAGCAGATACATCAAAACATACTGACACGCTACACAAGAATATGTGAGTGAGTTTTAGTTTTACGTCCCACCAACAGCTAAGGTCATACGGAGACGGGACCTCGGTTTAAAGACTCATCCGAAAGTCTGGAGAAGCCCGGGATCGATCCTGCGATCCCTGTTTTACAAGGCGAGTAGCGTAACCACTGCACCACGGAGGCTTCTACACAAGAATATGTATAACAAATGACAAGTATGTCAAGGTAACCGCAATCCACTCCAACAGAGGAGGGCTGCATAATTATTTAATATTGTTCATATAAAAATTCACTTTTGCAAGTTTTGTTTGATTTGAGGTTTAAAGTCCCCGTCAACACCGTATAGGTCATTTTGGAGACGTTGCTTCCAATCTTGTGGGACTTTTACCCGACAATGAGATGAAATGACATCTCAAGCCCTGTCGCCCAATGAAACCAACATGGTTTAAAAGCATGGACGCTTTGCCTGGACAGGCTTAGATCCTTTAAGCGGTTTACCAGTACTCGTGTGCGGTCGGTTTCAGCTCTGCGTGGAAGCATCATGCAGCCAATCTATTTTTTCAAGCCCCGATGGGCGGGGCCGTACTTTTGCAAGTCATATCACCAATTAAGTAGAAAATAGTCGCTGTGAGGTCAGTGTTGAGTAGAGGTTTATCTATAGATCCTGGGCTGGAGTCGTGGGTTGGGCTTGACAAACACTGACGACCAATATCAGGCGCCACAGAACGCGGCGTCTGATCGGGGTCTACACAGCAACGGTCTACAACTGATTTTTAATCTACATGTATATCAATTATCCAACGCTAACACATAGGACGGCTGGGCATTGGGGAGAAAATCATCCCCAGACACGGCTTGACACGTTTGGCCAGTTGGACTCATCTTATTATTGATTGCAGAAAGATTTAGCAATTGGACTGACCCAAAACTGCACTTGATTTGTCTTTTTTTGTCACGCAGGCAAGTTATATTTGGATGGAAAGTTAGAGCGTAATTATAGCCTATTTCAACGTAGATTTCGCATTCCCTCTTTGTGGGTCATAAAGCGTCGAACGGTTGATGATGATCAACGGCTCCGAACGAATATCAGTTTTTGAATTGAGGTTTGACCCAGTTAGATCCGGCAACCCTAAAACGGGTACCCTAGCAAACAGTGCAGGCCCAGATCAGACGCCACAGAACGTGGCGTCTGATCAGGGCCTACACTGTTTGTAAATAAATCAGCCATTTTCCAAATAAATTTTGAAGAAAACACAACCTGACACCCCTAAATTTTGAAATGGACTCCTGCTATTTATAAGCAGGAGGATTCCATTTGGTACTAAAAGGGTTAACGTCCTCGTCAGGACTATTTAGGTCATTTTGGAGACGTTGCTTCTAATGTTGTTGGACTTTTACCCGACATTGAGCTGAAATATCAAAGGGAGCGTGGTAGCTCAGTAGTTCACCTGCCTAGAATGTGTATGGCAGTATATATAGAAAGACAAAAAAAAAAAAAGAAGAAAGAAATGACATCTCAAGCCGTGCGACTCAATGAAATCAAACTGGGTTAATATGCATGGACTGTCCGACTCGTATATTTCTTTGCCTGAGAGGGCTTCGACGTCCTAAGCAGTTTACCAGTACTCACGTGCGGTCCGTTTAAGCACTGTGTGAAAGCACCATGCAGCCCAATCAATTTCTTCTAACCCCGATGGGCGGGGTCCGAACGAACATGCGTGCGTACGTATATGTGTTTGTTTGATTTAAGGTTTTACGTCAACGTGCCCGCCCAACGGAGCTTGAAGAAAAAGATAGGCTGCATGATGCTTCTACGCAGAGCTGAAACCGACCGTCCACGAGTACTGTTAAACCGTTTAGAGGCTCTTAGCTTGGCCAGGCAAAGTGGTGTGAGTCCATGCTTATACACCCTATTGGTTACATTGGGCGAATGGGTTTGAGATGTCATCTCCTCTAAATGTCGGGTAAAAGTCCAACAAAATTGGAAGCAATGTCTCCAAAGCATGACCTGTACAGTGTTGACAGGGACGTTAAACCTCAAACAAAACAAAAAAAACGTCCCCAGCAACATTCTATAGGTCATTTTGGAGACGTTGCTTCCACTTGTGTGAGACTGAGATGAAATGACATGTTATCGATTGCAAAAAGATTTAGCAAAACAGCCGTACAGCTGTCAATATATTGGGCTCGCGTAATCACAGGTTGTCTTTTACTGCGTCATACTGTTCAAACGTAATAACCAATCAGAAGTAGTTTTGTGCAAGAGCGTCACCTATGATTATCGTTTCACGCAAGTCTTCCATTGACGTTCTCCATAACATCAGCCCTTATTTTGACGAAGTTGGATTTCAACTGATTGATTGATTTGAGGTTTAACGTCCCCGTCAACACTATTTATGTCATTTTGAGGACGTTGCTTCCAATTGTGCGAGACTTTTACCAGACACTGAGTTGGAATGACAACTCAAGCCCTGTCGCCATATGAAACCGAAGGCTTACATGCATTCGACGGTCTGACTCACACCGCCTTGCCTGGGCAGGCTTAGTCCTTCTAAGCGGTTTACAAGAACTCATGTGTGGCCAGTTTCAGCTCTGCGTGGCAGCATCATGCAACCCATTTTGTTTTTCTCTAAGCCCCGATGGGCGGGCCGGATTGTCGCTTGTCGTCACCAAGAATCTGGACATTTGCGAAAGGGGGAATTAGCCTTTGAATTTCTCCGCGGGCAGAAATGAAAATCTGCTTATTGGAGTATACGGTATTTCAAACCCAGATATTGTTTGATTTGAGATCAAACGTCTCCGTCAACAATGTGTAGGTCATTCTGAGACGTTGCTTCCAATTTTGTGAGACTTTTATCCGACATTGAGATGGAATGACATCTCAAGACCTGCCACCCAATGAAACAAAGAGGGTGTATATGACTCGCATCACTTTGCCTTGACAGTATGCGGTCGGTTTCAGCTATGCGTGGAAGCATTATGCAGCCCATCTATTTCATTAAATCCGACCGGTGCCCCAACCCCCCCCCCCCACCCCCACCCCGCCCCGCAAATAGTGTGGGTGGGGCCAGTAATACAGATACGTTTTTGGACGTTTTTTTCACGAGGCCTTGCATTCATTTGACACTAATGGAAATATATGTTTAAATCCAGAGGACCTGTTTATTATACACAACTGTGCTGTACACCGTTTGGTTTGGGGTTTAACGTCCCATTCAACACTGTGTAAAGTAGAAGTAAAACAAAGATCAGGCATCGATACAATTATCTTACTCCACCCATCAAAGACACCAAAGGGAAAGAAACACAAACATGAAGCGACCAGACCATAATAGAAACCTAAACAAAGGAAGGCCATAAGAACAGTTACTTTCCCACAAAATGGCCATCCAAAATAAAAAGACACAAGCGATACACACAGTAAGTAAAACAGCAACATATAAATAAACCGCCAAAGAAGAATCGCCTTGGAACGGCAAGTCATTTTTGAAACGTGGCTTCCAGTTTTGTGGGACTTTCCCGAGGCGAACAGATTATGGTTGTTGTTTGGGCAAGCAGGCCCTGAATAAGTGTTCGCGCCTGTTTTCGCGCCCACATTAAACCCTGTGGAAGTGTATTCATTTCTTCACACAAGCGAACTTCGAGCTGTAAACAAATTGTAAATACAATCTTCAGTATGCTATTACTTAATATGATTGCGGTACACAGAGTTACATCTTCAGATTGTGCTGGGTATAGCAGATATAAACAGTGACACTATGCCCAAATGATTAAACGGGCCTTCCTGGCTTGATGGGTAAGGGCGCTGGCTCTTAATCTTTGGTACTCTAACCGCTGTGATTCGAGCCCCATTCGGATCACATGTGAAACACCAAGTACTGCAACGGAAGGCCAGGTGTTTTTTTCTCCGATTACTCCCGTTTTGGCCTGACTGTGATTAAGGATCGCTCCGATATGTGAAATGATTTTAAAAGGTCCGTAAAAGCAGAACAAAAATACCCAAGAGGAAATGGTTAAAAATAAGGCTGCCCATCTATTTTTCTTTTCATATTTTTTTGGGATCTAGCAACACATACGAATGCACATCTGTCGGACTGAATTCGGTAAAGTAACCCTCATGATCGAGTAGCCAAAAGTCCTACAGTCTCTAAAATGGCCTATACAGTATCGAGGGGGACTCTCTCTCTCTCATACATACACACGTGCGCGCGCACACGCACGCACATACCGCCCCCGTCCATCGGGGCTTGAAGAAACAGATTGGGCTGCATGCTGATTTCACACAGAGCTGAACTTGATCGCAAATGAGTAGTGGTAAACCGCTAAGAGGTTCTAAGCCTTCCAATGAAAGTTGATGTGGGTCGGGACCGTCCATTTATATAAACCCTAATCGTTCTTTTAGCGGCAGGGCTTGATATGTCATTTCATCTCAGTTCCACACAAGTGGGTGCAACGTCTCCAAAATGACCTATAGAATATTGACGGGGGCGTTTTGTTTGTTTGGTTTCAGGTTTAACGTCCCCGTCAACACTGTACAGGTCATGCTTTGGAAACATTGCTAACAACTTGTTGGACTTTTACCCGACATTGAGATGAAATGTCATCTCAAACCCTATCGTCCAATGAAACCAACAGGGTTTATAAGCATGGACGGTCCGACTCACACCACTTTGCCTAGGCAGGCTCAGATCATCTGAGCGGTTTACCAGTACTCATGGACGGTCGGTTTCAGCTCTGCGTGGAAGCATCAAGCAGCCTATATATTTCTTCAAGCCCCGATGGGCGGGGACGGTGACGTAAAACCTCAAATCAAGCACACACACTTCGTACACACGCATGTTCTTTTTGACCCCGCCCACCGGGGTTAGGAGAAATTGACTGGGTGCTTTCACACAGAGCTCAAATGGACCGCACATGAGTACTGGTAAACCGCTTAGGACGTCGAAGCCATCTCGGGCAAAGTAATACGAGTCGGACCGTCCATGTATATTAATCCAGTTGGTTTTCATTGAGTCGCACGGCTTGAGATGTCATTTTTTCTTTCTTTGTTTTGCCTAGCTCCATATACTGCCATACGCCATCGCGCACATTCTAGGCAGGTGTACTACTGAGCTACCACGCTCCCTTTGATAATTCGTCTCAATGTCAGTTAAAAGTCCAACAAAATTAGAAACAACGTCTCCAAAATGACCTAAATAGTCCTGACGAGGACGTTAAACCTCGATTCAAAAACTGATATTCATTCGGAGCCGTCGATCATCAACCGTTCGACGAGAGGGAATGCGAAATCAACGTTCGGAGCCTTTTTGAAAATGGCTGTAATTGCGCTCCAACTTTCCATCCAAAACTAACTTGCCTACGTGACAAAAACAAGAGGCCCAAGAGGGCCTGTCGCTCCACCGGCTAAGTTCAGACAATTGTCATATTTATTACATTAACCAATGGTATACTAGTGGACTCTTCTATTGCTATATGTTGGACCAGTCCATTTGTCATATAAGGGGTCTCAGGCCTATTTTTTTTTTCTATTTTTGATGGAAAATTCTGTTAGCAAATAGTGCAGGCCCTGATCAATCATGGTGTTCTGTGGGGTCTGATCTGGGCCAGCACTGTTTGCCAAGGTACCCATTTAGGGTTTTCCCGCATGCAATGGGTAAAAAAGAAACAAGTGATCCACCCAAGGAATGTCCATTCTATATTTTTTGGACCCCAGAGCAATGGATGGCAGGTTTTATGTGAGTGACCATTTGGCATTGCTCCGTTCTAAATATCTAAAGCTCTGGGCCTTATGGTTTCAGAGAAGAAGACTTTTTTTAAGTTTTTCCTGTTATAAGTCTATGGGAACTAATATGCCTCTGGGCGGGACCAATTTTTTACCCCAGGGGCATTGTTGACAGGATTTATTTGAGTGACCACTTGACGTTGCTGCATACTTAATATCTAAGCTCTGGGCACTGATGGTTTCAGAGAAGATTTTTGTCAGTTTTTCCCAGTATAAGTCTATGGGAGCTTATGGGCCTCAGGGTGTGGCCAATTTTGACCCCAGGGGCATAGTTGGCAGGATTTATGCAGATGAATACTTCAAGGTGCTACATACTAAGCTCTTGGTCTTATGGTTTCAGAGGAGAAAAGTTTCAAGATTTTGTCATTATTAGTCTATGGGAGCTACTAAGCACCGGGGCGTTGCCAATTTGGACTCAAGAGTCATAGTTCGCAGGACTTAGTAGGTGACCACATAACTTTGCTACATACTACAGTTCAACCTGTATTAAGCAAGTGCCTAAGGGATAGTCAAAATATGCTTGCTTAAGACAGGTTCTTGCTTAATACAGGTGAAATTTAACATATCTGCCTTTCTTGGGAACTGAATGCCTGCTTGCTTAAGACAGGTTGCTTGCTTAATAGAGGTGGCCACTAAGACAGGTTTTACTGTAAATGTCTTAGCTTTAGGCTTTATGGTTTCAGAGAACAAGTTTTTCCGTTTATTGGTCTATGGAAGCTAATGAGCCAAAGGTGGTGGCCATGGCGGTGGAACTCGCTCAAGATATTTTTATAAGGATCATTTGTGTGAAGTTATATTGAAATTGGTGAAGAAATGTAAGCGCTAGAGCGATGACAATGTTTTTCTAAAAATAGCCACAATGACCTTGACCTTGAGGTTATGACCTTGAAAGTCCAACTCGCTCGAGATATTTTTATAAGGATCATTTGTTTGAAGTTATATTGAAATTGGGGGAGAAATGTAGGCGCTAGAGCCATGACAAAGTTTTTCAAAAAATAGCCAGAGTGACCTTGACCTTGAGGTCATGTCCTTGAAAGTCGATCTTGCTCCAGATATTGTGTGAAGTTATATTAAAATCGGTCAAGAAATGTAGGCGCTAGAGCGATGACAAAAGTACGTACGTACGTACGTGGCGCAAGAGCGATGACAAAAGTATGTACGTACGGGACAAATGCTATATCCCCCCTCACAACTATGTTGTGCGAGGGGATAATGAAATCCAACAGGGGGGTTTGGAGGAGAAGATGTTTAAAGATTTTTATTTTTTTTTTGTGTGGTTGTGTTGCCATGGCAACCAGAGTTCTGGGTGTAACAAAATTCTTTGAAGGAATTTAGAAGAGGACTAAGTAAGGAACATTCCTGTGAAGTTTGGTTACAATTGGCCCAGTAGTTTAGGAGGAGAAGATGTTTTAGCATTACACTATTTGTTAAATAGGGAAAATAAGCCCCGCCCATGGCGGCCATGTTTTTTGTCGGATCAAAATTTCTTCAAGGAATCTGAAAGGGGTCCACCCAAGGAACATTCATGCAAAATAAAAATGAAATCCAACAGGTGGTTTTGGAGGAGAAGATTTTTAAAGATTTTTAATATTTTGTGTTGTTTTGTTGCCATGGCAACCAGAGTTCTGGGTGTAACAAAATTCTATGAAGGAATTTAGAAGAGGACTAAGTAAGTAACATTCCTGTGAAGTTTGGTTACAATGGGCCCAATAGTTTAGGAGGAGAAGATGTTTTAGCATTACACTATATGTTAAATAGGGAAAATAAGCCCCGCCCATGGCGGCCATGTTTTTTGTCGGATCAAAATTTTTTCAAGGAATCTGAAAGAGGTCAACCCAAGGAACAGCCATGCAAAATAAAAATGAAATCCAACAGGTGGTTTTGGAGGAGAAGATTTTTAAAGATTTTTTTTTTTTGGGGGGGGGTTTTGTTGCCATGGCAACCAGATTTCTGGGTGTAACAAAATTCTTTGAAGGAATTTAGAAGAGGACTATGTAAGGAACATTCCTGTGAAGTTTGGTTACAATTGGCCCAGTAGTTTAGGAGGAGAAGATGTTTAAAGAAAAAGTTAACGCACGGACGCACGGACGCACGACGGACACAGGGCCATGACAATAGCCCCGCTGGCCTTCGGCCAGTGGAGCTAAAAACGACAAATCAAGTGCAGTTTTGGGTCAGTCCAAACATAGGGGCTTGAATAATGAAAAAAAAATAAATGAAATAATAATAAAAATGAAAAAAAAAAATGGTACTATATTAGAGACAAGGGGGGGGGGGGGGGGGAACTTCGGCTCCATTTTTTGGGGGGGGTTACCTCATTTTACCAAGTGTATCTTTTTCGCAAATGCAGTTTTTCACCTGCTTATTACGAAAATTTTCAAATATACAAGTTAAATATGTCCACTTTGCAACAATAATCCACCTCTGTCTGTTACTTGCAGGAAACATATTTTTCTCGCATGGATTAACTCAGCAAAGCAAAATTCGGCATAAACGTGTGACAAAATTTTCAGGTTTTCATCAATCACAAGCGAACTAGTGTTACGGAGGAATTTTTTTTCGCATTCAACTGATGTCTTTCATTAAAATGAACCTCTCTTGACCAATTTGAATCCAAAATGATGTATTTGCAGCTCTAAATTTAGATTTTACTACTTTTACATCGCTTTATGTAACAGATCAAGAAAACAATCGTCGCAAGCTTGGTTTTTCTGCTTATTCCGGGCTACTCTATCGATGAACTAACGACCGGAACGACCGGTGCTGTTTAATAAAAATTATTTTTATACCGTTCGAAGTAGTGACAAATGAGCATTATCGCTATTTTTCTTCCATTTTCAACTAAACCCCAAGAGGGGAAACAGACGATGTATACTGCATATACTCCAGTTTTGAAGGCTGAAAGAGTACACAGTCACCATGTAATTACGGTAGGGTTCTTTAACCTGCACAGGGGATGGTTCTCCCTGCACAGGGGGTCTCCAGTTAACGTCCAGATTCGAAAGACGATGCACTTTATGATATTCATACCTGCAAAATTTATGATGCCAATGGAACGTGTTCTGACGCCGAAATTTTGTCACCGCTGCTGGGGATCGAACCTGGGACCTTTAGCATATGAGGCACTGAGCTGGGTGGGTGGATTAATTTAGGAAGGCAGGGATTAGCCATAGTTATCTCCTTACCGGACTCAGAAAAAAGTGAAATGTATTTTTTGTTGAAATCGTAGACGTGTTGTGTTATTTTCAAAACAGTTTCACTCATGCTTGTGTAGACAGAAATAATAATAATAAAAAACAGCCAGCTTCTTAAAAATGCCACCAATACGTAAATGTTCAAATTGATGCAGCATGGAAACAATTTGTTCCCTATTGCAACATATTCCTTTTTATGTTTTGAAATTTTGATCCTGGGTCCCTAATGGCCAGTAAATGACAATAAGCACTACTTAGGTTGGGCCAATTGGGTCCTTTTCCAACAGGGATTTAAGGGGACAGAACCCCTACAGTGCAGCACACACATGCCCTCTCATCCGCGAGTTTCTGAAGTGGACGCTTCTATTTATGAATTCGGCCAAATCCATTGATGTAGGGACTTGGGTAAAAAAAAAAAAAAAACCCTGCTCAATTCTTCTGCTCAGCAAGTTTGAATTAATCTGAATAGGCACCACAACTCACCACAACACGGCAAACAAAAAAAATCAGAATAAGCTAGAGCATATCAACCTTGATTTTTTTGGGAGGGGTGGGGAGGGGAGAGAGGGGGGGGGGGGGGTGGAGCGGGTATCATTTTACGGTCCTTTCGAGTTTATTCACTCATATCGAGCCGATTGTTAATCACATGTGGTCGAAGACCGTAGTATCCGGTAAAAAAAAAAAAAAAAAAACCCTGCTCAATTCTTCTGCTCAGCAAGTTTGTATTAATCTGAATAGGCACCACAACTCACCACAACACGGCAAAAAAAAAGGTCAGAATAAGCTAGAGCATATCAACCTTGATTTTTTTGGGAGGGGTGGGGAGGGGAGAGTGGGGGGGGGGGTGGAGCGGGTATCATTTTACGGTCCTTTCGAGTTTATTCACTCATATCGAGCCGATTGTTAATCACATGTGGTCGAAGACCGTAGTATCCGGTAAAAAAAAACAAAAAAACACCAGACCTTCCGTTGCAGAGCTCTTGAATGCCTTAAAATAGATGACTTTTTTGAAAGCTTTGATTGTGAAGTGCTTAGATCTGTTGAAAAAGTACTTGTATTAGCCTAGAGTGTATTGGAAAGTAAGTGAGAAATGGGGTCTTTTCAATATATAGGACATTTAATTTTGGTGCTGTTGAGTAAAGCGGCATTCCAGTCTTAGTGTTTCTCGACCAGGCTATTAAAAGGTTATAAAACGTTTTTCATGCTCAATTCAGTCGAGCGTTAAATTTGTAATGCTCGCATTTTTTAAATACTAACATTTCATAAATTTTCCTGCTTAGATTTGTTTGTTTGATTTGAGGTTTAACGTCCCCGTCAACACTGCAAAGGTCATTTTGGAGACGCTGCTTCCAATTTTGTGGGACTTTTACCCGACCTTAAAATGAAATGACATCTCAAGCCCTGCCGCCCAATGAACCAATAGGGTTAATTAACATGGACGGGCCGACTCGCACCGCTTTGCCTGGGCAGGCTTAGATGCTCTAAGCGGATTACCAGTACTCGTGTGCGGGTCGGTTTCAGCTCTGCGTGGAAGCATCATTTCTTCATGCCCCGATGGGCGGGGCCGTTTCCTGCTTAGATAAGAACTGAATAATAGAATGTATGATGGGATTGAGGCCGAAACAAGGACTTTTCAAGCAGGTTTTCAGTTTAGTTAAGTATCATGTAGGGTTTTGTCGAGCATGAGACTTTAATTCACTGAAAACGAGCCCGAGGCCACGACCGCAATATTATGTATTTTTCTCTTTAAAAAATGATAAGGACATGTCATTCTGGCTGTTAAAAATGTACATTTAAGGGGAAACTGAGAAGCTGCTCCCCTATTTGCATGGATAACAAAACATGATACAGAAGACGGTTTTGAAAAAAAAAAATTACCTCCGGCTCAATGTGGGTGTTTTGCAATGACTGACATAATGAGATAGCTAATAAACCCGTGAGTGAGGCAGCAGTATGAGGCAAAGACAGCAAACACTTAAGAAATGATTTTTTTTTCTGCTGTTCATGATAGTACGAACGCAGTGGGTTGTGTGCAAAGTAAGTGAACCCTGAAGGGGTTCATGTAAACTTTGTAAGCGACACGCTGTCGTTCATACTTTCATGAAAAGCAGAAAAATTAAGTTTATTGTTTTATAATTACATTCTTTGCCCCTCATCACTGGGCGAAAAATAATGCTTATAGGGCAAACTTTTTTAAACTGAAAAACATTTACACGCCATTTTACTACAAAGAGAGGAACAGCGTTGACCTCACCATCGCCCGTAGAGAACCATGGTTTAGAATGTCACTGAAAATCAGGTGACTCGATGCGTTCACGGAAGTATGAACTACACTGTTTTCTATGTGTTTCACATTACATTTTTTTTTATTTATGAGCCTGATAAATTTCATACCTTATCAGTTGGGCATGAAAAAAAGTTTTATAATATTTGGGCCAGGTTGGTGCAGTTTAGGTCTGTACACCGTTCGTTCTACCTCTGGAATGATGATTGGCCCCCACCCATAGGGGCTTGAAGAAATATATGGGCTGCATGATGCTTCCACGCAGAGCTGAATCCGGCCCGCACACTAGTACTGGTAAACTGCTTAGAGGATCTAATAAAAATCAAATAAAAATCAAAAATGAGTTCCTTTAAGAGCAATGAAAACATTCATAAGAAAGAAGATGGGTCATACTTCGTAGTTTCGGCTAATAAAGCCTCATCAGTGACCCTGTAATGATCCGGCAAAGAAAGCCAGAGAAAACATACTGCAATTTTGCGAATTTCGAATAGGCAGTCGATTCAAAGACTGATATAAATCAAAATGGGGTCCAAATATTTAAAACCTGTCTAAACCAATAATTTATTTCTGATTTCTCAGAATATTCACACTGATCTCAAAGGACCAAAAGTAAAATATAAACTGCACTATGGCTGATGTACGGGGAGACGTTTTACGGCCGCCACACGGCACAACACCAGCTGCAGTGAAGTCAAATAAAAATCAAAAATGAGTTCCTGTCCAGGAACTGCGGTGCGAGGCGGACCGTCCATGCTTATAAACCCTATTGGTTTCATTGGGCGACAGGGCTTGAGATGTCATTTCATCTCAGTCTCGGGTAAAAGTCCCACAAAATTGGAAGCAACGTCTCCAAAATGACCTTTACAGTGTTGACGGGGACGTTAAACCTCAAATCAAACAAAACAAACAAACAAACCTCTGGAATGAACAGTACACAATATTTCTATACCCCTCTACTTAATCTTAAGACCTCCACAAATTTATTCCAAATATCTGTGTGTGTGTGTGTGTGTATGTGTGTGTGTGTGAGAGAGAGACAATGCATGTTGAAACGCTTTTTCCTTGGTTTCCACTTATCACAAAGAAAAAAGAAGGAAAATTCCTACAGGCCTTTTGGCACCAAAACAGCCATTGTTATTTAGGTAACAATATTAGAACACACGCTTAAAGTCGTCAGTCATTCCGACCACTATGAATTCAAACTTGTAAAACAATTTCAAGTTATTTCTATATAGCCGTATCTCTTTTAACTGAAATTCTGAACCGTTTGGCTTAACACTGCTGCATTTTTATTTATTTATTTATTTATTTTTTTTGCTTAGCTAACCGTCGCCGTGTACCGGGAAGGAGCGTTTAAACATAAGGTGACGACGTCATATACACAGCGGCCCCCGCCCATAGGGGCTTGAAGAAATATATGGGCTGCATGATGCTTCCACGCAGAGCTGAATCTGGCCCCCACTAGTACTGGTAAACCGCTTAGAGGATCTAAGCCTGTCCAGGAACCGCAGTGCGAGGCGGACCGTCCATGATATTGGTTTCATTGGGCGACAAGGCTTGATATGTCATTTCATCTCAATGTCGGGTAAAAGTCCCACAAAATTGGAAGCAACGTCTCCAAAATGACCTTTACAGTGTTGACGGGTACGTTCAACTTCAAATCAAACAAACAAACAAACGTCATGTACACACGTTCTTTAGGACTCTGCCAAAAACACATAGATTTTATACGATACCCGTTGTGCATAAACTGACAAACATTTCCCTTCAATGCGGAGCTCTCTAGCAATCTCCTCGATAACGTGGGTTGTGCCCGTCCCTGCCTGGACATAAACAAGGCAGTTGGGCCTTGGTTTTTTTTATCAGATCAAAGGCCGGCTTCTGCTTTTTAGTAAACATTTTATTTCCTTTTCTGTGCATGTGTCAAAATAGTTACAGCGGCTGATTGGAAGTTGACCGCAAACGATACAATCCAAGATTCCCAGAGCACGGCCCATTATACGTAGAAACACCATCCAGTTATCTTATCTGCGTAATACGTGTATACGTAGTCCTAGCAGAATATGTAACATTGAAAAAAATTAAATCAAAGGAGAAATCAAGGCTATCACACATTTTAACAGTAGGACGTAGTTTCCGAAGTTCCGGATTATATCTGCCCTGCACGTCCAACTTTTTAAACACGATTATGGAAAGCGCCCGGGTTTCTGTACCGATCATTGACAGAAAACTGCGGAAAGTGAAGCAAAAGTTGCAAAATCTATATTTAGAGCTGCGAGTACATCTTTTTGGATTCAAATTTGCAAAGCGAGCTAAAGTTAAATGAAAGACAACGGGTGAAAGTGAAAAAAGTCCTCCCCCCCCCCGTATCACTAGTTCGGTTGTGATTGATGAAAACCTGAAAATTTTTGCCCCACGTTTATGCCGAATTTTGCTTTGCTGAGTTAATAGTAGTTTAGGCGGCTCTTGAGGGGCAATGACGTCACAAGCCGGTCGACAAGATGGCCGCCATTTTGACCCGGGTTGACCTCGCGGGGGTCGCTCTCGATGAGGAGTTTGAGACCAAGATGGCCGCCATAAGCAGGATGAGGTGACGCGTTTAGTAGAAACGCCCTAGACCACGGGAAGGTAGCGTCACGTCCTAGGGCACGGGGGTCTTCTATATACAGGCTCATCTACAAGGTGGAGGGGTGACCCCTTTTTACGAATTATCGAACATACACCGATCGTGACTGATCGATGCGTAGAATTTCTGGAAAAGATGCGTACATAATCAAGGTAACGCTCTCCGGTAAGGGATTGGCAAACCCGAGTTCTAACCTACAATGACCTTTCCTCTTTGTATTGAACGAGTAGTAAGGACATAGAGACAGAATCCGTAATTGTAATCTTCTCTGCTCACATTGATTTCGTTCCCGAACAACGTTAGCGTTCTGTAACAGTCTACGAACTGATCGGCGCCATAATTCGGTTGTAAAGGGTGGGCAGGGTACGACTGACCTTGGGTCATCCAAGCATTAGCGCCCCCACCTCCATTTCATTAAATTTTCGTAAGCATTCTTTTCATTTTTGACACAATCATGTGGTCGTTGAGCTTCCATCGGCGTGGACTGAATTCTTTGATAATGCCTTTCATCGATTTTCCTCGAGATCTCTTCATTACGTAGTACGCGCAGTATAGTCCGCATACGTTAGACCAGGACTGTTGGAGTTGTAGTTCGTTCATCAGGTAGGGTTTATCGAGTAACTCTTCAAATCTAACGCCGTAATCTCTAAGATCGTTTCCTACCGAATCGAAAAATTCGTACGGTCCGCGCACGGGGAAATAAAAAGTTACTCAGTGCTCCCCTCTTTCTTTGCTAGTGGCCGTGTTGGAAATGACGAACCTCCCCCTTCGTTTCTTAATTTGGTCCGCTGAGCAGATAGTCACGGGGTATCCAGAAAGTATACGAGGCAGTTGATCGCTGTTCATCGTCGCTTAATATTTAAAGGTTGTCCAGTCTACCAATTGTCCGCATTTTACTCTTGTTTTCTTACGATCAGAGGTCTTGCCCTTATGCTCCTTTTGCAATCGAGCTAGATCTGACTTTCCGAAACTACGTAGTATGACCCATCTTCTTTCTTGTGACTGTTTTCATTGCTCTTAAAGGAACTCATTTTTGATTTTTATTTTCCTTCACTGCAGCTGGTGTTGTGCCGTGTGGCGGCCGTAAAACGTCTCCCCGTACATCAACCATAGTGCAGTTTATATTTTACTTTTGATCCTTTGAGATCAGTGTGAATATTCTGAGAAATCAGAAATAAATTATTGGTTTAGACTGATATTCTAGACAGGTTTTTAATTATTTGGACCCCATTTTGATTTATATCAGTCTTTGAATCGACTGCCTATTCGAAAGTCGCAAAATTGCAGTATGTTTCCTCTGGCTTTCTTTGCCGGATCATTATAGGGTCACTGATGATGCTTTATTAGCCGAAACTACGTGGTATGACCCATCTTCTTTCTTGTGAATGTTTTCATTGCTCTTAAAGGAACTCATTTTTTATTTTTATTTGCCTTCACTGGAGCTGGTGTTGTGCCGTGTGGCGACCGTAAAACGTCTCCCCGTACATCAACCATAGTGCAGTTTATATTTTACTTTTGGTCCTTTGAGATCAGCGTGAATATTCTGAGAAATCAGAAATAAATTATTGGTTTAGACTCATATTCTAGACAGGTTTTTAATTATTTGGACCCCATTTTGATTTTTATCAGTCTTTGAATCGACTGCCTATTCGAAAGTCGCAAAATTGCAGTATGTTTCCTCTGGCTTTCTTTGCCGGATCATTATAGGGTCACTGATGAGGCTTTATTAGCCGAAACTACGTAGTATGACCCATCTTCTTTCTTGTGAATGTTTTCATTGCTCTTAAAGGAATTCATTTTTGATTTTTATTTGCCATTTCGACCGCTTGAGCCACGGGAGTGACCAGTTTCACCACGGGTTTTTGCTGTTCCCGCGTTTCTATTTCTTTTCGCCGTTGATCTTCCCATTCTTTTAGAAGTCGGTTTCTTCTACCGCCACCTACTATGTACCGTCCCATGTAATCGGGATGTACGTAGCCCTCGCTCAAGTCTTTGAAATGCTGGTACCACGCTTCGTAGTCCGGAATATAGGGTACCCATTTATCCAGTTTCACGTCGTACACTTCGCTCGAACCCATCTTTTTTTCTCGAAATATAGCGTTGATTTACCTTTCTTACGCATGTTTCATTCGTCTTCAGATTCCTGGTCTTCATCGTTTTCCGTCAAGACATGGTCGGGCCATACGCCGGTAAACAAATCTTTTCTCAGTTTTACGGCTTGCAGGATGGATTCGTCGAAATTCATGTCATGCTGTATTCTTAAAGTTTGAGCCGACTGTAGAATCTGCTGCTGAATAGGATCCTTTTGCAACTGGTGATAATCCATTAGAAACCTAGCGTTATCGTGTCTTAGTCTTTTCCTGAGCTGGGGCAAGTCCTCGTTTGCTGCGCGATGATACGCTTCCTCGGGAGCAATTCCCTCTTCGATGTAGCTATCAACCCTGTCTTTGAATCGCTCTGCATTCGATTGCCTTAGAGGTTCCTTAAACCTCCTCTCCCATATTTCTAGACGCAGGCGGTCTTCTGACAGTTCATCTTTGACACGTTTACCATGAGGTCCCATAAAGGGGTAATGCGTGTCGTAAACGTCACTTATCGATTCACTGTCATCCTCGCTGTCTTTATCATTTATATCGAACTCTTCGGATACCTCTAATTTCCGCTTTCTTTCTACCGGAAATATGTCACTGCGTAAACGCTCTTGTTCGGATGTGCTCGGTTTTAGGTCGACAATCAGGTACCCGTAAGGCTGACTCGTGGCCTGTTCGAAGCGTTTCATAAACGTAGAGTTGGATGCTGGGTAAATTCTTCTCGCCAACGTCGCCACTTGTTGTCTGTCGATGGGGTTATTAAAAAGGACGAGGTATTGAGTGTTCAACGCGATGTCTCTACAAGCTTTTCCTTGTGAAAATAGATTCTGCGTGAGATATACGACGGACAAGTTTCTGTGATGGCTCCCCTTGGTAAAGAGGTCGGCGATTCTTTGGTCGCATTTAGCCTCGGTCATCAAATCGTCAAAAACCAGTACGTTCTTGTTGCGGTTATCGACATACTCGGAGCTGGTCAGGTTGTCCGGTATACCGTGTACAAATTCTATCTGAGGAAGACTGCGCTGTAAGTCGTCGTACAGTCTTTGCCACTGACCAAAACACCATATGATACGCTCAGGTAGAGGGTATATGAGGTCGGATAGGAGCAACTTTCTAGTCCATTCCGTTTTACCGCTTCCGCTAGGGCCAGTCACCACCATAGAATGCTGAAAGGTAATGCTTTTTGTCATGTCTGATTGATGAACTATCCCACTACCGTGCGTATTGCGTTGGTGCCTTAACAAAGCATCACGTCTGGAGAACCAGACATTACAGTCTGAGCATCAATTCATTTTCGTTACAAGAGTCTGCAGCTTGGTCATTTTTACAAACTTTTATAGTCAACACCATCACCACCACAGTCATCACCACCACCACAGCCACCACCACCACCACCACCACCACCACCACCACACTACCACCACCACCACAGACACCACCACCACCACCACAGACACCACCACCACCACCACCACAGTCACCACCATCAAAGTCACCACCACAGTCACCACCACAGTCACCACCACCACCACCACCACCACCACCACCACCATCACCACCACCACAGCCACCACCACCACCACCACCACCACAGCCACCACCACCACCACCACAACCACCACCACAACCACTACAGCCACCACCACCACCACCACCACCACCACCACCACCACCACCACAGCCACCACCACCACCACCACAGTCACCACCATCAAAGTCACCACCACAACCACCACAGTCACCACCACCACAACCACCACGACCACCATCACCACAAGCAGCACCACAACCACCACAGACAGCACCACCACAGCCACCTACATTACCACAACCACTGCCACCACGACCACCACCACCACCACCATCACCACTACCAAAGACACCACCACCACCACAACAACCACGACCACCATCACCACAAGCAGCACCACCGCCGCCACAGACAGCACACCACCACCACCACCACCACCACCACCACCACAGACACCACAACCACCTCCCCACGTGTTACCGCCTTGCGAATTCAGTTGAGAATGAAGTTCTTTACTGCAACGTTCAAGCTTTCTTCGCAAATTTCAAAACGAGGCTGTCATATGTTCAAAGCATAAGTATGATAGGTCGGTTATTAATAGCAACCAATCGGTATGTGTCGTAGCCATATTAAACATAGGCTTTATCCATTAGAAGTTATTGTCTGTTAGATTGGCGCAGAGCTCTGATCGGGTATGTCGTTTTAAACTTTTCGCATTCAATTAGGGTTTGAAGCAGATTGCGTTTTTAGGTGTACGTGCATTGAATATTTTGTGTGTGTGTTTGTGTGTGTGTGTTTGTGTGTGTGTGTGTGTGTGTGTGTGTGTGTGTGTGTGTGTGTGTGTGTGTGTGTGTGTGTGTGTGTGTGTGTGTGTGTGTGTGTGTGTGTGTGTGTGTGTGTGTGTGTGTGTGTGAATACATGTTTTTGAGCGCATGTGCGTATATGTGTGTATATGCGCTTCAGTGTGTGTGTGTGTGTGTGTGTGTGTGTGTGTGTGTGTGTGTGTGTGTGTGTGTGTGTGTGTGTGTGTGTGTGTGTGTGTGTGAATACATGTTTTTGAGCGCATATGCGTATATGTGTGTATATACTCTTCAGTGTGTGTGTGTGTGTGTGTGTGTGTGTGTGTGTGTGTGTGTGTGTGTGTGTGTGTGTGTGTGTGTGTGTGTGTGTGTGTGTGTGTGTGTGTGTGTGTGTGTGAATACATGTTTTTGAGCGCATAGGCGTATATGTGTGTATATACTCTTCAGTGTGTGTGTGTGTGTGTGTGTGTGTGTGTGTGTGGTTATATGTGTATGTGTGTGTGTGTTGTTGTTGCTGTTGCGTGCGTGTGTGTATGTATGTGTCTATGTATATGCGGAGGTATGTGCATATATGTGAGCGTTTGGTCATACATGGGCGTATGCTTGGACCTGTGTCTGGATTGATACGTGTAGACTTGTGTTAGAAGTTAAGGTATCATTAATGAATGTATGTATGTATGTATGTATGTATGTATGTATGTATGTATGTATGTATGTATGTATGTATGTATGTATGTATGTGCGTGTATGTATGTATGTATGTATGTATGTATGTATGTATGTATGTATGTATGTATGTATGTATGTATGTATGTATGTATGTATGTATGTATGTATGTATGTATGTATGACGTTGTATGTATGTGTGTAAGAGTTTGATCGTGCGTGTGTTCGTATGTATGTTTGTATTGGAGTTTTACGGCCCAGTCAACACTATTTAGGTCATTTTTGAGCCGGTCAGTTTACCTATCAACACTTTCCTGGGCAGGCTTATACGTAAGCGGTTAACCAGTACAGTGCACATTCTTTCACCAGAAACTGACAACTGCCCTTCCTGAATCAGCGGAAGGGAGAGAATGACCGTAGAAAAGATTTCATGATCAATATCCACGAAAGAATGTTGCCGACCCCGGCGTGAGTCGAACCCGCGTCCTCCTGATCACCAGTCAGACGCGCATCCCACTGAGCCACTGAGGCCGGCTCGTATGTATGTATGTATGTATGTATGTATGTATGTATGTATGTATGTATGTATGTATGTATGTATGTATGTATGTATGTATGTATGTATGTATGTATGTATGTATGTATGTATTTATGTATGTATGTATGAGTTTGGGTGTGTGTTTGTGTGTGCGTGCGTGCGTGTGTGTGGATGTGTGTGTGTGTGTGTGTGTGTGTTCGTGCGTGTGTGCGTGCGTGCGTGCGTGTGTGTGTGTGCGTGTGTGTTAAATTGGGGATTTAGGTACTGTTAGTACTTTGATGTTTGTTTCTCAATATTTAAAGTGCTTTTACTACTTTGATTTTGTTCTCAATATATGAGGTACCTTTAGTTCTTTGATGTTTTTTTTTTGCAAGCCTTATGCACGATAAGGTAGATTCTCGGTACCGCTATTACTTTTCTCGTTTCAAGACAATAAGTTAGATTTACGGTACTGGCATTACTTTGATTTTTCTTCGTAGCATGCCTTATTCACAATAAGTAAATTCCCGGTACCGTTAGTAGTTTGATTTTTATCATAACTCGCCTTATTCATCATAACGTAGATATTCGGTACTGTTAGTACTTTGATTTTTAACATGTCTGAGGTACAAACGCCCAGAACCTTGGCGTTATGCGCCGCCTCACGGAGGCGGTATCCCGAAACCCATATTAAATGGTCCACCTCAACGAGCATCCACAACGTATCTGTAACGAAAAGATACGGAGATTAAATGGCACCTTAAGCATGTCGCTCAATCAACCCAATAGGGTTTATAAGCATGGACGCACCGACTCGTGTGCACCGCTTTGCCTGGGCAGGCTTAGCTCGTCATAGCGGTTTACCAGTACTCGTGTGCGGGACGGATTCAGCTCTGCGTGGAAACATCATGCAGCCCATATATTTCTTCAAGCCTCCGATGGGCGGGGGCCGATATGAGTATGTATGTATGTACTACTCAGTTATCATTTGTTTGTTAGATTTGAGGTATAACGTCCCCCGTCAATACAAGTTAGCGGTAAGCTTTGCGAGATTAATGAGGTCAAGACCTACATCGAACGCCTCGTCTGATCTGGGTCCTCACTGTTTGCAAATGCCTCCGAAAAGGGCCACTAGGCATATGCGGAAAACGTGTATCGAAATTGATAAAATATTTGTTATGATACATAAAGGTCATTAAACGGCGTTTAAAGGAACTGACCTAACCCCATTTCAGCCGAATGAGTTCTCCCGTCTTAGACGAGTGCAGACAATTCGAAGTGCGAAATGAACGAATGTTTTTCTGATTAATTTCAATACCTTTTCGTCCAGTACATTAAGCTTTCTACGATAGAGGGAATTTCTCGTCTTTCTGGAGTATTTCATAACCAGATGTAATGATGTCTTTCTGGAGTATTTCATAACCAGTTGTAATGATGTAAGGTTGGATTTGAAGTTGATCGTCCCCGTCAACACTATAAATGACATCTCAAGCCCTGCCACCCGAGGCAGCCTTAGAACCTTACCAGTGTGTGGTCGATTCCAGCTCTGCGCAGCTCCATCTATTTGAGCGTGGGTATGCTGAAGTTTATCTCGTATTTACCTGGGGTAAGTACCGAAAATCAATTAATGCGCGATAGTGACATTTTTATGACGCGTAACACGATAAAAACTGACCAAAATCCATTAAAGCCGAATGAGTTCTTCCATCTTAGAAGTGCAGAATGTAGCTGAAAAATTGCATTTACTGCCACGTCTTTGCGGATATCTTTTTTCATGAAAAAGTAATGATTCAAGACATTCCCGTATAATAGCCCGTACCGTTTGCCTAGGGTCGTGTCATCAGGATCTCGTTCCATTTATAGGATGTTAGGCTTGAAATGGCGAGGGCTCGTAATGAGTACGGAATGGGCGAATGTTTTTTCTCATTATAAATGGTCGTATTACGAAAGAGCATTAGGGCCACTTTTATTTTTTTTGACTCGTATCTCGAAATTTCGACTTAGTATCTCGAATTTTCGACTTATTATCTCGAAATTTCGACTTAGTAACTCGAAATTTCGACTTAGTATCTCGAAATTTCGACTTATTAACTCGAAATTTCGACTTAGTATCTCGAAATTTCGACTTAGTATCTCGAAATTTCGACATTAACTCGAAATGTCGACTTAGTAACTCGAAATTTCGACTTAGTATCTCGAAATTTCGACTTATTAACTCGAAATTTCGACTTATTAAATCTAAATTTCGACTTATAAACTCGAAATTTCGACTAAGTATCTCGAAATTTCGACTTATTAACTCGAAATTTCGACTTATTATCTCGAAATTTCGACTTAGTAACTCGAAATTTCGACTTATTAACTCGAAATTTGGACTTATTAACTCGAAATATCGACTTAGTATCTCGAAATTTCGACTTAATAACTCGAAATTTCGACTTATTAACTCGAAATTTCGACTTAGTATCTCGAAATTTCGACTTACGAGATATTAAGTCCTATACACACAGTTACGGAATTGAGACATTGGCTTGGCTAGCTAGAAGCCCGGATTTGAATCCCCTGGAACATATTTGGGAGATTCTTGGGCGTCGAATACAGAACATTGAACACCCCTACGCCCCCCCCACCCCACCACCACACACACGCGTGGCTAGAGCTGACCAGCCATCAATTTCGACGTCTGACCAATGGGATGAAACGAAGGGTCTAGGAATCAGCTGCTCTATCAAAATGATACATCTTGAACGCGCAACGTATTCTGATACCGCATTTTCTGTCCGGCTGTTGCTTTGTTCAGTTAGTCATGGTGTTCGTGTTGCCTAGTTTACCATCTTTTGGGTCGTTTTTTTACATTCGACCCAAAGTAACTACCTACAGAAGCTTCTCGCCTGCTATCGTCCACGTGACTATCGCTGACCATCTACACCATGAACGTACCGGTTATTTAATGAAGCTCTCTTCTGCGGCGCCTGATCAGGGTCTACACTGTTCGCAATGTCCATGTTAACCGGCCCAGTCTACATGGCGCACTGACGTCACAAGGAAAGACAATAGCGCTGCTATAAATAACTGGTACCTGGATTTTGAACATGGTCAGTGATAGTCACGAGGTCAATATAAGGCGGGAAGCTTCTGTAGTTAGTAACTTTTAGTCAATTTATAATTAATCGAGCCAAGCGCGGCGTCTGATCAGGATCCACCCGTTTTGCTTATAGTTTAGGAATTTAAAGGATAAACGAAACATGTACCAATCCACACTCGAAGACAATCGACCCAACAGTGCTGTCAGTGCTTTGCTATATACATGATTTATACAGCACACGATGAGGAATTTTGATACCGAAAAAGACTGTCAAATATGACTTTTAGCCCGCTTTTATTTTACTTAAACGGGGTTGAATGTGTTTGTTTGGTTTGAGGTTTAACGTCCTCCTCAACACTGTATTGGTCATTTTGAAGACGTTGCTTCCACTTTTGTGGGACTTTTACCCAACGTTGAGATGAAATTACTTCTCAAGACCTGTCGCCTAATGAAACCAATAAGGTTAATAAGCATGGACGGTCCGACTCGCACCGCTTTACCTGGGCAGGATTAGATCCTCTAAGCGGCTTACCAGTACTCGTGTGCGGTCGGATTTCAGCTCTGCGTTGAGGCACCATGCAGCCCATCAATTTCTTCAAGCCCCGATGGGCGGGGGTCGTGAAACGGGATTGAATGCGCGACGTCCTGATGAGACAGAAAACCCTCTGTCTCTTACATAATACATGTTTTGGGCCTCTAGTTTTATAGTTCTTGAGAAATATTTGATAAAATTGACATTGGCCAATAAAGAGAGAAAGAAGAATAAAAGAACATGTAAAAAATACACCGAGAAAGGCCATTGGCGTTTACACGATACAAGTAAGCCGATAATGACCATGGTCTCACAATGTTATCACATAATTTGCATAATCTGCTTGATGTAAACTTGTTTTCAAAGATGGGGTATTATGAAACGGGGTGTTTAACATTAACTGTGTCTATAGGACTTAATATTTCGTAAGTCGAAATTTCGAGATACTAAGTCGAAATTTCGAGATAGTATGTCGAAATTTCGAGTTACTAAGTCGAAATTTCGAGATACTAAGTCGAAATTTCGAGTTAATAAGTCGAAATTTCGAGTGATTATGTCGAAATTTCGAGATAGTAAGTCGAAATTTCGAGTTACTAAGTCGAAATTTCGAGATACTAAGTCGAAATTTCGAGTTAATAAGTCGAAATTTCAAGTTAATAAGTCGAAATTTCGAGTTAATAAGTCGAAATTTCGAGTTATTATGTCGAAATTTCGAGATACTAAGTCGAAATTTCGAGTTAATAAGTCGAAATTTCGAGTTACTAAGTCGAAATTTCGAGATACTAAGTCGAAATTTCGAGATACCTATCAAAAGAAAAAAAGTATACCTGGCCCTAATGCTCTTTCGTATCTAACCCATATACGACAGTGGAATCTTCCGCCTAGTAAATACGGAGTGTTCCATTTTCCGATAGTTAGTGTGATCCGAAAGGTCATCTAGGGTCATCCGACATATTAAAGGAAGATTTTAGCCATTTTTTTCAATCATTTTGTGACGAGGCAGCTAAGAGAGTAGACGAAATAATGCGAGTTATTATTTTTGTGTAGCCTGCTAAATATTTTCGCATTTTATTTAGTCAAAAGAAGAAGCAGAAGGGCGGACCAAATTAAGAAACGAAGAGGAGGGTTCGTCATTTCCAACACGGCCACTAGCAAAGAGGGGAGCACTGGGTAACTGTGTATTTCCCCGTGCGCGGACCGTACGAATTTTTCGATTCAGTAGGAAACGATCCTAGTGATTACGACGTTAGATTTGAAGAGTTACTCGATTAACCCTACCTGATGAACGAACTACAACTCCAACAGTCCTGATCTAACGTATGCGGACTATACTGCGCATACTGCGTAATGAAGAGATCTCGAGGAAAATCGATGAAAGACATTATCAAAGAATTCAGTCCACGCCAAAAGAAGCTCAACGACCGCATGATTGTGTCAAAAATGAAAAGAATGCTTACGGAAATTAAATGAAATGGAGGTGGGGTGCTAATGCTTGGATGAGCCTAGGTCAGTCGTATCCAGCCCCGCCCTTAACAACCGAATTATGGCGCCAATCAGTTCGCGGACTGTTACAGAACGCTAACGCTATCAATGTGAGCGGAGAAGTACGGCATCTGTCTCTATGTCCTGGACGTCGATCCTTACTACCCTAAGAGGAAAGGTCATTGTAGGTTAGAACTCGGGTTTGCCAATCCCTTACCGGAGAGCGTTACCGTGATTATGTACGCATCCTTTCCAGAAATTCTATGCATTGATCGGTTCCGATCTGTGTATGTTCGATAATCCGTATAAAAGGATCACCCCTCCGCCCTGTAGATAAGCCTGTATATAGGAGACCCCCGTGCCGTAGGACTTGACGCTACCTTCCCGTGGTCTAGGGTGTTTCTACTAAACGCGTCACCCCCCATCCACAAAGGTCATCCAGCGACCCCCAACACAAGGTGATCGAGGGTCAAACGAGATCAGAAATGGCGGCCATCTTGGTCTCAAACCCCACATCGACAGCCATCCAGCGACCCAGGCCTCAAACCCCGCATCGAGGGTCATCCGACGACATCCCCGCGAGGTCATGGAGGGTCATCCGACTTCCTTATATGGCGGCCATTTTGTCGACCATCTTGAAACGTCATTGACCCTCAAGAGGCCCCTATACTACTGTTAATCCATGCGAGAAACACATGTTTCCTGCAAATGGCAGACAGAGGCGGATTATTTTTGCAAAGTGGACTTATTTAACTTGTATAATTTATAATAAGCAGGTAAAAAACTGCATTTGCGAAAAAGATACACTGGGTAAAATGAGGTAACCCCCCAATAAATTGAGCCGAAGTCTCCCCCCTTGTCTCTATTATAGTACCAAAAAAAAAAAAAAAAAACATTTTTTTTTTCAATTTTTACATGATTCAAGCCCCTATGGTCCAATTGATATTTCATCTCATTGTCGGGTAAAAGTCCAACAAAATTAGAAGCAACGTCTCCAAAATGACCTAAATAGTCCTGACGAGGACGTTAACCCTTTCAGTACCAAATGGAATCCTCCTGCTTATAAATAGCAGGAGTCCATTTCAAAATTTAGGGGTGTCAGGTTGTGTTTTCTTCAAAATTTATTTGGAAAATGGCTGATTTATTTGCAAACAGTGTAGGCCCTGATCAGACGCCACGTTCTGTGGCGTCTGATCTGGGCCTGCACTGTTTGCTAGGGTACCCGTTTTAGGGTTGCCGGATCTAACTGGGTCAAACCTCAATTCAAAAACTGATATTCGTTCGGAGCCGTTGATCATCATCAACCGTTCGACGCTTTATGACCCACAAAGAGGGAATGCGTAATCTACGTTGAAATAGGCTATAATTACGCTCTAACTTTCCATCCAAAAATAACTGGCCTGCGTGACAAAAAACGACAAATCAAGTGCAGTTTTGGGTCAGTCTAATTGCTAAATCTTTCTGCAATCAATAGTATCAAGCCCTGTCGCTCAATGAACCAACAGGGTTTATATGCATGGACGGTCCCGACTCACATAAATTTTCCAGGGAAGGCTAAGAACCTCTATGCGGTTTACCAGTACTTATGTGCGATCAATTTCAGCTCTGTTGGGAAGCATCATGCAGCCCAATCTTATTTCTTCAAGCCCCGATGGTTGAGGCGGTGTGTGCATGCGTGCGCGCACACGTGTGTGTGTATGAGAGAGAGACAGACAGATGCAGACAGAGAGAGAGAAAGAGAGTTCGATTTGAGGTTTAATATCTCCGTCAACACGGTATAGGCCATTTTAGAGACGTTGTTTCCATTTTGTGGAACTTTTGAATAAAATCTCAAACCCTGCAGCCCAATGAAACCAATAAGGTGAATATGCATGAACGATCCGACTCGCATCTCTTTTTCTGGGCAGGCTTAGAACCTCTAAGCAGTTTACAAGTACTCATGTGCGTACTGAGAGAGAGAGAGAGAGAGAGAGAGAGAGAGAGAGAGAGAGAGAGAGAGAGAGAGAGAGAGAGAGAGAGATTAGGGTATGTCAAAATTTCATTCAAAATGATGTGTTGACCAGATTGAAAGACTAAAACATGCTGCTTTGCGAATAATAAAGGGTGTTGGACTAGTGATGTTGCCATGCATTTTGCTACGGAAACGATTTTCAGTATATTGATGCATGATTGTCTCTTTCTCTGAATTCTCTGCGGCCCCCGCTCATCGGAGCTTGAAGACATATATGAGCTGCATGATGCTTTCACGCAGAGCTGAAACCGACCCGCACACAAACACTTGTAAACCGATTAGAGGATCTAAGCTTGCCCAGGCAAAGCGTTGCGAGAAGGCCCGTCCATGCTTATAAACCATATTGGTGTCTTTCGGCGACATGGCTTGAGATGTCAGTTTATCTCAATGTCGGGTAAAAGTCCCATAAAATTGGAAGCAACGTCACCAAAATGACCTTTACAGTGTTGACGGGGACGTTAAACTTTAAACCAAACAAACAAATTCTCTGAATTCTCAATGATAGACATGGCAAACTGGAAGAAACCGATGTCTTTCTGAAACTGGAAAGCACTGAAGAAAGTGTGATCTACTGAAGAAAGTGCGATCAAAGGTCTGGAGCCTGGCAGTTTCATTATTTTCCAATCGACTAAAGTCTCAGTCGCGGAGGCGTTCCAAAAAGGCGTCATAACATTGGCGTCGTGACGTAAGAGGTTACCAACCTAGTTGCATGTGGACGTCAACTGGAAAAATTTAAACCCCGATGAGATAAATAACGAGAGAGAGAGAGAGAATGGGAAAAATTAACGTCCCGTCAACACTCAACATTATGTCATTTTGGAAACGTTACAATTTTGTTGGACTTTTACCCGATATTGAGATGAAATGACATCTCAAGCCCTACCACCGAAAGAAAATAGTGTACCGACTCGCATTACTTTTCCTGGGCGGTTTACCATTACTCAATCTTGGTCGGTGTCAGTCCAATCTATTTCTCAGAGCTCCGATGGGCGGGGGAACGGCCCCGTTTGATTGACCAAGCCCGTTTATGGGACAAACTCTGAATTCGACATGTTTGTAATATGGATAAGGTCCTTAGGGGCGCTCTGTGCAGCCAAAGAGGACCAAAGTTTCAGTGAACTCAAACTAAAACAATATATATAATTATCAATATGGTCAGGGCGATGCTTCACCCTACCACACAGTCTCATGAGGGTAAATAAGGCCCTTTGGAAACTACTAAATTATTTAATCAAAGCACTGACCACACTGGTGGGCCGACAATGCATTGTTTGTTTGTATTGGGGTTTAACGGCCCAATCGGCACTAATTTAGATCATTTTGAGCAGGTCCTATACACACTTTTCCTGCGCAGGCTTATGCGTAAGCGGTTAACCAGTACAGTGCACAGTCTTTCGCCAGAAACCGACACTGCCCGTCTTGAATCAGCGGAAGGGAGAGAATGACCGTAGAAAAGATTTCATGATCAATCTCCGGGAAATAATTTTGCCGGCCCCGGCAGATATCGAACCCGCGTCCTCCGGATCCCCAGTCAGACGCGCATCCGACTGAGCTATCGAGGCCGGCCAAGCCGACAATGTAAGAACGAGTATCGAGCACAATCTGTAACTCTGTTTACCGCAGTCATAATAGCATACTGAAGCTTGTCTTTAACTACAGCTCGAAGTTCGCTTGTGTGCAGTTTTTTGATGTACTGAAAACACACTTCCACAGGGTTTAATGTGGGCGCGAAAACAGGCGTTGACACGTATTCAGTGCCTGCATGCCCCAACATTACAACCATAATATGTCCGGCTCGGAAAAGTCCCACAAAATTGGAAGCCACGTCTCCAAAATGATCTACACAGTATCGAAGGGGACGTTAAACCTCAAAACAAACAAAACAAACGGTGTATAGCTCAGTTGTCTATTAAAACCAGGTTCTCTGGATTTAAACACATATTTCCATAATTGTCAAACGAATGCAAGGCCTCGTGAAAAAAAATATATATATATATATATTGCGAGTATTTGTGAGTAGGGTGGGGGCTGCATGATGCTTCCACGCAGAGCTGAAACCGACCGCATACGAGTACTGGAACAGCTTAGAGGATTTAAGCCTGTCCAGGCAAAGTGATGCGAGTCGGACCGTTCATGCATGTACACCCTCTTTGTTTCATTGGGTGGCAGGTCTTGAGCTGTCATTCCATCTCAATGTCGTTTGACGCTTATGACCCACAAAGAGGGTTCTTTGAACGCGTCGTTAAACACGAAATCATCATCATCATCATCATCATCATCATCATCATCATCATCCATCTCAATGTCGGGTAAAAGACGCACAAAATTGGAAGCAACGTCTCAGAATGACCTACATAGTGTTAACGGGGACGTTTAACCTAAAATCAAACAATATTTGCGTATGAAATACCGTATACTCCAATATGCAGATTGAGTTTTCTGCCCGCGGAGAAATTCAAAAGGCTAATTTCCCCTTTCGCGAATGTCCATATACTGGGTGACAAAGGCAAGCTCCATCGTGGCTTGGAGAAAAAAAATGGGTGCATGATGCTGCCACGCAGAGTTGAAACTGGCCACACATGAGTACTGGTAAACCGCTTAGAAGGACAAAGCTTGCCAAGGCAAAACGGTGTGCGTCAGACAGTCCAATGCATGTAAGCCTTTGGTTTCATTGGGCGACAGGGCTTGAGTTTTTTTTTTTTTTTGCTTTTACGGGCCTTTCAATATTATTTCACTCATATCGAGCCGATCGTTAATCAGAGGCGGGCGAAAACCGGAGTACCCGGAGAAAAACCACCTGACCTTCCGTTGCAGAACTTTGCGTCTCACATGTGACCCGAGCCAGGCTCGAACCGACAGCGTCGAGAGACCTAATGATTAAGAGCCAGCGCTCTTACCCATTAGGGCAAAAGCCCCCGCCCATAGGGGCTTGAAGAAATATATTGGCTGCGTGATGCTTCCACGCAGAGCTGAATCCGGCCCGCACACTAGTACTGGTAAACCGCTTAGAGGGCCTAAGCCTGTCCAGGAACCGCGGTGCGAAGCGGACCGTCCATGCTTATAAACCCCATTTGGTTTCATTGGGCGACAGGGCCTGAGATGTCTTTTCATCTCAATGTCGGGTAAAAGTCTCACAAAATTGGAAGCAACGTCTCCAAAATGACCTTTACAGTATTGACGGGGACGTTAAACCTCAAATCAAACAAACAAACCCACTAGGGCACGGAGGCCCGTCGGGCTTGAGCTGTCTTTTATCTCAGTGTCGGGTAAAAGTCTCACATACTTGGAAGCAACGTCCCCAAAATGACATAACTAGTGTTGACGAGGACGTTAAACTCAAATCAATCAATTAGTTGAAATCCAATTTCGTCAAAATATGGGCTGATATTATGGAGAACGTCAATGAAAACTTGCGTGAAACGAAACGGACTATAGATAATCATCGGTGACGCTGTTGCACAAAACTACTTCTGATTGGTTATTATGTTTGAACAGTATTACGCAGTTATAAACAACTTGTGATTACGCGAGCCTAATAGACTGACAATTGTACGGCTGTTTTGCTAAATCTTTTTGCAATCGATAATACATGTACCCATTATCAACAGGAGGAAAAATGTACTGTTGGGTATATGGACACGATCTCTCTTGTAACGTCATAGGTCATGGCATAGGGGTATATAACTCTAAGCTCAAACAATGCGCACGGACTTCTTTTTTTCTGTGAGTGTTCCCCATTACCTCGCTTTTATCTTTTTTCTTCCCTCTTTTTATATATATTGTGGCATGTGGTACCGACCTCTTGTTGACGAGAGGCCACGGACTAGCACTTGATAACGATCGGTTTGGGTTTAAAGACCCTTGGAAAGTGGGCGAGGGGATACCTTAACCCGGGATAACCTTAGTTTTTAGAAAATAGAGCTCCAAATTCGTACAGGACCGTATATGCGATCCACAAGTTGGCTTAGCACTCGGACTCGACTGAGAGTTGATTGTGGGTTTGTTACTCCCTTCCTATCCTTATTGCCTTTTACACAGGAACAAAACCTTGTTTTCGGGGCCCAGTCGGTACGGATCGTTTTGGGCCCAATGCTTCCTTATGTGGAAACCCTATGGGAGAGGGAGATCTAGCACTCATGGACCATTTCTTAAAAATCCAAACCGATTTGTAGGAGTGCTAGGCCTGCCTGGCCCGTGGCCTGTCATCGTCAAATAAAAAGACCCTACCTGGGCCCAGACAGACTTACATTAGGAGGCCTTCATGCGAACTGAACAAATCGCGACGGAAGTAAAGGCGAGGATTGTGGCCAGAGAAATCGATTTAAGTCCCCTCCCCCCACCCCAAGTGGAATTCGTGTCAATGACCGTTCCAAGGCGGTTCTTCTGTCGCGGTATACTTTTGTTATGGTTTGTCTTTGTGTGCGTATCGCTCATATTATTTTGTTTTTGGATAGCCAATTGACCATTTTGTGGGAAAGTAACTGTCCTTTTGGCTTTCCGCTATTGTTGTTTTCTTTGGTGTCTCTGATGGGAGCTTTGGGTTAATTGTATATATTCCTGATCATTGACTCTATTTTACACCAATGTGCCCCGCAATGCAGTTTTTATGTCCCCGCCATTAGAAGAATTGTGGAAAGGGCATATAGCGTTGCCCCTGTCCGTCCTTTCGTCCGTCTGTGCGTCCGTCCGTCCGAAACCTAAACGCGGTCAATAACTTCCTTATTTCTTGATGGATTTTAAAATTACTCGGCAGAAAATTTAACCATCATGAGACGACGTGCCACGTGCGAAACCCAGGTCCGTACCTCCAAGGTCAAGGTCATACTTAGAAGTCAAAGGTCAAAAAAGGGTCCGAAACTTAAACGCAGTCAATAACTTTCTTATTTCTGGATGGATTTTGAAATTACTTTGTAGAAATGTTAACCATCATGAGTCGATGTGTCACGTGCAAAACCCAGGTCCGTACCTCCAAGGTCAAGATCATACTTGGAGGTCAAAGGTCAAAAAAGGGTCCGAAACTTAAACGCAGCCAATAACTTACTTATTTCTGGATGGATTTTGAAATGTTTTTGAAGAAATGTTAACCATCATCAGACAATGTGTCACGTGCAAATCCAGGACCGTACCTCCAAGGTCAAGGTCATACTTAGAGGTCAAATGGCATAAAAAGGGTCTAAACTTAAACACTGTCAAAAACTTTCTATGGATGAATACGAACATAGACATATTTTCAGGCGGGGCATCCTGGTCCTATGGACGCATTTCTAGTTTTTCCAGGGTGGGGACCAACACGTGTCAGAAGGGGTGTCCAGTTTGGGGTCCAATTTGAGTTCCGGCACTCGCCATCCATTCCGATCTGTGAACACCAAGTGTTTTCTCTGAATGCTGTTACCCGCGACCCCTGTCTCAAGAACCTATCTTCAAAAACAGCATCGATCGCCTAGGAGTGCTAAGCCTGTCTCGCTCGTGGCGTTTCGTCGGGAAAGAAGCCGGTGAACTTTGGGTCCTGGCGCATGACAGCTTTTCCCATCTTGCACTCCCAGATTCTCGGAAACAAAGGCTTTTCTAGGGGAACTCTAACCGTCCCCCAGAAGACAACCCAGCCAGTTGCATCTAAGTGCTAGATATCTCTTGCCGGTAACGGCTTGCAGTAAGGTAACCCACACCTGGACTCAAAGACTCCCGTATTCCACAAGGGATCGACAACTGGAAACAAGGCTGATAACCAACACGGTGTCGGGCCCGAGTGTTAGGCCTCTCGGTAAGGCCATGCGTGAGAAAATTGTGATCCGGCGTATGACAACTTCTCAATCTGTGGGGCCCATGGACTCTAGGTTGTCGAAAACATAGGTTTTCCAGGGTCACAGTAATACCTCGACTCTTGCTGCAGGGGCCCGTCTTCCCAACCAATCGCATACCAGTGGTGTGTCCGCCTTGCCCGTGGTTTAGCGAATAGGTTTTGTTTGATTTGAGGTTTAACGTCCCCGTCAACACTGTAAAGGTCATTTTGGAGACGTTGCTTCCAATTTTGTGGGACTTTTACCCGACATTGAGATGAAGTGACATCTCAATCCCCGTCGCCCAATGAAACCAATAGGGTTTTTTTGGTTTAAACATATTTATTCAGAAGTAACAAGTTGACATACATATATATACAGGTACAAGATATGACAGGATTTGGACGGACGGAGGGTTTTTTTAGCAAGGACGGTCCGCCTCGCACCGCGGTTCCTGGACAGGCTTCTATTAAATAGGTATATGAGCCCGTAGACAGAGGTACCTATATGTGGGAAAAAGCAAACAAACAAACAAACCAAAAAAAAAAACTTCAACCCGAGTGCTAGGCTTCTTGGTTTGGTCATTCCTTTGTCAAACTTGAGTTCCGGCGCACGACATCCCCTCCGATTAAGGTCCCCAGTTTCTTTAAAACAAGGATTTCCCCCGGAGCTATTTCAACTCACTTTGTAGACCCCTCTGCGAAAGTCGGTCTAACGCGTACGAGTGTAAGGTCAGCCTCGTCCTTGGCGTCTCAGAAACAGGATGCACCTACCTGGGCATTATCACATCCGAAACAAGGGTTTTCTCAGGTAAGCGACCCACAGGTGTCCAAATGGGTGAACAAGTCCCACAAGCCCTATGGGCAGTACCTTAGTGTTATGGCACGGGGTTCGCCACTCGTGGGCATCGGTGTATGCCAGCCCCTACAGAAACGAGGGTTTCCATGGGAGTTCAGGTCTTGGACCTCCAGATTATTGGACAAGTACTTGGGTAGTCGATCGCGAGACACCCTACCTAAGGGGCCCCTCTTTCACAACGAACCAGTCGCACCTGATTGCTAGATATCGCCATTTAGGAGACCTGCACTAGGGCTTCAAGAAACACGTAACCCAAAGTGCCCCGAAAACAAATGTTATCCCAGGGTAGGGACCACCAGGGATCGGAAGGGGCAAACAATTCCTACAGCCCACACCCGAGTGCTAGTCCTCTGGGTTGGTATTTCCATGTGTCCAACTTGAGTTCCGGTGCAAGGAAGACCTCACGGTATGTAAGCCCCAGTTTCTAGAAATCAAGGTTTTTCACGTGGTAAGATACCCATCCGCCCCTGCAAGTGGGTCCGTCGTTAAGCGCCTTCCGATCGCTTACGAGTGCAAAGCTTGCAGCGCCCGTGCCACATCGTCAAAAATGAATCCGATACTTGGGCCCACAGAGAGACGTACTTAAACGATCTCCGAAAACAAGGGCTTTCCAGGTCATGGGATGCCTAACCGTCGAACTGGTCAACGCCGAGCGCTGGGTCTTCGCATATGGGCCTAAAGACATCCGTATCCAAATATGTTCCGAAAATAATCGTTTCCTAGGGTAGGAGCCGCCGGGGATTCAAAGGGAGCAAGAAGGTCACAGACCTAGCCGAACCCGAATGTCAAGCCTTTGGGTTGGGTCGTTCGTGTGTCCAACTTAAGTTTCGGCTTATGGCAACCCCTTCTATCCTCTGGTCGAGTGAGTGTTTGAATTTAACGTCCCACCAACAGCTAAGGTCATATGGAGACGGGACCGCGATTTAAAGACTCTTCCGAAAATCTGGAGAAGCCCGGGATCGATCCTGCGACCCCTGGTTTACAAGGCGAGTGGCGTAACCACTACACCACGGAGGCTTCTATCCTCTGGTCGAGGGCTACGGTCCAGGAAAGCCTAGTAGCCACATCCTCTACCTAGATGCGAAAACTATTTATAGTGGGGCTTGAAGAAATAGATGGGCTGCATGATGCTTCCACTCAGAGCTGAAACCGACCGCACATGAGTACTGGTAAACCGCTTAGAGAATCTAAGCTATTAAAATAAAAAATGAGTTCCTTTAAGAGCAATGAAAACATTCATAAGAAAAAGATTGGTCATACTACGTAGTTTCGGCTAATAAAGCCTCATCAGTGACCATGTAATATTCCGGCAAAGAAAGCCAGAGGAAACATACTGCAATTTTGTAAATTTCGAATAGGCAGTCGATACAAAAACTGATATAAATCAAACTGGGGTCCAAAAAATTAAAAAAAATGTCTAGAATATGAGTCTAAACCAATAATTCATTTCTGATTTCTCAGAATATTCACGCTGATCTCAAAGGACCAAAAGTAAAATATAAACTACACTATGGTTGATGAGACGTTTTACGGCCGCCACACGGCACAACACCAGCTGCAGTGAAGGCAAATAAAAATCAAAAATGAGTTCCTTTAAGAGCAATGCAAACATTCATAAGAAAGAAGATGGGTCATACTACGTAGTTTCGGCTAATAAAGCCTCATCAGTGACCCTGTAATGATCCGGCAAAGAAAGCCAGAGGAAACATACTGCAATGTTGCAAATTTCGAATAGGCAGTCGATACAAAGACTGCCCAGGCAAAGCGATCCGAGTCGGCCCGTCCATGCTTATAAACCCTATTGGTTTCAATGGGCGGCAGGGCTTGAGATGTCATTTCTCAATGTCGGGTAGAAGTCCCACAAAATTGGATGTAACATCTCCAAAATGACCTTTACAGTGTTGACAGGGACGTTCAACCTCAAATCAAACAAACAAATGAGTCTATATCTCCCCACCGGTGGCTTTCGGTGGGTGGATGACAGTCAGCAGCTCGTAAAAAACTATTGCAGAGCAACCAGCTGAAGGCTTCATACTCGAGGTGGACCTTGGGTACCCGGAAGACATACACGACGCGCACAATGAATATCCGTTGGTACCGGAGCGCATGGTGGATGTCGGAGTATCAGCACAACCTCCTCGGCGTTGGGGTGGCGCCTACCGAGGTTGAGAAGCTGGTCCTTAACCCGCTTTGTGCTTCACTACCGGAATCTGCAGCTATACATATCTCCGGGGATGCGTCTGACTAATGTCTATCGTGCCCTCCGGTTCGACAAAAGCCCTTGAATGGAACCCTATATCTTGATGACAACAGAACGCCGAAAAGGGGCTACCAGCGGCTTCGAGAATGAAAAACGATGGAAAACCTTCGCAAGAGAGTTGATGTGAAGCAGGTGCGCTCGCATGAGGAGGACAAACTCAGTCGCCTCATCGCCAGCCCAGCGTTGCTCGAGCATACTCGACTACCTTGCAACTATCCAGGCCCACAAATGCCACCTAGTGCTCAATCGCCCAGTGTATGTGGGGATGAGCATCCGCGATCTCTCCAAGCACATGGTGTTCGATAACTACTTCAACAAGCTCGAGGCGCAGTACGGTAACCGCGTTCAGATCCTCTACACAGACACGGACTCGCTGCTCCTCGAAATCCAGACGGAGGATGTCTACCAAGATATGGCTCAGCATACAGACTTTTATGACACGTCTGATTATCCAAAAGACAACCCGCTGCACAGCACGGTGGACAAAAAGGTCATGGGGAAGATTCTACTCCATTTTGTAGGAACGTAACTGTCCTTTTGGCTTTCCGCTATTGATGTTTCCATTAGGGGTTCTAGTTTTTTCATGATTTTATTTCTTTCCATTTGATGTTTCAAAAAAGAAAACATTACAATCTCATAATTAAAATCATCGCGCTAATCACAAACCCCGCAAGAAACAAACACAGAATTTGCTTTATTAAACTGAAGCTCTGGGGGCAAATCCGATTGACCAAACCACCGAAATAGGTATTTCCAACACCCAACAAATTGTCCAAATATCTAGAGGTCGAGCTTAAGTCTTAAATGGTTTCAGATTGGCTTTCAAAGGAAAGGAACATCATGAAGTCTCTTTCATGACAAAACAAGAACAAATCAGCCACAAGGGGTGCGCAACTCGTAACTATCGGAATACCCACAGCTTGTCAACCCAGTACCAAACCCCATTCAAACACTGCGAAGCAGAAAGGCGAGTGTCTCACACATTTTCTGACATGACCATAAATTATAATTTTCATGCCCACCCCCACACCCCTCCCAGAAGCGAAAAAGCATTTCTTATATTACATGCAAGATAGAAGGAAATGAAGGGGCTTGTTTCTGAAGGGGCTGAAGTGTCCATTCAGTTAAATCATTATTTTTTTCTTTTATAAGATTATAAGGAAGTGTAGTGTAAAGGGTTGAAACATCATAAGTAGACAGACGTGAAGCACGAAAACGTCTGGATTTCAATTTATTTAAAATTCCATTAGACTTTCTTATAGACAAAAACAGATTTCTCCCTGATCTTTCAAAGACTTTGTCGCAATACACCTGTGGACACAAACCCGTTCAAACTTTGATGAGCTTCATTTCATTTTGACTTGAAACATCATTCAATATATCCTAACATCCTATGACAGAAATAAATTCAAAACACGAGGCAGTATACATTCACTTGCTGACTCCTGCACTGTCCAATCAAAATACATCTCAAATGTCACTCAGAAATTGTTTGCCAAAATGAGACCAATCAATTGCTTGATCTAGTTTTAGAATTTTTTGATGAATGACATTTGCTTGTCAAACCAACTTGATGCAAAGAGATTCATTGAAAGTTACGTATTTCACAGAAGTTTGAACGCTTTTGTGTCCACAGGTATATTTAATCACGTGTTTCTTGACGGCAGTAAAACATAATTTGGAAAGATAAGCGGAGAGTGAGTGGATGGTTGGTTGGGTGGGTGAGTAGAGAGGTAGGTTGAAAGGTTAGGGTAGGTAGGTTGGTAGGTGGTAGTAAGGTAGGTTGGCAGGCAGATAGGTAGATAGGTACATTCGTGTCGGCGGGTAGGTAGGTAGGTATGTTGGTGGGTGAGTGGGTGGGTGCGTAGATAGGTAGGCCGAAAGGGTGGGTCGGCTGTGGTTGCGTGGGTAGGTAGGTAGGTTATTAGGTAGGTAGATAGGAAGTTAGGAGGGAAGTACCTACGAACGGGCGGACTGACACTTTCTTATTTCTAACTTCTAACTTCTTATTTCTCAGTTGTAACATCAAACATATTACTTCTAACTTCATATTTTCAATAAATGCTGGTACATAGATAGGTACTAACGTGTCGGTGGGTAGGTAAATAGGTATGTTTTGCATAGATAGGTTGGTAGGTAGGTAGGTAGGAATGGTAGGTAGGTAGGTAGGTAGGTAGGTAGGTAGGTAGGGAAGGAGGGAGGCAGGAAGGATTTCTCACTTCTAACTTCAAACTTCTAACTTCCACGTTGTAGGTAGATAGGTAGGTAAGTAGTCAGATAGGTAGGTAGGTTGATAGGTAATAGGTAGGTAGGTAGGTAAATTGGGATGGAAGAAGTTAGAAGGGGGGTACGTACGAATGGGCAGTAATACACTTTCTTATTCCTAACTTTCAACTTCTCACTTCTAACTTATAAGCTAGGTGGTAGGTAGGTAGGTAGGTAGGTAGGTAGGGAGGGACGTATGAAGGTAGGTAGGTTTGTGTTGGCGGGTAGGTATACAGTATGTTTGGTTAGGTAGGTAAGCAACCTTCCTACCTACCCTCCCCTGTCACCAACCCACCCAACACTACCTACCTTCCTTCCTACGTATATACCTACCTACCTACCTACCGACCTACATACCAACCAGGCCCTACCTACCTACCTACATGTATCAACCTTCAGTACCTACCTACATAACTTTTAATTTCTAACATGTAACACCACTCATCTTACTTCTTACCTAGGTGGCAGGTAGGTAGGTAAGTAGGTTGGATGGGAGGTAGCCAGCCTGCCTACTTAACCTAACCTACATAGCAAGCTGAGTACCCACTTAACTTTCACCTATCCACCCAACAAACCAAGCATCCAACCATCCGACCAAATCCTCCAAACCACCCTCCTACCTACCTACCTACCTACCTACCTACCTACCTACCTACCTATCCAACCACCCACTTACGTATCTGTCTACCTACCTACATACCCCCACACCAGACCTCTCACCCACCTATCTACCTACCTAGACTACCTACCTACCCACACTACCTACCTAACCTACCTACATACCTACCTACTTTTATTACCTACCTACTTAACAAAATATAAATTACATACATACATTCCTACCAACCAGCCCACTCTTCATACGTACCTGCCTACCTATATTACTATCCAGCCTCCCTCCTTTTGAACGTACGTACCTACCTTTTGAACGTACGTACCTACCTATGTACGTACGTAGTAGCTACCTACCTAACTATCTGTTTTTCAACCTACCAGTACTTCATACGTACCTTCATACGCACGTACCTACCTATATTTCTACTTACCTACCTTCCTACCTATTTATCTATCTACTAACCTACCTACCTTGCTATCCAGCCATCAATTATACGTACCTGGGTACGTACGTACCTACATACCTACCTTACTACCCACCTACATGCCTACCTACCTAACTACCTAACTTAAACTACCTACCTACCTACCAAGCCACCCACACACCCTTCATACGTATCTACCTACCTAACTACCCAGAAACCCACCAAATTACCCAGTCACCCATCCACGTACGTACGTACCACGTACGTAACTAGCTACCAACCTACCGTCCTACATACTTATACTTACCTACTTCTCTTTGTTTACCTACCTACCCGGACTTTATGCGTACGTACCTACGTACGTACATACGGACCTAACTACATATCTAGCTATTTTTCTACCTACCTACTTCCCTGCTTTTTAATCTATCTACTTACCTACCTGTCTTTCTACCGAGCCACACACCAACCCACCCACCCGTGATACATACGTACGTACGTACGTACCTACTTACCTAACATAACTTTACCTAACCAAACCTAACCTACCTAGCTACCTGCAAAACTACCTACCTATCTCCCAACCTAACTATCTACCTACCTAACCGAACCTTACCTAACTTACCTACCTACATACCTACCTACTACCTACCTACCTAACTACCTACCTACCCACCCACCTACCTTTTGGTAGGTAGTTCGAACAATTTGACATGAGACTGACCTTTTTGCAAGGAATAAATTTGTCAATGTTATTGCCTAATACGTTGGCCTTCGCAAACTTCTCGTGGATTTTCGGCATCTCGTGAATTGCGACCCATTTACCGACCTCTGTGTACTGAATAACAATATCGCCATTTTCGGGAGACGGCGAAGATAAATACATGCATTCAGCCGGGTGTGAAATTATATTAATAGAGTTCACCAGTCTCAGGTCAATTTGTTCGAACTATAACCATTGATTATTCAAGAAAGAAAATTAGTTTGCTCTTTATTTTATTCGTATGCAAAATAAAATAAAAACATTGCCATAAACATTTTTATCAAAACGCATTATTTATTATCAGTGTCATTATTATTGCATGCGAACGACATATTTCTGGCATTTTCTCTAGTAAAAGATATTTTTTGTAGACAATTTATGTAGCAAGTGGTGCGCATATACGCTTCCGTAGCAGTCGTGATCTGATGCATATGCTTCCGCAAAAGTACAGAAGCTTCGGAAGCGTATGTGCTCCGCCACTTGCTACATAAATTTTCTACAAAAATATTGTTTTTTTTTTTTCGAGAAAAAAATAATTTTTTTTTCTTCCGAGTTTGCAAAATATTTAATTGAAAATGACCATAAAATCATTGACATCGCGCTGAAAATGTGTCTGATTTAAGTTTTAACGTCCCCGTCAACACAGCAAAGGTCATTTTGGAGACGTTGCTTCCAATTTTGTGGGACGTTTACCCAACATTGAGATGAAATGCCATCTCATGCCCTTTCGCCCAATGAAACAAATAGGGTTTATAAGCCTCGACGGGCCGACTCGTACCGCTTTACCTTGGGAGGCTTAGATCCTCTAAGTGGTTTACCAGTACTCGTGTGCGATCGGTTTCAGCTCTGCGTGTCAGCATCATGCAGCCCATTTATTTCTTCAAGATCCGCCGAAAAATAACGACATTTACCATTAATGTGTCGTGATTTCTTGATATTTTCGGAGTTGCTATATATATAATAATCATTCCAAAATGTATATGCACAAATCGAAAAGAAATCGCGGTTAAATAATTAAATAAAGCTCACTGCGAGAACGTTTTGTTGGAAAGGCAGAAATAATTCCGGCTTTGTATGTGTTACAGTAGGACACACTAGATATGTGGTATAAGCAGCAGCGGTCCACAACTTTGTATCGTCAAGTGGTATTTAATCTATATTAATAATCCAACGCTAACACTTAGGACAGCATTGGGGAGAAAATTATCCCCAAGACACGGCCTGACACGTTCGGCCAGTTGGACTCATTATACATGTACCCATTATCAACAGGAGACAAAATGTACAGTTGGGTATATGGACACGGTCTCTCTTGTAACGTCATAGGTCATGGCATAGGGGTATATAACTCTAAGCTCAAACAGTGCGCACGGACTTCTTTTTTCTGTGATTGTTCCCCATTCCCTCTCTTTTGTGTGCTTTCTTCCCTCTTTTTATATATATTGTGGCATGTGGTACCGACCTCTTGTTGACGAGAGGCCTAGGACGAGACAGATCTAGCACTCGAATCGGTTTGGGTTTAAAGACCCTGGGATAGTTGGCGTTTTGAGAATCTAGAGCTCCAAGATCGTATAGGACCGCAAATTTGATCCGCAAGTTGGCTTAGCACGCCCAGACTCGACTGGGCTTGGATTGAAGCCCCTACTTGCTTTTACTTTGAAAAAAAAAAAAACTTGTTTTCGGGACACAGTCGGTACGAATCGCTTTGGGCCCATTGCCACTTTACGTGGAAACTCCATAGGAGAGGGAGAACTTAGCACTCCGGTACCATTTCTTATAAATACAAACCGACTGTATAGTAGTGCTAGGCCTGCCTGGCCCGTGGCCTGTCGTCGTCCAATACAAAAGCCCGACCTGGGCCCAGGAAGACTTATACTAATGTGTCCCGCTTTGTAGGTTATGTTTTTTTTTACCGGGGTGGGGTCCAGCAACTGTCAGAAGGGATAGCAGCTGAGGGTCCAATTTGAGTTCCGGAGCACGACATCCAATCCGATCTATGAACACCAAGTTGAGTGCTGATACCCTCGAACCTGCCTCGAGGACCCCTCTACTAAACAGCATCGGTCGCCTAGGAGTGCTAGGCCTGTCTCGCCCGTGGCGTCTCATCGGAAAGAGGCCGGTAAACTTTGGGTCCTGTCGCATGACAGCTTCTACGGTCTTGTACCACCGATTATCGGAAACAAAGGCTTTTCCCGGGGAACTCTAACCCTCCCCAAAGGACACGTGTTCACAACCCATCCAGTTGCATTTAAGTGCTAGATATCTCTTGCCGGTAACGGCTTGCCGTAATGTGGACCAAACATGGACTCAAAGACTCCTGTATCCCACTGTGCCTCGATAACAAAGGTTTACCTAGGGTATGTACCGTCAGGAATCGACAACTGGAAACAAGGCTGATAACCCGCACGGTGTCGGGCCCGAGTGCGAGTGCTAGGGTTTGCTCGCCACCTGGCGTCACGTTCAAACGAGTCCTATACCTGGACCTCAAGACACACGTACTCAACTGTGTCCCGGAACTTAGAATTGTTTTTTATCAGATGAATCCTCAGTTTCTTGAAAAGAAGGGCTTTCTCAGTGTGAGATTAACCCTCGCCTCTACACAAGGGACCAGATTTAAGCCCTAACCTAGCGCATACAACGAGTACAAGACTTGCCTCGCCCGTAGCGTCTCGTCAATAGGAGGTCCGTAACTGGGCCCAAGGACACCCGTACAGAATTGTGCCCGGATAGTGACCCAAGGGGTAGAAAGGTGACAAAAAGGCCTACAAGCTCCGCATTCATAGCCTCGTGGTGAGTCAAAATTGTGTTCCGGCATATGGCAACTCCTACGAACTGTGGGACCCAGAGACAAGTTTCTCGAAAACAAAGGTTTTCCAAGGTCACAGTAATACGAGTCCTCGCCTCTTGCTGCAGAGACCCGTCTTCCAAACCGATCGCATACGAGTGGTATGTCCGCCTTGCCCGTGGTCTATCGACGAAAAGGGTATCTATATAGAGGTACCTATATGCGGCAAAAAAAAGAAGAAAATAACATACAAACAAAAAACAAGACTTTTCCCTAAGCGGGAATAACTCTTCAACCCTAGCACAGGCCACGTGGTTGGGCCATTCCTTCGTCAAACTTGAGTTCCGGTGCACGACGGCCCTCCGATTTAGGAGCCCAGTTTCTTTAAAACAAGGGTTTCCCCGGAACGGTACCCACTCTCTATAGTGACCCCTCTGCGATACTAGGTCAATCGCGTACGAGTGTTAGGACAGCCTCGTCTATGGCGTCTCAGAAACAGGATTTTACGTACCTGTGCATTATCACACCCGAAACAAGGGTTTTCTCAGGTTCGTGACCCCACAGGAGTCCAAATGGGAGAACCCACAGGAGTCCAAATGGGAAAACACGTCCTACAAACCTAATCGACAATACCTTAGTGTTGAGGCACTGAGCTGGGCCACTCGTGGGCTTTGGTATATGTCAACCCCTTCAGAAACAAGGGTTTCTAGGGGTACCAATGACCCTGCTAAAGAGACCATTTTACTAAACCAAAGCAGTCGCATCCGAGTGCTAGGGTTTGCTCGTACGTGGCATCTCGTAGAAAAGAGTCCTGGAGCTGCACCCAAGGTACCCGTACCCCACTATGTCCCAAAACCAAGGGTTTTCCTGGGAAAAGGCCCTTCCTTTAAAACCCAGCATTCGAGTGCTAGGGTTTGCTCGCCACCTGGCGTCACGTTCAAACGAGTCCTATACCTGGACCTCAAGACACACGTACTCAACTGTGTCCCGGAACTTAGAATTGTTTTTTATCAGATGAATCCTCAGTTTCTTGAAAAGAAGGGCTTTCTCAGTGTGAGATTAACCCTCGCCTCTACACAAGGGACCCGATTTAAGCCCTAACCTAGCGCATACAACGAGTACAAGACTTGCCTCGCCCGTAGCGTCTCGTCAATAGGAGGCCCGTAACTGGGCCCAAGGACACCCGTACAGAATTGTGCCCGGATAGTGACCCAAGGGGTAGAAAGGTGACAAAAAGGCCTACAAGCTCCGCATTCATAGCCTCTGAATAAAGTCTTTTGTGAGCCAACATTGGGTTCTGGCACATGACCGCCACTCAGGTCTTGGATCCCCCAGATTCTCGGAAACAAGGATTTATCCGGGGTAATCTACCACAAGAGACCCTTCTGTTAAACCCAACCGATTGCATCTAAGTGCTAGATCTTCCTCGTAATCGGCGTCCCGCAGGAAGGAAAGCCCTTACCTACCCCATGGCACACTTAATGACTGTGCCGCCAAACAAAGGAGTTTCCGGGGTTAAATACCCACTCCACCTCAGATACCGCCTGGATGAACAAGAGTGCTAAGCCTCTGGGTAAGGACACTATTAGGTTCAACTTGTGTTTTTTCGGTGTACGAGCCCCTCCATTTTTTCAAACCCTAATTACTAGGTACTGTAAACGACAACTGAATAAACGCTAGTGCAAAACCTCCCTCGCATATGGCGTCTCGACTATAAGAGGCCCGTACATGCCCTATCACATTCGTCCAGAAACAAGGTTTTATTCCCCCGGGGTATTGAAAGGGAACAACGTGTCATACAAGTCCCACTGCAGAACCTGAGTGCTGCCCCGATGTGCCCCGAAAATAAGGCTTTCCTTGGATGGAAAACCAAAAAGGCCAGAACTTGAAAGAAGGCCAACAGCCTCCATCTCTAGGACTGTTTGTTGGACCATTCAAGAATGCAACTTGAATTTCTGTGCACGACAGCCACTCCCACGCTAAACTTCCAAAACTCAAAGACACGGGTTTCCAAGGATACTATACTTCTCATCCACTGCTTGAGGGACACTAAGCAAAACCTAACCAACCGCATAGAATTGCTTGTCCCGCATCGCATGTGGCGACTCGTCGACAGGAGGACTGTACCTGGGCCTAGTCACATCCGACCTAATTATATCATCGTAGCAATGTATTCCCGTGGTATTGACACCAAGGGATTGTAAGATATGGGGGTGGGGGGCCTTGTGGCCCCCATCGGAAGAAACGGAGTGCCTTGCCTCTGGATTTAGGCAGGCATGGGCAAACCTTGATTTCGGGCGCAGAAGCGCCATTCGGGTCTTGGACCTCCAGATTCTTGGACAAGTACTGGGGTAGTCTATACCGTGACACTCTCACCAAGGGGCCCTTTTTCTCACCAAACCAGTCGCACCTGAGTGCTAGGTATCGCCATTTAGCAGACCCGCACTAGGGCCTCAAGATACACGTAACCCAAAGTGCCCCGAAAACAAGGTTTATCTCAGCGTAGGGAAGACCAGGGATCGGAAGGGACAAACAATTCCAAAACGTCACTCCCTGGTGCTAGTCCTCTGGATTCGGAATTTATTGTGTCCAACTTGAGTTCCGGCGCATAGAAGACCTTACGATATGTAAGCCCCAGTTTCTCGAAAACAAGGATCCTCCAACTCGCCCCTGCAATTGTGCCTGTCTTTAAGCTACTTTTCAAAACCCAGCCGGTCGCAGCTAAGTGCTAGGTCTCCTTGTTGTCTCGCCGTATGTGGGCCTGCTCCTGCCCCCCAGAAACACGTAAACCACCGTGCCCCGAAAACAAGGATTTTCACAGAGTAAGGGAAACCAAGGTTCGAAAGGGGCAACATTGTTCACAATCCACGTCTAATGGAACCCGACTGCTAGGTCCCTGGATATGCTAGAGACCCAGTTTCTCAACGACAAAGGATTTCCTGGGACCTAGTGCCCCGACGGACCCTGGACAATGAACCAATCAGTAAACCACAGCTTATAGGATTCGAGTGCTGGGCGTGTCATGCCCCTGCCTTTTGCAAAGATGGCAGCCTTTTGGCCAACAGACGCATGTAACCCAATGTGCCCCGAATACAATGAATTTTCCGGGGTGGAAAACCCCATGGGTCGGAACTATACGACAAGGCCCACAACCGCCAGCTGGCCAAACTCGAGAGCTAGACGACTTGGTTGGACAATCGTTGGTCAAACTTAACTTTAGGTGCACGAAAGCCCCTCCGATTTTCGACTCACAGTTTCTCGAAAGCAAGGGTTTTCTCGCAGTATTTTACTCTTCGACCCCTGCTTCAGGGTCCACTCTTCAAAATCCAACCAGTTGCATAGGAGTACTAGGTCACACCACAATGACCCCTCTTTAAAACACAAGAAGTCGCATCCGAGTGCTGGGTCTCCCTTGTCCCTATCTTGTCGCCATATTGAGCCCTGTACCTATGTTCCAAGACACCCGTACCCCACTGGGTTCCGAAAACATGGGTGGGTTCACGATTCCCACCTGGCTACACCCTAGTGGTACGCCTATTTATTGGGCCATCCGCACGTTTTCCCGAGGCACTTTTTACCCTGGCACCCTGAACAAGGGACACCAATTCTAAACTCAACCTGTCACATCCTACCTCGGACATGGCGTCTCGCAGAAAGGCGGGCTGGGAGCTCGACCGAATGATATGCGTTTCCTACAGGGCCGCCAAATCAAGGATCTGCCGGGTTAGATACACCCAGGGGTTGGAAGTGGACAACAAGGCGCATATTGCCCAACGGGTCGAACAAGTGTTAGGCCTCTAGGTTTGGCCACTCGTGGATCCAACCTGTGTTGCTTTGATCTTGAGCCCCAAATCGCTCGAAACAAGGGTTTTTTTTCGAGTTACTGCGTCCCTTTGCCCCTGTCTCAGATACACAAGTACATAAACAAAGATTTTTTCCAAGGTAGGGACCACCAGAGTTCAGATGACAAGGCCCACAATCCCAACCTTTTCCAGCCTGAGTACTAGGCGTCTGAGTTTGGGCATTTTCGTGATTCCAACTTGAGTTCCGGTGAATGGCAGTCAATACGTTTCTCAAAAACAAGGGTTTTCTCGGGGTAAGATACCCTTTGCCGCCTGGCCAAATGACTCGTCTTTAAAGCAAACTGGTTGCATACGAATGCTATGCTTCCTTCGCTCTACATTCTCGTTAAAAAGAGGATCAGACAGACGTAACCCAATGTGCTTCGAAAACAAAGGTTTTCCTGGGGTAGTAACTCCAGGGATCGGAAGGAGGAAACAACGATCCCAGCCCCCACCGCGGCGTACCCGAGTTCTAGGCCTCCGGGTTTGGTCAAACTTGGGTCTAACATAAGTTCCAGTGTACGACAGCCCCTCCGATCTTGGGCCTCTGGTTTTTAAGGAAACAAGTGTTTTCCACGGGTACTTTACAATCCCCCACAACCACCTCCCAGACTCAGGGACCCGCTGAGTCGTAACTGGACCCAAGCACAAACGTACTCAATAGTGCTCCATAAGTAAAAGTTTTCGGGGTCGTGACTCCACAGGGATCTAAGCCTCTGGGTTGGGTGTCTTTGGGCCAAGATACAGACCTCGTTTCTGCACGTCACAGGCGGGGAAGATCTAGCACTTGAGGGTTAAAACACTTCCGAGGACAGAGCGCCAGAGCAATGAATCCAGGGAAACCCTTGTTGCCGAATATATATGGGTCTCTGGTGGCCATCGCAGAGGTCTAGCACTCGATGGCGGTTTTTGGCCTTGTTGTCCTTTTCCGACTCTGGGGTTCTTACCCGAGGAAAGCCCTCGTTTTGGCATCACAGTTAAATACCGGGCCTTTGGGCCCAAATATGATATGGGTATGACCAGTCCGACGTGCGTTCGGCCCACGTGCGTTCCGTTCGGCCCACGTGCGTTCGGCCTTACGTAAGGCCTAGCACTCTTATGCAATCAGTTGGGTTTTACGGAGTGGTGTCTAAAGCAGAACTCGAGTGGGCATTGTACCGCATGAAAATACCTTGTTTTCGAGAAACTGGGATTCCAATGTCGGGACTGTTAGACGTGGGAACTGAAGTCTTATCAACGAATTTCCCAAACCAGAGAAGTAGACATACTAGTATGCCCAGTTACCAAATTCCGAAATCTGGCGGTCCCCACTTCGGAAAATCATTGATTCCAGGTAACATTTTGGCCAGGTACGACGAGGAGAGGTCAAGGGCGAGAGGGCCAAACATTCGTATTGAGTTTAAAGAGGGGGTCACTTGGGCAGGGGCAAGGGGTACCATTTCCTGGGAAAGCCCTGTTTGTAAGGACAGTATCATCGGGGACCTCAAGTTTGGCTCACGAATGGCCAGGTGTAGTGTTGCCTGTGTGCTGTGTTCTCCATTCCTAATCCCTGGTGGTAACTACGCCGGGAAAACCCTTGGTATGTTTGGTGGGTGGGTTGTTGGGAGAGTAGGTAGGTAGTAAGGTTGGAAGGGTCGGTCGGGCGGGTGGCTGCGTGGGTAGGTAGGTAGGTAGTTGGTGGATAGGTAGATAGGTAGGTAGGTAGGTAGGTAGGTAAGTGGGGAGGTAGAAAGGTAGAAGGGAGGTACGTACGAATGACAGACACTTTCTTATTTCTAACTTCTTATTTCTAACTTGTAACATCAAATATCATACTTCTAACTCATCATACTTCCAACTTCTAACCTAAGTAGGTAGGTAGGTAGGTAGGTATGTATGTATGTTTGTCTGTCTGTCTGTATGTCTGTCTGTCTTTAGGTGGGTAGGTAGGTAGGCAGGAGGGAGGTACATACGAACGGGCAGGCATACAATTTCTTATTTCTAACTTGAATCATCAAACAAGAAACATCTATTTTTTATTTCTAACTTCCACACCGTAGGTAGGTAGATAGGTATGTATGGTGGTAGTAGGTATGTCGGAAGGTAGGTAGGTAGGTAGATACATTGCTTCGGCGGGACGCTACGAGCGATGAAAACCTCGAAGAGGGTCTATTTGAAATGGGGCCATTTGGTGCACGTGTTGGTGGGTAGGTTGGTATGTTGAGTTGGTGGTTGGGTGGGTTCGTAGGTAGTAAGGTTAGAAAGGTCGGTCGGGCGGGTGGCTGCGTGGGTAGGTTGGTAGGTTGATAGGTAGGTAGGTAGGTAGGAAGGAAGGGAGGTACGTACGAATGGCAGACATACACTTTCTTATTTCTAACATCTAACTTCTTATTTCTAACTTGTAACATCAAACATCTTACTTCTAACTTCTTACCTAGGTAAGTAGGTATGTAGGTTGGTAAGCAGTTAGGTAGGTAGGCATTTGGTGGCGGGTAGGTATGCAGTTTGTTTGGTGGGTGGGTGGGAGGATGTATACGTAGGTAGGTAATGTGGTATTGTTGTTTTTTATATATTTTTCCACAGCCATATATCAACATAGATGTGTTCAGATATTTAGCAATATTATTATAGTGTAGCTCTTCTTAATTATTACCGCCATATTCACAAAGTATTAATCACTACAAGTATAACCAAAGCAAATGATTTATAGAGAAACAAATTCAAGGGAGAGTAACTCAATAAAATATTCAGAAAATATCCTACCAAGATAGCCCTCTTAAATATCATATTACCTACATATACCCCCGAAATCACTCGCTAAAAGTAAAATAATCAGATACCAATTATGAGATCATTATTTACGTTACGTATTGTTTGTTTGTTTGTTTGTATTGGAATTTAATGGCCCAGTTAGCACTATTTAGATCATTTCTGAGTCGGTCAGTTTACCTATCCACACTTTTCTTGGGCAGACCTAAAACGTTGGCGGTTAACCAGTTTCTTTTGGTTAACCAGCACATTCTTTTGCCAATAACTGACAATATGTTCTAGAAAGGGTTATCCTGAACCAGCGGAAAGGAAAGACCGTAGAAAAAGATTTCATAATCAATCTCCTCAAAAGAATGCTTCCGACGCCGGCTCATCAATGACATTATATAAATCCTAAATATGTTTCTTTTCTAACGTTCATTGGCGTGTATTTTCATTTTTAGTCTAATGTAAACTCATACTTCCATACTCTTCCATGAACGCGTCTGGTCACGTGATTTTCAGTGATGTCAAGTGACGCAATACTATACCATGGCTCCCCACGGACGCCGGCGACGCCAACGCCGATCCGCTCTTTGCAGAAAACAGCGTGTAAATGTTTTTCAGCTTTAAAAGTTTAAACTATAAGCATTTTGTTCACCAAGTGATGAGGGACAAAGAATGCAAAAAAAGAAAATATATTTAATTCCTGTGCCCTTCTTGAAAGTATGAACGACAGCGGGTCTCTAGCAAAAATTTGCATGAACCCCTTCGGGTTCATTTACTTTGCACGCGACCCACCGCGCCAACACCCCTATGTACCGCAGAAAAGCAAAATTCACTTCTAAACAAAGTATGTTGCGTGTAATGACAGAAATAAATTTCATTCTTCCGATGCTTATGTAAAAACGAGCACAATGGGTCGCGTGCAAAGCATGTGACGCCCATAGAGCGTCCCGTCAACACTGCCCTAGACCAAACGCGCCCATATCTCCACAAACATCAGCGAAAATAAAATAGTGTCCCATATCCATGTACACTTATACAAATGTAAACATTTTAGTAATAATTTCCACACCGCTGATGCCCATGGAAGCACGAAAACCACAACGGGCCGCGTGCAAGGTTTATGATCCCAAAAGGGGTTAACATATTCCTTACCAGCGACCCAACAAAAACTACAGAGGCCAAAATTCACATCACGGAAACGTATTTAGAACATTCTCCATTTCATCCACTGACATCTCTGGAGAGAGACATTTCGACCATTATATTAGGTAAAAATGATTTGTCAGCCTCGATAACGCAGTGTTTAACGAGTTCGACTCATGGTCGAGATGTTGTGCGTTCGAATTCGGCACCCGCTATCGAGGTGTGTCCTTGGGCAAGACACGTAATGACACTGCCTCACTCCGGTCAGGTGTAAATGGGTATTAATTGTGTAATAGTCACTGCCTCTCTCTCGCGCGCGTGAAAACATCTAGAATGAGTGTTCGAGAGCGATTAAATAAGCTTGAAGCTTCCATCGCAATCGAACTAAAATAAATTAGTATAAACTAAAAAATGATTTTATTCTTCAGGACTGACTGAAAGCTACGTTTTTAAGGTCCCTTAAACCACCGACCCACATATGCATATCAAAGAAAAAGGGACAAGGAAAGTGTAACATTAACAGCTCTATACACAGTACAACCCCTGCTCAAGAAGTCCTAATTTCAGACACCGTTTCTGCTCTGACTATTGTAATACATTTTTATAAGTGTTCCAGCTTTTTTCAATTTTTTCCAATCTTCAATTTTTAACTGCATTATATTTTTTCTAGCCGGTAATGACTTTAAATAGATATTTTAAAAATACCAAACAAAGGTATAGATTCGTCAAGTTTCCTAGCATATATAAATTGTGGATGTGAGAAAATCTTTAAATCTATCCAAAACGGTTGTACGTATCTAAAATCCCCCAAAAGATGTTTTAATGTCTCAATTTCATTCACATAGAATGTACAGTTGTTATTTTCTTTTATATGCAGTTTTAGTTTGTTGTTAAAATTCTATGTAACACTCCAAGCTGGAACCATAGCGCATTTGAATCTCTTGTAACTTTGAATGGCAATTTAAAATATTTTTTCCAGTCTGGTATACAACCAAAATGTATATCTCTTTCCTATGTCCTAATTGACGCTGGCAGTAATACTTTATTCACTAACACATCATATATATTCCTACAACCTTTGACTTTTTTTATAATAGTGTAAATCAGTGCTGAACATATTGGTTGTTGCCCTTTAACAGGTAAATGTTGAAATGCTTATGTACTCAAATAACTATCGCAAGCAGCTATAATACAACGATAAGTAAGAAAATTCGTATTTATATTTAACTTTCCCTGAAAAACATTTATATTATAAAATCTGCCATTTCTGTCCATCAAATCATTTATAAAAGTGACACCAGACTGGAACCATTGTCTTACAAAAAGACTTTTTCTTCCGACCTTGATGTTATGATTGAACCATAATGTTGTACATACATAATCATTCCATGATACTGGGGTATATGCTAAAGAAAAAATAGGCAAAGCATTGTTTGCATATCATACTAAAAGGGATTATTGATCATATCTAAATTATCTAAATTATTTTTTAAATAGTTACAGATTTTTTTTTTGTGAAGGGATACATGAAGATATGTATTTCGAAACAGTCTTTGTCTTCTTATCCAGCTTATTTTAAGTGCATTAATTAATTGTTTAATGTCAACCATGCTTAAACCCCCATTCTCATACCTCTGTACAACTACTGCCCTTTTAGTTTTCCATAAGAGATTATAACACATATTCCGTAATGTCTTTATGAATTCAGGAGAAGGATTTGGTAAACCTATGAACAAATGATTCAGCTTCAGTAGTGCAAGATTCTTTATTACTACTAATTTTCCTAAAGGCGTCAACACTCTTTTAGACCAGGTATTAAAATATTCTGTATAACGGGAAGTCTAGAGTCAAAATTAATTTTTACAATGTCTTGTAAATTAGTAGACATAGTAACACCTAACATGGGGAAAGTTCCTTTCTCCCAGTGCAAACTGTAATCCTCGCATATAATTAGATTTGATCCTTTTCTTGAACCAAACCATACTACTGAGGTCTTATCAACATTAACACCAAGGCCGGAAATATCCGCATAGGATTTTAACACTAGGAGGGTGTTTTTAAGAGAATTCTCTGTACCATTCAATAAACAAGATGTATTATCTGCGTTTTGTGATATTACATATTCCTTGTCCCCTACCCTAATTCCTCTGATATTTTTATCATTTCTTATAAGTATGGCCAAAATCTCAGCGCAGAGTAAAAATATATAAAGTGAAATTGGGTGACCCTGGCGGCATCCCCGTTGCAAGAAAAAAAAAACATTCAGAAAGATGTCCGTTAATCTGCACGCACGAGCTTATATTTTTGTACAAATTATTAATCCGCTTCTGAAATGTTGTTCAAAAATTAAAATGATCCAAAACATTATTTAAAAAAGCCCATGAAATCGTAAATAAAACGTATGTTTTCCCCAATATATCTTCCTGTCATGAAGCCAGTTTGATCACTGCTAATTAATTCTGGTAGGATTTTCTTTAAATCTATTTACTAAACTAGAAGAAGGCAATTTATACGAGCAGTTTAATTAGAAACAGGTCTCCAATTTTTTTAAGTATTGTCTATCTTTATTTTGCTTTGGGTTACATGTAATGATTCCTTCCTTCTGAGTAACAGATAGCTCATTCATAAGAAAACCATAATTAAGAGAACGTAAAAGAAAAATACCAAGATCTTTCCAAAATAATTTGAAAAATCCCATGGTAAAACCATCGGATCCTGGGCTTTTATTGTTGTTTTTTTTGCCTTTTTCAGAGAAGTTAGGAGTTCATCATAAGTTATTTCTCCTTCGAATGTTTTTTTGCCCCCTAATATGAAAAACAGGAACATTTAAATTTCTTAATTTATGTTTAAGGTCGATATCCTCTACACGTTTTTCAGCATATTATTTTTGTAAAATGTTGAATAAAAATCAAATATGAGTTCCTTTAAGAGCAAGTTTCATTTAATATCTTATCCTGATCCTTTAATACCTCCCCATTAGCAGTAATTAGGTTTATTGCAAATTCTAGCTCTTGTACTACCACTGAACTTTCTAAATAATTAACGGCCTGTCTTACTGCTATTAAAACGCATGTGATTAAATATTGTGATAAATACTTTGAAAGATCAGGAAGAAATCTGTTTTGGTCTATAAAAAATTCGAATGAGGTTTTAAACAAATTGAACTCCAGACGTGTTCGTGCTTCAAGTCTGTCTTCTTACGATTTTTCCACTCTTTACACTACACTTCCTCATACTCTTATAAAAGAAAAGCTTAATGATTTAATGGAATGGGCTTATTGAGAAATAGAAAGATCTTATTCAAGGTAATGTTGGTTGGTGCCTGATGCTCTTTCTCTGGTCGGGCCCATCGGAGTCTAACTGTTGGTTTTCTTTTGCTCCAGCATTTCAGTGGTTTCTTGCTGTCGAGTCCTCACCGTTGTCTCACCTCTGTGGTTCTTTGATTATTTGTGTTCACGGAGATGTTGCACTGATGAGTTAGGAGGCCTTCATGCGGACTCAACAAACTATTTGTCTAAATCGCGACGGAAGTAAGGGCGAGGATTGTGGCCACGTAAAATCGATTTAAGCCGCCCAGTGGAAATCTTTCCACTGACCGTTCCAAGGCGGTTCTTCTGTGGCGATTTATTTATGTTGTTGTTGGTTACTTATTGTGTGTATCACTTGTGTCTTTTTATTTTGGATGGTCATATGGCCATTTTGAGGGAAAGTAACTGTCCTTATGGCCTTCCTTTGTTTAGGTTTCCATTATGGTCTGGTCGCTTAATGTTTGTGTTTCTTTCCCTTTGGTGTCTTTGATGGGTGGAGTAAGTAAATAGTATCGATTCCTGATCTTTGTTTTACTTCTAGTTTTCACCGAGAAGATTCTCCCTGTCTTGCATGTAATGTCAGAAATGCATTTTTCACTTCAAAAGAGCATAAGAATTATACACTTTGGTCATATCAGAAAGTGTGTGTTGCCCTCACCTTTCTACTTGACAATATTTATATTAGATTCGGTACAAAGTTATTAGACAAATTGTGGGTATTCCGATGGGCACGAATTGCGCACCTCTTGTGGCTGATCTGTTCTTGTATAGTTATGAAAGAGAATTCATGTTGTCGCCAATCTGAAATTATTGAAGCTTTTAGCTCCACTTCTAGATATTTAGATGATTTGTTAAATATTGATAATACCTACTTCGATGGTTTGATCAGTCAGATTTACCCCCCAGTACTTCAGTTAAATAAAGCAAATTCTTCTGATAACGAGGCCCTGTATTTGGATTTACATCTATCTATTGTAGATGGGTTTGTTTCGTGCAAAATTTATGATAAACGCGATGACTTTGATTTTGAGATTGTAAATTTTCCTTTTTGGATGGTGATGTTCCTCGTGCGCCATCCTATGGCGTTTATAATTCGCAATTAATTCGATTTGCTAGAGTGTGTAGTCATGTAACTGACTTCAACACTCGTAATAAATTATTAACGGCTAAACTTCTTAATCAAGGTTACCGGTACCATAAACTACGCAAAGCCTTTTCAAAATTTTATAGACGCCATTCTGATTTAATTTCAAAATTCAATATTGGACTTAAATCTCTTCTGCAGCAAGGTCTATCGGAACCCGAATTTTATGGTGACTTAGTGTATAAATTCAGAAAAATATATAACCGCAATGACTTCAGCACCCAATTTCGTAAAATCATTCTTCGATATAAAAAGATTGGGTACAACATGGATGTTATACGACAGACTGCATGTATGGTAGTTAACCCAATCACGGTTGACAACTTTGCTTCCCTCTTTAATTGCACCCCGGTGGGTCAGGCCTCAGATTCTATGACGGTTCCAACGTAAAGGCTTATTGAGAATTAGAGAGATCTAATTCAAGGAAATGTTGGTTGGTGCCTGATGCTCTGTCTCTGGTTGGGCCCATCGGAGTCTGACTGTTGGTTTTCTTTTGCTCCAGCATTATAGTGGTTTCTTGCTGTCGAGTCCTCACCGTTGTCTCACCTCTGTTGTTCTTTGATTATTTGTGTTCACGGAGATGTTGCACTGATGATTTAGGAGGCCTTCATGCGGACTGAACAAATTATTTGTCTAAATCGCGACGGAAGTAAGGGCGAGGATTGTGGCCACGTGAAATCGATTTAAGCCGCCCAGTGGAAATCTTTCCACTGATCGTTCCAAGGCGGTTCTTCTGTGGTGGTTTATTTATGTTGTTGTTTGTTACTTACTGTGTGTATCACACTCTTTATTTTGGATGGCCATATGGCCATTTTGTGGGAAAGTAACTGTCCTTATGGCCTTCCTTTGTTTTGGTTTCCATTACGGTCTGGTCGCTTCATGTTTGTGTTTCATTCCCTTTGGTGTCTTTGATGGGTGGAGTAAGTTAATTGTATCGATTCCTGATATTTGTTTTACTTCTACTTGGCATACATTTTGATGTAAAGTTTCGGTTTTATAGATTACAAAAACATTTTGTGATTTCCTCCCCTTTAGATCTTAACTTAACACCTTCCATTTTTTACGTCTTAAATATGTTCTATAAAAGGGTTAACCTTTGGAAGCAAGGAATACACCACAGAGCTGGAAAATATGAAGTGTACATGTTTTCTGAGCCAGACTAGCTTGTTTCGGCCAATTAGGCCTCATCAGTGACCCTCAAATATTTTCAAAATTCCACAATGGAAGCAATGATCCCAAAGGACAAGAAAATATAAACTACACTATGCTGTAGGGCAGGGAGACTTTATACGGCCGCCACACATTCCCAGACACCAACTCCTTTAAGGTTTTAGTTTAAATGTATCGTGATCAAGTTGCAACATTTGAATATCCTTAAGTAGTTGTTCTTCTTCCTTTTATTCATGTTTTGTAAGATGCGCTGACTAAGATATAGTTTTCCCCCTTATTTCCATTATCATTACTTCAAAGAATAGCTGATCATTAATTACAATTTAAATCTTTATTCAGAATATCTTTAACAGGAATATTATTAACTTGTGTTGTGGATGCTTTTGTTGTTTTACCACCTCAATGACTTTTTTTAATTTCTGAAACATACGTTATATCTCGTAATAATGAAGTATCGAATTTCCAGTATGAAAGGCCCCTGTTTATGTTTCTATAATTATGTGTATCCACAGTTAGATCTAAAACAAGATTAAAATCTCCTGCTAAAATTACATTAATTAAAAAATCTTTTAATATCCTGTTTTATTTTTGAAAAGAAATCTGGACTATCTCTATTCGGGGCATAAATATTTATCAAAGTCAACTGAAATGTCTAACAATAATGTATTGCCTTCTAAAATAGAAGTGGAGGCAATGATCAGGAATCGATACAATTAACCCACAGCTCCCATCAGAGACACCAAAGAGAAATAAACACAAACATGGAACAGACCCCAATGGAAACATCAACAGGGGAAAGCCAAAAGAACAGTCACTTTCCCACAAAATGGCCAATCAGCTATCCAAAATAAAATAATATAAGCGACACAAACACCCAAATACAAACCATAACAAAAAAGCCATCGGTAGAGATGGCAAATCCACCGACCAAAAGCCAATATGGCCTTCAGAAGATTGTTCACCAATAGATAGTGCACCAGAATTAAACCAGCAATATATCACAAAAGTATTGCATTTATGGCCATCACAAGATTATACTGTCAGGGGAGATAACTAAAAAATCAAGGCACTCAGAATTGTGGTTCTTGCGCATGACATGCCTGCTTAAGCTCATGTATTTCTGTATGAAGTACCATCAATATGTCTCAAAGGGTATTGGAGATATGGTGATGACAAGGTGGTCATACTGTTATATTGGAAGGGTAGACAACTCAAATACCACAGCACCAACATTTATGGTTCTTGCACATGACACCCCTTCTGTACCTTGTATACAATTGCGCCAAGTTCCTTCAATATATCTCAAAGGGTGTTGGAGTTAAGGCCATCACAAGGATATATTGTCAGGGGAGATAACTAAAAAACCAGAGCACACAGAGTTGTAATTCTTGAGCATGACACACCTGCTTAACCTCAGATACATCTGCATCATGTACCACCAATATATCTCAAAGGGTATCGGAGGTATGGTGATTACAAGGTGGTCATACTGTTAAATTGGAAGGGGATATAACTCAAATACCATATCACCCAGAGTTGTAGTTCTTATGCATATGGTGCCGTCTCAACCTTGTATACAATTTTGCCAAGTACCATCAATATATCTCAAAGGGTATTGGAGTTATGGCCATCACAAGGTTATATTGCCAGGGGAGATAATTAAACAAGAGGACCAAGATGGTCCTGTATCGCTCGCCTGAGCTAACAGATTCGAAGTTTCAGGAAGTGCCAACCTTTACTGAAGGATTTATTGGAGGACAAAGTGATGACAAGATAAGCATTTTCTGCAATCAAGTAAAATGTAACTCTATGATAAATCGGCTGATCTCACCGGTTTTAACCTCATTCAAGCTTTTATTCCTGACTTGCTTATTCGTAACTTTCAAGAAGATCCGATATAAACTGAATTGGCTATGGTGATGACAAGGTCAAAAATTAGCAATTAACTACTGCAATCAAAGGGATGTAACTCTATGATAAATAGGCAAACCTCACCAGTTTTCAAACTCCTCCGAGGTTTGCCTGACTTACTTGTTTGTAAATTTTGTTTGTAAATTTCATGAAGATCCGATCAAACCTGAAGGGCAGCAGTGATGAAAGGTCGAAAATAAGCATTTTCAGCCAAGCAGGGGAAATAATTCCATGATAAATTGACTGGCATTGCTAGTTTTCAAACTTAGCTTTTATCTCTAACTTACTAACAAATCAATTTCAAGAAGATCCGATGAAAATTGAAGGAGTTATGGTAAAAAAACCAAGGTCAAAAATAAGCATTTTCATCAAAGGAGGGGACATAACTCCATCAATAATTGACCCACATCGCTAGTTTTCAAACTCATCCAAGCTTTTAAATCTGACTTATGTGTACGTAAGTTTCAAGAAGATCCGATCAAAACTGAAGGGCCTACGGTGATGACAAGGTAAAAAATCGGCATTTTCAGCAATCAAAGGGATGTAACTCTATGAAAAATGGGCCGACTTAGCCGGTTTTCGAACTCATCCGAGTTTTTAAGCATTTTCAGAAAATAGGCATTTTCAGCAATCAAAGGGACGCAACTCTATGATAAGGACCGACCTGGCCGGTATTCAAACTCATCCGAAGTTTTTTTCCCCAGCCACCTTACATATAAGTTTCAGAAAGATCTGGTCAAAACTGAAGGGGCTACCGTGATGACAAGGTCAAAAGCGACGTTTTCAGCAATCAAACGGACGTAACTCTATGATAAATGGGCCGACTTGGCCGGTTTTCGAACTAATCCGAGGTTTTATCCCCAGCCACCTGACATGTAAGTTTCAGAAAGATCCGATCAAAACTAAAGGGGCTACGGTGATGAAAAGGTAAAAAATCGAAGGGACGTAACTCTATGATAAATGGGCCGACTTAGCCGGTTTTCGAACTCATCCGAGTTTTTATCCCCAGCCACATTGCATATAAGTTTCAGAAAGATCCGATCAAAACTACCGTGATGACAAGGTCCAAAATAGGCATTTTCAGCAATCAAAGGGACGTTTCTCTGCTATAAATGGGCCGACTTGGCCGGTTTTCGAACTTATCCTAAGTTTTGTCCCCAGCCACCTTACATATACGTTTCAGAAAGATCTGATCAAAACTGAAGGAGCTACGGTGATGACAAGGTAAAAATTTGGCATTTTCAGCAACCAAAGGGACGCAACTCTATGATAAATGGGCCGACTTGGCCGGTATTCAAACTCATCCGAGGTTTTATCCCCAGCCACCTGATATGTAAGTTTCAGAAAGATCCGATCAAAACTGAAGGGGCTACGGTGATGACAAGGTCAAAAATCGACATCTTCAGCAATCAAAGGGACGTAACTCTATGATAAATGGGCCGACTTGGTCGATTTTCGAACTCGTCCGAGGTTTTATCAGCAGGGGACATAACTCCATGATAAATTAACTGGCATTGCTAGTTTTCAAACTTAGCTTTTATCTCTAACTTACTAGCAAATCAATTTCAAGAAGATCCGATGAAAACTGACGGAGTTATGGTAAAAAAACAAGGTCAAAAATAAGCATTTTCAGCAAAGGAGGGGATATAACTCCATCAATAATTGACCCACATCGCTAGTTTTCAAACTCATCCAAGCTTTTAAATCTGACTTATGTGTACGTAAGTTTCAGAAAGATTCGATCAAAACTGAAGGGGCTACGGTGAAGTCAAGGTCAAAAATCGGCATTTTCAGCAATCAAAGGGATGTAACTCAATGATACATGGGCCGACTTGGCCAGTTTTCGTATCGTCCGAGTTTTTATCCCCAGCCACCTTACATATAAGTTTCAGAAAGATCCGATCAAAACTGAAGGCGCTAAGGTGATGACAAAAATATTTCCATTGTAAGTCTATGGGACCTTGTGGTTGCCATAGCAACCAAGGTTTTTGTGCGATTTCAAAAACAAGAGGACCAAGATGGTCCTGTATCGCTCACCTGAGCTAACAGATTTAAAGTTTCAGGAAGTGACAACTTTTACTGAAGTAACCGGCCCCGATAGCTCAGTTGGTAGAGTGTCCGCTCCGGGGAACGGGAGGTCTCGGGTTCGATCCCGGGCCGCGACATACCAAAGTCGTTAAAAATGGTACTAGCTGCTCTACGTTTGGCACTCAGATTTACGGGGTAGAGCTAGGACTGGTCGATCCAGTGTCAGGATAATGTGACTGGGTGTGGTATCATGTAATGTGTCTGGGACATGATACTTCAATGAGGCAGCACTATAAACGTGAGCATTGAGCTCCCTGTCGCAACCAGACACCGTCCTGATATGACTGAAAAATTGTTGAAAGCGACGTTAAACCCGAATTCACACACACACACACACACACACACACACACACACACACACACACACACACACACACACACACACACACACACACACACACACACACACACACACACACACACACACACACCTTTACTGAAGGATTTATTGGAGGCCAAGGTGATGACAGGGTAAGCATTTTCTGCTATCAAGTAGAATGTAACCTATGATATATCAGCTGACCCCACCAGTTTTCAACCTCATTCAAGCTTTAATTCCTGACTTGCTTATATGAAACTTTCAGGAAGATCCGATATAAACTGAAGGGGCTTTGGTGATGACAAGGTCAAAAATAAGCAATTAACTGCTGCAATCAAAGTGATGTTACTCTATGATAAATAGGCCCACCTCAAGAGTTTTCAAACTCCTCCAAGCTTTTCTGCCTGACTTCCTTGTTTGTAAGTTTCATGAAGATCCGTTCAAAACTGAAGGGGCAGCAGTGATGACAAGGTAGAAAATAGGCGTTTTCAGCAATCAAATGTACTTAACTCTATGATAAATGTGCCGACTTGGCCGGTATTCGAACTCGTCCGAGGTTTTATTCCCAGCCACCTTACATGTAAGTTAACCGGCCCCGATAGCTCAGTTGGTAGTGTCCCGGGGAACGGGAGGTCACGGGTTCGATCCCGGGCCGCGACATACCAAAGTCGTTAAGAATGGTACTAGCTGCTCCTCTCTTGGCACTTAGATTTACTAGGTGGAGCTAGGACTGGTCAACCCAGTGTCAGGATAATGTGACTGGGTGTGGTATCATGTAATGTGTCTGGGACATGATATTTCAGTGAGGCAGCACTATAAAAGTGAGCATTGAGCTCCCTGTCGCAACCAGACACCGTCTTGATATGACTGAAAAATTGTTGAAAGCCACGTTAAACCCGAATCCACACACACACATTACATGTAAGTTTCAGAAAGATTCGATCAAAACTGAAGGGGCTACGGTGATTTCAAGATCATAATTTGGCATTTTCAGCAATCAAAGGGATGTAACTCTATGATAAATGGGCCAACTTGGCCGGTTTTCGAACTCAACTGAGGTTTAATCCCCAGCAACCTTACACATACGTTACAGAAAAATCCGATCAAAACTTAAGGGGCTACGGTGATGACAATGTCAAAAATTGACATTTTCAGCAATCAAACGGACATAACTCTACGAAAAATTGGCCGACTTGGCCGGTTTTTGAAATTATCCAAGATTTTATCCCTAGCCACCTTACATATAAGTTTCGGAAAGATCCGATCAAAACTGAAGGGGCTACGTTGATGACAAGGTAAATAATCAGCATTTTCAACAATCAAAGGGAGGTAACTCTATGATAAATGGGCCGACTTGACCGGTATTCGAACTCATCCGAGGTTTAACTCCAGCCAACTTACTTACATATAAGTTTCAGAAAGATCCGATCAAACCTGAAAGGGCTACGGTGATGACAAGGTCAAAAATCGACATTTTCAGCAATCAAAGAGACGTTACTCTATGACAAATGTTCCGACTTGGCTGGTTTTCGAACTCATCCGAGGTTTTATCCCTAGCCACCTTACGTATACGTTTCAGAAAGAGCCGATAAAAACTGAAGGGGCTACGGTGATGACAAGGTCAAAAATCGGCATTTTCAGCAATCAAAGGGACGTAACTCTATGACAAATGGGCCAACTTGGCCGGTTTTCGAACTCGTCTGAGATTTTATCTCCAGCCATAAAAGTTTTAAAAATATCCGATCAAAACTGAAGGCGCTACGGTGATGGCAGGCATTTTCCCATTGTAAGTCTATGGGACCTTGTGATTGCCATAGCAACCAAAGTTTTCGTGCGATTTCGTAAAAAAAGGCTTATGTCATCAATGCCCCACCAGAGGCATGCTACAGATGAGAAATGATTGAGATCAGCCTACAGACTGCAGAGATATAGCTGCCCAAAAGTGTGGATGGACGACGGACGACGGAGGACCCACTATACTATTAGCTCCCCTGGAGCCTTCCGCCCAGGTGAGCTAAAAAGCTTATGTCATCAATGCCCACCAGAGGCATGCTACAGATGCGAAATGATTGAGATCAGCCTGTAGGCTGCAGAGATATAGCTGCTCAAAAGTGTGGACGGACGGACGACGGAGGACTCACTATACTATAAGCTCCCCTGGAGCCTTCGGCCCAGGTGAGCTAAAACAGGGCACCCAGAGTAGTGGTTCTTGCACTAGACACACCTGCTTAACCTCATGTAAAACTGTACCAAGTACAAACAATATATCTCAAAGAGTATTGGAGATGTGGCCATCACAAGGTAGTGATTCTATTTTATTGGAAGGGGAGATAACTCAAAAACCATGGCGCCCAGAGGTGTGGTTCTTGTGCATGACACACCGTCTCGGCCTTGTGAACAACTGTACCAAGTATCATCAATATTTCTTAAAGGGTATTGGAGTTATGGTCATCACAAGGTTGTCACTCTATTTTATTCGAAGGGCAGATAACTCAAAAACCATGGCAACCAGAGTTGTGGCTCTTGTGCATGACACGCCGTCTCAGCCTTGTGAACAACTGTGCCAGGTATCATCAATATATCTGTAAGGGTATTGGAGTTATGGCCATCACAACGTAGTCATTCTATTTTATTAAAAGTGGAGATAACTAAAAAGTATGGCATACAGAGTTCTGGTTCTTGCGCATGACACCCCGTCTCAGCCTTGTGAACAATTGTACCAAGAACCATCAATGAATCTCAAAGGGTATAGGAGTTATGGCTTACACAAGGTTGCGTTTACGGACGGACAGACGGACGGACGCCAGGCTGATCGCTTTATCCCCCGAACCTATTCGGTCGGGGGATAAAAATAAACCGCGATAGAAGAACCGCCTTGGAACGGTCAGCGGAAACGAATTCCATAGGGCGTGTGGGGGGGGGGCTTAAATCGATTTTACGTGGCCACAATCCTCGCACCTTACTTCCGTCGCGATTTAGACAAATAATTTGTTCAGTCCGCATGAAGGCCTCCTAACTCATCAGTTCAATATATCCGTGAACACAAAAAATCAAACAACCACAGAGATGAAACAATGGTGAGGACTCGACAGCAAGAAACCATTGAAATGCCGGAGCAAAAGAAAACCAACAGTTAGACTCAACCAGAGACAGAGTATCAGGCACCTACCAACGTTACACTGAATAAGATCGCTCTAATTCTCAGTAAGCCTTTACGCTGGAACCGTCATAGAATCTGAGACCTGACCCACTGGCGTGCAATTAAAGAGGGAAGCAAAGTTGTCAACCGTGATTGGGTTAACTACCATACATGCAGTCTGTCGTATAACATTTATGTTTTACCCAATTTTTTATATCGAAGAATGGTTTTACGAAGTTGGGTGCTGAAGTCATTGGGGTTAAATATTTTTATGAATTTATATACTAAGTCATCATAAAATTCGGGTTCCGATAGACCTTGTTGCAGAAGAGATTTAAGTCCAATATTGAATTTTGAAATGAAATCAGAATGACGTCTGTTAAATTTTGAAAAGGCTTTCCGTAATTTATGGTACCGATAAACCTGATTAAGTAGTTTAGCCGTTAACAATTTATTACGGGTGTTGAAGTCAGTTACATGACTACACACTGTGGCAAATCGAATTAATTGCGAAATATAAACGCACTAGGATGGCGCACGAGGAACATCACCATCCCAAAAAGGAAAATTTACAATCTCAAAATCAAAATCATCGCGTTTATCATACATATTGAAAGAAACAAACCCATCTTCAATAGACAAAACAATCTACAATAATCCAAAAACGGGGCCTCGGTATCAGAAAAATTTTCTTTATTTAACTGAAGTTCTGGGGGAGGGGGGGTGTAAATTTGACTGATCAAACCATCGAAATAGGTATTATCAATATTTAATAAATCATCCAAATATCTAGAAATGGAGCTAAAAGCTTCAATGATTTCAGACTGGTCTTCAGCAGAAAGGGACATCATGAAGTCTCTCTCATAACAAAACAAAAACAGATCAGCCACACGTGGTGCGCAATTAGTACCCATCGGAAAACCCACGACTTGTCTAAATAACTTAGTTCCAAGTCTTATGTAAATATTGTCAAGTAGAAAGGTGAGAGCTTCACACGCTTTCTGACATGATCATAAAGTATAATTGTTATGCTCTTCGGAAGTGAAAAACGCATTTCTTACATTGCATGCAAGATAGAGGGAGTCTTCCCCATGAAATGTCCATTCAATTAAATCATTAAGTTTTTCTTTTATAAGATTATGAGGAAGTGAAGTGTAAAGGGTGGAAAAATCATAAGTAGACAGACATAAAGCTCGAAAACTGCTGGATTTCAATTTATTTAAAACTTCATAAGAATTTTTTATAGACCAAAACAGATTTCTACCTGATCTTTCGAAGACTTTGTCGCAATATTCTATCACATGTTTTTTATGGCAGTAAAACATGAAGTTAATAATTTTGAGAGTTCAGTGGTGGTACACGAGCTTGATTTGCAATAAACCGTGCTTTGCATGGTCTATTATGAACTTTGGGTAACTAATATAACGTAGGAAGCTTGTATTGGCCTTCTGTAAACCAGACAGCAAAAAAAGCTGCTTCTTGTGCAAATGGTTTATATTCAAAATTATTACTTAACGTGATTGAAACAAGACGGGCTTGAGAACTATAACTTCAGAAAAAACATTCAAACCCCCACTGTGCTCAAATAGAGGCTTCTTCACGTTTAGTAAAATGTGTATCATGCAAAAAGTAGATAAACCATTGTTTTCGTTTAAGGGAGTTTAAAACAACTTTTCTTTCGTCTGCTAATTGGGCACCACGCAAGTTAACCGAAACAAATGTTACTTTATCTGCCATTTAACAATCAGACAACCGAAACAGCCGTTGCTTTATCTGCAATTTAACAATCAAACAAGTATGAGATCAGTATAATTGTATAGCTTGCAGCCATATTGTCCATCACTACCAGGTGTCTCTCTTCAGTGCATGTCTGTAAGCAAAATTTACAAAAAACGAAAATAAAACAATATTTGTTTGTTTGTTTGTTTGTATTAGAAATTAACGGTCCAGTTATTTTTGAGCCAGTCAGTTTACCTATCAACACTTTTTCCTGGACAGCCTTGTACGTAAGCGGTTAACCAGTACAGTGCTCATTCTTTCGCCAGAAACTGACAACTGCCCTTCTTGAATCGGTGGAAGGGAGAGAATGACCGTAAAAATATTTCATGATCGATCTCAACGAAAGAATGTTGCCGACCCCGGCAGGTATCGAACCCGCGTCCTCCTGATCACCACTCAGACGCGCTTCCGACTATCTACCTACCAAGCCACCCAACCACCCACCCACCAAACATACTCACCTACCCGCCGACACGTGCGACACGAACTTACCTACCCAACCTAAATAGAAGTGGAGCAATGATCAGAAATCGATACAATTAACCCACAGCTCCCATCAATAACACCAAAGGGAAATAAACACAAACATGAAACAATATACCCTAATGGAGACACCAATAGCGGAAAGCAAAAAGTACTGTTACTTTCCCACAAAATGGCCAATAGGCTATCCAAAATAAAATAATATAAGCGAAACAAACACCTAAGACGAAACATAACAAAAATAAACCGCGACAGAATAACCGCCTCGTTGCTCAGTCGGATGTGCGTCTGACTGGTGTTCAGGAGGACGCGGGTTCGATACCTGCCGGTCAGAAAGAATGTGCACCGTACCGGTTAACCGCTTACGTATAAGCTTGCCCAGAATAAGTGTGGATAGGTAAACTGACCGGCTAAAAAAAGACATAAAATAGTGTTGACTGGGCCGTCAAACTCCAATACAAACAAAAACGAAAACAACCTACCCACTTATCCACCCTTCAAACGCACCTCCTAACAACCCAGTCACCCACCCACTCACCCTTCATACTTACGTACATACGTTCCACGTACGTACGTACCTACATACCTACCTACCTTTCAGCCTACCGAACCTTCATACGCACCTACCTACGTACCTAACTACGAAGGTTCGTACGTACCTACCTACCTTTACACCTATCTTTCTACCTACCTTCCTACTTTCACCGGCCCCGATAGCTCAGTTGGTAGAGTGTCCGCTCCGGGGAGCGGGTGGTCTAGGGTTCGATCCCGGGCCGCGACATACCAAAGTCGTTAAAAATGGTACTAGCTGCTCCTCGCTTGGCACTCAGATTTACGGGGTAGAGCTAGGACTGGTCGATCCAGTGTCAGGATAATGTGACTGGGTGTGGTATCATGTAATGTGTCTGGGACATGATACTTCAGTGAGGCAGCACTATAAACGTGAGCATTGAGCTCCCTGTCGCAACCAGACACCGTCGTGATATGACTGAAAAATTGTTGAAAGCGACGTTAAACCCGATTTCACACACACACACACACACACCTTCCTACTTTCTTATTTATCTAAAAGCCTACCTATCTTACAGTCGCCCACCCATCCGTCATTCGTACGTACGTACATACATACATACATACATACATACATACATACATACATACATACATACACACACACACACACACACACACACACACACACACAACCTAACCTAACCTTACATAACCTACCTACCTATCTACCTACCTACCTACCAATCCATCCAGTCACCCAACACTCTACCTACTTTCCTATCTATCTACCTACCAACATATATACTCTCCTACGTACCTACCTACATACATACCTACCTGGCTACCTATTGTAATATTTCTTATTTCTAACTTCTTACCTTTAGCTTCTAACTTCTTATTTCTAACTTCTTCTAATTTCTACTCTTCTACATACGTACATAAATACGTGCGATACGTACGCCGTACGTACGTACGTAGTACGTACGTTTGTATGTATGTAACTTCCTTCTAACTACCTACTAACCTACCTACATAATAACTACCTACCTACCTACCTACCTACCCACCCAGCCACCCACCCACACTACCTACCTAGCTACCTATCACCTACCTACGTAGCTACCTACCTATCTTCCTATCTTTCTACCTACCTAGCTAACCAAACTTAAACTATCTACCTACCCATCTAACTACCCAGCCAGCCAACCACCCACCCACCCTTCATACCTACGTACGTATGTTCGACGTGCCTACATCCCTACCTGCCGTCCTACCTACATATACTTACCTACCTATCTTCCTACTTATCCACCATTCATACGTACCTACCTATGTACCTAACTACGTACCAGGTAGGTATGTAGATAGGTAAGTAGGTAGAGTGGGTTGGTGGGAGGATGGGTAGGTAGGTACCTCTAACAACTTACTCCTAAATTCGAAGTAGAATGTCTCTGTTTTATGGCGTTATAACTTCAAGTATAACCCACTGGACACACAACGTGAATGCAACATCATAGCAACGTCTGTGTAACGACATGACGATGCATCGACGGTGGCTTTCATACGAGTATACACGACCTACGTTTTAGAACAGAAATAAGAAAAAAATAATGCTATCCCTGTAATACCAACTTCATTACAGAGACTGATATCCAGTAATTGAAAACCACTACTCGAAATTATCGTACCCCCGCCCATCGAGACTTGGAGAAATAGATTGCGCTGCATGATGCTTAAACGCAGAGCTGAAACTTACCGCACATGAGCACTGGTAAACCGCACAGAAGGTCCAAGCCTGTCTAGGCAAAGTGGTGCAAGTCATGCATACAAACCCTATTGGTTTCATTGGGCGGCAGTGATTGAGATGTCATTTCACTTCAATGTTGAGTAAAAGTCCCACAATATTTGAAGCAACGTCTCCAAATTATCTAAATAGTGTTGAAGAGACGTTAAAACCTCATTCGAACAAACAAACTACTCGAACTTACTAGGAACAAGAACTTTGCAAGGAAAAAAGATTGCTCGTTCGTGCCGCACTGAGGTGAGCGTGCGCAAGATAACATGGAGAAAATCACTTGACCACCCGTTAGTTGATCATGTTTTACCACATGTAAACTGAGCGAGGCGTGTCCCCGCCATCTGGGCTAGAAGAAATACAAGTAGATTCGGCAGCAGGGTCCTTCCACGCAAAGCCAACCCCACAGGATTTAATTGAATTCGATTTTTACAGCCCAGACAACACTATTTAGGTCATATTTGAGCCGGTCAGTTAAGCCTGAACTGGGTTATACGTAAGTGGGTGACCAGCAGAGTGCACGTTCTTTCACTAGAAACTGACAACTGCCCTTCTCGAATCAACGAAAGGGAGAGGATGACCAGAGGAAAGCTTCCAGGTCAATTTACACGAAGGAATGTTGCCGACCCCGGCAGGAATCAAATCCGTTTCCCCCTGTTCACCAGTAAGGCCCACATCCGACATAACCGCACATGAGTACTGGTAAATCGCTCAGAAAGTAATCCTGCCCAGGCACAGAAGTGCCCCTGCATTTAAACCCTGTTGGTTTCGATCGGCCGCAGGGATTGAGATGTCATCGGATAAAACTCCCACAATACTGGAAGCAACGTCGTCAATATGACATAAATAGTCTTGATGTTAAACCTCAGATCAAACAACTTGAGCGAGCCCATAGGGGCTTGAAGAAATATATGGGCTGCATTATGCTTCCACGCAGAGCTGAATCCGGCCCGCACACTAGTACTGGTAAACCGCTTAGAGGATCTAAGCCTGTCCAGGAACCGCGGTGCGAGGCGGACCGTCCATGCTAATAAACCCTATTGGTTTTATGGGCGACAGGGCTTGAGATGTCATTTCATCTCAATGTCGGGTAAAAGTACCACAAAATTGGAAGCAACGTCTCCAAAATGACCTTTACAGTGTTGACGGGGACGTTAAACCTCAAATCAAACAAACAAACAACTTGAGCGAGGCCCGAACCCCAGTGGAACGACTAATTAGCGGTACTCCTTGGCTAGCAATATTGATTCAGGAGTGTTGCGTGTTATCTCATCTCAGTTCCTTAATCTTGGAGGCTATTTGGGGCACGATGTATTACTTTGCAAAAACATCTCTCCATCTGTCTGCCCCGCTGCCCCAAGAGAGTCATGAAACACCGTCCATTCCTTGATAATGTCCTCTTTGCACTCCATCTTCCATCATCCTCGTCTTGTTCCTCGGTTTGATTGGTGATTTGATTTTACCGTCCTTTCAAGATTATTTCTCTAATTACAAGCTGGTCGTTAATAAGAGGTGGGCTAAAACCGGAAAAAGTGTTTGAGGTGCATACTGTGTTGAGAGGCTAATTAGTAAGTGTCGGCGTTCTTACCCATTAAAACACGGAGGCCCGTTATCTTCGGGGTGTATAGTGGATTTATGCACGCCTATACAAATACAGTGTGAACTTTACCGCCGAAGTAAATGGAATTTTAAGATGTTAAAATTATGAATTTTTTTTCTTATTTCTGCTCAAAAAATAGATTGTGGGTGCTCGTTAGAACCGCCTCGTCGAGGCGGTACTAATGACCACCCACAATATTTATTTTAGATCAGAAATAAGAAAAATAAGGTTTGCCCCTGTAAACCCCAGTTTTACTATGTAAAAGTGGGGTTCAAAGGGTCAAAATTATAAAGGCGTGTTTTCATGATGTCAGGAAAAATTCATTTATTTCGAGCCGACCGCGCTCAGCTCGCAACATTGCAGAACTTGAACTGCACGAGGTGCGAACCACAGCAGTGAGAGTCTTAATGAGTGTCAGCGCGTTTTTACCATTAGGACAATGATGCCCGTTATCCTCGGGGTGTTTAGTGGATTTACGGTACTTTCAAGATAAGTTCACTTATTTCCAGCGGACCGCTAATTAGAGTTGAGCTAAAACCGGAGTAAGACCGCCTTCTGTTGCTGATCTTGGCGTCTCATATGTGGCTCGCAAACCACAGCGGATAGACCAAATGACCAACTGATTAAGAGTCAGCGCTCTTACCCAATAGGACACTGGGGCAAGTTACCTTCGGGGTGTACAGTAGACTTAACAAGATACCCAGGTTGCATGTCTGTACAAACTTCGCTGATTATCTTAGAGATTTTTGTAGTTCTGCTCCCGGCCCCCGCCCCTCTGGCCTTGAAGAAATAGATGGGCTGCATGATGCTTCCACGCAGAGCTGAAACCGACCGCACACGAGTACTGGTTAACCGCTTAGAGGATCTAAGCCTACCCATGCAATGTGGTGCGTGTCTGTCCGTCCATGCTTATAAACCTATTGGTTTCATTTGGCGACATCTCATCTCAATGTCGGGTTAAAGTTCCATAAAATTGGAAGCAACGTTTCCAAAATGACATTTACACAGTTGACGGGGACGTTAAACCTCAAATCAAACAAACAAACAAACAAACAAGTTCTGTTCCAAGTAAGAGATCAGACTTATATGCTAGGTTTCTATTATGGTCTGGTCGCTTAATGTCTGTGTTTCTTTCCCTTTGGTGTCTTTGATGGGTGGAGTAAGTTAATTGTATCGATTCCTGATCTGTGTTTTACTTCTACTTTTAGGCGTACATAAGATTTTGTGCACCTCTTTAGACATTCCTTCTTTGTAGTCCTCCGCTCAAAAAAAAAAAAAAAAAAAATAAATAAAAAATAAAATAAAATAAAACACATATCTAAATATGAAAAAATGCAGTACACGCAATAAATCCAATCACGTTCGACCGGACTTTTTAAAAAATGAATTATGTTTGCTTAATAGATTTCACGTAAAGCGCTGAAAAAACGACACTATTTTCCTACGCCATTGCTGTTGCTTAATCATTCCCTTTCATCCCTCAGTTTCTGAACAGGACCCTTCTAGGTTTTGATATTCAGTGTACCAATTCTTATAGAAAGGTGGTTTGTTCAAGACATTGACAGCTGGCAAACGGTGTAGATTCTGATGAGAATGCTCATCACATGCCGTCTGATCTGGATCTATAAGGTTTGTGTCGGTATCCTTACCTGAACCAGTATCTGCAGCGATGTAAAGGGTTGAAAGGGTAAACACTCGACATCAAACATATTCGCTGTGAATTTACATTAAGCCAATAATGAGGCACTGATCAGACGCCGCATTCTGTGGCCTCTAGCTAGGGTCATGCCAGGATTCTTGACATTTATGTACATGAATGCTCGGCATAATGTTGTACAAATGAGCTGCAGAAGCTGTGAACGCGTTTATACGCCCTTTGTGAGACCAATCAATCAAAACTGAAGGTCATAAAACGCAGCATCTGATAAGCGCCAACACTGTTAATTTATATTGCAGAAGTTAAAGGGTCAAAGAGACTGACATGGAAAGTGGAGAAAAACTTTTTTTTTTCTTCTTTTGCGTCTTTTTATGCCCCAACTTCTAAAGGAAATGGGGTGGCGTGTCCGTTAGGCTTAGACGTTTTTACAGAGGGTGAACAGCAAGAACAGAACTTTATTTAACTAACTGCACAGGTGGCGTAAAGTTACGGTATTGGCATCAAAAATAAAAATGAACAGGCTCGTTTATGTTTATTTATTTATTTATTTATTTATGTTTGCGTTTCCTTCGTCCGATTTGGTATGTCTCCCTTTTCGACTAAGCCATTTTAACCAATTGGGATCTAGAGATCTGCTTAATTGACACTATAGTATAATTTGGGTTCATAAGTCAACCTCCCTCAGTATTTTGATTTTATTTGGAAACATAAAATTGTATATTAAATTTGCTCTGACTCAGTGATCAAATGCAGCGGAATACGAGTGTGTTGAAAACATCAGTATTATCACGAGCGTGATGCACGAGTGAAATTTCTGATGTTTTCAATATACAGAATGATAGTTTGTAGGCTGTTCTCAGTGTATTGATATGTGATCGTCAGTAAAGTCGGTGGAAATTAATTCAGATACTGGAAGGTACATGAATAAATATAAATAAATGAATAAATAAACAACAGTTTCTTCCAGCTAGAAAAAAAGAGTCAGCTTCTTGGAGACCTGCATCCTGTCTGTGGTCTTTTATTGAAAAATCCCGTTTGAAGATAAAAAACTAAATTCAAGACTAGAGCGTAAAAAAGACTGTAGGCGTTTAAACTAAAAAAGCGTTGTAAAGAGATGACATTACTCGCCCGCCTCTCAGTATTTGTTTGTTTGATTTGATGTTTATCGTCCCCGTCAACACTGTAAAGGTCATTTTGGAGACGTTGCTTCCAATTTTGTGGGACTTTTACCCGACATTGAGATGAAATGACATATCAAGCCCTGTCGCCCAATGAAACCAATAGGGTTTATTAGCATGGACGGTCCGCCTCGCACCGCGGTTCCTGGTCAGGCTTAAATCCTCTAAGCGGTTTACCAGTACTAGTGTGCGGGCCAGATTCAGCTCTGCGTGGAAGCATCATGCAGCCCATATATTTCTTCAAGCCCCTATGGTCGGGGGCCAACCCGCCTCTCAGTACTTTCAGTACTTTGATTATATGCAGCCTTTGAATGCTTGCCGCGCAATTTCCCCATATTAATGTACATGTATGAGCAAAATTGAATTGTAAAGGCAAGAAACACAAGCTGGCCTCCGTGGCCTACTCTTATACATTAGATCTCTCACTCGGGCCACATGTGAGCTGAAGTGTAAGCATAGTGATGTTTAATTACTCGCAGTGTAAGAAAAAGATCAACCAAAATGTAGAGTGAGATCAGCACCCACACAAACATGTACAAGCAGGACCCCCGGAGTTTGATTTTTCTAAAGTATTTACTTGAGAAAAAAATAAAGTAATCCAAATATGGTGAACCGATAGAAAATCAACAGTTTTCAATTTATGAGGCGTTTACACAACAGTAAAAAAGGAACACAGAAAACACTCATCATGTTCATACTGCGTTGTAAAGTCATTGTGATTCCAACCGGATCAAACTCATACTTTACGATCGCTAGAGTTGTCGCTCTTTGTACAAAGAACATGCATTTCGTCATATGCTTCAAACTTTGTGTACGAAATTTTAATGCATGAAAAAAAAAAATACATGCACATGAACAAATAAACATGTAGGTATAGGCAGATTTCGCGGAGAAACACAGTGAACGACTTCACCTGTACTAATTGTCTTTCTCGGAGAATAAGCGATGTTCGCGGAGAAATTTCGCTGCGTTTCGCGGAGAAATTAACCGCTTTTCAAAGCGATTTTTTTTTTCTTCTCGGAGAATTTTTTCGCTTGTTCTCCGAGAAAAAATGCCTATTACTGCGGAGAAAAAAAAATATGGGTTATAACCGGTAGCTGGTCTGTAGGTTGAGTGGATTGGTGAGTGGTTTGAGTGGATGGGTGGTAGGTAGGTTAGTGTCGGTGAGAAGATAGGTGTGGATGTCTATGTATGTAGGTGTGGGTAGGTAGTTAGGTAGGTGGGTATGTAGGGTGGATTGGTGGGTAGGTAGGTAGATAGTGGGGTAATAGTTAGGTACGTAGGTAAAAAGTGTGGGCGGGCGGGATGCTTGGTGGGTGGGGGGTAGGTGTCAGTGGGTTGTGAGGTAGGTAGGTAGGTAGGTATGTATGTAGGTAGGTAGGTAGGTAGGTACGTACGTACGTACGAACCTGTCGACATACAATTTCTTATTTCTAACTTGTATCATCAAACATCTAAGTTCTAACTTCTTATTTCAACCTCCTACTTCTATCCTCCACGTTGAAGGTAGGTTGATAGGTAGGTATGGTGGTCGGTAGGTATGTAAGTAGCTAGCTAGGTAGGTAAACGTAGCTACCAATGTAGGTTCGTATGTACCTACCTATCCTTCTACCTACCCACCTACGTTCTTATCTATATACTGACCTACCTATCTTACTTTTCAGTCAAACACCCACCCACCCGTTATTCGTACGTACGTACGTACCTACCTACCAACCTACCTGCCTACCCACCTACCCATCCAGTCACACAACCAGTGTACCTACCTACCTACCTACCTACCTAGCTAGCTACTAACCTAACCTATCCAAACCTAACCTAACCTAACCTAACTACCTACATATCCATATACCTACCTACCAACATATCTACCTACCTACTTACCTACCTACCTGCCTATTCTAACTTCATATTTCTAACTTCTAACTTCTTACCGTTAGCTTCTAACTTCTTATTTCTAACTTCTTCTAACTTCTAGTTACCTACGTACGTACGTAAATACCAAACAACCGAAATAAGTATTGCCAACACCCAACAAATCAACCAAATATCTAGAGGTCGAGATCAAGGCTTCAATGATTTCAGATTGGCTTTCAAAGGAAAGGGACATCATGAAGTCTCTTTCATAACAAAACAAGAACCGATCAGCCACAAGGGGCGCGCAACTCGTACCCTCGGAATACCCACAACTTGTCTAAATAACCCAGTACCAAACCCAATGCAAACTCTGCGAGAGCCTCACACATTTTCTGACATGACCATAAAGTATAATTTTCATGCCTCGAGTAGCGAAAAAAGCTTTTCTTACATTACATGCAAGATAGAGGGAATCTTCCCTATGAAATGTCCATTCAATTAAATCATTAATTGTTTTCTTTTTATAAGATTATGAGGAAGTGAAGTGTAAAGGGTTGAAACATCTCAAGTAGACATATTTGAAGCCCGAAAACGACTGAATTTCAATTTATTTAAAACTTCATTTAATTTAGAAGTTCTTGTAGACCAAAACTGATATCTCCCGGATCTTTTAAAGACTTTGTCGCAATATTTAATCACATGTTTCTTGACGGTAGTAAAACATGATGGTAATAATTTGGAAAGGCCAGCGGTTGTATGGTTTGGTGAGTGGGTGGTTGGGTGGGTGGGTAGACATGTAGGTTGAAAGGGTGGATCGGCGGGTAGGTAGGTAGGAAGGTTGTAGGAAGGTAGGTAGGTAGGTTTTTGTTTGTTTGAGTTGAGTTTTAACGTCCCTGACAACACTGTACAGGTCATTTTGAAGACGTTGCTTTCAGTTTTTTGGGACTTTTACCCGACACGGAGATGAAATGACATCTCAAACCCTGTCGCCTAATTGAACCATAGGGTTTATAAGCATGGATGGCCCAACTCACACCGCTTTGCCTGGGCAGGCTTAGATTCTCTAAGCGGTTTACCAGTAATCTTGTATGGTCAGTTTCAGCTCTGCGTGGAAGCATTTTGCAGCCGCTCTATTTCTTCAAGCCCCGATGGGTGGGGGTCAAGGTTTAATATGTAGGTTGGTTAGGAAAGTAGGTTGGTAGGCAGGAAGGTAGATAGGTACACACGTGTCGGCGGGTAGGTATGTTTGGTGGGTGGGTGGGTGGTTGTGTGGTTGGGTAGACAGGTAGGTTGGAAAAGTGGGTCGGCTGTCGCTGAGTGTGTAGGTAGGTATGGTTACATGTAGGTAGGGAGGTAGGGAAGTAGGACATTAGGGCGGACATACACTTTCTTATTTCTAACTTCTTATTTCTCAATTGTTACATCAAATATCTCACTTCTAACTTCTTATTTCATATAAAGGCTGGTACGTAGATAGGTACGAAAGTGTCGGCGGGTTGGGAAATAGATATGGGAGCTTACCACTAAATATTTTCCATAGGCGACAATAGTAACCTTTTACATGCTCCCACAAAAACTACACATACAAAACATATAGAGCCATCCTAGCTCAACAAGTTGATGAGAAAAAATCCACATGTTGCCCGTCTCCTTTTCAAGTTATGGTCCGCCATGTTTGTTTACATGCAGATTTGCAGTGAATACAAGCCGGCTTTTTATAGGAGAGGTGACAATATAAAATCAGCAACAATTTCTTTGAGCTTGCAGATCTAGTTATAAAACACACATCATTTTATTTCCTTATAACTATCCTTTTCTCACATTGAAATGAAACATTGGATATTTATCCAATGGAAGCCTGTCTGGTATTTAGACTGCAACTAAAAGCTCTGTCCCAAAGCGATAAAATCCTGAACCTCCCGTATTTAGTGCAAAGCTACCAATACCAAACCCGTATTGTCTTTATGATCCATCAAAAGCATTGTCAAATAGAAATTCAGATCATATCTAATAATTTAAGCATGCATAATGAATGTTCAGTGGCAAAGAATCTTTGAAAGTTGCGAAAAAGTTATCGCTTTCAGATTCTACAATGAAAGCCGAACAAACCATATTTTGTGAAAAAGCGCAAATTTTACCTCTTTCTGGAATGGAACCCAGACACCGGCTTGCATCAGTGGTTCTTCTCCTATGTCTTTGGAATACTTCAATCCTAAAATGCACTAAATTATGCCTTAATAGCATACCAACTGGTATTTATGGCTGATTTCACACCTATACCCCCTATTTTATGTAAAAATGGCATTTTGAGGATATTTTGATGATAAAACTTTGACAAAAATGAGTATAAATGCCTTAATACCATATGAAACAGTGGATACATATCTGTTCAGATCCTTTAACATGATTTAATCAATTAGAACCAATAACAGATGAGAAAACTTATCGCGATATTGCAGCAGAGACAATTTTGAAGTTTTGCTTTTGCTAGAGACCAAGGCCATAAACCATGTAACCTTACTGTTAAATTCCAGATGAAGTAGATTCGTTCTCTTGTGTATCCTGTCATACACTTACTGTAAGCTTTTTTCCAAAACAAACCCAATAACAATTGATTAACATGCCTTTAAAGTAACCCCCCCCCCCCCATGCACAGATCAGAAGCAAAAACTGATCAAATACACCAAGTTAGACTTAATTACCACTAACCTTACACTTTTTTACAGTTTCTGTGGCAAACCACATGCCAGGAAAATCCATTTTATGATACAGAATTGGATAGAACCTACCAATGTGTGAAAATATGATGTAATGACTGAAAACTGGAGGGTGGGGCTAATTTGTTAACTTTTGGTATAGGGAGCTTACCACTAAATATTTTCCATAGGCGACAATAGTAACTTTTACATGCTCCCACAAAACTACACATACAAAACTTTTCGTACCTTACTCATTTATAGAGCCATCCTAGCTCAACAAGTTGATGAGAAAAAATCCACATGTTGCCCGTTTCCTTTTCAAGTTATGGTCCGCCATGTTTGTTTACATGCAGATTTGCAGTGAATACAAGCCGGCTTTTTATAGGAGAGGTGACAATATAAAATCAGCAACAATTTCTTTGAGCTTGCAGATCTAATTATAAAACACACATCATTTTATTTCCTTATAACTATCCTTTTCTCACATTGAAATGAAACATTGGATATTTATCCAATGGAAGCCTGCCTGGTATTTAGACTGCAACTAAAAGCTCTGTCCCAAAGCGATAAAATCCTGAACCTCCCGTATTTAGTGCAAAGCTACCAATACCAAACCCGTATTGTCTTTATGATCCATCAAAAGCATTGTCAAATAGAAATTTAGATCATATCTAATAATTTAAGCATGCATAATGAATGTTCAGTGGCAAAGAATCTTTGAAAGTTGCGAAAAAGTTATCGCTTTCAGATTCTACAATGAAAGCCGAACAAACCATATTTTGTGAAAAAGCGCAAATTTTACCTCTTTCTGGAATGGAACCCAGACACCGGCTTGCATCAGTGGTTCTTCTCCTATGTCTTTGGAATACTTCAATCCTAAAATGCACTAAATTATGCCTTAATAGCATACCAACTGGTATTTATGGCTGATTTCACACCTATACCCCCTATTTTATGTAAAAATGGCATTTTGAGGATATTTTGATGATAAAACTTTGACAAAAATGAGTATAAATGCCTTAATACCATATGAAACAGTGGATACATATCTGTTCAGATCCTTTAACATGATTTAATCAATTAGAACCAATAATAGATGAGAAAACTTATCGCAATATTGCAGCAGAGACAATTTTGAAGTTTTGCTTTGTCTAGAGACCAAGGCCATAAACCATGTAACCTTACTGTTAAATTCCAGAAGAAGTAGATTCTTTCTCTTGTGTATCCTGTCATACACTTACTGTAAGCTTTTTTCCAAAACAAACCCAATAACAATTGATTAACATGCCTTTAAAGTAACCCCCCCCCCCCCCATGCACAGATCAGAAGCAAAAACTGATCAAATACACCAAGTTAGACTTAATTACCACTAACCTTACACTTTTTTACAGTTTCTGTGGCAAACCACATGCCAGGAAAATCCATTTTATGATACAGAATTGGATAGAACCTACCAATGTGTGAAAATATGATGTAATGACTGAAAACTGGAGGGTGGGGCTAATTTGTTAACTTTTGGTATAGGGAGCTTACCACTAAATATTTTCCATAGGCGACAATAGTAACTTTTACATGCTCCCACAAAACTACACATACAAAACTTTTCGTACCTTACTCATTTATAGAGCCATCCTAGCTCAACAAGTTGATGAGAAAAAATCCACATGTTGCCGTCTCCTTTTCAAGTTATGGTCCGCCATGTTTGTTTACATGCAGATTTGCAGTGAATACAAGCCGGCTTTTTAAAGGAGAGGTGACAATATAAAATCAGCAACAATTTCTTTGAGCTTGCAGATCTAATTATAAAACACACATCATTTTATTTCCTTATAACTATCCTTTTCTCACATTGAAATGAAACATTGGATTTTTAAAACACACATCATTTTATTTCCTTATAACTATCCTTTTCTCACATTGAAATGAAACATTGGATATTTATCCAATGGAAGCCTGCCTGGTATTTAGACTGCAACTAAAAGCTCTGTCCCAAAGTGATAAAATCCAGTACCTCCCGTATTTAGTGCAAAGCTACCATATGTTTTGCGTAGGTAGGTAAGTGGGTGGGTGGGTAGATAGGTTGGTATATTTGGTGGGTGGGAGGTTGGGAGGGTAGGTCGTCTGTCGCTGCGTGGGTAGGTATGTAGATAGGTGTATTAACATGTAGGTAGGGAGGTAGGGAAGTAGGAAATGAGGGAAGTGCGTACGAACGGGCGGACATACACTTATTTCTAACTTCTTATTTATCAGTTGTAATTTCAAACATCTTACTCTTAACTTCTTATTTCTTATAAAGGCTGATACGTAGATAGGTACGAAAGTGTCGGCGGGTAGGTAAATATGTATGTTTTGCGTAGGTAGGTAGATAGGTAGGTAAGTATGTAGGTGGATAGGTGGATAGGTAAGTAGGTATGTAGGTAGGTAGGCAGGCAGGTAGGTTAAAGGGAGGGAGGGAGGTAGGAGGAAGGGAAGAAAGTACGAATGGGCATGCATAAATTTTCTTATTTCTAACATCTTACCTCTTATTTCTCACTCCTAACTTCAAACTTCTAACTTCCATGTTGTAGATAGATAGGTTGGTAGGTAGGTTGTTCACTTGGTAGGTAGGTTGATAGGTAGATAGGTAGGTAGAAGGGAGGTCCGTACGAATGGGCAGAAATACACATGAACTATGGTTAGATCAGTCAAATTTACCCCCCCTCCAGAACTTAAGTTAAATAAAGCAAATTATTCTGATACCGAGGCCCCGTTTTTGGACTAACATTTTTCTATTGTAGATGGGTTTTTATGATAAACGCGATGATTTTGATTTTGAGATTGTAAATTTACCTTTCTTGAATGGCGATGTTCCTCGTGCGGCATCCAATGGCGTATATATTTCGCAATTAATTCGATTTACTAGAGCGTCTGGTCATGTAATTGACTTCAACACTCGTAATAGAATGTTAACTGCTAAACTTCATTTAAACTTCTTTTTAAACTCATTTTTGATTTTTATTCTTAATCAGGGTTATCGGTATCATTAACTACGAAAAGCATTTTCAAAATTTTATAGACGTCATTCCGATTTAATTTCTAAAATCAATGTTTGACTTAAATCTCTTCCTTCTGCAACAAGGTCTATAGGAAACTGAATTTTATGGCGACTTAGTATTTAAATTCAGGAAAATTTATAAATGCAATGTCTTCAGCACCCAATTCGAAAAATCATTCTTCTATATAGAAAGATAGGGTACAACAAAAATGTTAGACGACAGACTGCATGCATGGTAGTTAACCCAATCACGGTTGACAACTTTGTTTCCCTCTTTAATTGCACGCCGGTGGGTCAGGCCTCAGATTCTATGACGGTTCCAGCGTAAAGGCTTACTGAGAATTAGAGAGTATCTAATAATATGTAATGTTGCTTGGTGCCTGAGGCTCTGTCTCTAGTCGGACCCAATCGGAGTCTAACTGTTGGTCTCAGTAGTTTCTTGATGTCGAGTCATCACCGTCGTTCCATCTATTTGGTTGTTTGATTGTTTGTGTTCACGGAGATGTTGCACTGATGATTTAGGAGGCATTTGTCTAAATCGCGACGGGAATAAGGGCGATGACTGTGGCCACGTAAAATCGATTTAAGCCCCCCCCCCCCCACCAGTCGAATTCGTTTCACTGGCCGTTCCAAGGCGGGTCTTCTGTCGCGGTTTATTTTTATTACGGTTTGTCTTTGTGTGTGCATATCGCTTATATTATTTTGTTTTAGATAGCCAGTTTGGCCATTTTGTGGGAAAGTAGCTGTCCATTTGTTTTTCTGCTGTTGGTGTTGGGGTCTAATTGTTTCATTTTTGTGCTTCTTTCCCTTTGGTGTCATTGATGGGAGCTGTGGGTAAATTGTATCGATTCCCGATCATTATCTTCTCTTCTATTTCTTATTTCTAATTTCTAACCTTAGTGGTATGTAGGTAGGTAGGTAGTTAGGTAGGTAGGTATGTGTCGGCGGGTATGTATACAGTATGTTTAATGGGCGGTAGGTAGGTAAGTAACCTTACTACCTACTTAACTACCCTCCTGCGTCACCAACCCACCCACACTACCTACCTATCACCTTCCTACGTACGTACCTACCTACTACTTACCTACCGACCAGCCTTTCTACTTAAACTAACCCATCTAGCTACCTACCTTACTACCTAGCTACCTGCCTACACACAGACCCACCTTTCATGCGTACCCCTACCTTTCTTAGTGCCCAGCCATCCTCCCTTCATACGAACCTACATACCTAGCTAGCTGCCTATCTGTCTACCTACCTACACACTCTTATACGTCTTTGAAGGTTCGAACGGCGTGCCCCTTGCGGCGGAGTTCCTCAGTGATGAAATCAATACGCTCGGTCCGTTTTCGAGACCATTCTACCTGTGCAGACTGTAGCAGTTCGACTGCTTTATCGTGACGCTTTCGCTCTTCGTCGGCGCCCGAGCTCTTCAAAATGGAGAACAAGTAATTCGATCCCGAGAACGCCAGAGCGTTCACCAGGGCACTTCCAACGAGCATAGCAATACTTGCCATTTTATTACTTCATGATATCAGCAGGTATAATCCCCTGTTTAATTAGCATATCTTTCGTAGCCATGGCGGAGCGACGTCAACTATGGCCATGCCCACATCACGGGGTGTGAAGTCTAGCTTCGGGGGGCTACCCCCATCGCCATCTTGCCAAGCCGGGCGTATCCAACAACGATGCCACAGACGACTGCGCTATGGTAGAACGTGTTGACAAGCATTTTACCATCAGTTGCCGGGGTTGTAATGGTTGCTTATTCCATATAGAATGGATCTGGCCTGGACTCTAATTGTTTCACGCTCCGGGGTCCTGTTGCGCAGATAACTTCCTATTCGATTTGTCATTGTTGCTTTACAACATGTTGCTGTTGCACTGCAACAACGACGAAGCAACTTGTCGCCGAGATAGGCTAACTGCAACAGCATTGCCACCCGCAAGACAACCCCCGAAGATCCAAGGGTTTCAGGCTCTTTGTCCTTCTGGCAGATTACCGTGATATTCCTGTCGTTGTTGATCTGAAACAACGGCGGCAACATCGTTAACGGCGCCATCGTTATTCGCGACATGATGTTTTTCTGTGGCTTCCTGAAGCTCCTTGAGCAGTCGTTCTTGCTTGGCCTTTCGAGCAGCGGCGCCGGCACGACCGGCTGCAATCTTTTTCGGGTCTTTAGGCTTCGTCACTCTTTGCGTTACTGGCTGCACCAGTACAGGCTGCGCCAGTGGCGTCGCAACGTCCGCCAGCTGGGTTGCTGTTGATCCTTCCCCGCCATCATCGTATTCTCCGCCATCATTTTATGATGAATCGATAGGGCAGCAATGTTCAAATCTGGCATGCTTGAGAGTGATTAACGTTGCGGTGAGCGGAGCTAACCACGTGCCATAGCGGTGATAGAGTTCGCTGGCAGCGCCTTGAAGTGCGCTACCTAGAAACGGATTGCTTTCAAGATCGCGAATGAGCCCTTGTTGGTCCGGGATCGGGAAGAACCTCCAGACCAGTCCCGCATACAGCCCGAGAGCCGCCTTCGAAATCGTCTTTGGCATGTCTGCCCCTAATCTGGCGGAATAACGGACGTAGAGTCCCTCGACCTCAGAGTCACTCAGCTCCTCGACCTGGTTGACGGTCAAGGCCTTTCCGTGAGCCACAATTCCGTATTTCCTGGCCGACCCTCCTGCTACTGTAGCAGCGAGCCTTTCGCGGTATTCTTGCACCCTGTCATCTTTCCATGGCTCTGCTTGTTGCTCTGCAACTTGTGCCAGTTGTGTGTTTGGCGCCGCCGGGTCGTCAAGCATCTGGTCTATCAGCTCGTCGCAGTCCATTTTTCTTTTTGCAACAATGGCGAACAGGTCTAAAATGGAGTCGCAGGCATGCGCATACATTCGCGGCGAACATCTGGATCACCCGAGAAAGGATACAAAAGACAGCGAAAAATAGCACCATATGCAGGCCAAGTACAGCGATTACGGCCGCTACTGAGCACATCGTTGTTGTTGTCGCAACTGCTTCGCAACGGTAAGCAATATTAATCACGTAATAATTATATAATCAGCGGGTTGATCAGTCTTCAACAGAAGCTTAGCGTGTTTTGTCTCGGCTAGCTGTTGTCGTACCAACTCCCGTCCTCGTGCGGGGACCACGCCATTTTCACGCAAACAGTCTTCAAACGAGTCACGATCCTTGAAATGGAACAAACAGACCCAGCGCGTCTGCTCGCGCAAGTCTTTCAAGACGGAGTTGTACTTCTGCGTGAGGACCCAGACAAACTGCTCCGCGTGGCGGCCCGAGAACGGCAGCTCTGAGAGCATGTCTTTCTTCTTCGTCAAAGCCCTCTTAGCGCTGCACTCGTCTGTGATGTATAGGGTCAGCTCGCGCTGGAACACCCGGTAAAACGCTCGCAAGTAATCGTGAAGGCGCTCACCGGGGTCTAGAACGTAAATCTCAGGGCCCGTCCAGATCCAGGGGCGCTGCTGATACGTCGTGTTGTACCGTATGGTGGGACACAGAACCAATACGTGCTGAAATAACCCCCGGTAGGGGCCTTCGAGCAGATCGAGGATAAAAAACGGTATTTCCGCACCCCGTATGCCCGCTGATTGTCGCCGAATGGGCCGTGTGCGGTAGAAACTCTTTTAACCGTTCCTCCGGAAGATTAATAAACCGCTGATACGAACCGGCCATCTTCGATATTAAGCTGTGCATCCATGATGACGTAGAGGTAGATGTTCAATGCGCCAGCCGCCTCGGCTCTTTTCGTTAGCTGGATGGTCACACCTTCGCTGGCATTCTCCATCTGCCTGCCGGAGCCGTGGAGCCGGTCGTCGTCGCTTGTCCTGAGGTCAAGCCACAGCGCGTACTTGCGGGTCAGGTATTCTGCACGTCTGACGTCGGCTAGGGCCAGGTCTTTTTCGACCGTTGCCACTTCAGGGTATCGCTTCCTGCCGGCTGCGAACAGCTTCCTCGCTTCATCAAACATCTGGAAAGAGCGCGCGCATCCCTTGGCTGAAGAGTTGGTTGGGGATCCCCTCGATAGTGACCTCGACCTTGGCGATTTTCGGGTTATAGAAGGCCTCAGTATCGCGAGCGAAGGGCTGTTGCGCAAGTGCATCCTCAAAAAGCATCATAATGCCCTTCATGATGCGGGCGGGCACGTTCAGATTGATATTCCAGAGGGTGTCGCTGTTGATTTTGCGGGGCCGCAGTACCCGGTCATACAGGATCGAAATGCGGCTTCTGTACTGGTTGTTGATCATTTGGGCCAGCTCTGGCAGGGTGACCATGTCATACTCAGATGTTTCCAATGTCGAAAGAGGCACCTCTGCCTGTGGCCTGGATCGAACCCCGTCCCGACTTTGAGAATGTTGGAACGGGTCTGAGCTTGCGCTCCCAAAATTACCCAAACGTAAGTCCTAATCGAGTCGTTGAGGCCCTCGACGCCCGCTTACGTGAAGCCTTCTGATTTATCGAGAATGAACATCGTCCCCGCCTTTGAAATATCCCGTTTATGGCGTATGGCGTCCTTCGGTTGAAAGATGGGGCCATCGGAACTGTGATCACTGCGGTATATCCCAGAAGGGGTTATAAAGGTACTGAAAGATCCGAGGCCTTGACATCCGTAGTCCAGCTTTTGCCTCCAATCCGTAGAAGGCGAAACGGCGAACTCCTCGCAAAGCCGCTTGTAGGCCCTGGAGTCATATTGGTTATCGAGCCATGAATGGGACTTGTCCCCAGGGAGGGCGACTTTTAGCTCCTCAAGCAGACGTCTCGTCGTATAATAGAAATGAAAGCAATACAGGCTTGCAAGAAGGGGGCTAATCCGCTTGGAGATGGTCCTGGAATGATATACCACATCCAGCGGTTGCGCACCAAACCGCAAATTCAGCTGACACTGCCACCAGCTGAAGGGGTGTGCTGCCAGCTGTCCCACGCCTTGTTTGCCATGGTGACGTCCCCGGTAAGCACAGGGTTTTGATAATCGGTGAAGACGTCCAGGTACTTGATAAAGAAGCGACCTTCCTTATCGTCGACCATTATCGTCGACCCTTATGGATAGGATGGGCGCCTCTGCCGCTGAGTTCTTTTCTTTGAAATGGCTGCCTGTCTGGTAATTTGCCCAGCTATTAAACGTAAATGCCTTTGTATATATGCCCATTTTGTGTTACAACTGTTCAAGTCAATATGTACTTCACCCTCACTCGCGTTCAAAATGGTGTGCCAATCAATCTTGCCAGGACCCTGTCTGCGGGTAAGCTAGAGAATGCTCTCTGCGAGTTGACGTATTATCACTGGTGGTGCAACATATGCATGGCGAAAAAGAACAAAAAGGTCTCAAATAACGAGAGTGGAAAAATAATACATGACGGGTATTATAACGTCTGTGAGTTGAACGAAAAGGTGTTTCAGCGGTTTGGCGCCGAACGCACTCTAGATGGACCATCAGGCCTACTGCAATTAATGGTAAAGCCCGGAAATGCCATTATAATGAATCCCCAGTTAGTCAGGCTCTTAGGCTTTTCCAACGATGTTTTCAGAGTTGATAGGATCTCGGCTAATGACAAAATGGTCCTGTAATGATACACCACTGCAGAGAAGCCACACAAGCTGGCCGTCCATCGTGAGGTCTACTTTCATCTTGCTTAGTTAAGTACTTCAGACAATCTGCATAACGATCGCCCCTCTACACTGCTTAGATCCACCGCCGAACGAGAACGAAAAGTGTGGAGCTGGTAGAACTGAATCAATTCCTGTCTTATTTGAGGGTCACTGATGAGGCCTAATTGATCGAAACTAGCTAGTCTGGCCCAGAAAACATGTACACTTCATATTTTCCAGTTCTGTGGTGGATGGGATTGATACCGCGCTTACTGCGGCTAGCGTAGGGCTCGCTGCTTCTGGAGTCGGGCTCTTGTCAACTATCATCGCGGTGCCTGTCGACCTTGGCCTTCAATCTGGAGCGATTGTTTTGCTGGGTGTTGGCGGAAAATTTATAGGCCGAAGGTTTCAAACAGAAGCCAAAACACGACGAGTTTCGTATCTTGGCTGATAAGTCAAAGCTGGACTCAATCGCAAACCGCATTTCTATCGCGCTGAACGACGATAATATATCTGAAACAGAATTTGCCAGATTCTTTCTGAAATTGACAAGTTCAATCATATGAAAGAAGAAATTCGTAAGCGTCAGAAACAAGGTCGGAGGAGGAAAAAAAGAAGCTATTTTAACGTGCGAGAGACGAGACATTAATGACGGTCCGTACCAAGCTGTTGGAAGAGTTGGACAAAGCTGGTCACAGTGGCACTTCTCAATGAGCATTTCTTGCTCGCGGGCTTAAAAGAGCGCAGGCTGGGTCAGGACCGGCTCTCAGTGAGCTCGTCCAACCTCAATTCCCTTAATTGTTTTCCAGGGTTTGCTCGAAAAGGCTCTTCCTGGTCGAAACATTGAACGTACAAATCACCCCGTTCTCGGTAGCGACCATAAGCCGCGGGACCCGAGTACATGTACCAAACGCCGTATTTTTCATATTCGCGAATCAGGACATCACATTCAGTGTGTAAGAGCCCTTTGATTTTGCCCAAGCTCTGTTCACCAAAGAGGATTTTACCTCCATCCCGCTCATGAGTTTTTGTGTTACCGTAAAATGTCTAAAACACATGCGTCTGACCAGGGTCTTGAGGACGAAACGGGTACAACTGACTGGTTAGGACCGAATGGGCACAACTGGCTGGTTATGGCTTATTACTTCCGGGAGCATACTATGGAATCCTACTCTACTTTTTCAGTTGACCTAATAGTCTGGCAGTTACCTCCCTCGCTCGCTTATAGACTTACCTTTATATATATGTATTCAAACACCTGTTCTCGGTAAAGTAAACCTGTTGCGCTTCGTAGCGCACCAGGTGTAATTTACCTGTCTGATTATAATCTACTCTGTTTTACACTTCACTGATTTTCGATTTTTCCAATACAACTATCTAAATTATCTACATAACTCGCTTTGGGAGTGTGCTAGTGGTCTAAAATGGGCTGGGGGCCCTGGAGGCCCGAATGGGGCTTCTGAGGTGAGAATAAAAAGTCCATTCGCCCTTGGTATGTCGCAGCCAGTAAGGGTGGATTTTTTTTAGGGTGGGTGGGGGGGGGGGGGGCTTAATTTGCCAAAAGGAGGATATGGATGTTTTAGGGTTGAGAGGCTTAATTTGCCAAAAAGATAATATATTTTGGCCCAAATAGGCTGTCAGCCTTAATGGACTGAATGGGCCTTTCATGGCTGAAACCAAAAAGTATGCTCACCCCCCTGCTGCTGATGTTCCTCGTGCGCCATCCTATGGCGTTTATATTTCGCAAGTAATTCGATTTGCCAGAGTGTGTAGTCATGTAACTGACTTCAACACTCGTAATAAATTGTTAATTGCTTAACTTCTTTATCGGGGTTATCGGTACCATAAACTACGCAAAGCCTTCGAGTTTTCCTTTAAACAGCAAAAAGGAGAAACGTTTCAGATGAAAGCTTTCTTGTATACCTTTTAAAAAAAATGTGGATACCCGTCAAGCTCACCTCGGCAAGGCGGTTCTAAGTTTCAGATCAGAAGTAAGGTAAGTAAAGTGTATCCCTGTAAGCCCACTTCTCCCTATAAAAGTTGGGTTTACCTGGGTATTTATTTCGCAGGCTTATTTAACATATATATATTTAAAGTTCCTACAGCTGGTGTCTGGGAATGTGTGGCGGCCGTAAAAAAGTCTCCCTGCCCTACATCATAGTGTAGTTTGAATTTTCTTGTCCTTTGGGATCATTGATTCCATTGTTGAATTTTGAAAATATTTAAGGGTCACTGACGAGGCCTAATTGACCGAAACTAGCTAGTCTGGCCCAGAAAATATGTACACTCCATATTTTCCAGTTCTGTGGTGTATTCCTTGCTTCCAGAGGATTACCATTTCTAGAACATATTTAACATCACTAAAGCTGGTGTCTGGGAATGTATGGCGGCCGTAAAAAGTATCCCTGCCCTACATCATAGTGTAGTTTGTATTTTCTTTCCTTTGGGATCATTGATTCCATTGTTGAATTTTGAAAATATTTAAGGGTCACTGACGAGGCCTAATTGGCCGAAACTAGCTAGTCTGGTCCAGAAAATATGTACACTCCATATTTTCCAGTTCTGTGGTGTATTCCTTGCTTCCAGAGGATTACCCTTTCTAGAACATATTTAACATCACTAAAGCTGGTGTCTGAGAATGTATGGCGGCGGTAAAAAGTCTCCCTGCCCTACATCATAGTGTAGTTTGTATTTTCTTGTCCTTTGGGATCATTGATTCCATTGTTGAATTTTGAAAATATTTGAGGGTCACTGACGAGGCCTAATTGGCCGAAACTAGCTAGTCTGGCCCAGAAAATATGTTCACTCCATATTTTCCAGTTCTGTGGTGTATTCCTTGCTTCCAAAGGATAACCCTTTCTAGAACATTGTTAACGCGATGCATACCAAAACAGCATGATGTGTGGATATGGTTGCACGTTTAAAAGTCGGGCCTCGGTAGCTTAGTCGGATTCGTGTCTGTTTTATACCTGCCGGGGTAGGCAAAATACTTTTCATGAGATTGATCATGAAATCTTTTCTACGGTCATTCTCTCCCTTCCGTCTGTTGTCAGTTTCTGGTGAAAATTCATGTACTGGTTAACGCTTACGTATTAGCCTGCACATGAAAAGTGTGGATAGGTAAACGGACAGGCTCAAAAATGGCCTAAATGGTGTTGACTGGGCGGTTGAAATACCATACAAATAAATTCATGTTTGATTTGTGTGTAAGCATACCCATTTCCGCTGTAACGTAAAAAAAAGTGGACCGTGAAAAAAGGAGACATTTCCGCCACTGCGCATGCGCGTTGCTAAGTGGGCGTTAACCGATTGTTTAAGGCGGGGCTTACACGATAAACAAATCAATAGTCACATTTTCAATCCTCCTTGGATGAACTATTGCCCAGCCTGCCAAAAATATCGTCGTTTCGCTCTCAGCCCCATATTGGCCGGCTGTTGCGTAATAGCTGGGAAGTATACGATATACCATGCAATGAAAGTTTCACCTCTGTGACTGTTACTGACATGTTGCTATTGAACAGCAGCTGTCAATTTCTGGCGTAAGAATGTACAGTGTGCTGGTTAACTGCTAACGTATAAGCCTGTCAATAAAAAGTGTGGATAGGTAAACTGACCGGCTCAAAATGACCTGAATGGTGTTGACTGGGCCGTTAAACTTCACTACAAACAAAGAAAAAAAAATGTTTTTTTTTTTTTATTATTAAAAATCTATATCTCCCTCTGCTTAGTTCAGTATACCACTTCTCTGGGTATTTCTCTAATCCATCTGGGAGAGGAATTATGATTTTTTTACCTCAAAAATTGTGTACAGGTACCAAAAAAAAAAAAAAGTGAAAAGGGTTGAAAAGGTACCAGTCCGTGAAAGCAAAAGATGTGCGTGAAAAGGATAATCCCGAAAAAAATGTACATTGACGTGAAAGAAAAATAGATAAGGCACTACTCCGTGAAAAAGGGGACATCCGTGAAAAAAGTGGACATAAAGAAATACAAAGAAAAGGAATGAAAAAAGAAGATGTGCGTGAAAAGGGTTGAAAAGGAACCTATCCGTGAAAGAAGAAGTTTGGCGTGATAAGGATAATCACGAAGAAAAATGTACACTGACGTGAAAGAAAAATACATAAGGCACCACACCGTGAAAAAGTGGACATGCGTGAAAAAAAGTGGACATAAAGAAATACAAAGAAAAGGAATGAAAAAACATAAAATGTACACTGACGCGAAAGAAAAACAGATAAGGCAACAATCCGTGAAAAAATTGGACATCCGTGAAAAAAGTGGACATAAAGAAATACAAAAAAAACTGAGTGAGTTTTACATACCAGTGTAAAGATGCGCGTGAAAAGGATAATCACGAAAAAAACTGTAGACTGACTTAAAAAAGAAAAAAAGTGAACATACGTAAAAAGTGGACATAGAGAAATGCAAAATATAGGAATGAAAAAAGAAGATGTGCGTGAAAAGGGTTGATAAGGTACCAGTCCGAGAAAGGAGAAGATGCGCGTGAAAAGGATAATCCCGAGAAAAATGTACACTGACGTGAAAGAAAATCAGATAAGGCAACAATCCGTGAAAAAAAAGTGGACATCCTTGAAAAAATAGGACATAAAGAAATACAAAGAAAAGGAATGAAAAAAGAAGATGTGCTTGAAAAGCGTTGAAAAGGTACCAGTCCGTGAAAGCAGAAGATCTGCGTGAAAAGGATAATCACGAAGAAAAATGTACACTGGCGTGAAAGAAAAATAGATAAGGCACCAATCCGTGAAAAAAGTGGACATCCGTGAAAAAAGTGGACATAAAGAAATACAAAGAAAAGAAATGAAAAAAGAAGATGTTCGTGAAAAGTGTTGAAGAGGTACCTGTCCGAGAAAGAAGAAGATGTGTGTGATAAGGATAATCACGAAGAAAAATGTACACTGACGTGAAAGCAAAATAGATAAGGCACCACTCCGTGAAAAAAGTGGACATCCGTGAAAAAAGTGGACATAAAGAAATACAAAGAAAAGGAATGAAAAAACATAAAATGTACACTGACGCGAAAGAAAAACAGATAAGGCAACAATCCGTGAAAAAATGGACATCCGTGAAAAAAGTGGACATAAAGAAATACAAAGAAAAGGAATGAAAAAGAAGATGTGCGTGAAAAGGGCTGAAAAGGTAACAGTCCGAGAAAGAAGAAGATGCGCGTGATAAGGATAATCACGAAGAAAAATGTACACTGACGTGAATGAAAAATAGATAAGGCAACAATCCGTGAAAAAAGTGGACATCCGTGAAAAAAGTGGACATTAAGAAATACAAAGAATAGGAATGAAAAAAAGAAAAATGTACACTGACGTGAATGAAAAACAGATAAGGCAACAATCCGTGAAAAAAGTGGACATGCGTGAAAAAAGTGGACATAAAGAAATGCAAAATAAAGGAATGAAAAAAGATGGATGTGCGTCAAAGGGTTGAAAAGGTACCAGTCCGTGAAAGCAGAAGATTTGCGTAAAAAGGATAATCCCGAAGAAAAATGTACACTGACGTGAAAGAAAAAAACAGTAAAATTCCTGTATTAAGACCACCTTTGGACCAAAGGTGGTCCCTGACCAGAGGACACTAGGGGCAGAAATCACAAAGAAAAAATAAGTGAATCCTTCAAAATAAGCTCTTTAAAAGAGAATTAGTCATCATTTTAGGTGGTCTTAATAGCGGAATTTCACTGTAGATAAGGCACTACTCCGTGAAAAAAATTGGACATCCGTGAAAGAAGTGGACATAAAGAAATACAAAGAAAAGGAATGAAAAACCAAGATGTGCGTGAAAAGGGTTGAAAAGGTACCTGTCAATGAAAGAAGAAGATGTGCAGATAAGGATAATCACGAACAAAAATGTACACTGACGTGAAAGAAATATAGATAAGGCAACAATCCGTGAAAAAATGGACATCTGTGAAAAAAGTGGACATAAAGAAATACAAAGAAAAGGAATGAAAAAAGAAGATGTGCGTGGAAAGGGTTGAAAAGGTACCTGTCCGTGAAAGAAGAAGATGTGCGTGATAAGGATAATCACGAAGAAAAATGTACACTGACGTGAAAGAAAAATAGATAAGGCAACAATCCGTGAAAAAAGTGGACATCCGTGAAAAAAGTGGACATAAAGAAATACAAAGAAAAGGAATGAAAAAATATGTGCGTGAAAAGAGTTTGAAAGGTACCTGTCCGTGAAAGAAGAAGATGTGCGTGATAGGGATAATCCCGAAGAAAAATGTACACTGACGTGAAAGAAAAATAGATAAGGCAACAATCCGTCAAAAAAGTGGACATCTGTGAAAAAAGTGGACATAAAGTAATGAAAGGAAAAGGAAGTAAAAAAGAAGATGTGCGTGAAAAAGGTTGAAAAGGTACCTATCCGTGAAAGAAGAAGATGTGCGTGATAAGGATAATCACGAAGAAAAATGTACACTGACGTGAAAGAAAAACAGATAAGGCAACAATCCGTAAAAAAGTGGACATGCCTGAAAAAAGTGGACATAAAGAAATACAAAATAAAGGAATGAAAAAAGAAGATGTGCGTGAAACGGGTTGAAAAGGTACCAGTCCAAGAAAGAAGGAGATGCGCGTGATAAGAATAATCACGAAGAAAAATTTACGCTGACGTGAAAGAAAAATAGATAAGGCAACAATCCGTGGAAAAAAGGACATCGTGAAAAAAGTGGACATAAAGAAATACAAAGAAAAGGAATGAGTGAGTTTTAGTTTTACGTCCCACCAACAGCTAAGGTCATACGGAGACGGGACCTCGGTTTAAAGACTCATCCGAAAGGCTGGAGAAGCCCGGGATCGATCCTGCGATCCCTGGTTTACAAGGCGAGTAGCGTAACCACTGCACGACGGAGGCTTCTACAAAGAAAAGGAATGAAAAAAGAAGATAAGCGTGAAAAAATCGCCTGGTTTTACTTATACGTAGTGTATAAGGCCTTAGACGAATTGAACATGACAGCGCAGTAAAAGATATGTGGCTCGTAAAAACAATATGTGAAGAAACCTTGGCAACAGGCTGATTTTAGGCTATATACAGTTAATCTGAAATGTCTCGAAGAGGGATAGCGGGTTTACCACGGATAATTCCAAATCGTTCTTAGACCCTTGAGCATTAATCCTATAGCTTCCGTTAGGTTGTCCATGTATAAAGAATAGTTCATTTTTTCTAAAAAGGTATGTTGCGTGTAATAACCAGATTCGCCTAAATGAGTACTCACAGCATTCATTTTACCCTTTTTGTAACAAATGGAATATTCCTCCTTATATATAGCAGGAGTCCATTCTAAATTTAGGGGTGACAGGTTGTGTTTTCTTCAACATTTATTTGGAAGATGGTTGAGCTTTCTACAAACAGTGTAGGCCCCGATCAGATGCCGCGTTCTGATCTGAACCTGCACTGTTTGCCAGGTTACCAGTTTTGGGGTTTCCGTTAACGTAGAGAAGATTGCAAAAATATCCTCCTCTCATCATCATTATGCCTCAAGACCAGGGCCCCCGCCCATCGGGACTTGAAGAAATAGATGAGCTGCATGATGTTTCCACGCAGAGCTGAAACCGGCCGCACACAAGTACTGGTAAACCGATTACAGGTTCTAAGCCTGCCCAAGCAAAGCGGTGCGAGTCGGCCCGCCCTATTGGTTTCATTGGCCGACAGGGCTTGAGATGTCATTTCATCTCAATGTCGGGTAAAAGTCCCACAAAACTGGAAGCAAAGTCTTCAAAATGACCAATACAGTGTTGACGGGGACGTTAAATCTCAAATCAAACAAACAAAGTTATACCTATAATTTAAGTTTACATTGACGGACGGCGATTGACGCCGCTATTTTGAAAGTGGCGCTGCAGTGTCAGAACGTCATGACGTAACATCTTTCGCAACGCACTTAAATAATTGTGCCATTATTTACGTATTCTTGGCCACAAACATTCATCAACTGTCATTTTGGCATCCAAAAGTCGTGATTTCTTAGCCTAAACGGCCCGCGTTTGATGGAGCTCTCGTAACCTCACGCTGCATTCTAACCCTTCCTAGTGCACATCACGATCAGATATTCCTTTACTGATATACGACTAATGTCTCTGTTATAGGTGAGGTGAGTGTTTGAGTAATACGTCCCACCAACAACTAAGGTCATACGGAGACGGGACCTCGGTTTAAAGACTCATCCGAAAATCTGTCTCTGTTATAGGAGATATGTAAACTGTGCATCGGTTTAACCCATAAACGCCTAGAGCCTCTGTTGTGTAGCACATTTTCCATGTGGCCTTGGCGAACATTGGCTAAGGAGCGTCTGATCTAGGTCTGCACTGTTTTCGTAGAGAGTTTGGTATGATATGAATTAATGGGCATCTGATTTGGGTCTTCAATGTTTCCTAGTGTCCTTTATTTTAGATGTTGGGTTAAATGGGTTAACCGACATCTGAGCCGGGTCTCCGAGGATCTGCGCTGTACCCACTTGGCCTTAAATAGAGGTGATGTGCTAATTTGGTTTAAGACTGAATAAACCAGCTCTAGCGGTGATTTGTTGAGTAATATATCACTGTTTAGAGGTCCGTTGTATGGTAGATCACATCACGAGCACGTAACAATAGAGCTGATAACACACTGAAAGTCTGCTAAAATGCTGTTGTTTCCTTCATATTCTCTCAACATTCCGCCACTGTTTGAAGAAATCCCGCCGACATGTTTGACTGTAACGCATGTGTAACGTACTGAAAAGGACGTTACACTGTCTAACGTCAAGGAAAGGATCGATGACGTCGCAAAACATCATAAAACGGCGGCTCTTCACGTCACGCTTTTTCGCCAAGTGATTTATCACGCAATACATCACCGGATTTAACCATTGGCTGTATAAGCGACTAGTGATAGATCACACCGGTTACCGCAGTACAACGAACGCGACAGAGTACAACGAACGCTACAAAAATCATGACGTCACAGCAGTATTTTCGGTAAGAAAAAAGGTTTATTCTAGCCCAAATCCTAATCTTTTTGGGTGGTTTTTTTGTATAGCTGCAGAGTAATGGTATAACCATTTACTGATACAGTTGCAGAGAATTCTGTTCAATATAAACGAAAACACAAACAATTTTCTTTCGTCTAGTGTGTTTTCACCAACCCCAACATACTTCGGTAAATGTTTTTTGACAGTTACACATCTTTTGGGCACATGATTTTGTGATCTATATGTTATTGCGATTTCAGAGCAACCATCGATGCATTTGCTTGAGCCCCAGTTCATTTCAATACCCATTGAATCCGTGGATGGTTCAATGGTTGATTTTGTGTTAGGGTACACCTTACCACGGGTTATGATACACCATAACGCGGTTAGTCAGCACAATTTGGGTATAACAAACACGGATTATATTCTTCATAAATTGAAATATTTGTTTGAATTGGGATTTAACGTCCCCGTAAACACTATTAAGGTCATTTTGGAGACGTTGCTTACAATTCTGTAGGACTTTTAACCGACATTGAGATGAAATGACATCTCAAGCCCTGCCGCACAATGAAATCAGAAGGCTTATATGCATTGGACGATCTAGCTCACACCGCTTTGCTTGGGCAGGCTTAGTCCTTCTAAGCGGTTTACAAGTACATGTACTCGTTTGTGGTCAGAATCAGCTCTGCGTGGAAGCACCATGCAGCCCATTTTATTTCTCAGGCCCAGATGGGCGGGGGCGAAATAAATTGAAATAAATCTCTTTAATCCGCCAGCGAAGGCATAATACATGATGCTGTTTGTAATTCCTAACGATCCATTTTGCTGTTATATACTCTTTAATGCCTGTTTGATTCTCATTATGATCTCCGAACTTATACACGTGCGAATTTAAAGGGTTGGGTAAAAATCTTGGACAAAGGGGACGGGTGAACACATTTATTCTGGCTTTCCAGAACGTTTTAACACATCCCCCACTTATGAACAACTGAAACCCAACTTATTTAGTTTCGGCATTGTTTGGGAGGGGAGACTCTTGAATTTATAGATTCCTTTCTTTGCTACTGAAAAAAGTAATTTTTTATGCCACCCCCCCCCCCCCCACCCCCGTGAATCTTTGATTCGGGGGTGGGGGGGGGGGAAGGGGAGAATATAGTATTTACCCATTCTGACCAAGGGCCATAACTCTGTTTCATTTTTGGCTAAATTATCTCCCCTTGAAATTTTGCAAAAACTCAGAAATAGGCTCCCACGGGAGGTATTGGTCACCTATAGTTTCAGCTCTTGTTGTAAATGATATGGACCCAATATGAGTTAATGTCGAGTATAAGGAGTGTGTTCCAGTTTTGTCACGGTCCCGAATGGGACTGTTCTTAGTCCTCTGTTATACTCCCTGTATATTAATCATTTTTCCACCGACATTGACTCAAAAATAAGACTGTTCGCAGACGACTGGGTATACTGCCGGGAAATTAGCGTTACAGGGGACTAACGTAAACTTCGGAACCAAATGGATAGACTAGGATGTTGGGCATGAAAATGTGGCATGACATCATGCGAACAAGTTCGTGAAATGAACACCCCTTACTTTATACAGAGAAAACTGTGATTTAAGGGGATATACATACTTTTTTATTATATCTGCTATAAGACATAGATTGTGGGTACACGTTAGAATCGCCTCCTTGCAGTATAAATAAGAAACATATCACGGACTTTCATAAGAGAAGTAGCCATTTAGGAGATGTGAAAAATACACTATGTCGCACGGGTGTGTTACCGGAGTGAGTTTTCAGGCCGTTTAATGCAATACATTATGCGTAGCATTTTTGTCACCTGTTAAACAATGTCAGTAAAAATGTTATTAATGTCCACGAAGAACAAAACTGGACCGAAAACGGCACCTTGTGAGACACCAGACAAAACTTGAGCCCAATCCTAAGTTTCACTGTAAGGTTCGGCAATAGTATACATGGTGTTGTGGTCATCTGGATGACTAGCATCGCTAAACTCAAACTCAGCCATAATGTATCTTTCTGAAATAAAGAATATAAGACGCTTACTTGGGTATTCTTACGACATGAATGCCGTAACAATGGAAAGAAGCATAGTTGTAAAAAAGGGGAAAATCGCTTAATGTGAGATTCGAGCCTGGGACAATCGGGTAAAATCAACTGCTCTAAGCACTAAGCCAAAGAGTCAACTGACTTACTCAGTTGTCTTCCGCATAATCAACCAAGGCAGGTATAATGTAGGTTAGGTGCTGCGGGCCGTAACACCTCACCCCTTTTCTTCAAATCCGTATGTTGACGCGAGGTCATTTTTGCGAAGAAAGTCAAATCCCGGGCGAGCCACCATCTTCCGACATGACAGCCATAATGAAGGAATGGAGCATAGCTGAAAAAAAAATCGACTCTGTGCGAAAGAGTCGTATCAATGACGCAGTTGTCATTGGTTATAAACCTGTAGGCCAAGGAAGATAATTCAGGATTAGAAGTTGTGGGTCGTAACAGTATCAGGGGCGTAGCTGGAAGAAAATCATTTGTACGCAAACCAAAGAAAATACTAAAAATAATAACTCCGTTTACCAAATGGGGACCACTCTTACAGGAAAGAACTTGCTCCCATCAGGGAGCAAATTCTTTCCTGTAAGTGCGGTCCCCTTGGCAGAGGAGGAAACTATGCTAGCTAATAAATAGTGTTGCGTATATCCTAGACAAATACTGTTTTTCTTCTTCTTCTTTTTCTTCTTCTTCTTCTTCTTCTTCTCGTTCTTCATCATCATCATCATCATCATCATCATTATCATCATCATCATCATCATTATTTTCTTCTTCTTTTTCGTCTTACTTCTTCTCTCTGCTTCGTTTTTTTTTCTTCCTCTTCTTATTTTTTCTACTTTTTTTTTTCTTCTTTTTCATTTTCTTCTTCTCCTTCATTTTCTTCTTCTTTTTCTTCTTTTTTCTTTTTCTTCTTATTTTTCTTCTTCTTCTCCTTCCTCTTCTTTTTCGTCTTTTTCTTCTACGTCTAGTTTTTACGTTTGTAATGTGTACGCAAGTGCGTATCTGCGTACAGGTAGCTACGCCCCTGAGTATCATGGACAAACTTTCCTATCTATCCCTCACACTGATTTCTTTGGCTGGCTTGTTTCTTCGTTTGGTTAGGAGTTTAACAGCCCAGCAAGCACTATTTAGGTCACATCGAGCCAGTTAGTTTAGCTTGAAGGCTTATAAAACCAGCACAGTGCATATTCTTACGCCAGAGTTTGACAACCACCCTTCTTGAGTCGGAGAAAGTGAGGGAATAACCGTGTGTGTATTTTGAGTTATTCGTCTCAGCAACCCGCTAAGGTCATACAGAGAGGGGGCCTCATTTAACGACTCGCCAGAAAGTTTGGAGAAGCCAAAAATCGAACCCAGGTGAGTTAAACAGAATGATTACCAAAGAGAACATTTCATGGCACACCCATTTCATATTCTTTTTCTTGCATTACTTAAATCTTATAACATAGATTTTGAATATGCGGTCACTTCGACTGCTAACGTCCATTGTGACGTTTAGGGACGTCGCATTACGGGCAGCGTACACGACTTTCCATACAAATAGCGCACATCACAAACCCTTTGAGTTAAACACCTCAGAATTCTCGACTTCAATGCCAGCCCTTCGTAGAAAACCCGGGTAGGATAAAAGTTTCTATCCCAGGGTAATATCTAGGATTTCCTCGTCTGGTGTGCAAGAACTTGTAAAACGGGGCTAGTCTTTCGTTGCTCGCAGAATTTTATCGCTTTCAGCGATCAGACTATGTATACGTGCATGCGCAACTTCTGTACTAACAAATTATTTTGCAGATTCTTGTGGTTGCCCTGTAAGTGTTGTCTCATTGAAGTTGGTTTTGCTCTGTATAGCTCATTGTTGGCTATTTGAACCGTCCCTCTGTATTTGTATATTGTGTACATGTTCATGTACAAGTTATTCTTGGGCCCCATCCACCGCTGATTGTGGAAATAAATGGACTGCATGATGCTTCCACACAGTGCTGAATCCCGTCGCACAGGACTACTGATTAACCACTTAGGTCATAGTTTTTCCAGGCAATGTGGTGCGAGTCCGACCGTTCCTTCATATACATGTGAACCCTATTATTCTCCTTGGGCGGTAAATTTGAGATGTCGTTAAATCTCAAATACGGGTAAAAAACTTGCAAAATTGGAAACAATTCCAAAATGACCTTAATAGTGTCGACGGGGACGTTAAAGCTCAGTTCAAACAAACAACAGGTTATTTTGTGACATTTTTTGATGGATTATAGCGACTGTTTATTGTGCATCTGTTGTAAAATGTTGTCTCCATGTCATAAACACACCTTACAACCCAAAACACTCTTTGTTTTAGGAATGGCCAAGCGCATACCGTGTATATTGTAAATTTTCAAATAAAGGGCAAATATGTATCGTTCCTCTTGGCTGTTTCCTGAAAAATGGCGCTTATAATGGGTAAAAACGTCCAGATTCGGTTTTTCATATCCGTGTTTGTTGTTCCATTTGTTCCGTGTTTAGTGTACTCAGACTCAACACATGATCCGTGGTAAGGTGTACTCGTGTTTCAAGGTAGTGAGCCAAGAAAAATCGGTACGATTCTTGTTCTAAATGTTTTTATGAATTATTAAAAATAGTATACTTACTTCGATGCCTAGATGCATGAAAAACCAAAGAATGCTCGTGTATATGCCATTTATTTCTGATTGATAGACCCTTAAAACTTGAAGTTTTGTTTTTCTACCTATTTTGTCCTAATTTATGGCTTTGATTTCCCTTCTCTGACCGTGTCATAACTTAAAATTTGGACAAAACAACAAAAACACAATCTGTTGTCATCGCAAAACCAACAGAAAAACGTAAATCGTGATATGTTCGACAAAATAAGGGAAACATTGAACTCGCACGTCTCCTGTCAAAAAAAAAAAAAAATAATAATAATAAGGTAGCGTTTGTTGTACTCAGTCGCGTCACGTTGTACCGCGGTAACCGGTGTGTAGATAAGCTCTAGCTGTTATTTGTTGAGTAATAAATCACAGTTTGGAGGTCCGTATCACGAGCGCGTAGCGCGCGTGATTTGTCTACTTACAACTGACCGACAAACTGTGATTTATTACCGAAATCACAAACTGTGATTTATTACCCACTGGCTAGAGCTGATTTATTTCGATTCTAGCACGCTGAAACTCTTAAATAATATTGTTGTTTCATTCAAATTCTCACAAATTTTCACCATTGTTAAAAGAAATCGACTGTAACACATGCATTTATGTCCTTTTGAAACGTTGTCGGTGCTAGACAGTGACGTTACACCGTCTAACCGTCTAGGTATGACACCATAAATTTGCAGCTTTTAATGACGTCACTCGGCACGCTCTTCGTTACAACCGTAATTTGTTGCATAATAAAACACAGATCTTTCCCATTGCCAATGTAAAAATACGGGGCATCATCTGGTCTGCACTGTTTGCCTATGTCATTTAACAGATATGCTGCGCTTAATTGGGTTACAGAACATCTGAGCTATGTCTGCACTGTTTGCCTACTGTCCTAAGAGACACTAAGCTTATATGGGTTGTGTATGTGTTTGAGTATTACGTCCTAACAACAGCTAAGGTCATAAAGATACGGGACCTCGGTTTAATATCCGCAAGTGTGGAGAAGCCCGAGATGGAACCAACTAATCCTGGTCAATGAGGCGAGTAGTATAACCATTTCAAGACTAAGGCAAATAATGCAGACCGAGATCAGGCATTGCTTAACCAGCGTTAGCCTTTCGTTTCTACTTTAGGACTAAGGCAAATGGCACAGACCTAGGTCAGACGCCGCTTTAACGTCTTACGCTAAGCGTTTCTTTTAGGACTGGCAAACAGTGCAGACCCAGGTCAGACGCCGATTAAACCGTATTAGCCTGGCATATCAAATTTAGACCATAGACTAACAGTTCCGATGCCGCAAAATATGTTGTTTGATCGGGTGCTTCACTTTTTACTCACGGCAGTTTCGATCAATTATAGTTTTTTTCAGGTTTTGGTTCTACGTCCCTTTCAAGAATATTTCCCTTATATCGAGCCGATCGTTAATCAAGGGTGGGCGAAAATGTGAGGTAACCGTAGGAAAACCATCTGACCTTCAGTTGCAGAACTTTGCATCTCAAATGTGACCCGAGAAGTGCTCCAAACACTAATGCTCTTATCCAATAGTCCAGTTGATTCATTTGAGTTAACTGTAATAATTTTGTCGTGACAGAGGGCAGAAGAACAATACGACCTTATGATCGTCTTTTGAGATATATTGATAATATAATGTTATTAATCAAGTAATTTCGTAATGGCCCAGGTACAGGTCCGAGGTCTGCTGCTAATGCAGATGACCGAGGACCTGTAACTGGGTCAATGCGAAATTCCTTGATCAATGACAATTTTATTAATTGACACAGCTAAAAAATCATGATTATTGATTTGTTGACCTAACTTGACCTCAGTTAATATTGGTTGACCTGGTGTTAATACGGATGACCTCGGATCAATACAGGATAGTCAATTAATAATACTTTGTATAGCTGTTCACGAGGTGAAGAGGCCTCCGCCCATAGGGGCTTGAAGAAATATATGGGCTGCATGATGCTTCCACGCAGAGCTGAATCCGGCCCGCACACTAGAACTTGTAAACCGCTTAGAGGATCTAAGCATGTCCAGGAACCGCGGTGCGAGGCGGACCGTCCATGCTAATAAAAAACCCTTTTGGCTTGAGATGTCATTTCATGTAGGTGTCGGGTAAAAGTCCCACAAAATTGGAAGCAACGTCTCCAAAATGACCTTTACAGTGTTGACGGGGACGTTAAAACTCAAATCAACCAAACAACACGAGGTGAAGATTTATGCCCCGCCCATCGGGGCTTGGAGAAATAGATTGGGTTCATCATGCTTGCACGCATAGCTGAAACCGACCGCACAGGACTTCTGGTAAACCGCTAAGAGGATCTAAGCCTGACTACGCGAAGAATTGTGAATCTGAACGTCACCTACATGTAAACCCTTCTGGCTTGTTCAGGCGGCAGGGCTTGAGAAGTCATTTCATCTCAATGTTGGGTAAAAGTCCCACAAAATTGAAGCCGCCTCTCCAAAATAACCTAAAGTATGTTAGGAGTAAAAATGAGACAAATATCAAAAATTTTCATGGAAAAAGAAATAAAATGCAAAATGTTGCACGGGTGTATCATCGTAATTTGAGAATATTGATGGGTCGTTGTACAGTTGTACAGAAAAGGTTAAGAAGGTGTGTAATGAACAAGAGCCGCAACTCTGGGTGCCATGGTATTTTAGTTCCCCCCCCCCTGACAATTTCACATGGTACTTGGTTTAGTTTTACATGAGGTTTAGGAGGTGTGTTATAAGCAAGGTCTACAACTCTGGATCACCTATAGTGTACATAAAGTTAAAGACGCCATGGGCAAGAACCACAAATCTGGATGCTATAACATTTTTGTTATCTCTCCTCTCAGTAAAATCTCGGTATCACCCGTAGACCGGTAATATATGTAACTGATATTAGCAGCAGTATAGGTGTATTATTTGCTGCATGTGTAAAATCTTTTGAATGCTATATTGGCTTTAGGTCGTAGGATGGCTATTTTATCTGTTAAGGATGTCGGTTTATGTCGGTTTTAGTCATATTAATACCATATTTTAGTAGCTCTCTATACGTATATACAAAGACATCGCGTATTTAAAAACCGAGGGAGGTTGAATATCTGAGAAAGAAACGAGTGTGCTTGCGCAAGAGTTTTTTTTTTCGGCGTAGCTGTATAAGCTGGCTTTTGACCTACTTATTGATATTGGTCTCGATTGAACAAATTGTAATTTGCGATTGGTTAAAAATGTGTAAACATCTGCAAAAAAGTAGCGGTGAGTATAGCGTTTACCGATGTATGACAAATATATTTGTGACTGATTAATCACTTAAGGATTTATCTATTTAAAGTTGTACAGTACGGCAATTTATCTATTTAAAGTTGTACAGTACGGCAATGCAGATCTTAAACAATGGAAAAATATCCATTATCTAATAAAATAGTTGCAATGAAGTAAATCATTATAGACACGCTTTTAATTGTGTACAGTATACTAGACTGGGGTAGGGACTAGGCTATTCCACTCCGGTCTAACCTCACGTTGTGTTTTAGTTATTGTACATTGACAGACAGCCTTCTTTGAACAACCAAGTTTCATATCACTGGACTTGAGTTGAGACCTGATGGTAAAAAGGGGTTGAAAATAAAAAACACTGACAGTATTTAAAATCTCTACAATATATTAACCAAACACATTGTTGTTGTTTCCAGTTTCCCCGTCCCAGGGAACGAATCCATTCTGGCACTACACCGTAGCCGTTCGGTTGTATCCCCATTCCACGTTGCCGGTGAATAGGGAGACCATCGCTCGGCTACATCCCACCAAACACATTTAAAATTACAGTATATAATATACTTCTCTGTCACCAGCCACACGTTCAGACACTAGTTTCAAATTTTATTAATTTTAAACCAAACGGGTCAGTAACCGCTATACATGTAAGCTATATAAGATAACTAAATACTGAATTTAACATATCATTGCAGCATTTTATTGCAATTAATTTATAATCAACCATGTTTTCATAGATAAAAAAAAAAATGTACGTTTAACAAAGGTTTCTTACAAGGGAAAAAACTACATAAACCCAATGTACGCAGTAATTTTTACAAGTTATAGCTTTCTAAATACAATACCCGTTTCAAGTTAAACTTCTCTTCTCTCAACTGTGGTAAAATTGCATGGTCTTAATTTTATAAATAAACAGAAACTAACTGCCTTATGCTCGGTAGAAATATTGGCAACATAAATAATATTGTTTGTTTGTATGGGAGTTTAACGGCCCAGTCAACACTATTTAGGTCAATTTTGAGCCGGTCAATTTACATATCCACACTTTTCCTGGGAAGGCTTATACGTAAGCGGATAACCAACACAGTGCATATTCTTTCGCCAGAAATTGACAACTGCCCTTCTTGAATCAGCGGAAGGGGGAGAACGACCGTAGAAAATATTTCATGATCAATCTCCACGAAGGAATGTTGTCGACCCCAGCAGGTACCGAAACCTCGTCCTCCCGATCACCAGTCAGGCGTGCATCCGAATTAGCTACCGTGGGCGGGGAATAAAATTGTTCATTCCTAACAAGGAAAGAGATTGATTGATTGTTTTGTGTTAAACGACACTTCAATTCTTATGGGCCATTTTATGCCTTGCCCCAAAGAGTGGGAGAAAAGAGACAAAAGAGATAGTAGAGGTGATTAAAGCGAGGGACAGTGAAGAATGAGGAAAATGAATGGACGTGTAGAGACAAAAGAAAACACATCATTCCCCCACCCTCTAAGTTTACCTGCTGCAAGAACAGCAGGCATTTTCCAACTGTAAGTCAACATCGGGCTTGAAGAAATAGATGGGTTGCATGATACTTCCACGCAGAGCAGAAATCCGACCGCACACGAGTACTGGTAAACCGTTTGAAGGATCTAAGCTTGCCCAGGTAAAGCGGTGCGAGTCGGACCATCCATGCTTATAAACCCTATTGGTTTCACTGGACGGCAGGGCTTGAGATGTCATTTCATCTCAATGTCGAGTTAAAGTCCCACAAAATTGGAAGCAACATCTCCAAAATGACATACACAGTGTTGACGGGAACGTTAAACCTCAAATCAAACAAACCAAAACAAACAACTGTAAGTTAGAAGCCCCAGTAACTGCAACACCTTTCCCATTACCCAACAACCCAAATAGGTTTGTTTTTAATAAATTGGAATCCAGATGTTTTCGTGCTTCAAGTCTGCCTACAATATAATTTTCCACCCTTTACATTACACATCCTCTACATAATCTTATAAAAGAAAAACTTAATGATTTAATTGAATGGACATTTCATGGGGAAGTTTCCCTCTATCTTGCATGTAATGTAAGAAATGCTTTGTTCACTTCATAAGAGCATAAAATTAGAAAGGATAACCCTTTTATAGAACATATTTAACGTCACTACAGCTGGTGTCTGGGAATGTGTGGCGGCCGTAAAAAGTCTCCCTGCCCTACATCATAGTGTAGTTTATATTTTCTTGTCCTTTGGGATCATTGATTCCATTGTGGGATTTTGAAAATATTTGAGGGTCACTGATGAGGCCTTATTGGCCAAAACTAGCTAGTCTGGCCCAGAACGCATGTACACTTCATATTTTGCGGTTCTATGGTTTATTTTGTTTGGCCCAAGGGTCGTTTCGCCGGGTCGTTTCGCCCTGAGTCGTTTCGCCCTGATTTTTGGGGTGGGTCGTTTCGCCCTTACCTGGTGAGTCGTTTCGCCCAAGAAAATATAAACTACACTATGATGTAGGGCAGGGAGACTTTTTACGGCTTTTTACGGACAGATGGATCGTGGGTCGTTTCGCCGCATATTTTAAGGGAGTGACAAACGGAATGGATGAGTAAATGGACAGATGGATGAATAAATAAATGAATAAATGGGTGAATGGAGTTGTGCGTTGGTAGATGGACGGACGTACGGATGAACGGACGGCATTTTAATATACGGAGATAGATGTTAATGAATGAATGTAGAGTATTGGTAGCTGGACAAACGGAAATGAATGAATGAATAAATGAATGAATGAATGAATGGATGAATGAATGAATGAATGAATGAATGGATGGATGGATGGATGGATGGATGAATGAATGAATGAAGTGGTGCTTGTGTAGATGGACGGACCGTTTCTAACGAGCACCTGAGCAGAAATATGAAAAATATAAGAATCTTTGATCAGAACATTTTTTTTATTTGGTGGTAGAATTTTCCAGTATTTGAATAAGCATGTTTTCGTAATGCAAACTATAGTAGTTGGGGTATTGAGCGAGTCTGGACCACCCTAAAAAATTTTTTAGCTTCCCCCCACTATAAAAAAATTTTATCTCCTTCCAAGACACTTAAAAACTTTTTTTTTCTTCGTACCCCCTAAAAAAAACACCTCTGGGTCCCCCGAAAAAAACACACCTCGAGAAAACAAAAACACACCTCGAGAAAAAAAACAACCACCTATAGCACACCCTAAAATTTTTTTCTTCATACTCCAAGTACCCCCCTACTAAAAAAACACACCTCGAGAAATAAAAAAAAAAAAACCTACCAGAGTGACCTCGGAAAATTATAAAAATGTAAAAAAGTGAAAATGTAAAAAAGTGAAAATGTAAAAATCTGAAAATGAAAAAAAAACACCCCCTTTAGGGGCCCCTCGAAAAATACTTAAAACTCAGTAATCTGTAATTCTTGTTCGTAAAAACTACCTTTGATTTCTTCGTCTTTTAAATCATTTATTTTATAAGTAACAGGATCTGTATTTAAAACTTCTTCAATTACAAATATTTCTCTAGTCCAACGAGTAGTATAACCCTTTTCAAATTTACCTTTCTTTTTTGCTATTCTTACTCTATCCCCAACTTTGAATTTAGGTTTTTTAATTTTCTCATCATTTTCTGGATATAAATTTTTATACACTGTTAATTCATTTTCTACTTTACTCGCTTCAACAGGTGTCATTTTAATAGAAGAATATACTGTATTGTTATAATGTTCAACTAATTCATCTAATATATCATAATATTTAGTAGTTTCATTTGCAGTAAAATATTTATACATATGTTGTTTCATAGTGCCTATCCATCGTTCTACTACACTAGATTTTTCTTCATTCTCAGTTGAATATAACTTTATATTATTATCTTTTAACAATTCTTTTACTTGTCGATTATAAAATTCAGAACCTTTATCTGACCAAATATACATCGGTTTCCTTTCTTTAAATAATGTTTTAAATGCTTCACTTACTGTTACTCCTGTTTTATTTTTCATTGGAATTAACCAACCATATTTACTAAAAACATCTATAACTGCTAATAAATATTTATAGTGTTTATTTTGCTTTGAATATTGTTGCATATCTGCCAAATCAACTGCCCATGTTTGATCTATTGAATCAACATAAACACGTCTTTTAGGAAAAGATTTTATAACTCTACGATGTAATTCATCTGCTAATTTATTTGTTATTTTGGATATAAATCTATTTTTATTAGATCCACACTCAGAACATATACCTTTTAACATTTGTCTATTATTGGCTGTTGTTACTTGTTTCACTGAATCATTTTCAGTATGCTTTTTACAACGTAAACAATATATTTTTGGATGCTCCATTTTAATTATATTAAAAATTGATTCTTAAAAAATGAGTGAAGGAAAAGTTTGTAACACATGTCATCAATTTAAGTTCTTAAATTTATTTGCAAAAGAGAAAACGTGCCCAGATGGACATAGAGGAAAATGTAAAGATTGTGACAGAGAACGAAAACGATTACATTATCAAAATAATAAAGAAAAATATAAAATAGCATATCAAAAATTTTTACTTAGAAATCCTAATTATGTAAATGAATATAAAACGAGATAATTAAAATTGTCCCTAAGAAAATGGCAAGTAAAAAATCCAGAGTATTTAAAAATGTTATTAATGAGACTATTATTGATGACATAGAAGAAGATGATATAACTAAATATATTAATAAATTAAAAGATAAAATTAAAATACAATCATTTCCCATTAAAGTGAAGATAATAATTACTTCTGAATTTAGTACCCCATTAGCATTTGATATAATAGAAAGTCATTACTCTCATCCTGTTGAAGTTATTCAATCAAATAATAATATTAATAGTTTTTATAATAAATTAAAAGATAAATTTGAAGCATGGATTGATGAGTATCAAGAAAGAGGTTCTGGTTTTGTTTTTAGAAATATTAAAAGTGTACAAGTAAAGACATATAAATATAATTATCAGAAAGCTTCATCTTATATACCTTTAGAGTTTAAATCAAGTAATATTATCAATGTTAAAAACACAAAAGATAACAAATGTTTCTTGTGGTCAATATTAGCAAAACTATATCCTGCAGATAATCACAAAGATAGAGTAACAAAATATAAACCTTATGAAAATGAAATTAATATGAATAACATTGAATATCCTGTTTTAATAAAAGATATCCCAAAAGTAGAAAAACAAAATAATTTAAATATAAATGTTTTTGCATTAGAAAACCAAACAAACAAACAATCTTTATACCCAGTTTATATTTCAAATATAAAAAGTGAAAATATAATTGATCTTTTATATATAGAAGAAAATGAAAATACACATTACTGTTTAATCAAAGATCTTGATAGTTTTCTATGTGATAAAAATAGGCATAAACAACATACATGTAGAAACTGTTTACAAGGTTTTCAAAGACTAGAAACATTAGAAAAACATAAAGAGATATGTTTAGATCATGATTATTGTAAAGTTAATATGCCAAAGAAAGATAATATTCTTAAGTTTAAAAATCATCATTTTAAAAATAGATTGCCGTTTGTTATCTATTCTGATTTTGAATCAAATAATATCCCTTTACAAACCTCTCAACCTAACCCAAATAAATCATATGTTTATCCAATCAGAAAACAAACAGTTAATAGTTATGGTATTTATGTTCAGTCTGACTATCCAGAAATTTATAAACCACAATACTTTTCTTATGTTGGTGATGATGCAGCAGAAAAATATGTAGAAAAAGTAATAAAAATTTTTAATAAAATAACTTATAAAATTTACCGTAATGAAAAGAAACAACCAATTTTAAGTAAACAACAAGAAAAAGAATTTCAAGAGTCAACAGAATGTTATATATGTGGAAATGAATTTGAAACAGAAAACAAAGTAAGAGAACATAATCATCTTTCTGGTAAATATAGAGGAGCAGCTTGTCAATCATGTAATACAAAAGAAGGTAAAACAACAAAGCTAATACCTGTTTTCTTTCATAATGGTTCAAATTATGATTTCCACTTTTTAATAGAGGAGCTAATGAAATATGAAGATGATTATAACAAAGTAAAACTTCTATCCAAAAATTCAGAAAATTATATTTCTATAGATTTTGGTTCATATTATAAAAAACTAAGATTTCTAGATTCATTTAGATTCCTTACAAAGGGTTTAGCTGATGTAGCAAAATCATTAGAAGAATTTCCTATCTTAGAAAAAGAATTTGAAAGTCATAGTGTTGATTATAATATATTAAATAGAAACAAAATAGAATTTATAGAAACTAATAAAGAATTAAATGATTTACACAGAAAGGTAATAAGAAGTATCAGGTAAAGAAAAATAAAATAAAACTTGATAAATTTTTTCTATTAAAACAAAAAGGCTTTTATCCTTATGAATATATAGATTCAATTGAAAGATTAAAAGAAACAATACTACCACCTAAAAGTGCATTCTATTCAACTTTAAAACAAAACGATATCTCAGATGAAGATTATAAATATGTACAAGATGTTTGGAAAGCTTATAATTGTAAAACATTAGAAGATTATCATAATCTTTATTTAAAAACAGATGTTTTAATTCTAGCAGATGCTTTTGAACATTTTAGAGACATCTTTTTAAAGCATCATGAAATAGATCCGTGTTATTGTTACTCTGCACCAGGATTATCTTGGCAATGTGGATTAAAACATACAGGAGTGGAATTAGAATTATTAACAGACTATGAAATGTTATTAATGATGGAAAATGGTATTAGAGGAGGATTTTCTGGTGTTCTTGGTCCTAGACATGTTAAGGCTTATAATAAATATACACCCAACTATAGTGATGGAGATATTAGAATAATAGACAAAAATGAAATGAAACAATGTTTTGAAGACTTAAAAAATGGTAAAAATTTAAATGATTTTCTAACAGAAAAATATTTATTATATCTTGATGCAAATAATTTATATGGTTGGGCAATGTCACAGAAACTACCAACTAAAGATTTCAAATGGGAAAGTAATCCAGACTATTATTTACATATTCCAAAAGGAAGGGGTTGTATAATAGAATGTGATTTAGAATATCCCAATAATTGCAAGTTTAAAACAATGAAATATCCATTAGCTCCTGAGAAAATGAAAATAAATGAAAATGATTTATCAAATTACCAGAGAAACTTATTAGGAGATAAGCCATTAGGTAAAGAAGAAAAACTATTATTAACATTATATGATAAAAAGAAATATGTTATTCATTATAGTATTCTAAAAGAATATATTAAACTTGGAATGAAAGTAAAAAAAGTATACAGGACAATATCATTTGAAGAAAGCGATTGGTTATATAAGTACATTGATTTTAACACCAAACAAAGAAAAAACTCAAAATCTAATTTTGAAAAAGACCTCTGGAAATTAATGAATAATAGTTTCTATGGAAAAACATTAGAAAACATAAGAGGAAGAAGTGAAATTAAATTAACAACTAGTAAAAAAGAAGTAAAGAAATATATTAGCAAACCTAATTTTAAAGATTCAATAATTTTCAATAAAAACTTTGTTGCAATTGTGAATAATGTTACTTCTGTTAAATTTGATAAACCTATTTATTTAGGACAAGTTGTATTAGATTACAGTAAATTATTAATGTATCAATTTTATTATAATACAGTTAATGAATTATGGCCAAAAAATGAATTAGTTGCATCAGACTCCGTTTCTGGTGATACTCCAATTATTTTAAGATATAAAAATAAAGTATTTATTGAAAAAATAGAAAACATTACTGATGAATATGAATACTCAAATAATAAATTTTATCATCAACTAAAAGATATTGATATTGAAGTTTGGACTAGTAAAGGATTTGATAAAATAAAAACTATCATTAAACATGAAACAGAAAAAGAAATGTTTAGAGTTGTTACACCATTAGGATTTGTTGATGTAACAGAAGATCATTCTTTAATAAAAGATAATAATGAAATTATTAAACCTAAAGATTTATCGTTAAATACTAATCTTTTATTCAATGATTATTATAAAATTTCTTATAATCCTCCTTTAAAAGAAGACTTCTTAAAATAAGAACCGTCAACTTTAGAAGAAAAAAGAGCTTTTATTGAAGGTTTCTTTTTAGCTGATGGAACTAGTGGAATTTATCAAACTAAAGGGGGAGTAAAATATTCTTGGAATCTAAATAACCAAGATCTAAATCTTTTAAATAAATGTTTAGAATACTGTAAGGAATTATATCCAACTGATTTTAAAATAATAGATTGTATGAATTCATCTAAAGTATATAGAATTATTCCAAAAGGAAATCATAAGTTAATGGCAATTAAATTTAAAAAATTTTATACTGATAAGAAAGAGAAATACATCCCTTATAAAATTCTTAATAATGATTACAATTATAAACTATTCTTTTTCAGAGGATTTTATCAAGGAGATGGTTATAAAAAAGGAAAAAATTGTCAATTCTGTTTTTCACAAAAATCTAAAATTACATTCTCATGTTTACATTATCTTATAACTTCTCTAGGATATAACAGTAATATCAATACTAGAGAAGATAAACCAAATGTGTTTTATTTAAATATAACGAAAAAAGATCAACATGCTAACGTAAAAAAGATAATACCATTAGGTAAACAAAAAAGGGTGGTTTATGATTTATCTACAGCAACTGAAAATTTTAATTGTGGATTTCCTTTGATCGTCCATAATACGGATAGTATATTCTTATCAATTAAACATAAAGACATCTACGAAGATATTAAATTAAATATTGTGATAAAGTCTTTGAAAGATCAGGAAGAAATCTGTTTTGGTCTATAAAAAATTCGAATGAGGTTTTAAATAAATTGAAATCCAGACATTTTCGTGCTTCTAGTCTGTCTACTTACGATTTTTCCACTCTTTACACTACACTTCCTCATAATCTTATAAAAGAAAAGCTTAATGATTTAATTGAATGGGCTTTTCACAGAGAAGATTCTCTCTATCTTGCATGTAATGTCAGAAATGCATTTTTCACTTCTAAAGAGCATAAGAATTATACACTTTGGTCATGTCAGAAAGTGTGTGATGCCCTCACCTTTCTACTTGACAATATTTATATTAGATTCGGTACTAAGTTATTTAGACAAATTGTGGGTATTCCGATGGGTACTAATTGCGCACCTCTTGTGGCTGATCTGTTCTTGTATTGTTATGAAAGAGACTTCATTTTGTCGCTTTCCATTGATAACCAATCTGAAATTATTGAAGCTTTTAGCTCCACTTCTAGATATTTAGATGATTTATTAAATATTGATAATACCTATTTTGATGGTTTGATCAGTCAGATTTACCCCCTAGAACTTCAGTTAAATAAAGCAAATTCTTCTGATACCGAGGTCCCGTTTTTGGATTTACATCTATCTATTGTAGATGGATTTGTTTCGTGCAAAATTTATGATAAACGCGATGACTTTGATTTTGAGATTGTAAATTTTCCTTTTTTGGATGGTGATGTTCCTCATGCGCCATCCTATGGCGTTTATATTTCGCAATTAATTCGATTTGCTAGAGTGTGTAGTCATGTAACTGACTTCAACACTCGTAATAAATTATTAACGGCTAAACTCCTTAATCAGGGTTATCGGTACCATAAACTACGCAAAGCCTTTTCAAAATTTTATAGACGCCATTCTGATTTAATTTCAAAATTCAATATTGGACTTAAATCTCTTCTGCAACAAGGTCTATCGGAACCCGAATTTTATGGTGACTTAGTATATAAATTCAGAAAAATATATAACCGCAATGACTTCAGCACCCAATTTCGTAAAATCATTCTTCGATATAAAAAGATTGGGTACAACATGGATATTATACGACAGACTGCATGCATGGTAGTTAACCCAATCACGGTTGGCAACTTTGCTTCCCTCTTTAATTGCACGCCGGTGGGTCAGGCCTCAGATTCTATGACGGCTCCAACGTAAAGGCTTATTGAGAATTAGAGAGATCTAATTCAAGGTAATGTTGGTTGGTGCCTGATGCTCTGTCTCTGGTCGGGCCCATCGGAGTCTAACTGTTGGTTTTCTTTTGCTCCAGCATTTCAGTGGTTTCTTGCTGTCGAGTCCTCAGCGTTGTCTCACCTCTGTGGTTCTTTGAGTTTTGTGTTCACGGAGATGTTGCACTGATGAGTTAGGAGGCCTTCATGCGGACTGAACAAATTATTTGTCTAAATCGCGACGGAAGTAAGGGCGAGGATTGTGGCCACGTAAAATCGATTTAAGCCCCCCAGTGGAAATCTTCCACTGACCGTTCCAAGGCGGCACTTCTGTGGCGATTTATTTATGTTGTTGTTTGTTACTTACTGTGTGTATCACTTGTGTCTTTTAATTTTGGATGGCCATATGGCCATTTTGTGGGAAAGTAACTGTCCGTATGGCCTTCCTTTGTTTAGGTTTCCATTATGGTCTGGTCGCTTAATGTTTGTATTTCTTTCCCTTTGGTGTCTTTTATGGATGGAGTAAGTTAATTGTATCAATTCCTGATCTTTGTTTTACTTCTACTATGAAAGAAAAAATAAAAGACGAACTTGATACATGTGACTATCCAAAAGATCATAAACTTTATTCAAAAGAAAATAAAAAGAAAATAGGGAAGTTTAAAGATGAATTAAATGGTAAAATTATGAATGAAATAGTTTTTCTGAGAAGTAAAGCATATTCTTTTACATTAACTGATCTTAGCGAAAAAAAAAAAATTAAAAGGTATTGGTAAAACAACAATTAAAAAAGATATAAAATTTAATGATTATAAGGATTGTTTATTTTACAATGAAACAAAAATGAATAAGATGTACACATTAAATTCTGACAAACATAATATGTTTGTAAATGAAATAAATAAAATTTCTTTATCTCCTTTTGATGATAAAAGATATATATGTGATAATGGAATAGATACACAACCTTATGGAATTGATTCATTATATTTTATTCAATTTCCATGCAACAAATCCAGTTAATGCCATACCACCAACAACAAATGCAATCTCTCTATTTTTCTGGTCTTCTGATGGGGTATAATAATCATTTAATGTAGGATCCGGAGGTAATGCCTGTAAATCTTCACCTGTAATATAATAATATTGTTTCATTGCTTGGTCAACATCTTCGTATGTTTGTTCTGCATGATGTTCTTTTTGTAATTGTTTATTAAGAAAATCTAATCTTTGTGTTCTTTCTTTGTTCCATTTTGCTTTTGCTGCTTCTAATTGTTCCATTGCCTTATCATGTCTTTCTTTCTCTTTATCTGCATCTTTTCCAATATTTGAAAACAAATAATTACTACCCGAAAAAGCAAAGGCACTTACTACTGCTCCACCAAGCATCATCACCATTGCGCTCGCCATTTTATAAATATTTTATTTCATAATATCAGCAGGAATAATTTTGTGTTTAATTAACATATCTCTGGTAGCCATTGCAAGTAATATATCAATAGATAACATACCAATATCGGCCATATTTAAATCTACTTTTGGTGGTTGTCTTTTCAATAGTTTTCTCCCTAATTCCGCGTATCCAACCGTTAAAAGTGTTTCCACTCCGGCATGATATAACATGTTTACTATTTGTTTTCCATCAATTTGTGTTGCCATTTTTATAAGAATTTTTTTGATTACTTAAACTCAAATGGATCTATTTCTTTCTTTTCCTTTCTCTTTGGAACAGGTTCTGGTGTAGTAACTTGTTTATTAGATTTAGCAGTATATATATATAATCCCAATCCAACAACCCCTACTACAAGACATAAAGGTATATAATTTTTGTATTGAACTTCTTTAACTTCATCCTTAACTATATTTGAAACTTCATTATCATCTTTTGTTATTTTTAAATCATCTTTTGTTTTAGATTTTAATTGTATGTTTTCTTTTTTCATTGTTTCTATTTCTTTTCTTTTTAATTCAGCTTTTAATCTTTTTGCTTCTGCACCTTTTTTACCAGCAGATACTCTTTTTGGGTTTTTTATTTTAGGTTTTTCTTCAACAATTTCATTCATCTTTTTTTAAGTCAATATTTTCATTTTTTTTATCAGTGAAATCAATATGTCTCGCTGTTGTTAACATTGCAGTAAAAGGAGCAAGATACATTCCATATCTATAATACAATTCACAACAAGTACTTGTCAAAGCATGATTGATAAAAGGGTCTTCCTCTAAGTCTTGTATCAACCTAGGTGGGTTAGTAACATTGAGATACTTTGTCACACCCATAACATACAAATTTATAAAAGAATTCCCCAACGTCTTAGTCATACTTGCACCAAGTCTGGCTTCGTATCTAGAGTATAGCTTGTTTATTTTTTCTGGTGTCATTGTATCAATGTCTGACATTTGTAAGTCTTTACCAAGATATTGTTTACTTCCTCCACCAGCAACAAGGGCTGATAATCTTTCACGTTTTTTGTCTTCATGGTCATCTTTTTGTTCTGGTAACTCAACATCTTTCAATAATTCTTCGGCGTTCATTTTATATAGTTTATTTTTAATTTTAAAATAATTAAATATTATATATCCAACTATTGATAAGACTGCAGTGTTTGTTATAATTGTTAGTGTTTCAAGAAGCATCTTTTTTATTGCTTATTTTTAAGCATTACTAAAGCATTACTTAAGCATTACTTAAGCATAACTTAAGCATTACTTAAGCATTACTTAATCAACCACCCAATAATCAGTAGGTTGGTCGGTTTTCAAAATTAATTTACGATGTTTCTTTTTTTTTAGTTCTTCCTTTATTCTTTGTCGGTCTTCCAGTGTAGGAATAACATCATTCTCTCTCAAACAATTTTCAAAACTATCTCTATCTTTCATATAGAAAATACATAACCATTTTGTTTTTTCTCTTAAATCTTTTAAAACTGAATTGTATCTCTGTGATATAACCCATATCGATTGTTCTGCGTGTCTACCAGAAAATGCTAGGTCGGATAACATGTCTTTTTTCTTTGTTAGTTCTTTTGTGGCACTGCAGTCATCGATGATATACAGGGTTGGTTTACCTGCAAACTTATTAAAAAACAAACGTAACAGTTCTTGAAGTTTCTCTGTTCCATCTTTTATTACAGGATTCACGATTATAATATTTTTTGTTTTTGGTTTTCTAACATCACCAATCCAATCACGATTTTTGTATGCCTTGTTCCATTGAATGGTTGGGCAAAGTATAACAATATAACTAAATACACCTTTAAATTCATCTTCAAGTAAGTCTAAAACAAATTCAGTCTTTCCACAGCCAGTTTGGCCACAAATAATTGCACTGTGTGGATATTTAGGTAATTCCATTTTAATTGATTAATAATTGGCTTCTTTAAATCTACCATCTTCAAAATTAATTTGTGCATCCTGTATTACAAATAAATAAACATTTATTGCTGCATCTATTCCTGCTTCTTTCGTTATTTGTATTGTTATACCTTCTGATGCATTTTCAATTCTTCTTCCTGAACCGTGAAGTGTATTATCATCCGTTGAACGTAAATCTAACCATAATGCATAATTGGTCGTTAGATATTTCTCTAACGTTGTATCAGTAAAATATAAATCTTTAATGACCATACTTGTTTCTCTATTTCTTTTTGAATTTAACGCAAAGAATTTATTTATCTCGTCCCACTGTTGATATGCTTTCATTCCTTGACTGTATAATTGATTTGGGATTCCTTCTATTGTCATTTCTACTTTTGTTATTTCTGGATTGTAATAGTGTTCTGTACTTGTCCTTTCAGGATCTTCAAATAACAATAGAATCCCTTTCATACTTCTAGCTGGGACATTTAAATTAATATTCCATAGTGTATCAGATTTATTTTTTGGTATTTTTCTGTGTCTTAGTATTCGGTCATACAAAATAACCATTTTACCATCAACTTGCTGTCTTATTTCTCTTGATAAATAAGGATCAGAAACTAAATCGAATTCTAAACAAATATTTTTGATTATATAAGATGAAGCTGCATCGGTTGAATGAATTACTTTATTATAATCATTGAATGTAAGTTCATATTCAAGTCTATCGCCGAGTCCTGCTTGATAAAAAGGCATATGGGTTTCCAATAATTCAAAATCAAGTGGAATACAAAACCTGTTTCCATATGCTTTTGCAATGGCTTGATCTTCTTTATCCGCTGTCGCATTTTCTGCGCCAACTCTATGTTTCAACATGTTTGGTTTGCCAATGCCTTGGTATGCCATATTTATACGTTCTGTAGGACTCTTCCAGAGATCAGTATAACAATGATAGATGTCACTATCATCAATTGACATAACTTCATTTCCAGAGATACGAATTGTTGTTTTCTTTATTATTGATCTTCCTATATTTGGAAATATAGTGGCATTTACATCTCTAGAATCTAACTCAATTTCAAATGCTAATTTGACTGTTCCGGGAACAATAACATCATTTCCGGAGAGATTGGGGAATCTCACTAACAATTGTTGATTTTGATCAATAGTTGATGGATTATTGGTTATCACTACACTTTGACGGATTCCTCTTACCCCACGTGGTTCTCTTATTTTTCTGTAAGGGTTTAATTTATTTCCATAGGTCGACATTTTTTTAAGGAAAAATTTAATAATTAAAAATGGCAGAAGGATTTGATTTTGAGAATCCTACATTTGAAGATGATAAAAATGAAGATGATGATGATGATTATAGTTATGATGATGATGATGTTGATTCCAAATTACCTACGGTACCCAATGAACATGAACAGAGTATTATTCTAAATCGGAGAAGAACAATTGATGACTTAAGAGGAGAGCTCGAACAGACTGCTCTTCAACACTATAAAGAAAATCTTGTAAAGTTGTTTTATGAAGAAACAGAGAAGCGATACAAAATGGCGTCAGACAAAATAGATTATGAACAGTTTAGATTGTCAGATGATAGAAAAACTTTATATTGGGTTGTCGGCGACAAAGAAATCAGAATTACTGCAAAGCAAGGCCCAGCAACATTTCTTTCTTTGGGTTCTTTAGCAAATGAATACAACCGTGTAGTAGGTAAAGGTGGAACACAGGCAATCAGACAGTATTTAAATTTTCCAGATTATCAAAGTATAACAAAGATATCTCAACGGGCAAGGACGGCTCTGGGAAGTACGCGAAATGATTTGCTAAATGCTGAAGAACAAATTCCAATGCAGGATTTATCTTCTACTCAAGATGTGCAAAATGTAGCAGACACTGCAAATAATGTTGAGACCACTGTTACATCTCTTTTTGATAATTTAGAGTTGCCAGAAGTCAAAAATGCACTCACACAAACAGAAGGTAAAAATTTCAGAGAACTGGGAGCTCTAGATGAGAAACTACAAACTTTCCGTGGTGAACTCACTAATAACTTAGCAAAGCTGACAGACATTGATAAAGATATAGCAAAAGAAAAAAGAAAACTGCAAGAAGCTGAAGAAGTTGAAGATGTAGAGCGGATTAGTAAGGAATTAAAAAAATTGGAAGATGATAGAACTTTAAGACTTGAGGCTGCTAGTGAAAACAAAGAAGCATTACGTAGTCAGATAAACAGGATAAAAGAAACTATTAATAAAGTTTTGAAAGAAGATACTACTCTTGGTGAGAGAATTAAAACATTATTTAGAGAACAAGGGATTACAATTGTTAGTATTTTAACTGCTTTTGGAATGATTATTGGCGTTATTGTTGAGGCTGTTATTCCTACTACTGGTGGTGGATCTATAACCCCTAAACCACCGTCAAAAGATGGTATAGAAAATTGGATAAAAAAACAATTAAGTAATCTTGGTAAACTATTAGCCAATCTTGCAGGAAAAGCAGCAGCAGCGCTACCGGGTATTATTGGTTCCATTGTGTCTTGGCTGTTGTCTACTACTGGAAAAGTGGTTAACTGGTTTGGTGAACATCTCTGGGCGTTGCTTGTCCTTATTGTAGGATTATTGTATGCAGCTGCAAGAGAGTATATTAATAAATCCTGAGTGCAATAATACCTATTACTATACTTCCTACTATTAATGCTGCTTTGTTGTCTTCGTGTTGTGTTGCTTGTTTCTTTTCAACAGGTTCTGGTATAGATTTCTTTGTTTGTTTCTTTTCAACAGGTTCTGGTAGAGATTTCTTTGTTGGTGTGCCTTGTATAATTGCAGGTTGTGTAGTAGGTGCAACAGGTTTAACATTTACATCATTATTGAAACCAAGCGAGCACTCCGATGTTGCAATTACAATTTTATTATTATATCCAGCGATAGTGCCAATTTGTAATATCATATCACTGGGAGATATATAGAGACCAAGTCCATATGTGTAATCAACTTTACTTCTTGCGTATTTCAATACATTTTGATATTTTGATATTTGAGTAGGCAAATCGATTGGACTGTTAATTGCATCTTCAACATTTGCTAAGAACTGTTTTTGAGCATCAAATCCTGTGCCTATTTTTAGTATTTCTACACGTGTTTGAGATTGTGCTCCTAATAAAGCCCATACAATCATTCTAATACTTTCGTTAATTCGTTCAATACCTGTTTTTGTTAATCCTTTTGATTTGTCTAATATAAACATTGTCCATGCCTCACTTATATCTACTGTATGTTCTATTTTATCATTTGGATTAAAGAATGGCCCATCACTTTGATGATCTTGTCTGTATTTTCCATCTGGTTTAAAATATTGTGTGTAACTCCCGAGACCACTACATTTAGAACTACTTTCCAGTTTTTGCCTCCAATCCGTGCTAGGTGAAACATCGAATTCATTGCATAACTTTTGGTATGTTGCTTTGTCGTATGGGTTTTTGTAATAACAGAATGATGCATCTGTCGGTAAAGGTGTTTTAAGTTCTTTCAAAATACGAGCAATACAATAATAAACATGAAATGTATATACTGTTTTAGTTAATCCTGAAGTGTTTTGTAAATGGTCTTGATAACTTACTCCACATCCTGCAGTGGCACACCAGACGGCAAAATTTAATTGACATTGCCACCAGTCAAATGATGAATGAAGCCATGTATTCCACGGTTCATTGGTGTGCAATGTTGGATTTTGATATTTTTGAAATAAGTTGAGAAACGTTACTGGAAAATGATCATCTTTGTTAACATAAATTGTTTGTTTTACAAGTTCAATATTCTTTTTGGTATATTTAGTATTGTGGTTATATGATGCATTGGGATTGTACTTGAATTCTTTTGGTATCATTTTTTATGTGTAAAAAATGTATCATACAATTTCCGATGTTAATAAAACAATATATTTACAACAATATGTAGATAATAAATGCGGAAATAAGAGAATTGGATTGAAGAGTTTTACTTATACCATAGGTTGGTATAATTTAATTGATGAATCTATCCAAAAAGGAACAGATAAAGCAATACGTTTAGCTTCAGGATTTTACAGTTTCCAACAAATAGCAGATATATTTCAAAGTAATAATATTGTATTATCTGTAAATGAAACAAATGGCATAGTGTTTTTGACATCGACCGTTGATTTAAAAATAAGCAAAGGATTAAAAGAGATGTTAGGCTTCGGAAATAAAAGACGATTTAACGCAAATCAAACATATGAGGGAGAAAAAACGTTAAATTGTGCACCTTATAAACAACTATATGTTCATCTTGAGCAGATAAACAGTGCTTACAATTTCTTAGATGGTGCTCCTAGTAATATTCTTGGTGTTGTTTCTGTTGAGAATAAATCGTTTGGTGATATTGTTCATACACGTTTTAGTAATCCGGAATATAAACAATTAACACATGGTGATATTTCAGAATTAAGTATAAGCGTTTGTGATGAGAATGGTGAAAATATAAACAACAATGGATTGCCAATTAATTGTGTGTTAGAAATTATATAATTATTGTATAAAAATGAGTATATTTGGTGTTAAAAAGTTTACAACAGATAAGAATAATTTGACTTTACGTGTTAATGATTTGCATAGAAGATTTACAGATTTAAATAGTAGATTACAAAACATTCATATAAATGAAGACATTACAATAAGTGCTGAATCAAAAGGTCCTTTAATTAATGGTGAGGTGTTTTCATTTGGAAATGCAGGTAGAGAGCCAAAAGTTGGTTATGTTATGATGAGACGTGGTTATATTACAGGTATTAGCCTGTCGAGTGAAAGGTCAAGTGGTGAAGTGCGAGTTGGTGTGTTGGTGGATGGGGCGGTTTTGAGTGGGTGTGAGATTACTTTGCATACAGCATCAAGAAAACATGATAATTTTGATAAACCATTTTTTGTTGAAGCTGGAAGTGTTATTAATTTTATAAGTCTGGGGGCTAATCAAACTGTAGTTAATAGTGTTGCCTCGTTATTAATTGAATTTAAAATATATATATAAAAATGAAGCAACCTACAGCCCCGAATTTATATCCAGATTTACCTAATGAAGACGGACAAAATTATAGATTACAAAAGATATCAGAAATAGAAAAACAATTAATAAAAGAGAGAGATGTAAGAAAGGCATTATACAAAAAGTATAAACGTGGAATTAATATTACTGATTGTGTTGATACTGCATTAATTTCTTCAAGTGTTATTATGGCTGGTGTTGGTTTAGCTGTTCCAATTATGTTACCATTAGAAATTGCTGCTGTTGTATGTGGATCTCTGGGTGTTTGTGTTAAGTTAGTGAGACGTAAATTACATGCAAAAACACAAAAACATTATGAGATTAAAACTATTGCTGATAGTAAGTTGAATAGTATTAAAGACTTGATTTCCAAGGCCTTGACAGATGGGGAAATATCTGAAAATGAATTTAAATTGATTTTAGATGAATTAGACAAATATAATAAACTGAAAGATAGCATACATTCAAAACAAACAGGATTAAGTGAGACGGAAAGAAAAAAACTTATTAAAGAAGGCAAGGACCAGGTTTTAGCTGAGGTAAAAAAAAATAGGAGATGTTTGATTTTATTTAATAAAATTACAATAGTCAATAATGACCCACCACCTATTTATAGGAGCATAAACTAAATCAATACAAATATGCAGATTTTTACATTCTAATTCTTTGCAAATTTTTTTTACTGACTGTTAAAAGCTACGCATTACGGTGATTCACGGTCCTTTCTGTACTTTGATTATATCCGTAACGACTTTCAGGCCTTTCTGTACTTTGATTATATCCATAACGACTTTCAGGCCTTTCTGTACTTTGATTATATCCATAACGACTTTCAGGCCCTTCTGTACTTTGATTATATCCATAACGACTTTCAGGCCTTTCTGTACTTTGATTATATCCATAACGACTTTCAAGCCTTTCTGACAAGACTGATCGGACTGTAAGGGTCTGGTCAGGGTCTTCCCTATTCATAAATGCTAAAAGATACCTTTTTCACATGACACCAATCATATGCGTTCAATCTGCCTTACTGTAGTAGTCAGACTGGTTGAAGGCACACTTTCTCTTATTTGTGGTTTCGAGAAAGGTACATTTTTTCCTGCTATAATGTGTATTGATCCAATAATTTGATTAATGCTTCCACTGAATAGTTATTGAAAAATCATTCTGAATAGGGAATGACAGTAAGAAATAATGTGATTTTTAGCTATCGATTGACATCACCGTATCAATATTTTATTTACTTATTATATATTTAATACTTAGTTTTATGAATGGGGTTTAGAAATTCCTCTGATAAGAGTATTAGGTTGAAAAATACCATACTGACCCTAAATATTGGGACAGTGATGCCTGACTAAACTGTGTAAACCCAGATATGACTTGGAAGATGTCTCATCAGGGTCTACCATGTTGGTTGGTTGACAGGTTAGGAAAGGACAAATGGACATGTCCAAATTTGAAGATGGTAAAGTTAGTTAAAGAAATTGCGGAGGAGTCCAGATATTTAGGGTAAACGCAGTATGGAGAAATGTATATAGTATAAGTTACAGCTGTTTAGAAACTTCTTTGCTGTATCACTGATAAAAAAAAATATTGCATAGCCATGCATAGAGACGATAAACAACCGCATGGTTGCGGAAAACATTTGCTTTGAGGCGATAAACATTTCAATAAACATCTGCTTCGGAACGTAATGGAGACGCGTAAAGATCTGCATAGTTGCGGTAAATATCTGTTTAGATACGAAATGGAGACGGGTAAACAAATACAAAACAAAAAATGAGATACTTCTAAAAATGGCTTCTGAGTTAAACAGACGTGATTTTGCGAAAGTGATAAATGAAATAGAAAAATTTGAATCATTGTTGGCAAAGAGTGAAATTAAGATAAATTCTCAAACTAGGGATATAGACAATAAAAAAAGAGAAATTGAAGTTTTAACCGAAAGAATAGTCAAAGTTAAAAACGAATTTAATGACAGAAATAAGAGACAAGTTTGGTTAAGACTTACGAGGCAAAGAGCTGGCGTGAAAAGAAATCTAAACAAATTGTTAGTGAAGAACGAATGTGAAACACAAGAAAAAACATCTTTGCAGATTAAAATCAGTGAATTGATTTCTGAAAAGAACAGATTGCAAGTTATTATTGAGGAAAACGGTGATTAAGGTAAGTTCTGTTTCACTTTATCAGAGTTTTACTTTCTCTATATTTTTTCATTTTTGCATTTTTTTTTTTTCTCGAGGTGTGTTTTTTTTCTTTTCTCATTTTTTTTATTTTAGCATTTCTCGAGGTGTGTGTTTTTCTAGTAGGGTACTTGGTGTATGAAAAAAAAAATGTTTTTTGGAGGCCCCTAAAGGGGGTGTTTTTTTTTCATTTTCAGATTTTTACATTTTCACTTTTTTACATTTTTATAATTTTCCGAGGTCACTCTGGTAGGTGTTTTTTTTTCTCATTTCTCGAGGTGTGTTTTTTTAGTAGGGGGGTACTTGGAGTATGAAGAAAAAAATTTTAGGGTGTGCTATAGGTGGTTGTTTTTTTTTCTCGAGGTGTGTTTTTGTTTTCTCGAGGTGTGTTTTTTTCGGGGGACCCAGAGGTGTTTTTTTTTTAGGGGGTACGAAGAAAAAAAAAATTTTTAAGTGTCTTGGAAGGAGATAAAAATTTTTTATAGTGGGGGGAAGCTAAAAAATTTTTTAGGGTGGTCCAGACTCGCTCAATACCCCAACTACTAACTATTAAACAGATGCATGCAGTGCGATCACACAGCCGTGCGACATAGTGCAGGTTTTCACATCTCTAAAATGACTACTTTTATTTTTACCTTTTTATGAAAAGCTGTGGAATTTTTTCTCATCTATACTGCGAACGTATGTTTAGGCGGTTGTAACGAGTACCTACAACCTTTGTCTTGTAGCAGAAATAACAAAAATAATGTATACCCCAATAAACCAAAGTTTTCGCCATTTAAGGTGGTGTTTAGGGGGTGTTCATTCCAGGGACTTGTTAATGTGATACTATAGTTTCATGTTATGCTTTGTTATATATTTATAATGTAAAATATGTGTTTTGTTACGCATAAAATTATGGGAAAAATGATAAGAAAGTATAAAACGTTATGTTTCTATTCCTACCAAGGTTGAGCTACATATACAGTAGAGTCTGTATAAAAATTAAACCAACTTTTTACACATGATACTTAATGTGTAATATTAATTATTACTCTTTAAGTGACATTTTTGTTAACTTTTATTCAGACACCACTGTTTAAAAATATTTTGTTTGTTGAAATTGAGGTTTAACGTCCCCGTCAACACAATTAACGTAATAATGTAACCAGTTATATCACGTCACTATTTGTGCAGAAAGAACAACTGGTAAGTAAATAAAATATCATATTAGCAAGTCTTTGCAATAACGTCCCCCTAAACCCAACTTTATACAGTAAAAATGGGGTTTCGCATATACTTTATTTTTCTTATCTGTGATTCTATAACATAGACAATTAGACGGTTCTAATCCAAAATCTATGTTTTGAGCAGAAAGTAAAAAATGTCACATTTTGGAAATATAAACAGTCATTTTCACAACCATAAATCCCACTTTATTGCAAAGAATTGTTAACCTTATGTGAGCTCGAATATCTTTCTCAAAAAGGTGGTAGCGCAGTTGCTCAAACCTGAAGTAGAAGCCGTCAGAAGGTCGTCCAGCTGCACCAAACGAGGGCAAAACCAAGTTTTCCGGAACTCCCACAACCCCTACCAATCCCTTTACATACCAAAAACAAACATAACCGCAATCAATAGGGCTTGACAAAATAAGGGCGAAACAACCCACCTAATCAGGGCGAAACGACCAACGGGCGAAACGACCCAGGGCGAAACGACTCAGGGCGAAACGACTCATGGGCGAAACGACTCACGGGCGAAACGACCCGAGACCGTTTATTCCTTGCTTCCAAATGATAACCTTTTTATAGAACATATTTAGGGTCATGTCAGAAAGTGTGTGAAGCTCTCACCTTTCTACTTGACAATATTAATATAAGATTTGGTACTAAGTTATTTAGATAAATTGTGGGTATTCCGATGGACACTTATCGCACACTCCTAGTGGCTGATCTGTCATTATTTTGTTATGATAGAGACTTAAATATGTCCCATTCCGTTGAAAACTAATCTGAAATCATTGAAGCCTTTAGCTCGACTTTTGGATATCTGGATGATTTATTAAATATTGACAATTTACCTATTTCGATGATTTGATCGGCGAAATTTACACACATCCCCCAAACCCACCCCACCCCACCCAACCCCAATTAAATAAAGCAAACTCTTCCGATACCGAGGACCCGTTTTTCGATTTACATCTTGCTATTGCAGATGGGGTTGTTTCCTGAAAAAAAATGAAAAATGCAATAATTTTGAGTTTGATATTGTAAATTTTCCTTTCTTGGATGATGATGTTCCATGTGTGGCATCCTCACAGTGTAGGACCGGGAATGTACTGTGTTTGGGATGATTGAATGTGACCTATGATTCTGTGCAGTGACTCCAGTCTTCTATATCCAGCGTTTAAAATGTCGCTACTTGAATAAATAATTGTAAACTTACTTTTATTGTCATTGTACAGAAAACTGAGATCTTGTACATGGGCCTGAAATGTATGTGTTTTATTGTGAAGAAAAAAGGTGTAGTTTTACACAAAATACATCGAAAGTACACGTGCACTCTTTCGACTTTGAAGAGATATTAAAATTCAGTCTTTAAAAGACGACTTCGGAATCTGTCTTCTCAAATGTTGGGACCATGACAGTTGCAAGTATTAAATTCTTTATTGCATAGGTCCCTACTGAGGCTCAGCTCAATTGTTAAGTGCATTTGAAAAGTCTTTTTGAGGCCGTGTCCTTTTTCAAAGGGAACTATTCTGAAAAGATTCAGTCCAGTTTAAATGCGCACCTAAAGTTGAATCTTTCGGTGCTAACCGCAGCCTTATTGCGAATGGAGGTTGGAAAGGGTTGGGGGTTTAGTAAGTCTGTAATGCAACTTCAACAGTTTCTTTTTAACAATAGATTTTGATTGCCCTTGCTTTGAGCCATATTTTGGGCTCTTTCTTTTGTGTATTCGAGTTTGGTCAATACAGAGTTATCTATCTTACCGAGGGGTTATCGCAGGGCATAACAATGTTGAAGTTTGGTACAGATGTGGACTGTGGTTCAATATCTTGTATATACCAGAAACAGGCTGTTTCTTATCTGTCATTTTCCTTGATAATTTTCTTTTTCTCAAAATTTTACACATTAATAATTTTGGTCAGAATTTTCTCAGGAACTATAAGGGCGCCAAAGTTGAAAATTAGAACACAAATTGATTATGATGTATACCAGAATCAGCCTGCTTGTGCTTATGTTCCATTAGTTTCTATAGCAACCGAATCTTTCAAAATCTCCTCTATGAGGGTTGCTTGGATTTTTTTTCACAGGAATGTTTCTTCCAAAGAGGGTCTTCAACTATTGTTAAAGCAATTCTGTTGGGCAGGCCTGAAGAAATAGATTTGGCTGCACAGTGTAACACTTTGTACTCTTTAACAAAAAGGTGCCCAATTGGCACGGGTTTTTCAAATACTTTTTTATACTGTTTTTGAATTTGTAATAGATCTAAAGTTTATATTTCAAACCAGTTTTTTCTTTTCATCTTGAACCACAAAATAGTTCCAATATTCATATTCCAGTAGGACCTACGCCGTTTATCTTTTTTAAAGATATTTCTTGTTTATTATGTGCTGGAACACCCGAAGTTTATTAAACCCATATTAAAATTGGGCTGAGTCTATAGATTGCATATTACATGCATTTTGATAGAGCTGATTAATCATTTTGCATCTAATTCTCTTAGCATACGGTAGTGGGCGCAGTGTAAACAGTTTGTGTGATTGAATGTGTCTAATCATAATATAGATCATGGCATGGGGATATGAATGGCTTCTAAGATATACAAGGGACAAAAAATAAGGGCCAACCCCCAAATTCAAATAGAAAGAAGCGAAAATTCGATGTCACATGGAAGGTTTATATGCAAAGGGGATCAGTATCTGGTCCATGCACCACGAGCATTGATGCATGCACGACACCTTCTGTGCATGCTAGTGATTGTGCGACGGATTATGTCCCTTGGTATCCGGCAATGCTCGGCCAAACTGTTGCAGACTGTCACACGCGGCGACCCAAGACATCTCAAATGTGTTCAATCGGTGACATATCGGGGGATTTGGCTGGCCACGGCAGTGTTCTTACACATTGTTGTCTCCGAAATTCGACAGCAACACGAGCTCGATGTGGTCGTGCGTTGTGGTCTTGGAATTTTGTCTACGTAACGCTGGCCCGTCAAGTTACCAGGATCGTTCAAGGTAATTTGACTGGTCAGCGTTATGTCGGTTTTAGTCATATTAAAAGCCATTCTCTGTAACCATTTGAATTTTTACATAGGGCCGTGGCACGCACAGTCACCGATTTTGCTGATACTTTCCTAACTTCTATGATGTGACCTAAAACCAAGCTAACAATGTTCCATTCATCCCTATACACAACCGTTGCTATGGCAACGCCAGATGTATATCTGACCAAAAATTGATGCGAATTTTGACCAAAAAAAAAACAGTTTATCAAGTTAAGTAGTGACTATTATAAAAATGATGAGCTTTTTATTTTTCAACCATTATAAAATATGGTTCATCCTGGCTAAAATCCAGAAATTCACATATACCTATGTATAATGTTTTACACTGTATATGGTCTATGAAGTGGGTGGGGTATCTGTATTTTGAAAATGCCAGTTTTTACACATTTTCAATGTCGATTTCTGAGTTTGTGCATCTGTGTGCATATTTATTCGTAAATTCTTTATGTAGAGGAAGGTTTCCACAGACAATTTATAAAAAGACATTTTGGGATTTTAACTTTTTCGAAACGTAACCATGGTAACTATGACTGTACCGTCCAAAAAATAAAAAATGTAGTATCTTTAAAATGATAACATTTTAAAGCCATTTCCAGTTGGCAAATGGATTTACAAATAGCAACTGAAGTTGCAAATATAACTAACCTTCCAAATAGACTATATGTACTTCATAATTACTTCATGGAGGTCAAGGTCACAGACATTAGAAAATGTCTTTAAAATTGACCTTTTCCTCCTTATTACACATATGTTTTTGCATATACTGTTGTAAAACAGTAATCCTGTGTGATCATTATCTTCAACAGTTCCAAGTCTTTCAAATACAAGTGAAATATAATTGAAAACATTATAGAAAGTCAAGGTCAAGGTCACAAAATCGAGATAAAGGACCCAAAATGGCATATACTTCGCTTGCTAACAAATATTTTCAAATGTAATGTTGTGATAATGCCATCATTGGTGAACATTAGATTCCCATGTATGTGCTCTTCATTTTAAAGAGAATAGCATTAGGAAGCACTATATATCTAAGGTTATGTTGAAGGTCACAAAAACGAGAAAAATGGCCAAATAGGGCCTTTTTTCATCACTAGAATGCATATTTTTCCTTACTTACTTCCCCTTCTTGCAAATAGTAGAATATACTGTTGTGAACACTAAATATTTCCTTAATATGCTCTTCAAACTGAAACGAGAGGCCATAGAAAACGCTCTCTATGATGAAGGTCAAGGTCACAAAAACAATAAAACTGACTAAAAATAACCGTTTTTCTCCTAGGCCTATTTTATACCAATGGATTCTTCCACCTATGATACACCGTTAGTCCACATCAAAATTTAGGGGTGTTAGGTTATGTTTTCTTCAAAGTTTATTTGGAAAATGTCAGAACACCTTTCAAAACAGTATAGGGACTTATCAGATGCAATGTTCTGTGGCGTCTGAATTGGACCGCCACTGTTTGACAATTAGCTGTGTTGGGGTTTTTAGTACTAAATGGGTTAACTAATTTTAAATATTTTTTCACAAAATGAAAAAATAAGTGACAATTACGGACACCGTCATTTTTATCTTTCTGTCTAATAATAAATAATTCTGTCCAATAATTCAATCTGTCTAATAAATAAGTTCTGAAATTAGATCCTTTGGAAGCAAAGAATACACCAAATAAACGAAAATAGCAGACTCGGTTTTATTGAGTCTGTTCATGACCAGTACTGAAATGTGCAACACCGGCCACGCGCCGGTTTAAGCAGAACTCTATTTTCAAAATGATTCAAAATGAACTCTGGAGACCATGTCAAGCTCTCGAAAACCAGCATTTGGATTCAAGATAGGCCAAGTATCATGCCACTCCATCTTTGAGAAACAAGACATAATCATTGTATCTCCCGATATAAAAGTTTATGGCAGGGCCTCCGTGGTATTGCGGATAAGAGCGGTATCTCTTAATCATTAGGTCACTCAGTGCTGTCACGTGAGACGCCAATGTCTGCAAAGGAAGGCAGAAGCATCAGTGGTGTACGGGTTACGCTACTCGCCTTGTAAACCAGGGGTCGCAGGATCGACCCCGGGCTTATCCAGACTTCCGGATGAGTCTTTAAACCGATATCCCGTCTCCGTATGACCTTAGCTGTTGGGACGTAAAATTCAAACACTCACTCACCCTCTGCAAAGAAGCCCCTGTGGTGCAGTGGTTATGCTACTCGCCTTGTAAACCAGGGATCGCAGGATCGATCCCGGGCTCCTCCAGACTTTCGGATGAGTCTTTAAACCGAGGTCCCGTCTCCGTATGACCTTAGCTGTTGGTGGGACGTAAAACAAAAACTCACTCACTCACTCACCCTCTGCAAAGGAAGGTCAGGTGTGTTTTCCCCAGTGTTTATGGTGTTACCATACAGGTTTACAGAAAGATGATTGAAGGACAAGACTTTTAAAAAGGACAACCATTGTATAATGTAAGATCAAATTGCTGCAATATGCAAAAACAATGCTTATGTTGGTTGGTACCTGATGGTCTGTCTCTGGTCGGGCCCATCTGAGTCTCACTGTTGGTTTTATTTTGCTCCAGCAGTTAAGTGGCTCAGTGGTATCTTGCTGTTAAGTCCTCAACGTTGTTTCATCTCTGTGGTTGTTTATTTTTTGTGTTCTAGGAGATGTTGCACTAATGAATTAGGAGGCCTCCATGCGGACTGAACAAATTATTTGCCTCAATCACGACGGAAGTAAGGGCGAGGATTCTGGCCACGTATAATCGATTTAAGCCCCCCACTGGAATTGGTTTCCGCTGACCATTCCAAGGCGGTTCTTCTGTCGCGGTTTATTTTTGTTACGGTTTGTCTTTGGGCGTTTGTGTCGCTTATATTATTTTATTTTGGATAGTCTATTGGCCATTTTGCGGGAAAGCCTTTTGGCTATTGATGTTTCCATTAGGGTGTTGTTTCATGTTTGTGTTTCATTCCCTTTGGTGTCTCTGATGAGAGCTGTGGATTATTTGTATAGATTCCTGATAATGCCTCCACTCCTATTTTACTTACAATGCGGTGTGGTGACAAAGGGTGGTTCCTAGTTCTAAGTCAGTTTGATGACACCTTCATACCCTTAACAGACATCATGATATTGTCAAACTGATAATTCTGAGATTATTTGGCGATAATTGGGCCAAAACTGTGGCCGCTTGAATATAAATAGGGTCCATCTATGTTTTGACCTTCAGGCCTACTTTCTGACCCGAAATAATCCATATCCAGCAGAATGAAACCATTTTAGCAATTCTGGTAGAGGGTCATTTCAGAAACATTCCTGTAAATCTTTTTTGAAATCCCACCATTGACCTAGGAGGAGATGTCATTTAAAGGCTTCTTTTTTCTTTTTTTAGCTTTGGCGGCCAATTTTGTTCAACGGAACGGAATCATTTTAGCAATTTTGCTTGAGGTCACCCTAGGAATACTCCTGTGAAATTATTTTAAAATTGGCACAGTAGTTTCGCCCTCAGGTGTGCTAAAAAGTCAAAACTGTATTTTTCGTAAATGTTGCACTCTGTGATCGGAAAGTTGGTAGACGCAGATAGCTAAGTGAGTGAATGAAAATATCTCCTTCAAAAATCTTCCCAGAAACCAAATGGCTCCATAACCAATCAATAGCTTTTGAGAACGATACATGGCTACTGGTCCTCTGGTCTCTATAATTTGACCTTTTGACCTACTTTTTGACCCGACTTGACCCGGTATCGAAACTGACCTAGATTTGAATGAGGCAAACATTCCAAGCACTGGGTCAAAATTGTGAGCTATTGAGTGTTAAACTTATTCTTGACGATGGACAGCGACGGACACAGTGTATTAACTATAGCTCCCTTTGGCTCAGGTGAGCTAAGCACACTTTGAGGCTTCTGCTCAGGTGAGCTAAAAATACTGTATTCCCCATTATTATATAAACAAGAGGGCCCACATGGCCCTGGTTCGCTCACCTGTGTGTCACTGTCTCGAGTACATTCTATTTTTAGCTATGGTGGTCATCTTGTTCATCAGCAGAGTGATTTTAGCTTATTTGGTAGGGAGTAACCTAGGCAACATTCCTGTGAAGTTTGAATCAAATTGGCCTTAGTAGGTGGGGTTCACGTTTGAATCAGATATACAATATTTTTTTTCTATTTTTAGCTCCAGTGGCCAATTTTTCATCAGAGCGGGGTTGTTTTAGCATTTTTGGTAGAGGGTCATCTAAGCAACATTACTTCGAAGTTTGAATGAAATTGGCCCAAGAGTACAGAAGGAATTGTCGTTTGAAGATTTTTTTTTTATTTTTAGCGTTGGCAGCCATCTTGTTCATTGGAGTGGAATGAGTTTTAACTATTTTGGTAGGGAGTCACCTAGGCAACATTTCTGTGAAGTTTTAAATCCAATTGGCCCAAAGGTTTAGAAGGAGTTCGCATTTGAAGCAAATTTACAATGTTTTTCTGTTTTTAGCTCTTGTGACCATTTGTTAATTGTTATCCTATTTTCCTAGAGGGTCATCTACACAACATTCCAATGAAGTTTAGAAGCCTTCATGGTGAAGTGGTCATGCTACTTGCCTTGTAAAACAGGGGTAACCGGATCGATCCCAGGCTTCTCCATACTTTCAGATTGGTCTTTAAACAGAGGTCCCATTACTGTATGACCTTAGCTGTTGGTGAGACTTCAACTCAAACACTCACTCCTATGAAGGCACCTTTATGCCAAATATGAAGGCTGTATCTTAAATGCTCCAAAAGCTATGACAAAGTAGGTAAAAGGTCAAGGTCATGACTCAAAAGTTTTGAATGGTTGGGAAAACTTTGTCACAAGGAACATATGCCAAATATGAAGGCTCTATCTCATATGGTTCAAAAGTTATGATAAAGTAGGTCACAGGTCAACGTCAAAGGTCAAATCTTTATATGAGTGGGAAGCCTTTGTCACAAGGAACCTACATGCCAAATATGAAGGCTCTATCTCAAACAGTTCAAAAGTTATGACAAAATAACCTACTGATCTACTTTTTGATTTGACATGACCCATATTCGAACTTAACTGAGATATTGTCAAGATGATCCTTCTGAGCAAGTTTTATGGTGATTTGACTAAAACTGTGGCCTCTTAGAGTGTTCAAAACGTTTTTCTACGATTTGACCATCTGACCTACTTTTTGACCTGACATGACCCATATTAAAACTTGACCCAGATATTGTCAAGATGATCATTCTGAGCAAGTTTGATGATGATCGGACCAAAACTGGGGACTCTAGTGTGTCCACAAGGTTTTATAACAATCTGACCTACTGACCTATATTCGAAATTAACTGAGATATTGTCAAATGATCATTTTTAGCAAGTTTGATGATGATCAGACCAAAACTGTGGCCTCTAGTGTGATCAGAGGGTTTTTCTATGATTTTATCTACTAACCTACTTTTTGGACCGACATGACCCATATTCGAACTTGACTCAGATAATGTCAAGATGATCATTCTGGGCATGTTTGATGATGATCGGACCTAATTTGTGGCCTCTAGTGTGTTCACAAGGATTTTCTATGATTTGACCTACTGACCTACTTTTTGACCTGAAATGACCCATATTCGAACTTGACCGAGATATTGTCAAGACTATCATTCCGAGCAAGTTTGATGATGATTGGGCCAAAAATGTGGCCTTTAGTGTGTTCACAAGGTTTTTCTCTGATATGACTACTGACCTACTTTTTGACCTGCCATGACCCATATTCGACAGTGACCAAGATATTATCAAGATGATCATTCTGAGCAAGTTTGATGATGATCGGACCAGAACTGTGGCCTCTAGTGTGTTCACAAGGTTTTCTCTGATTTGAACTACTGACCTACTTTTTGAACCGACATGACCCATATTCGAACTTGAATCAGATATTGTCAAGATGATCATTCTGGGCAAGTTTGATGATGATTGGACCAAAACTGTGGCCTCTAGTGTGTTCACAAGGTTTTTCTATGATTTGACCTTCTGACCTACTTTTTGAACCGACATGACCCATATTCAAATGTGACCAAGATATTATCAAGATGATCATTCTGAGCAAGTTTGATGATGATTGGACATAAATTGTGGCCTCTAGTGTGTTCAGAAGGTTTTTCTATGATTTGACCTACTGACCTACTTTTTGACCCGACAGCACCCATATTCAAACTTGACTGAGATATTGTCAAGATGATCATTCTGGGCTAGTTTGATGATGATCGGACCAAAACTATGGCCTCTAGTGTCTTCAAAAGTTTTTTTTCTGATTTGACCTACTTTTTGACCCAACATGACCCATATTCGAACTTGACCGACATATGTTGTGGTGGTACAAAATGTGTGCAAGTTTAGTTAAAATCAAAATCATAAATGAAACAGCTATCATGCAGACAAGACCAAAATAGGCAATTTTTGCCCTTTCAGGGGCCGTAACTCCATAACACATGATTGGATATGGCTGGTTCAAGAAAGGAACCCAGATCTCATGGTGGTACAAGTTGTGTGCAAGTCTGGTTAAAATCAAATCATAAATGAAGATGCTATCGTGCGGACAAGACCAAAATAGGCAATTTTTGCCCTTTCAGGGACCGTAACTCAGTAACACATGATGGGATATGGCTGGTTCAAGAAAGGAACCTAGATCTCATGGTGGTACAAGTTGTGTGCAAGTCTGCTTAAAATCAAATCATAAATGAAGATGCTATCGTGCGGACAAGGAATTGTTTACGCACGCACGGACGCACGGACGACGGACAAAATGTGATCACAAAAGCTCACCTTGTCACTACGTGACAGGTGTGCTAAAAAGGAGTTCAACGGTGTCAAATTTATGATAAAATGTGAATTCCAACTATGTGATGGTGCAGATACTGATTAGTTTTCCTATATTGCCAATCCAATCGGAGACTGCCATAACAGCCCCCACATGATTAAAATGCTCAAGCGACTGGCAAAGACCCCAATCAAACTGCATGGATATACAGGCTGTTCAGATATTTATTGCTGTTGGCCATTGACCTATTGTCGGAAATCACATGCAATGGCTAAATATTTTTGATGAGCTTTGTTCTCCTTCAGATTTGTCATTTGATTCCCTGCTACCAACATCCTCAAGAGAGAGAGAGAGGGACAGAGAGAGACAGAGAGAGAGACAGACAGACAGACAGACAGAAAGAGAGTCATATCATCTTTTGTAATACAGGGCTTCAATGCCCCAGCAGTTACATTGGGATAATGTGCATCCTACCTGTCCTTTCTATAAGTACTTTATCAGCCCCCGCCCATTGGGGCTAAAGAAATAGATGGGCTGAAACCGACCCACACGCGAGTACTGGTAAATCGCTTAGAGGATCTAAGCATGCCCCAGACAAAGCGGTGATAGTCGGTCCGTTCATGCTTATTAACAGTATTGGTTACATTGGGTGGCAGGGCTTGAGATGTCATTTTATCTCAATGGCGGGTAAAAGTCCCACAAAATTGGAAGCAACGTCCCCAAAATGACCTTTACGGTGTTAACGGGGACGTTAAACCTCAAATCAAACGAACAAATAGGTACTTAGGGAGAAGATTTTGATTTTGATGTTTCTTTTACAGCCCTTTAATGAATGTTTCACATATCGGCCCGAATGTTAATCAGAGGTGAGCGAAACCTGGAGTACACGGAAACATGGCATGACCCTGCCTTGTAGAACTTGGCGTCTCACATATGACCCTAGCCATACTAAAACCAAAGCGGTGGGAGACCTGATGATTCTATAAGATTCAGTGCTCATACCCAGTTGGCTATAGAGTGTCTTTAACCCATTTAGTACCGAAAACCCACAAACGGTTCCAGGGCAAACAGCGCAGGCCCAGATCAGACGCCGCAGAATGTGGCGTCTGATCAGTGCCTACACTGTTTGCAAAACGTTCAGCCATTTTCCAAATAGATTTTGAAGAAAACACAACCTGACACCACTTATTTTGAAATGGACTCCTGCTACATATAAGGAGGAAGAGTCCATTTCGTACAAAAAGGGTTAAGTAAGGAGAGGAACGGATTCAAAATGGAAATTTGAAGACAGCATGCTCGTCTGCTTACTGCAGCAGTGGGAGCATGTTTTGTTAAGTAGTCACAGTAGTTTATGTTGATTGATGTTGGGGTTGAGTGTTAGATCCCTATACTGGCGCTCTTACCAAATGAGCAACAGAGGCTCAAGCAAAATAAGAATTGCCATGTTTCTTCTGCGCATCATCTGCTGAAGGTTTAAAATACGTCTGTAAATTGCATTAAAATATCCCACAAAATTTTCAAGAGAGAGAGGATGCAATTAAATGACAAAATGGCTCGTTTCAATGCTCAACGGGCCATAAGCAGTACAGCAAGAATTATCATTCTTGTCTTCTACATGTGGTCTTATGGCGTTTTTTTTTTCTGTAAAGTTTCAGGAGAATATCTCAGATGGTCTCAATGATACGCAGCGGACATGAAAACGTGGTGTACAGACAGAAACGCGGATTGACAGATCGGGGACAAAACATAATATGGGAGGAGGGGAGTGTGGGGGGGGGGGTTCTGTAAAGTTTCATGAGACTTAATGTTAGGCAGCGGACATGAAAACGTGGTGTCTAGACAGAAACACCGATTGACACACCGGGGTTAAAACACAATAAGTGGGTAGTGTGTGTGTGTGTGGGGGGGGGGGGGGGTGAGGGGGTATCTTCATATATTTGGCTGACTTACCTGTTCCTACCGAATTTAAGACCCCGTACAAAATGTTGATTATCTGAACTGCACCAGCACTCAAAGAACGGTCTTTCTTCATTCGAATCCCTCTTTGAACACTCAAAATAGCCGGCACCCCACAATTCACATTACGCTGTCTGTTATACAATACTCCTTCAGTTCCTTTATATGTGAACCACATATATAACTGTTTTTATTCAGTATAATTATGCCAAAGTCTGGTAAAAAATCTCTAAAATCATCAAACTGTCGGTCATCGGAGCATGTTACTTTCTACCAGGAAGTAGAGACAGCACATTTTTCCGCCATCTGTTTACATTTACAACAACCAAGAGAAGAAAAAAATGGTTCGCCCACAGCTTGAATATGCATCACCCAATTGGCATCCCTATGTTAAAACTCAGATTCAGCAGGTGGAGAAGGTGCAGAGGACAGCTGCTCGATGGACCTGCCGACGATGGCACAATAGAAGTAGCGTCGGTGACATGCTTAACGAGCTAGAATGGCCGTCCCTTGATGCCCGTCGTGAGCAGTCCTCTTTAACCTTCTTCTATAAGATACATTCAGGTACAGTGGCCGTTAATAAAGACAAATACTTGACCCCTGTGATAGTTTCAACCCGAACAAGGGCATCAAATGTAAACAACTCGCAGTATCATAGGTACCAGTCCTACAGTGATGCCCTGAAAAATTCCTTTTTACCTAAGACTATTCCCCAGTGGAATAGTCTTCCCTCTTCTGTGGTGAATGCTTAGACTGCAGGGGAGTTCAAAGCCCGTACAGTTTAAGATTGAGACTCAGAGTTATGCGTTTTAGTATACTTCTGTTATTCAGATTGTAAAAAATTTTAAGGACTCATCCAGTGACTTCTCTCTCTCTCTTTTTTTTTTTTTAGCTAAATTCTAAATTTAGCTACGCACCCAACTCAGGTAATGGCCAAATATGACCGACTCAGTACAAGAAGATAGATAGAAGAAACTCATCCGTACTGGCTATTAGCACAGTTACCATGTCTTTCTTTGTATTGAATTGTATAAGTGTAAGCCTTCTGCACCAAGTAAACTGCATATTTATCTATGGACATGTCACCAGTAAACAATTTTGATTATTTACTTTTGTCCATTGATGAGAATATAAGTCATGAAACCTTCTTCTTGAGCATATTTTACTTGCTCTTTAATTGAATATGGGCAGAAAAGTAGAAAATTTTAGGTCAATTTTATTCTTTTTTTGACCTTGACCTTGAACTTTGGACAGACAATATATTTGAATATGATTAGCATAGAAATGATGTACATAATACAAATTTATGATGATAATATTTCAACAGACTATTCAAAATTATTAAAAAATATGCTTGTGTTAGAGGGAAATGAGATATGACGTAAAGTCATTTTTGCTGGCTATTCTGACCTTGACCTTTGATCTTGGAGAATGTTTGTAGATAAAATTAATTCAATGTGAAGTACTTGATACTGACGCATACAACGGCCACGTATGGTGGCAATATCAAAACAGACTATGTGAAAATATATGTTTTAAACAGGAAAAATTAGGGAAAAATGCCATTTTTAAACTCATTTCCTGTTCATTTGACATTGACCTTGACCTTTAAAACAATACAAAGTATACTGTTGAAAAATAGGATGCGTGTAATATCTGTTTGAAGTAAGAAAACAACTTGCACCAAGGAAAGGGCTGAATGGTGTCATCATTATAACACTACAATTGGTTTTTCATTTTTGGGACAGTACACTTACAGTAGCCATGGTAACGCTTAAAAACTGGTAAAATCCCAAATATGTCTTTCAACAAATTAACTCTGCAAACATTCCTGTATCTTGTAAAAACATGCATACATGTGCACACAAATGCATAGACTGGGAAAAACGCTTTTGAAATGCTTAAAAACTGCCTTTTTCAGTATACAGATACCCCACCCACTTCTAAGATCATTATGAGCGTTACAGAATACCCATGGGCAATGTAATGTATAAACTATTTTTTGTTATTTAGGAACAACTAAATGCATAAGATTTTTCTGATAGCCACTGCTACAGTTGCAAAACTGTCAATTTTGGGTGAAATTTAACCTCATTTTTGGGTCAGATGCCGTTACAATGGCAACGGTAATGTCTAGAAATGAAAGAAACATGGATAGCTTGGTTTTGGGTCACAATGTGTAATATAGGAAAGTTTAATCAAAATTGGTGACTATGCGTGGCGAAACTTTTTAAGTGGTTACAGAGAATGGCTCTAGAAATGTAAACCGCAGAGTGGTTGCCCCATTCGCCCGGTGCATTGTTGGTAACTTCGAGTTCCAAGACGACAACCTTCCCTGTTGCATTGACGTTTCGCTTCTTTCTATATGAATTTTGGGGTTCCCTTATTTTTTGTCCCTAATATATATATGGAATTTTATGAAGTGGAGGGGCGGAGCATGGCCCCAGCACATTGACCCAGCACAAAGGGACCCCAAGGTTGTTGTTACTGAGACTGGAAAATATACGGTTTAGAGTGGGGATCTTAACTGTTTCTGAGATATATGGCTTATTATAAAGTGAAGGGTTGGAGCATGACCGTGGCATGACTCGGGACACTCCGGGTGCCTCGGTATTGGTGGAACTGAATGCGTCTTATTGTAACGAACATGAATTAATATGGTTTAGGCTCTGAACAGTTTCTCAGATATTTGGCTTTCTGTGAAGTGGAGGGATGGGGCTTGGCTCCGACGCACCCCGGGAGAACTGACTGTGTCTTATCATAAGAAACAAGAAAATATATGGTTTAGGGTGTGGATCGCAACGGTTTCTGAGATATTGGGCCTTTTACGTATTGGAGGGGTGGGGCATGGCCCCACCACACCCAGTCCCCCCCCCCCCCCCCCCCCCCCACCTACCCACCAGGTTGGTGTAACTGAATGCATCTTATCACGAGGAACAAGAATGTATATGGTCTGAATAGAGGTAGTTTCTAAACTTGAAGCGTGGCCCTGCAAGATCTTGGAGGACCCCCAGGTCGGCATAAAACATATCGGTAAAAGAAAACTGAAAGTGACTAGGTGGTGGTGTCTGTTCCCAGAAAAAAACATCTGCAAATGCTGTTTCAAGGAGAACTCACCTCAAAGCTCGCTTACAGAGCGAACGAGGGGAGGTAACTGCCAGACTACAGATAATTAAGCAAACAGCAGTCCGAAATAAAACGTATCTAAGGTAGGCGGAACAAATATGTTGCGCATGCGCATTGGCAGAAGTGTCTCCTTTTTTCACGGTCCACTTATTTTACGTTACACCACCAGTCTGTGTGTCCCTGTGAAATGATTGGACTCAGACCATAACTCAAGATATTCGCATAAATCAGGCAAGTATAAGCATTTATAAGAGCTCTACTGAGCTTATGTTCAACACGCCACGTTGAATAAAGGCCCCGCCTATAGGGGCTTGAAGAAATTGATAGGGCTGCATGATGCTTCCTTGTAAAGCTGAAACCGACCGCACATGAGTACTGATAAATCGCTTAGCGGTTGTAAGCCTGTCCAAGAAGGGTGGTGCGAGTCGGACCATCCATGCATATAAACACTATTGGTTTCATTTGGCGACAGGGCTTGAAATGTCATTTCATTGCCCGGTAAAAGTCATTAAAAATTGGAAACAGAGTCTCCAAACTTGTAAATTGTTGAAGAGGACGTTAAACTTCAAACCAAACAAATTCAAACCCCTGTGCCACTGACTGGTTGAATTTGGTTCCCGGTTTACGGCTTTATTGAGAATATCCCACTTATTAATCAGACGTGGGCGAAAACTGGAGTACCCGGAGAAAAAAAAAACAAGACTTTCCGTTGCTGAACTTGCGGATCACATGTAACTCGTCACAGCAAGGCTCAAGATACAAGAATGCAAGATACAAGAATCTTTATTTTGAGTCGGTTTTAACATAACGAGAGAACATTAGCTAGGAGCTATTTACCGACTAGGTTAACAAACCACGTAACTATTTAACACAACATCCTGTAAGAGAAACACATGATTAAAATAATGTTATATATATAATTATGACAGCTAAACCTTGTTAAACTATAAGATAATCTATATAGGGGGAGTTCTAAAATAAGCACATTAAATGGATAGGCACAGTTAATAATTAATAAGCATAAAGAAATGATAATCAAAATAAAATATAGGGCTACAAAGTAATAAAATAATAGTAATAATAATAATAAAACTAACAAGCACAGCAAGCAAACTGGGATAAATGACATAAAATACTGAAATAGGGGCTGCAGTGGGGCCTGTCTGCCGTCCCACCCCCCTTAATAAAAGGATTAGAAATTTGAGAATGTGATTGCTAATAGAATCACATGAATTGTCAGATTGGGCAATATATAGGATTTGACACAGGACCGACAGCATCCCCACGCAGGAAGGGTAATTGAATTGGCATGCAATTTAGAACAGCACAAATGAAAAACATGTAATACAAACATAAAGGAAGCTTGGCATGCACATAGAGAAAAAAAATACACATGTCATCCTGAAATCACGCCTACTGGGATTTTAAAACAAATTTGACATTAGATATATGCAGTTAAAAAAAAAAAAACTGGTGATACTCAGTAGAACCGCCTCGTTGAGGCGGCTCCAATGAGCACCCACAGTTATGCAAAAAAAAAAAATTGTTGATACTCAATAGAACCGCCTCACACCCACAGTTTATGCCAACCAGTAATAAGGGCAACAGATAGCATGTAGCACCCCAGCCCTGCGTTCAGAGGCGGGGCTCTGGGGGTTAAAAAAAAAGCAGGCGTGCTTTCGCGATGACAACTTATGCCGAGCACTACAAAACACAACTAGCACATAGTTATAACATACAAGAAGCAGGTTTAGTTTAGACTCATATTCTTGACCGGTTTTTAATTATTTGGACCCCATTTTGAATTATATCAGTCTTTGAATCAACTGCCTGTTTGAAATTCGCAAATTTGCAGTATGTGTCCTCTGACTTTCGTTGCCGGATCATTACAGGGTCACTGATGAGGCTTTATTGGCCGAAACTACGTAGTATGACCCATCTTCTTTCTTATGAATGTTTTCATTGCTCTTAAAGGAACTCATTTTTGATTTTTATTTGCCTTCACTGCAGCTGGTGTTGTGCCGTGTGGCGGCCGTAAAACGTCTCCCCGTACATCAACCATAGTGCAGTTTATATTTTACTTTTGGTACTTTGAGATCAGCGTGAATATTCTGAGAAATCAGAAATAAATTATTGGTTTAGACTCATATTCTTGATCGGTTTTTAATTATTTGGACCCCATTTTGAATTATATCAGTCTTTGAATCGACTGCCTGTTTGAAATTCGCAAATTTGCAGTATGTGTCCTCTGGCTTTCGTTGCCGGATCATTACAGGGTCACTGATGAGGCTTTATTAGCCGAAACTACGTAGTATGACCCATCTTCTTTCTTATGAATGTTTACATTGCTCTTAAAGGAACTCATTTTTTATTTTTATTTACAAACACATTGCACATTTACAGCTTGAGCCGGTCCAGGTACGAAGCAACCTACAGACATCCTTGTAGTTTTTCTACAATCCTCAAGTCATTCGGCAGGCTGTTCCATACCTGTGCTGCCTCAAACCTGAAGGAACGCTTACCATGAGCCACTGTACGAACCCTTGGAACTTCTGCTGTATTCTGGTATCTAAAAGAATAATTGGAATTTTTAAAATTAACTAGGTCAGTGATACAAACAGGTGATAAACTATGTAAACATTTGAAAGATTCTCTAGCTATAATTTTGATTCTTGAAAGATGAAGAGTTGTCATATTGGCTTGCTCTAGTAAAGTTTCATAACTGGCATTAAAATCATTAAAAACAATCCTAAGACCCCTGTGTTGGAGTTTTTCTAATCTTTCAGTATTAGTTTTTGAGCAGAAGTGCCATACAAGTGGACAATAATTGAAATTAGATCTAACAAATGATTTAAAAATTAAGCGCATACTGTCAGCATTAAGAAATTTTCTAAGCCTTAAAAGTACATTTAACTGGTTAGCGGCTTTCTTGCATACGCGTGTAACCTGCTGATCAAAATTTAGCATAAAATCTACATCCACCCCCAGTAATTTTACACTGTTCTCACAAGATATATTTACATTGTCTAAGTTGAATTGTGTTAATTGTTCATGAGTGCTTTTTCCCACAGCAATTGCTTGAAACTTATCAGGATTAGCTTGCATCTGGTTTATACTGAACGAATTTATTAAATATTTTCCTCTTATTTTCTAAAGTACTTTTTAAAACATCCAAATCTGTGTGATTAAAAGAAAGAGTATTATCATCTGCATAATTATAAAGTTTAGATTCTTTGATGAAGTAAAAAATGTCGTTCATAAAAATGTTGAATATTATAGCGCCTAGAATGGAACCTTGTGGGACTCCTTTCAAAGTTTCAAGCCAATCGCTGTGGTACTGCCCTATCTTAACCATTTGTTTTCTGTTTGAGAGATAATTCTTGATGAGGGAGCATGCATCGCCAGACAGCCCATATGCACCCAGCTTGAGGATAATTAGATCATGAGACAGGCAGTCAAATGCCTTGGACAGGTCCATTAGTATGGCAGCAACATGCTCGTTCTTATCCAGAGCTATCTTCCAATCCTCAGCTAGGCGCAGAAGAGTCGTCTGACAACCATATCCGGCCCTAAAAGCACCTAAAAATCATCAAAAATGTTGCTGAAGTAAAAGCTGAGCTGGTCATTTAAGATTCTCTCAAAGATTTTTGACATAGTGTTTAATATACTGACAGGTCTATAATTTTTCATAGTGAAGGGATCATCTTTTTTGAAAACAGGTGTTACTTGAGCCATTTTCAGTGGTGTAGGGAAATTATTGGTGTTAATCATGGTGTTTATCAAGTTGCAGACAGGTACAGAGATGACCTTTGCTGAACATTTTAAGTTTTAGGTGGGATGTTGTCATTTCCAGTTGCTTTTTTGGGGTTCAGGTTATAAAGATGTTTCTGTTTTATGTCTGGGGTAGTCTGTGTGAAGCTAAAAGTGGTGTCTGTGTGTTTGTGGTGCTTGATCTGTATGACACTTGGGTGTACTTCATTTACTTGTGTATGACTGTCAATTCCAATATTTTTAGCTATGTTTATATAAAAATCATTTAATAGAGTACAAACTTCAGGCTGGTTAGAGACCAAGGTATCATTTTGCATTAGAATAATGTCGCTGGAATTTTTCTGAAGAGATTTTTGCGATAGAAAAGGTTTTATGGTGGGCCAAAAATCCTTAGATTTAGGGCCACCACCACATCTTTCCAAAAAATATACTTTTATAGATTCCCTTTTAATTTTGGTTTTCTGATTCCTAAGTTTCCTGAATACCTCCCAATTTTCCTTATTTCTATATTTAATATATCTGTTGTGTGCTTGCCTTGTTTGGTATATTATTTTCCTGTATATAGAGTTCATGTAAGGTGATGGGGCTTTTTTTTGGATATTTGTGTTTAATTGGGGCGTGTTCATCTAAAATATCGGTAAAAATTTTGTTATGGGTCCAGTAAATATAATCTAAATCATCAAAACAGTGAGCTATCTGAATAGGCACTGTGCTCAATTCCTTGTTAAAAACTTCATCATCAAAATTTTTGTAACTCCTGAAATTTACTCTTTTTTTAGTGGTAGGATTACATTGCTCTCTAATACAGGTAAATATCATACTATGGCAGTCGCTTATGCTGCAGTTTAGGACAGTTGAGTTACATAGAAAAGACGCTGAATTAGGCTCGAACCACAACGATTTCCCTAAGCATGGTATCAACCCTAATCTCTGTTTAGATTAGCTCAAAATCTGAAAACCTAATGTTCTAATAGATTTAATCGTCCAAGAGCGATCGAAATCTCGTTAACAAAATTTGTGAAATAAAATCCTGGAAATCCCCACTTTCCATATAGAAAAGTAGGATTTACGGGGAAGTACATTATTTTTCTTGCTTTGGCTCAAAAACCTAGATTGTAGGTACTCATTAAAATAACCACCTGAACAATTGTAACAATTACCCACAATCTATATTTGGGACAACACATAAGAAAAAATAACATCAGTGTTCAGGTTAGCTCAACATCTGGAAACCGAATGACTCTTATAGATGTAAATGCCCAAGAGAGATGGAAATCACTTTACCAAGTCTGTGTAATAAACAATCGGCAAAACCCTACTTTACATAGGGAAAAAGTTTGGCTTACAGGGTTTTACATTATTTTTCTTATTTTGGCTCAAAAACAAATTGTGCCATGGGCACTCATTAGAACAGACTAATCGAGGTAGTTCTATCTAGTACTCACAATCTATAAGTTCGGACCAACGGAAACAACATCGAATCTCACGTCCATGGTTTTCCCTTACGCAGGATATTGGGACTCCGACTCATAAAAGTCTGACTTGGACTTTTTGAATGAAGCAGTAGGAGTCCTCATGGATCCTGACAGTGGATACATAGCCACTTTTCATAACTGAAACAAAACTGAATACAGTGCCTTAAAATCAAGGTGTAGACAAAATGTCAAACGGTGTAGACCGTGATCAGACTCAGGAGCAGTCTGATCTGGGGCTGCACTGTTTGCTTAGGCCTGTCAGTTCCAGAACTAGCGTGTATGATCATGACACAGTCAGTCATTACTGATGATGTACAAACTTAATTTGAGCAGCTTTGTACATGTCAGAAAGTGTAAATCCTGAATCTAGGATGGGATCCTTGAAGCTGAATGGACACTCAGAATTTTGAAATGAGGGAAAACCATGTGACACTTCGTAAATCCAATATCTAGAGCCTTCAATTATTATATATACAGCTAAGTTTACACAATCGTTTAATGTTAGAGACGTTGCTTACTTTTTTGTGGGACTTTTACCCGACATTGGGATGAAATGGAACCTCAAGCCCTACCACCCAAAGAAATTTCATTTTGAGGAGCGTTCCCACTCGCAGCAGTTTTCCTGGGCAGGCTTAGACAGTAATCAAGTTCGGTCGGTTTCAGCTCTGCGCAGAAGTACTATTTCTCCAAGCCCCGATGGGCGGAGGCGTATAGTAAATTGCGTATCTTCTACTGTACGAGCATACCAGAGAAATGCCTCGAAAATGTACTAATATCAGGTTTTTAGCAATTCGTTCGAGTACATGACTTTGGTACATTCCTACGAGCAATTCATAAGAGCGCATGAATTTCGATATAAAATTGTCGTACCGAGCAACTGCAGTGTCTTCAGGGTTTTACTGAACCGTTTGTGTGAATTATTGAATGAAGAAACGCATTTCAATCAGACACCCATTAATTGTTGTTTTTTTCCTGTCCCCGTCGGGGGTAATGCTCCCGTAAGGGGTAATCGGTCCTCGTAAGTCATAATCGGCACAAATATTAAAGCTTCTGGAACAAATTCTGGAGAAATTTGCACCTTATGTATTTCAAAATTAAAGTGGTTTGAATTACGTGTTATTTGGCATGTTGGATTAGTTTCGCACCGTCCGGGTAGCTGAAAATGCCTTCATTCGGCACTAGAAAATAGGTCAAAACATAAATATCTGACTGCCGTCCTCAGGGAGAAAGTAAAATTAAAAATCGACCCATTACCTTTTCATGTCCACACCTATCTTTTCTGCTGCAGAAATGAAAGTTGTTGGGAATAGCATTGCCAGATTTCTCAAAATATGTTTACAAAAATGATTAAAAATCATATATCGGGAACTCTCACCTGTTTGTTGACATATTTGTAAGGATTATGAGTGCATAACCGGCGGTTACCCCTTACAAGTCTACCAGCCGTGTCTATGGGAAGGGGAAACAAAAGTTTGTTCGTGAGGACTGGGTCACATTGACCTTTATGGCCGCCATGCCCATATATGGTAAAAATTCTTCTTCTCAGGAACCGAATGGCCGATGACCTTGAAACTTGGCATGCAGCATGGGGAACTCGGACCCTACCAAGTTTGTTCAAATGAAGACCTTTGGTTTACATTGACCTGTTTTACGGCAAGGTCAAATTTGGTCGCTTAGACATTTGTATGGAAAAAGGGCAAAGCATTGGATTTTTCTGATTGCATGGTAGCTTGTGGCATCAGATATGATATTTGCAAGTTTATCAATCAATCCCAAGGGTCAAGGTCATTTACTGAACTGTGCCCTGGGTGTCTCAGATTCAGTATTTTTGTCTTCTTCTTCACTTAAACTGCTAGGTTGATTGAAACCAAATTACATGTGGAGCCTCTATGGGAAGGGAGAACAAAAATTTGTTCGTGAGGACTGGGTCGCAAGACCAATATGGGCGACCATGTCCATATATGGTAAAAACCTTTAGAAATCTTCTTCTGAGGAACCAAACGGCAGATGACCTTGAAACTTGGTATGTAACATCGGGGACCCAGGCCCTACCATGTTTGTTCAAATGATTACCTTTGGTTGACATTGACCTGTTTTACGGCAAGGTCAAATTTGGTCACTTAGACATTTGTATGGAAAAAAGGCAAACCAGTGGATATTCCTGAATACTTGGTAGCCTGTGGCATCAGAAATGGTATTTGCAATCAGCTGAATGGAAGATTATCAATTTCAAAGGTCGAGGGGGCATATAATTTGTTTTTAAGGACTGGGTCACATGTTCAATATGGCCACCATGTTCATATATGATAAACAAATTTAAGAATTTTCACCTTACGAACCAAATGCCCGATGGAATTTGGTCTGCAAAGTCGGGAACTCGGGTCCTACCAAATTTGTTCAAATGATGACCTTTGGTTGACCTAGACCTGTTTCACGTCAAAATCAAAGTTGGTCACTTAGTCATTTGTATGGAAAAAAGGCAAGACAGTGTATTTTACTGATTGTGTGGCAGCCTGTCGCATCAGAAATATTATTTGCTATCAACTGAATGGACGTTAATCAACTCTAAAGGTCAAGATCATTTGGATGGCTCAGATTCAGTATTTTTATCTTCTTCTACACTAAAACCGGTATGCTGACTGAAACCAAATTGCATGAAAATTCTCTATGAGACGAGGCATTGAAAGGTTATTCTATGATTATTATCACATGGCCAAGATGGGCGCCTTGCCTGCATTTGGTATAAACCACATGACCTCTGGTGATCGTAGTAGCTCATGGGCCTCTTGTATAAACTCTGGTGACCCCCAACATTGATCCGAGGAGTCAAATTCTGATTGTAATGTGTTCTTCTCATCATGTCGTTCGATATATTATGTTGCACGACAATGTATCGAAAACTCTGATTTTGACCCAGGGGCCCCTCCGCCTGGCTCCGCCCCCAGGAGTAAGACCGAAATTCTGAAGATCGACCTAGTCCCTAGATCGACCCGTCCGGCACATTCTTTCCTGACCATTTTCATCATAAAAAATATTGCTACGACCAATTATCCCAGTAGAGCAGTTGTCAACTGATGGGGAAAGAATTTCCACTAAGTACTGGTTAACTGCCTCTGGCAGGCTTGTCCAGGTACAATGTCGTTAGGTCAAGTGACCGTCAATAACCTTAGCTGTTCTGTTGATCATAGAGGCCTAACACTAAATCGAACAAACAAACAAACAGGCAATGCAATACATACATAAATAAATAAATAAATAAATAAATAAATAAATAAATACAAAGTTGTTATATATGGATTATTTTCAATTAAATGACATAGTGTTACATTATACTGATATAGTTTAACTCTAGTATTAGTTTATTTGTTACTTTCTAATTTAATTATAAAATATAATGTAAGAAAAAAAGCCTATTTTGTATTTGCCACAGTACTTATCTGTTTACTTTGACATAGACTAATTATTTTAAGTCATATAAAACATGGATTCATTCATGACATCCTTTAGTCCATCCTTGCCCCTGGCTATCCTGTGCTTTCTTGAATAAACAATGTCTTGTGGGTTGTTGTTTTAGTAGTTTAAACCATATGGTATTGCTATTAACTCTTGACAATAGCAAAATGCTGCAACTATAATGAAATTTAAAACATGGTTATTCCATACAAAGTGTGTTCAAAAGATGCAAATGGATTGGCTAACAGTGTTCAGTCTGATCTTGACCTGTACACAAACTTAATAATACGAGTAATTATTGTTAGTGCCAATAACCGCATGCAGGTGCACATGGAATTTCTACCAATATTTTTCTACTATTGATTTAAAAAGAAACATGTGCAATTTTTTGTTTAAATTTCACAATTTAGTGTTGGATTCACATTTGGGCTGGTTCAACATGTTTAAATTGAGAAATATATTATTCTGTTGGTTAATTGATAGCCTTGTATTGATACGTTCTTTCAACATTTTTAACTCATTTAGTTTGATTTTACTATTTTAAGTCAACTTTGTTAAAATTTAAGCAGAATTTTAAGGCCAAAAGTATTTGCCAGGCCGGTAAATACCGGCAAATGCCACAGGTAAATACCGGGGGTGGAATTTACCACCCAACATTGACATATGTATGTGTGAATGTGTGTGTGTATATTTATATTTAACCCTTGTCCCGCTGAATATATTAACTAGTCCACACCCATTATCAACCCTCAGCCAAACATCAGAGTACTTGATATATTGATTTGGTCTACAGGTTGCGCGACAGCCGGTGTGGATCTGGACGAAACCCATCTGATCTAGATCTTAACTGTTTGAGGTTGTGGGGAATGTCCTGGACAGCGCGACAGGGATTAAGTAAGTTTAAGTTCGATATTAATTCAAAACTAAAGCAAAACCGGAAAATGAGGGTATTTAGGGTAAGCTGTCCCCATACTGGAGAGCAAACAAGTTTAATTGTTTTTACTGTACCATTGGTTCTCCGTGGTTCTCTAACACAGAATTTAGAAAGAACTTTTCTTATAAAACCAAACATCAAACTCCTAAGTCTGACTCAAAGAGAAAAATCAAGCTCTTTTATAGACCCTAAGAAGGGCTGTGGAATAAGATTAGGTAATTTTCTAAAAATAGTGCAAACCAGAACTTTCTGGAAGTTTCCTTGTAAACAAGTTGTTTTCAAATATAATTAATCTGTGACTCATTTCTTTCCAGAGAGTTCTTTAAGAAGAAAAAAACAAGATATTTTAGGTCACCCAGTGGGGTGAAAGTGTGAGGAATTTTATGCAATAAAGCTTTCGTTTGCTTTTAGAATAATAAAATAGTGTACATAGCATATAAAATTACATGCATCTATAATCCACTTCAGTATGAAAGACCAACACATTCCTGACACTGTTCAAGCTCTTGAAAGGGCGTCAGGGATAATTTTATTTCTCTCTCTGACATGTATTATGTCTACTCTTGTAGCATAAGACTCCACCTGAGCAACCGCTGATATTTGTTTTTCATTTTATGTATGAAAGTCAGTGGATTGTGATCACTGAAAACAACAATTGGTGCAGTAGTAAGAGTGAGATAAACTTCGAAATGTTGCAGAGCAAGAATCAGAGACAACCACTCTTTCTCTATGGTAGAGTAATTTCTCTGATGCTTATTAAACTTTTTGGAAAAGTAGCAAACTGGATGATCCACACCATTTTCGTCTTCCTGCAACAAAACACTGCCTGCACCTACGTCATTAGCATCTACAGTTAGCTTAAACTCCTTTTCAAAGTTTGGTGCTAAGAGAACTGGTTCACTCTTGAGTATGGCTTTATGCTTATCAAAGGCGTTTGGCATATTGACAGAGAAATTATTACAGAACGTTCTGTAATAACCAGCCATAACAAGAAATCGCATCAGCTGTCTTTTGCACGTGGGTAGGGAAAAATTTGAGACAGCCTCCACTTTAGCATCAATTGGTTTCACATGACCTTGACCTACAACATTACCTAGAACTGTCAAACTTGCATGACAGAATTCACTTTTAGCAAGATTAATTGTCAATTTGGCATTACTCAGTCTATCAAAGAGTGCTCTAACAGTCCCAAGATGTTGATTCCACTGGTCATTGTATATGATAGCGTCATCAATATACGCACTTCAGCCTTCCAGCCCTGCAATTACCATGTTTATTAAGCGCTGAAATGTTGCCGGAGAGTTTTTCATTCCGTACGGCATGACTTTATAGTTAAATAATCCGTCTGGTGTAGTAAATGCCAAAACCTCCTTTGCTCTATCTGTGAGTGGAATTTGCCAAAATCCTTTCAGAAGGTCGAATTTCGTAATGTATTTGGCATTCCCGATGTTATCAATGCAGTCGGCCATTGGAAAGCTATCTGTTTGACCTAAGGAATTAACTTTCCTAAAATCTGTACACATACGATATGTCTCATCAGGTTTTGGTACAAGAATACAAGGAGAACTACATTCACTTTGGCTTGGTTCAATAAAGTCATTGTCCAATAACTATGTCTATAAAAGGGTTAACCTTTGGAAGCAAGGAACACACCACAGAACTGAAAATATGGATTGTACATGTTTTCTGGGCCATACCAGCTACTTTCGGCCAATTAGGCCTCATAAGTGACCCTTAGATATTTTCGAAATTCCACAATTGAATCAATGATCCCAAAGGACAAGAAAATATAATCTACACTATGATGTAGGGCAGGGAGACGTTTTACCGCCGCCACACAGTCCCGCACACCAGCTGGTGTGGAGTTAAATATGTTCTATAAAAGGGTAAGCTCTGTTCCACTTAATCATACTGAACTTCTTCTTTAAGGTATTTTTGTTTCATAGGATTCATTCTGTATGAATGTTGCTTTACAGGTTTAGAACCATATATGCCCACATCGTGAAATATTTTGTCTGTCCGTGTTGGAATTTCAGGAAATAAGTGTTCATATTAAAAAATCAACTGTTTCCGTTCATTCCGCTGACTTGGCTCTAGATGTGACAGTTTCTAGTCGAGATTCCTCAGAATGTCAGAATTCTGAAGTTTTGATGATGTGGGATAAGATTTCACTGAATTGATATCCTCACAGTCATTGTCACATGAATTAAGTGGAACAGAGCTAACTAGATTGACTGATGTTAAAGATGCATTGTCCCTATCAATGTATTCATTAAGCATGTTAATATGTCATAGCTGCTTTGGCTTGCGCCTCCCAGGAGTGCTTATTATGTTATTTACGTCACTGATCTTTTTGTATACAGTGTATGGACCATAATATCTGGCTTGCAAAGATTTTCCAGGAATAGGCAAAAGAGCAAGTACCTTAACCCCTGGTTTAAAATTTCTTTCTTGTGTCCCTTTTGTTTCATTTTTCTTTGGGCTGACTGAAGATTGGTCCGAGCAGCCTCACAAGCTTTTGAAAGTCTAGTTTTGAAATCCGACACCTACTGAAGTAAATTTAATGAAGTGTAAACATTAGAGAGAAATTTCTCTTTCAGAAGTTTCAAAGGACCACGAACAGTATGGCAAAATACTAATTCAAATGGACTGAAGCCAAGAGATTCTTGCACAGATTCTCTAACAGCAAATAAAAGCAGTGGATTCCTTCATCCCAATCCTTATCTGTGTCAAAGCAATATGATCTTATCATGTTTTTCAATGTTTGATGGAATTTTTCAAGGGCGCCTTGACTTTCAGGATGATAGACCAATGACTTATACTGTACAATGCCTAGTTCATGCATTACTTGTTGAAAAATTCCAGACATGAAATTTGAACCTTGGTCTGACTGAATAGATTTGGGAAGACCAACAAAGGTGAAAAACTTCACTAAGGCCTTGAAGATTGTCTTAGTTTTGCTATTTCTTAGTGGAATGGCTGCAGGAAAACGTGTGGAAGCACCCATAATAGTCGAAAGATATTCACAGCCAGACTTAGTTATGGGCAAGGGACCCACGCACTCTATAATTATTTGACAGAAAGGTTCATCAAAAGCAGGTACAGGCTGCAAATGAGCCTTAGGTAAATATGTTCTACAAAAGGGCCATCCTTTGGAAGCAATGAATACACCACAGAAGTGAAAAATATGGAGTGTACATGTTTTCTGGTAAAGTCTGATTGGGTTTTCCTACCATTTGGCATGTGTGACAGGACCTGCAATGCTGAGAAACATCCGATTTTAACCCAGGCCAGTAAAATGATTAAGAATCTTGTGATAGGTTTTATTTACACCTAAATGTCCTGACATGGGAGTTTCATGTGCCAAGTTTAATATTTCGGGACGGTAAACCCGTGTAACTACTATCTGGTGGTTGACAGTCCATTCGTCTTCTGCCGAGACGTCTGGTGGACGCCATTTTCTCATAAGAATGTCGTTTTTGACATAATAACAGACTGGGACATGAGATACTTTCTGCTCATCTAAAGCCCTTTCAAACAAAGGCGAAATTTCTGGATCCTTGTGCTGTTCTATAGCTAGTTGAGACCCGGACATTTTGTCATGGCCTAGATCGAAAGATGAGTTATTCTCATGACAATCTGTCTGTTTATCAGACAGACTTGAAGACAGAGACCTTGTTATCTCGTCATTAAAAGACTGACCCAAAAAGGTATCAGTAAAATCAAAATCCTGTTTCCCATCAGTTTGTTTGGCCTTACGTGCCATAGCCCTTGTGACTACACAGCACGAATAAAGATCAGGAATTTCTTGCTCAATGGGATCAGGTGGTTGATCAGAAGTCGAAAGTGGGTTTACCACAACCTTATATCCAGCTAAGTCATTGCCTAGCAATAAATGAACACCTTTAAAGGGTAAAGAAGGACTAATACCAACAGCCACTGAATCGGATACCAAGTCTGATGACAAACAAATGTTATGAAGCGGAACATTAAGAAATCCACATTTCCTAACCTGAATAGGGACACCTTGGCCCAAAGAAGTCTTCTCAGAACAAGGCAGAGTATCTGCTAAAATAAGAGATTGAGAAGCTCCAGTATCTCGTAAGATTTTAATAAGGGTAGGATGGGCATACCTGTCACCAATTAGTGACACAAAATCTTCTGATAAGAATGGTTCATAAATCTCCATAACTGAATCAGTCAAGTTAATTTGGTATCAGAAAGAGTTTCCTCCCGTACACAAGACTGTGGTTTTGACATTATAGAAGTCAAGCCTGTAGGCTTAAGTTCCTCTTGTCTTTCTCTTTCTTTTCTTCGCTTTAATTTTAAACATTCAGAGATCGAATGACCTGTATTTTTGCAATAGTTACAAACTACTTGAGATTGAGATTAGGGATTCTGGTCTTTGTTTTCATCAGAAGGTTTGGAAGAATCCTGGCTTCTACATTCACCAGAAGATTTGGAAGGATTCTGGCTTTTATTTTCGCCAGATGTACAAGATGTATGGCAATAACTGCCAGATGGATTACTAGGATAGAATCTTGGACCTGTCTGGATTATAAGGTTTTCTAGGATAAGGCCTGTTCACAAATGAGACTTTATGAGTTAAAGCATAATCATCTGCCAAACGAGAAGCTTCCTCCAAAGTTTCATCCTGTCTCTTATCGGATAAAGACTTAATTTATGCACCGTTTGAACTCTTCAACAAAAACAAGCTGTCTAAGTTTGTCATGACCAGAGCCTACTCTTTTTAGAAGAACACCACCTTTCAAATAACTGTTCTTTGGTTCAAGCAAATTCTACATGGGTATGAGAATTTTCTTTTTTACACTTCCTAAATTTCTGCCTATAAGCCTCAGGGACCAACTCATATGTCTTAAGAATAAGTTCCTTAACCAAATCATAGTCTGAGCTTTGCTCGACAGTCAGCTGAGTGTAAATGTCTCGAGCCTTTCCGACAACAACGTTTTGCAAAAGTAAGGTCCAATGCTCTTTTGGCCATTTTAAATTTTCTGCAACTTTTTCAAAATGCAAAAAAATACTTATCAACCTCTTTTTCCTGAAATGGCGGAACTAACCTTATGTGCTTAGTGGCATCAAAGTAACTGCCAGAGTCAAGAACAGGGGTATGTTTTACCCTATCTTGACCCTGGAGTTTATTTCCTTCAATCTTAACTAAAACTACCTTTCTCTATCTTTTTCTTCAATACTATATCTCATTTTTTCCTTTTCGAACTCAATCCGTTTCTCCATTTCTAATCTTTCCATCTGCATTTGTCTCTGCATTTCTCTTTGTTTTTCTTCCTTTTCAATGTTTTCTTTCTATGCGTTCTTCCATCTCTAATCTTAATTTTTTCTAATTCAATTTGCCTTCCAATTTTAATTTGTCGCAATTGCAATTCAGTATGTGAAACCATAATGAGAGACAAAGCAGATGGATCGAAAAGCTCTTCATCAACAAAAAAACTGTACCAAATATTCTTAATTTGATGCTTCTTCGTGCTTGTTTTGACAGCAGTGACCACATAATGGGAAGCAATTTCTAGCAAATATGTCCTTTCGGCCAGATTAAACAACTCCTGGGTAGGCTGAGCCAAAAAAGCTTCTCCAATCCAATGACACGTTTGCTTTTAAAGTAATTATGGTAATACAGATTGGGGTAATTTGACATATTTTTAAATGACGAGCCCAACTAGAAATTTCACATGAAATGACAATCCTCTATATGCCTATGGGGAAACCCCAATCTTTGAAGCAACTGCAAAGTAGAAGTAAAACAAAGATCAGGAATTGATACAAGTCTATATTTTATAAGAAATGACAATTACTTGCCTACAAATGAACTGTCATTCCTAAAATGCTCAAGATGCTGTTATCCCGGACGAGCCCCCAATTTCTGTTACGAGCCAGGCGTAGTTGAAAGAAAAAGCAAACAAGCCTTTTGGAAAAAAATTAACAAAATTTATTTTCAAAGTATCATTAACCTTTAGAAGTAAGAAAATTAAATGCACTTAGCTCTATTAAGACATATCCTTGAATGAATATATTTTCCTTTATCCCACAACATTCACAGTCCGAAATGAAATATAATATCCTTTAACAGTCCAACACAAAATTTAGAAATAACTTCTCTTATAAACCTAAACACCAAACTCCAAAGTCTGACTCGAAGAGAAAAATCAAGACCCTAAGAATTCTCTAGAACGTTCTAGAGGGCTGTGGAATAAAGTTAGGTGATTTTCTAAAAATAATGCAAACCTGAACTTTCTGGAAGTTTCCAAAGTACTTTTCCTTGTAAACAAGTTGTTTTCAAATAAAATTAATATGTGACTTATTTTATTCCAGAAAGTTCTTTAAGAAGAATAAACAAGATATTTTAGGTCACCCAGTGAGGTAAAAGTGGGAATCAAAAAAAATAAATTCTTATGCATAACACATATCACTTTTGAATGTAATTTATAAATTAGCATCTTCTGTAATAGCCAATAGAATTAAATTAGTTTTGAACAAAATAATACACAAAATAATACACCCTTTATAATATATTAAGGTTTCATATCAGGAAGATTTTTTGGGGAAAACATAAGACTAATTTATGATATATTATATGAAACAAAAAGACGGGAATTACCAGGTGTGATTTTATCTAAAGATTTTGAGAAATCATTGGACACTGTTTCATGGAAATTCATACAAAAATTGGCTTTTTATAACTTTGGACCTTCTATACAAAAATAGATTTTAATATTTCAGAAAGGCGCAGAATCATGTATCATTCAGAATTGACATATGTCAGAAAGTTTCAACTTTAGCCGTGGATGTCGACAAGGTGGTCCAGCATCACCCTACATATTTATATTATGTGCTGAAATTTTAGGTCCTTTTGGCTTTCCGCTATTGATGTTTCCATTAGGGTCTATAGTCATCTCATGTTTCTGTTTCTGTCCCTTTGGTGTCTCTGAAGGGAGGTGTGGGTTAATTGTATCGATTCCTGATCATTGCCTTCACTTCTGTTTTTAGCTGACCTGTCACGTAGTGACAAGGTGAGCTTTTGTGATCACTTTTCGTCCGTGCGTCCGTTAACAATTTCTTCAAACGACATCTAAACCACTGATCGGATTTTGATCAACCTTCACAGGAAAAGAATGGTGGGTGATCCCCTTTCAATGTTGTTCAAATGTTTCCGGTCCATTGCACCCCAAGGCCACTGGAGCCAAAAATAGATTTTAAACGGCATTTTTAAATGAAAACATAAAAAAAATCTTCTCCTCTGAAACCACAAGGCCCAGGTCTTTGATATTTGGTGTGTATTTTTTTGTTTTAGGTTTTACGGCCCTTTCAAGATTATTTCACTCATATCGAGCCGATCGTTAATCAGAGGTGGGCGAAAACCGGAGTACCCGGAGAAAAATCACCTGACCTTCCGTTGCAGAACTTGGCGTCTCACATGTGAACCGAACGAGGCTCGAACCACAGCGGTGAGAGACCTAATGATCAAGAGTCAGCGCTCTTAGCCACTAGGCCACGATATTTGGTGTGTAGCTTCATCTAGTGGACCTCTATCAAGAATGTTCAAATCATAGCCCTTGGGCCAAAAATATACCCGCCCCGGGGGGGGCGGCTTTTGTTTGACATTGAGTTATATAGGGAAATCTTTGTAAGATCTTCTTCTCTGAAACCGCAACGCCCATGTCTTTGATATTTGGTGTGGACCTCTATCAAGATTGTTCAAATTATAGCACTGTGACCAAAAAATCCCAACCCTGGGGCCAGAAGGCTCGGCTCTTTAATATTTGGTAAAAAGCTGCGTCTAGTGGACCTCTATCAAGATTGTTCAAACTATAGCCATGGAACCACAAATGCCCCCGGCCTTGGGTTCACTGGTTTTACATAGCCTTATAGAAGGGAAATCTATAAAAAATCTTCTTATCAGAAACTGCAAGGCCCAACTCTTTGATATTTGGTGTGAAGCTTCATCTGGTAGACCTCTATCAAGGTTGTTCAAATTCTAGCCTGGAGACAAAAATGCCCCCGCCCCTGGGCCCTTTGGTTTTACATAGACTTATATTGGGAAAACATTTAAAAATCTTCTTGTCTGAAACCAGAAGGCTCAGGTGTTTGATATTTGGTATGAACCTTCGTCTTGTGGATCTCTATCAAGATTCTTCAGATTATAGCCCTGGGGTCAAAAATGCCCCTGCCATAGGGCCCTTTGATTTTACATAGACTTATATAGTGAAAGTCTTTAAACGTCTTCTTGTCTGAAACCAGAAGGCTCAGGTGTTTGATATTTGTTTGAAAACCTCCTATGGAGTTTACTACGCATTGCAAAGAGATTTAGCAAATCGATTGACCTTTGTGTTACACTTCATTGGTCAAATTGTGACGTAGACAGCTTATGAATGAATATATTTTTGGACCGAAATTTACAACTGTCATTATAGCCTGTTTCATCGACACGACGACTGCGAAGGAACATCACTGCGGGACTGCGTACGAATATCAGTTAGATTATGGAATGCGTGCTAGCGTGCATACGTGCGTATGTACGTGTGCGTGCGTGTGTACCTACGTACGCGCGTGCGTGCTGGTGTGTGCGTGCTGGTGATGGTGTGTCTGCGTGGGTGCGCGCGTGCGACCCACAAACAACTAAGGTCATACGGAGACGGGGCATTGGTTTTATGTCTCATTCGAAAGTCTAGAGAAGCCCGGGATCTAGCCATGACCCCTAGTTTATAAGGCGAGTAGCTTTACCACTACGCCATGACGGCTTTTAGTTGTGTTTTTGTAGAAGACATGTCTCTATCAACCCTGTTGTTGTTACAGACACCTATCCAAACAATGTAGATCCTGATGAGATGGCTGATACTGAGCCATTCCATAAGGATTTACAGTTTTTGCAAGGCTGTAAACGCTTGACAAAACTCAAAAATGATAATTAAGGAAGATTCCACATTTATAGATAATAAACATACGCTTCAAGATGGAAATGCTACCTGGAAACCTCTAAAAGTATACTGCAACGTCTGATTGGGGGTTACACTGTTTGCCAACATGATTTTCCGTTAAAATACATACAAAATAAAAACGAACAAAATAGCCTTGTCACCCCTTTAAATAACAAATGGACTTGCCTCATATATAATAGTGGAAGGGTCCAACAGTATTAATAGTACAATGGATTAAAATTCCGATAACTGCAGTTAATTGTTATATACATTGTATGTACGGGGATGTTATTTCCATCTGGAGACTTCAAATTTCAAGTTAGCCAAAAAGTGATCATTTCATGCCCTCGAAGTACTCCCCGTGGCTACAAAGGCAACGTTTCAGCCGATGTATCCACTTCTTGAAGGCGTCACGGTACGCTGATTTAGGCACAGTAATAAGGTACTAATGAATGGCAGATCGAAGTGCCGGTTGGGACTGATATTTCCGCCCAGCAAGGAATGATTTCAGTTTCGGAAACAAAAAGAAATCACATGATGCATTTTTCCACCCATTTGGGGAATACGTAGGGTGAGACAGAACAGTTACTTTTTCTTTCTTCAAAAACGCCGTAACGATTTGCGGAGGTATGAGCGGTTGCATTGTCATGTAGAAGACGGACATGTTTAAAACCAGTGGCAGTGCGTCGTTTCTGATAATACTTTTTTCAGTTTCTTCAGTACTACGTCTTTGTGGTAATTTCCGGTGATGCTTTTGTCCTTTTTCACCGGCTCTTTTATTACGACTCCTTCGCAAGAGAAGAAGATTGCATACAAAACCTTCTTTGTGCTCAAAGAACGTTTCGCAAATTATTGGGCGTTGGCTGTGTTAAGTGGCCCAGATCTTATTGCTAACCTTTCTGACGGGCTCAAAATATTGATCCTAGGTTTCATCACCTGTGACGACATTGGCAAACTGCTTTTTGTCATATTTTGGAAACATTTGAAGCAGCATTTTGGCAACGTTAACCCGTTGCTTCTTTTGCTCGTCAGTCAACAGATGTGGCAGCCATCTAGCAGAAATCTTTCTGACTTTCAAATGCTTTTTCAAAATAAGATGGACCGTTGATAGTGATACGCCTACCTTTCGTGCAATATCACGAACTGTAAATCTGGCATCTTCTTCAATGATTTCCTTTATTTTGGAAACGATTTCTTTACGAGATGCAGATTTTGGCCTACCTGATTTCGGTGCATTTTTGATGGACTCTACACCAGACTCAAATTTCTTTTTCCACCGCCGAACTGTGTCATAAGATATACAAGAAGGTCCAAAAGCAGTAGAAATTTCAGTCATCAGCTTCTTCGAAGAACAACTAAGTTTTGAGCAAGCTTTGATGTAAGCACGCATTTCATGTTTTTAGTCGTCGCTTCTACCAACCATTTTTACTGCAGTGGTCAAATGACTGCGTGTATTCAAATGGCAAATTTTATGTCTTACACTTAGTCTAACATGTACATTTATACACCACTGTGTAGATATTGAATAGCCCTATAAAAGTATGTATTGGTTTTGATCGTGCCCAACGTGGATATCGAGCTAGAGGACAATTAGCAATACTTTTCGAACACATCATACGGTGGTATATGTTGAATAAAAGTGAAGGAAATGATCAAAAATCGATACAATGACCTCCCACCTGCCACCAGAGACACCAGGGGAAAAGAAACACGAACACGAAGCAACCAAACTAAAAAGAAAACACCACCATCGGACATTCGAAAGGACAGCCACTTTTCCACAAAACGGCCGACCGGCCATCCGAAATAAAAAGATACAAGCAATACAGACATGCAAACACCAACTATGACAACATAAGAACCGGCAGCAAAACGTAACCCATTGCTCTGTGTGTGTGTGTGTGTGTGTGTGTGTGTGTGTGTGTGTGTGTGTGTGTGTGTGTGTGTGTTCCGGGGGCGGGGCGGGGGCGGATTTAACATGACCATAATCCTTGCCCTTGGTTCCGTCGTGATTTATATAAATAACTAAATAACTGGTTCAGTCCGCATGAAAGCTTTCTAACTCGTCAGTGCTGCATCTCCGAGAATATAAAAATCAAACAACGACAGAGATGAAACAACGATGAGAATCGACAGCATGAAACAACTGAATTGCTGGAACAAAAAAAAAGCGACAAACTTCGGTGGCCTCACCAGAGACAGATACCAACCGACATTACCTACAATAAAAAAAAATAATTAAGCTGGAGCCGTAATAGAATCTCAGGCCGGACACGCCGGCGAGCAATTAATTTGTTTGTTTGATGTGAGGTTTAACGTCCCCATCAACACTGTATAGGTCATTTTGGAGACGTAGCTTCCAATTATTTGGATCTTTTACCCGACATTAAGATGAAATGACTTCTCAAGCCCTGTAGCTCAATGAAACCAATAGGTTTTATAAGCATGGGTGGTTAGACTCGCGCCGCTTTGCCTGGGCAGACTTAGCATTACGATAACAAACCTATGCGACAGAGTGCATTTTTTTCGCATCTCCAAAATGGCTAATTTTTTGATGACAATCTGTGATATTTTTCATATTTATACTGCAAAAAAAAGGTTGTGAGCGCTCGTTAGAACCGACTCATTGAGGCGGTTCTAACCAGTACCCACAACCTATGTTTTGGAGCAGAAATAATAAAAAAAATAATGTTGACCCCAGTAAACCCGTTTTCTCTATACAAAGTGGGGTTTAGGGTGTGTTCATTTCATGTGATGGACCCTGGCGGCTGATTACCATTACTCGTGTGCGGCCGGTTTTTAGCTCTGCGTGCAGCCCAACTGTTTCTTCAAGCCCCGATGGACGGGGGCTGCCGGCGAGCAATAAAAGAGGGAAGCCTATACATATACGGTGGTATATGTAGGACATTGAATATGGTTTTATGGAAAATATGTTCAATTTATCATCTCGAACGTTCGACATGTTATCTCGAGCGCTCGCCACGTTTACAAGTGCTTCGTATATTATATGGGCGCTGAGGATGATGTCGAAATATCTCCTTTATTGACACTACCCATCTTGCTTAAACTGATAGCCGCATTAATTTCGCTGATAGCTCTTTTCACAGCCATTTCAAGACTATTTTACTTATTTCGAGTCGATCGTTAATAACAGGTGAGCGAGAACCGGAGTACCCGTAGAAAAAGCATCTGACCGTTCGTTGCAGAACTTGGCGTCTTACATGTGACCCAAGGCAGGCTCGAGTCACAGGGTGAGAAATCTAATGATAAAGAGTCAGCAAAAGTTTAAGGGCCGTAAAACCACAATAAACAAAATTCAGTGAATACGTAAGCAGTACATTATAGGATTTCATTTTTGTAGAATTCATCGATGTATAAACACCGGCGAATCACTCACAAACTTCATGCTTAGTTCGTGAGTGATTCGCCGAAGTTTACACATCGATAAAATCCACAAAAATGCTAATTCATTCCATATAATTCCAATATATTCATCGAAATCTTTAAAAATGCTATCAAAATGTTTTTTTTTTTTGTTTTTTTTTTCTTTGTTTGTTTGTTGTTTATTATTTTTTTTTCGCTTGAAAGCGTAAGAAATGAACTTTACAAAGGTTATTCAATCAGAAGCTGCAATCTTTGAAAGAAACCCAAGCAAAGAAAAGTCAAGCCTTGAATTAAGTTTATTTGTCTTCTCAAAAGTTCTTCGTCATCGAAAACTCATAATCAAAGACGTAACGCGCGAGTTCTTAACGTGCTCTTTGACGTCATGTTATAATATTACTAGCTGTCGCTGTGTGAAACAGATATGAGGTTCTTGCTTATGGAATTTATCGAAGTATTAAACAATGAAATCGCTCGACATGTGCATGATGACGGAGAATTGGAATTATAGATAACTTAGGTTCTGATGATTGGGCTTCAGTCTCATTCGCGGATGCGTGGGATGATGCGAGTCTTCGCGCATTTCGTTTTGTTTGTTGTAGATGCCACCTGAAAGTTGTTTGTATCTAGGTCGTTACCGATGTCGACGTCTTTTGATAACCCCCTCAACACTCACTATTCAGATCCACACACTTAATCAGATGACTCTCTCACCCTATCTCGCGCCCACTACCACTGGGGTTTGAGGAAATACATTGTGCTGCATGGTGCTTCAACGCAGAACTAAAACCGACCAAACATGAGTAGTGGTAAATCGTAGGATCGTCCCTGCATACAAACCCTATTGTTGCTTGGGCGGTAGGGCTAGAGAAGTCAGATGTCGGGTAAAAGTTCCACAAAATCGGTTACAACGTCTTCAAAGTGACCTAGAAAGTGTAGACGGGAACACGCATATACATTCTCGTACAATCCGTATAAAGACATTTAATTCCAAACATGCCAGTTATACTTTTAAACAGGGGGTCAGTTAAACTGAGTAAGAACAATGGTAGGCATGCAGAGTATAGTAAAAGTATGGCCGCAGATTCATACGTTTAGAGCTCGAGATAACATGTCTTAAAAGTATTAACTCTTACAGTCGTTTGACTTCCTAGGTCGACCCGAAATGGGTGTTGGGTCTAGCGATTTACTCATCCAAATAATCTTGGTAGAATGGTGGATTCCAAGTTATTTTATGTTCCTCGAATGGTAGTCCCAGTTTCTAAATGTTCACTCTTCTCTTTTATTTTTCGAATGATTAATTCGCGGAAGTCCAAACTAGGTGTTGTAATCTCACATCTCTAGAGATATTTTATTATAGCGAATATAGAAATGGACTATAGATAATGACGCGCTTGCACAAAATTACATCTGATTGGACATTATGCTTGAACAGTATGACGCAGTTATAAACAAACTGTGATTACGCGAGCCTAATAGTTTGACAGGTATCCGGCTGTTTTGCTAAATCTTTTTGCAATCGATAATATATTAATTCGATTTGCAAGAGTATCTGGTCATGTAACTGACTTCAACACTCGTAATAAATTGTTAACTGCTAAACTTCTTAATCAGCATTATCGGTATCCTAAACTACGCAAGGCTTTTCAAAATTGTATAGACGTCAGTCCCATTTAATATCTTAATTCAATGTTCTTCTGCAACAAGGTCTATCGGAATCCGAATTTTACGGTGACTTAAGATATAAATTCAGAAAAATATATAATTGCAATGACTTCAGCACCCAATTTCGTAAAATTAGTCTTGTCTAAATCGCGACGGAAGTAAGGGCGAGGATTGCAGCTGCGTAAAATCGATTTAAACCCCCCACCCACACCCCAGTGGTATTCGTTTCACTGATCGTTCCAAGGCGGTTTTTCTGTCGCGGTTTATTTTGTTATGGGTTGTATTTTGAGTGTGTGCATCGCCTATATATTATTTTTTTTTGGATAGCCTATTGGCCATTTTGTTGGGTAATAACTGTCATTTTGGTTTTCCGCTATAGATGTTTCCATTAGAGTCTTGTTTTTTTGTCTGTATTTCTTTCCCTTTGGTGTCACTGATGAGAGCTTTGGGGTAATTGTATCGATTCCTGATCATTGCCTTCACTTCTATGTTTTATTAATTTCATCTGGCGCTTATCTGTGATACAGAAATATGTCTCAAAGATTATTCTCGCGGCATCATTTAAGAGCAAACAGACAAGGCTAGTAATGGTAATTGTTGTCGATTGCCTATAGCTATAATCAAAGCACTGAGAGTGCTGATGGGGCAATAGCTGCGATCAATGAATAGGGTGAGGCAAATTTAGCGTCTGGTTGGTATTTTAAATCAGGCCCATAAAGAATATATTTTTAAATAAAATCCAATGGACATACATGTAGCTGTTTGAAGCTATTCTGGACCAGAAGTTGTTAAAGCAACAAAACCCATGTTGAAATTGTGTTTGAACATGGGTTTTGATCTTTGGATATCAATAATAGACTTTGCTTTGTTTACGTTACACGTTAGAGCGATGTGAACGTAGCAGTTTTAAATGTTGCAGAACAGACGTTTTCGCTTTATACATGTATTTACATTTCCAGTGTAATGTCTTATGTAAACCTATAGAAAACAATGTAGTTCATGCTTTCATGAACGCATCGAGACACACGATTTTCAGTGACGTCAAGTGACGTCAGTCTAAAACGTGGTTCTCTGCGGGCGTTTGTGACATCGACGCTGTTGCGCTCTTGGCAGAAAAACAGCGTGTAAATGTTTTCCAGCTTTAAAAGTTTGCCCTATAAGCATTTTATCGCCCATTGATGAGGGACAAATAATGTAAATATTTAAGAAATGAATTTTATTTTCAATAAAATGTTTATAACATTTCGTAACCGTTATTAGTAAGTATTCAAGCTGATTAAATTTATATTGGTGTTTAACAGCCAAGTCAACACTTTTGAGGTAACTTTTGAAGTGGTCAGATTTTCATGGACAGATTTATACGTAAGCGGTAAATCAGTGCAGTTAACATTCTTTCACAAGAAACTGTCAACTGCCCTTCCCGAATCAGCGAAAGAGATATAATTACCGTGGAAAAGATTTCATGATCAATCTCCAGGATTTGATTGATTGATTTGAGGTTTAACGCCCCGTCAACACTGAATAGGTCTTTTAGAGACGCTCGTTCCAATTGTGTGGGACTTGTACCCGACATTCAAATGAAATGACATCCCAAGCCCTGCTGCCAAATGAAACCAATAGGGTTTATAAGCATGAAAGGTCCGACTGGCATCGCTTTGCCTAGGCAGGCTTAGTAAGGGTGAGGATTGTGGCAGGAAGTAAGGGCGAGGATTGTGGCCACGTAAAATCGATTAAAGCCTCCCAGTGGAAATGATTCCACTGACCGTTCCAAGGCGGTTCTTCTGTGGCGGTTTATTTATGGTGTTGTTTATTACTTACTGTGTGTATCACTTGTGTCTTTTTTTTTTTTTTTTTTGGATGGCCATATGGCCATTTTGTGGGAAAGTAACTGTCCTTATGGCCTTCCTTTGTTTAAGTTTCCATTATGGTCTGGTCGCTTAATGTTTGTGTTTCTTTCCCTTTGGTGTCTTTGATGGGTGGTGTGTGTGTGTGTGTGTGAATTCGGGTTTAACGTCGCTTTCAACAATTTTTCAGTCATATCACGACGGTGTCTTGTTGCGACAGGGAGCTCAATGCTCACGTTTATAGTGCTGCCTCACTGAAGTATCATGTCCCAGACACATTACATGATCCTGACACTGGATCGACCAGTCCTAGCTCTACCCCGTAAATCTGAGTGCCAAACGAGGAGCAGCTAGTACCATTTTTAACGACTTTGGTATGTCGCGGCCCAAGATCGAACCCGAGACCTCCCGTTCCCCGGAGCGGACAATCTACCAACTGAGCTATCGGGGCCGGTTTTGATGGGTGGAGTAAGTTAATTGTATCGATTCCTGATCTTTGTTTTACTTCTACTTTAGACCCTCTAAGCGGTTTACTAGTACTCGTGTGCGCTCGGTTTCTGCTCTGGGCGGAAGCATCATGCAGCCCATCGATGTCTTCGGCGGGGGCCGATCAATCTCTAGGAAAGAATGTTGCCGACTCTGGCAGGTATCGAACCCGCGTACTCCTGATCATTAGTCAGTCGCGTATCCGACTGAGCTATCGAGGTCGTTCACATGCCTAGGGCGCTAACTCTTAACCATTTGGTCTCTGAAATTCCTCGCTATTGACCCAATTAACCCATATATGCCTAGCGGCTTTTTAAGGGGACATTTGCAAACATTGCAGACCCAGCTCCGACGCCCCATCACTTGGCGTCTCATCTGTGTTTAAACTTCTTGCTTAAAGTACATACATTTTTGTTTGCAAAATTTACTGCTAACAATACAGACCTGGCTCCCCTACAATTGGACATGGACCACTCCAAACGTATTAGCTGGGAGATTACAATGGCTTATATGGGTTAATGGCACAAAAAATACATAATCGACCCACACTGCGTACTTTAACACATTTTGTATAAACTGGAATCATCAACCTTATATCAGTATGGAACGAGTCCATTTCAAATTTTAGGGATGTCTGGTTGTGGCTTCTTCACAATTTATCTGGAAAATGGCTGAACATTTCGCAAACATGCAGTGTATGTTCTAATGAGACTCCGCGTTCTGTGGTATTTGATCTGGTCCTGCACTGTTTGCAAGTTGCCAGTTTTGGGATTTCCGATACACAATGACATGTTAAATGGGCTAATTGTACTGAACTATAAAAGGAAGCTGACTGGCGTATTAGTCTACATTGTTTTCATTCACGTTTTTACAGCTCAGAGAATACCTGTCACGGTAAACTTTTTGAATAAATTTATAAAGTTTTAATACGTATTTCTATCTTCCGTTACATTTTATGATGAACTATTGAAACTGTTGCGAATATGGGGCTATTTTTTCACGTTGTCACTTGGTGGTGATTAGGCCGTATGCAGTCTTGCCAAAAGTAGTGCCAAAATCAGTCTTTGGAATACTGTGGGGCTATCGCCCCAATAATAATAATAAAATTCTAGTGTCTAAAATTCCCTACAAAATGACATCTGAATGGCATATTTATTTTGTCTGTTTCTCTGACAGGTCATATATTCTTTTTTCCTTGAGGCTCGGAGAACTAGACTGGGCTGCATGTTGCTTCCGCGAAGAGTGGAAACCGGCCGAACTTGAGTATTGGTAAACCACAGTATTGGTAAACCGCTTAGGTCTGAGCCTGCTGAGGAAAAGTGGTGCGAGTCCCTCTAATCCCAGTGGTTTCTTTGGGCGGAAAGGCAAGATGTCATTTCATCTCAATCTCGGGTAAAAATCCCACACAACAGGAGGTAACGTCTTTAAAATGACCTAAATAGTATTGATGGGGACACAAACAAACAGTCAACGTATTTTTGTCTACAGAATTTTGAATGGAATTCCGTAGTGAATTATGAATAACACAATTTTTCAAAATTACTCTTATTCAATATTTCGGCCAGAGACCTTTATCAAGAAAAAAAAATTCTAAGCGTTGCCATGTACGTTGTAGCAGGTAAACTAAATGCAGCACTGTAATCGTGTGCAAAGCGACTCAGTAATGCGTACATATATATGTTTCAAGAAAAGAGAGGTAAACGGGCCACAGGAATAAAAGTTTAAAAGAAATATTTGTAACCTGTGAACCAAAACGATTTTATTTTTCGTTATGATGAAATGAAGTGCTTGTTTTTCCGACATGTTCTGTATTTTTGGATGCTGGTAAATGCGACAGTAGCGATCAGTTTATTTATAATAATTCATGATTATTTTAAACGGCTGTAGATTAAATAGAAAACGATATTTAGTTCGTATTTGGTTGCAATTTGGTTACAAAGTGCCATAATACAAGAAAACAATTCCATTTTTTTTTTTCCAAAAGTTTATCAATTCATCTTCTCATCATCTCCAATCAGTCTGTTAAGTTTCAGGGCAACCGCTCAAATTGTTTTGAGGTATCTTGCGTACAATTTTAAAATGTCCCAAATCCCAAAAGTCCGTACTTCGGATTAAAAAAAAAATTATCAGTTTATCGTCTGTGGCAACCTCTAATGCAATAGAAACGCCAAATGTAATAAACAGGTTTATTACATTAGGCGTTGTTACATTAGGCGTTGCAGTCAACGCGAAATGTAACAGCGCCTAATGTAATAAAGTAACTTTCGTCTAGGACAAGATGACATCTTAAATGAAAAAGTTAAAATCATAAAGTATCCATATATCTTGGGGTCAAAGGTGGTGTGAGTACTGGGGTCGAAGGTGGTGTGGGTACTTGGGGTATGTGTGTGTGGAGGGGGGCTGTGCTTCTTGAAAGATACCAACGCAACTATATTCTAATTAATGATATTATTCAAGCTTCTATGAAATGTTCTGAATGTAAAGCATTGGGCGCTGTTACATAAGGCGTTGCAGTCATCGCCAAATGTAACGCTTAAGGTAATAAACTGACTTTCGTCTGGAACAAGACGAGATCTCAAATGAAAAAGCTAACGTTATCAAGTATCCATATATCTTCGGGTCGAAGGCGGTGTGGGTACCGGGATCGAAGGTGGTGTGGGTACTTGGAGTGGGAGGCTGTGCTTCTTGAAAGATACCAACGCAACTCTTTTCTTATTAATGATATTACTCAAGATTGTATGAAATGTTCTGAGTGTATTACATTAGGCGTTGTTATATTAGGCGTTGCAGTCAACGCCAAATGTAACAGCGCCTAATATAATAAAGTAACTTTCTTCTAGGAAAAGGTGAAATAGCAAATGAAAAAGTTAAATAATAAAATATCCATATATCTTGGGGTCGATGGTGGTGTTGGTCCTGGGGTCGAAGGTGGTGTGGGCACTTGGGATGTGTGTGTTATGGGGATGTGGAGCTTCTTGAAAGATACCAAGGTAACTCTGTTCTTATTAATGCTATTACTCAAGTTTCTATAAATGTTCTGAGTATATTACATTAGGCGTTGTTACATTAGGCGTTGCAGTGAATGCCAAATGTAACAACGCCTAATGTAATAAAGTAACTTTCGTCTTGGACAAGTTAAAATGTCAATTGAAAAAGTTAAAAATTTAAAGTATCCATATATTTTGGGGTCGAAAGTGGTGTTGGTACCAGGTTGAACGAGGAGCGGGTACTTGGGGAGGGGGTGGGCCGTGTTTCTTGCAATATACCGACGAAGCTCTATTCTAATTAATGATATTACTCAAGATTCTATAAAATGATCTGAGTGTATAACATTAGACGTTCTTACATTAGGCCTTGTTGTCAACGTCAAATGTAACAAAGCCTAATGTAATAAAGTTACTTTCGTCAAGGACAAGATGAAATATCAAAAGGAAAATTTAAAATCATAAAGTATCCCTATTTCTTGAGGTTGAAGGTGGTGTTGGTACTGGGGTCGAAGGTGGTGTGGGTACTTGGGTTGTGTGGGGTTGTGCCTCTTAAAAGATACCAACGCAACTCTATTATAATCAATGACATTACTCAAGTTTCTATGAAATGTTCTGAGTGTATTACATTAAGCGTTTTTACATTACGCGTTGCAGCCAACGCCAAACGCAATAACGCTTAATGTAAAACACTGATTTTCGTTTCATCTAGGACCGAGCTCAAATGAAAAAGTTAAAATTGTCAAGTATCCATATATCTTGGGGTTGAAGGTGGTGTGGGTATCGGGATCGAAGGTGGTGTAGAAACTTGGGATGGGAGGCTATGCTTCTTGAAAGATACCAACGAAACTGTGTTCTTATTTATAATATTACTCAAGATTGTATGAACTGTTCTGAGTGTATTACATTAGGCATTGTTACATTCAACGCCAAATGTAACAACGCCTAATGTAATAAATTAACTTTCGTCTAGCACAAGTAGCAATCTCAAATGAAAAATGTCAAAATCATAAAGTATCCATATATCTTGGGGTCGAAGGTGGTGTGGGTACTGGGGTCGAAAGTTGTGTGGGTACTTTGGGTATGTGTGTGTGGAGGGGGTGGGAATTTGGGTGGGGTGGAGACTGTGCTTCTTGAAAGATACCAACTCTATTCAAATTAATGATATTACTCAAGATTCTATGAAATGTTCTGAGTGTATAGCATTAGGCGCTGTTATATTAGGCGTTGCAGTCAACGTCAAATGTAACAACGCCTAATATAATAAAGTTAATTTCGTCCAGGGCAAGATGAAATCTCAAATGAAAAAGTATCCATATTTCTTGGGGTCGAAGATGATATGGGTACTTGGATGTGTGTAGGGGTGGGGCTGTGCTTCTTAATAGATACCAACGCAACTATATTCTAATTAATGATATTACTCAAGATTACCAAAATGTAACAACGCTTAATGTAATAAACTGACTTTCGTCTAGGACAAAACAAAATCTCAAATGAAAATGTTTAAATTATCAAGTATCCATATATTTTGGGGTTGAATGTGGTGTGGGTACCGGGATCGAAGGTGATGTAGGTACTTGGGGTGGAAGGCTATGCTTCTTGAAAGATACCAACGCAACTCTGTTCTCATTAATGATATTACTCAAGATTCTATGAAATGTTCTGAGTGCATTACATAAGGCGTTGTTACATTAGGCGTCGGACAGTTCATGCTGATTTTATTTAGCTCACCTGAAATGCTGAGTGAGTTTTTCTGTCAGGCCAGTGCTCAGGCGTCCGTCCTTCGTCCTTCGCCCGTTGTCTGTCAACACTGACATCCCCGCCTAACCTAATTTAAACCATACTTCACCAGAATGATGCTTAGGAGGTACAAACTGAAAGTAGTTCAAAAATTTGAAATCCAAGCAAAACCAACAAGCAAAACCTTTAAAAACTCTTCGTGTCTGTAACCAGAAGACCCAGGTCTCTGATATTTGGTATGAAGCTTCATCAAGAGGACAATGGTATGAAGATTCATCTAGTAGACCTATACCAAGATTGTTCAAATTATAGTCCTGTGGCCAAAATGGCCCCGCCCCGGGGCCCACTGGTTTTACCAAGGCTTATTTTTGAAAAACCTTAAAACTCGTCTTGTCTGAAACCAGGACGCCCAGGCCTTTGATATTTGGTATGAAGCTTCATCTAGAGGATCTCTACCAAGATTGTTCAAATTATAGCTCTGGGCCTAAAATTGTCCCACCTTGGGGCACCATGGTTTTACATAGGCTTGATTTGGGATCATTGAGTTCATTTAGAATCATTTTGAAAATAGAGTTCTGCTGAATGCGGTGCTACAGGGCGTGGCCGGTGTTGCGCATTTCAGTACCGGTCATAAATGAACAGGCTCAATAAGACCGAGTCTGCTATTTTCCTTTATTAGCTCACCTGAGCACAAGGTGCTCAAAGTGAACTAATGTGATCGGCCTGTGTCCGGCGTCCGTCGTCAAAAGTTTCTTCAAATGACATCTCCTTAACCGGTGAATGGATTTTGAAATAATTTCACAGGAATGTACATGCACCTTGGGTGACCCTCTACTAAAATTGCTAAAATGGTTCGCCCCGTTAAACAAAATGGCCACCAGATCTGAGTGAGTGATGGAGTGAGTATTTGAGTTTTACGTTTCACCAAACGCTATTGCCGTACGGAGACGGGGCCTCGGTTAAAGACTCATCCGGAAGTCTGGAAAAGCCCGTTCTACCAGAGCTAAAATAGAACAAAAAAAAAAAACAAAAAAACTTTAAACAACATCTCCTCCTAAGCCCACTGGCTCGATTTCAAAATAATTTCATAGAAATGGTCCTTGGGTGACCCTCTACCAAAATTGCTAAAATAGTTCTGCTCCGCTGAACAAAATGGCCACCAGAGCTAAAAATAGAAATACATGACAACGAAATCTCATCCTAGCCCACTGGCCCGATTTCAAAATAATTTTACAGAAATATTCCTTGGATGACCCTCAACCAAAATTGCTAAAATGGTCCCGCTCCGCTGAACAGGCCGCCAGAGCTAAAAATAGAGAAAAACACACTTTTAAATGACCTCTCCTCCTAGCCTACTGGCCCGATTTCAAAATAATTTCAGAAATTATGATCGATCTTCTACCAAACTCGCTAAAATGGTTCCACTCCACTGAACAAAATGGCTGCTTGAGCTAAAAATAGACAAACTTTCAAACGACAACTCCGAATTCAAAATAATTTCACAGAAATTTTCCCTACGTGACCCTATTACCAATTTTGCTAAAATGGTTCCACTCCGCTAAGCAGCCATTTTGGCTACTAAAGCTAAAAACAGATGAAACTTTAAAACGGCATTTCCGCCTAGCCTACTGGGCCCAATTTTAAAATAATTTCACAGAAATGATTCTTGGGTGACCCTATACCAAAATTGCTAAAATGGTTCAGCTCCACTTTACAGAATGGCCACCGGAGCTAAAAATAGAAAAAAACCCTTTAGAACGACATGTCATCCTAGCCAACTGGCCCGATTTCAAAATAATTTCACAGAACTGATCCTCGGCTGACCCTCTACCAAAAAACTAAACTGTTTGACTCTGCTGAACAAAATGGCTAGATCAGAAATAGAAAATAAACATATTTCTTGACATAGAAAAAAACAACCTTTAAACAATTTGTCCTCCTAGCCCACTGGTCAGCTTTCAAAATAATTTCACAGAAATGATCCTTTCGTGATCCTCTTCTCAAATTGCTGAAATGTTTCTTGCTCTGTTAAACAAAATGGCCGCCACAGCGAAAAATAGAAACACATTTAAACGACATTATCTCCTATCCCACTGGCTCAATTTCAAAATAATTTCACAGAAATGTTCTTTGGGTGACTTTCCGTCATAATTTTAAATGGTTCTGCTCCGCAGAACAAATTGGCTGCCATAGCTAAAAATAGGGAAATACTTTAAACGATATCCCCTCCTAGGCTAAGGGTCCGATTTCAAATAATTTTACAGCAATGTTCCTTGGCTGACCCTATACCAACACTACTAAAATGGTTAAGCTTCGCTGAACAAAATGGCAACCCGAGCTAAAAATAGAAACATGTTAAAGATGACATCTCCCAAAATTGCTAAAATGGTCCCGCTCCGCTGAACAGGCCGCCAGAGCTAAAAATAGAGAAAAAACACACTTTTAAATGACCTCTCCTCCTAGCCTACTGGCCCGATTTTAAAATAATTTCAGAAATTATGATCGATCCTCTACCAAACTTGCTAAAATGGTTCCATTCCACTGAACAAAATGGCTGCTTGAGCTAAAAATAGACAAACTTTCAAACGACATCTCCGAATCCACTGGCAGGATTTCAAAATAATTTCACAGAATGTTCATTGGGTGACCCTCTGCCAAAACTGCTAAACGCGATTCGCTCCACTGAACAAAATTGCCCCCAGATCTAAAAATAGAAAAAAAAACTTTAAACATCTCCTCTGGAGGCAAATGGCCCAAATGACCATTTTCCACACTTGCTAAAACCGTTCTGCTATGCTGAATAAAATCGTCACCAGACCTAAAAATAGAAGAACCTTTAATGGACATCTCCTCCTAGGTAAATTGCACAATTTCAAAATAATTTCACAGAAATGTTCCTCATATGACCGTTTAATGTGTATCGAGCCAGGCGTAGCAATAAGAAAAAGCAAACAAGCCTTTTGGAAAAATGTAACATAATTTATTAACAAAGTATCTTTAACCTGTAGAAGTAAGACAATTAATTGTACTTAAGCTCTGTTATGAAATATCCATGAATGTATCTATTTTCTTTGATCCCTCTTTAACATGTAGAAGTAAACAAGTTGGCTGCTTTCAAAAAGCATCCAATAGGTTTGGTCTTGTCAGTCTACATTCTGATTTGAGCCAGCTGATATCATTATCCCACTTAATGCATTTTTGAATAAAAATAATAAACTTTAAACGTTCCAAGGCGGTTCTTCTGTCGCGGTTTATTTTTGTTATGGTTTGTCTGAAGTTTGGAGGCCTTCATGCGGACTGAGCAGATTATTTGTCTAAATCGCGACGGAAGTAAGGGCGAGGATTGTGGCCACGTAAAATCGATTTAAGCCCCCCCCCCACCCCCCCCCCCCCCCCCCCCCCAGTGAAATTCGTTTCCGCTGACCGTTCCAAGGCGGTTCTTCTGTCGCGGTATGTTTTTGTTATGGTTTGTCTTTGGATGTTTGTGCCGCTTATGTTATTTTATTTTGGATAGCCTCTTGGTCATTTTATGGGAAAGTAACTGTCCTTTTGGCTTTCCGCTGTTGGTGTTTCCATTAGGGTCTGTTGTTTCATGTTTGTGTGTCTTTCCCTTTGGTGTCTCTGATGGGAGCTGTAGGTTGATTGTAACGATTCCTGATCATTGCCTCCACTTCTATTTTTAAATACAAAACGTGTAAATAAAATTTCGAAGTCTGTGACCTTGGTATCAGGAGGGGTAGGTAGTGATGAGTATTCTGTGGTAAATTGTTTAACGTCATGGCAAGTATAAACTAAAGGTAACTTACATATGGTTTACACATGTATAGCACAAACTTTAACCAAACGAAAATGCAAACCGAATTTTTCAAAGGTCATAACTCTGTTAATATTTGGTGGACAGTAATTCTCGAAACTTAAGGCACATCTTCACATCTTAGCCTTACTACATACACATTTTAGGCTTGATCGGACGAAAACTGTAAAGTAGGAGTTATACGGAAACGAAAAAAAAATTTAAGAACAGACGGACGGACACCAACCCCATTACAAAATACGACCGTTTTTTTTTTGTTGTTGTTTTTCAAAGGGGTATATAAAAAGATTTTTCCTAAGTCATCAGGCCTTCTATAGGGCCATGGTTATCTATTTCATTTGTTGTTAACGTCCCTGTTAACACTGTATGAGTGTTTTTGAGACATTGCGTCCAATCTGTCGCCCAATGAAACTAAATGGTTGAAATGCATGGACGGTCCGACTCGAGCCACTTTTCCTGGGCAGGCTTAGAACTTCTAGGCGATTTAACACTACTCATGTGCGGCCGGTATCAGCTTGCTGAACCGCCTAGGAAGATCTAAGCCTGCCCAGACAAAGTACTGCGTATCTTAAACATCGGTAGTTTCTTTGAGCGATACCTCCGCAAAAACCTGAAATTTGAAATCCTTTCTGGGTCACAATTTAATTGTAAAAGAAACTGATTAGTAAAACGTCAAGTATAAGGTGGAAATAAAGAACACCACTCTCGGCTTATCAGATACAATAGCTCCCATCGAATGGTTTTGTTTATTTGTATTTAACGGCCCAGTCAACACTGATTTGGGTCATGTTTGGGCCTGTCAGTGTACCTATCCACGCTTTTCCTGAGCAGGCTTATTCGTAAGCGGTTTACCAGTTCAGTGCACATTCTGTCGCCCAAAACTGACCCCTGCCCTTCTTGAATCAGCGGAAGGGAGAGAATGACCATAGAAAAGATTTCATAATCAATCTCCATGAAGAATGTTGCCGACCCCGGTAGGTATCGAACCCGAGTCTTCCTTATCACCAGTCAGACTGCATCCGACTGAGCTACCGCAGCCAGCAACATTTTGTGAGTAGTAGTAGTTATGTTCTGTTGTTTTTCGTTTCCATTGCCCCATGGACTTACTCCATAATGACATTGCAAGACGTAAAATTTGCGAAAATGAATGCGGCTGTTATAAGTTCCCCATAAGGGAAATAGATACGCCTTAAGGGGATGGGGCTACTCCTGCAAAAGTAGTTTCTCTTTGGATATGTCTAATGGGTATACTCTTAAAGGAAAGAATTTGCTCCTGGGGAACAAATTCTTCCCTTTTAGAGTAGACCCCTTGAGGAGCAAATTCTTCCCCTTTTAGAGTAGATACCTTTTTCAGTTGGACAGAGCCAACAGAGAAGCAACCATAAGGTCCTTAAAGTTGTATTTCCATCACGAAATCATGCCTATAGAATTGTGATCCCCTTTAATATGTTCTATAAAAGGGTTATCCTTTGGAAGCAAGGAATACACCGCAGAACTGAAAAATATGGTGTGCACATGTTTTCTGGGCCAGACTAGCTAGTTTCGGCCAATTAGGCCTCATCATTGACCCTAAGATATTATCAAAATTCCACAATGGAATCAATGATCCCAAAGGACAAGAAAATATAATCTACACTATGATGTAGGACAGAGAGAAGTTTCACCGCCGCCACACAATCCCATACACCAGTTGCAGTGAAGTTAAATATGTTCTATAAAAGGGCTATCCTTTGGATGCAAGGAATACACCACATAACTGAAAAATATGGAGTGTACATATTTTTAGGGCCAGACTAGCTAGTTTTCGTGCCCGTATTCATGCTCTGAGACACTAGATTGTGGGTACTCGACAGAATCGCCTCGTCGAGGCGTTTCTGTCGACACCCCGCAATCTATGTTTTGAGCAAAAAAGGCAAATATTCCAATTTTTCTTTTTAAAATTTCTTTTTCTTTGGCCAAAAATTGACAATGTATTTGTTTTGTTTGTTTGTTTGATTTGAGGTTTAACGTCCCCGTCAACACTGTAAAGGTCATTTTGGAGACGTTGCTTCCAATTTTTTGTGGGACTTTTACCCGACATTGAGATGAAATGACATCTCAAGCCCTGCCGCTCAATGAAACCAATAGGGTTTATAAGCATGGACGGGCCGACTGGCACCGCTTTGCCCGGGCAGGCTCAGATCCTCTAAGCGGTTTACCAGTACTCGTGTGCAGGTCGGTTTCAGCTCTGCATGGAAGCATCATGCAGCCCATCTATTTCTTCAAGCCCCGATGGGCGGGGGCCAGACAATGTATTTGTATAGGTGTGTTTCGAAATACGGTAAAAATGGTAGACTAACTGCCACACTTGCCAGGTGTATCCATGTCCCTTAAGATATTTATTGTTGGAGTTGAAACGCTTGCTTTTCGGTCTGTTTCGCTATTCAGACAAGCTGTTTCCTTTAAATGCAGTTGCATCATCGTTAAAGCTGATTGGTTGATCGCGTCACGTGCCCCTCCATGGAACAGTTACAATCTGGTCATTAGACCCGGTTTGCCCGCCTCATGGCGACCAAACCAAAAAATTAAATATACAAAGCTCTGTTGTGAAATATCCTTGAATGCATCTTTTTTCCTTGATCCAACAGAATTCACAATGCGAAATGAAATATAATATCCTTTAACAATCCAATACAGAATTTAGAAATAACCTTCTTAAAAACCCAAACATAAAACTCCAAAGTCTGACTCAAAGAGAAAAATCAAGCTCTTTTATAGACCCCAAGATTTCTCTAGAACGTTCCAGAGGGCTGTGGAATAAGATTAGGTAATTTTCTAAAAATAATGCAACCCCGAACAAGTTGTTTTCAAATATATGATTCATTTCAAGAATATTCTTTAACAAGATAGATTAAAATTTATACGATAGGTCACCCAGTGGGGTGAAAGTGGGAATCAGAAAAATAAATTCATATGCATAGCAAATGGATGTTCCGAAATTGCTAAATTTGTTCTGCCAGAGCTGAAAATACAAAACTCTTAAAGAACATCTAGGCCAATGCCTCCTTTTCAAAATAATTTCACAGAAATGATGATCTTCTAATGTTGCTAGAAGTGTTCCACTCCAATGAAAAAGATGGTCTCTAAAACTGATAAAGAAAGCTTTTGTCCACATGTTCTTTAACTAGTGACTTCTTTATTTCCATAAGCTATGACACTTCTTGGACTCAGGTGAGCGATCCAGGGTCATCATGGTCAAAGGAGCCAACTACCCAGAACTTATTTATCTTCACTGCAGCTGGTGTTGTGCCGTGTGGCGGCCGTAAAAAAGTCTCCTCGTAAATTATCATAGTGGAGATTGTATTTTCTGGTCCTTTATGATCATTGAATCATTTTGAAAATAGAGTTCTGCTTAAGCCGGTGCTAGAGGGCATGGCCGATGTAACCCATTTAAGTACTGGTCATGAACAGACTCAATAAAACAGAGTCTGCTATTTTCGTTTATTTGGTGTATTCTATCCAATTATTTAGAACTTAATTATATAGGGAAAACTTTTCAAAATCTTCTTGTCTGAAATCACAAGGCCCATACCTTTGATATTTGGTATGAAGCTTCATCTAGAAGACATCAAGATTGCTCATATTATAGCACTGGGGCCATAAATGGCCCCGCCCCGAGGCGCAATGATTTTGCATAGGCTTATACCGGGAAAATCTTTATAAATTTTCTTGTCTGAAACCAGAAGGCCCAGATCTTTGATACTTGGTACACAGCTTCATGTAGTGGACCTTTCAAATTATTGCCCTGGGGCAAAAAATGGCCCCACCTGGGCTCCACTGGTTTTACATTCACTTACAAAAATCTACTTGTATGAAACCAGACGACCCAGGGTATTCACATTTGGTACACAGCTTTGTCTAGTGGACCTTTGCCAAGTCTGTTCAAATTATAACCCTGGGGCCAAAAACGGCCCCACCCCGGGGCCAACTGAAATTTGCATAGGCTTATAAAGAAAACCTTAAAAATATTCTCGTCTGAAGAAACATTTAAAAATCTTCATGTCTGAAACTAGAAGGCCCAGATCTTTAATATTTGGCATGAAGCTTAATCTAATAGACTTCTTCCAAGGCTGTTCAAATTGTAAACCCGGGGCCAAACTGGCCCCTCCCCAGGGCCCACTGGTTTTACATATGCTTATATAGGAAAAAACCCTTTAAATTCTTCTTGGATGAAACTAGGCTCAGATTTTCGATATTTGATCTGAAGCTTCGTCTAGTTGACCTTTATCACCATTGTTCACAATATTGCCCTCAGGCAAGAAATGGATAAAAAATGGCCCCTCCCCGAGGTCCACCGGTTTTATATATGCTTATATAGGCAAAACCTTTAATTGTTTTTTTTTTGTCAGAAACTCGAAGGCCCTACTCTTCAATATTTGGTATGAAGCTTCATCCAGTTGACCTCTATTAAGAATGTTCAAATTGTTGCTTTGGGGCATTATGGCCCCGCCCTGGGTCCTACAGGTTGTTCATTGACTTAAATAGGGAAAACCTTTAAAAATCTTTTTATCTGAAACCAGAAGGCCCGGGGTAACACAGCTTTGTCTAGTGGACCTCTGCCAAGATTTTTTTTTCAAATTATAACCCTGGGGCCAAACAGGGCCTGTCCCGGGACCCATATTATTTCCATAGACTTACACAGGGAAAACCTTTGAAAATCTTCTTGTCTGAATCCAGAAGGACCAAGTTATTGATACTTGGTATGAATAGTCATCTAGTGGGCTTCTAGTGAACCTTTCAACATACATAGTCCTGTGTGGAGATATCATAGTCTTTTATACTAGACTTTTATACATGAGACAGTGACACTCAGGTGAGCGAATTAGCGCCGTCTTGCCCTTCTTATTCAATTGAGATTTCATCTTGTCCTTGACGAAATTTACTTAATTACATTAGGCGTTGTTACATTTGGCATTGACTGCAACGCCTAATGTAATAACGCCTAATGTAATACACTCAAAACATTCAATAGAATCTTGAGTAATATGATTCATTTGAATAGAGTTGCGTTGGTATCTTGCAAGAAGCACAGCCCCCATCCCACCTCAAATACCCACACCACATTCGACCCCGGTACCCACACCACATTAGACCTTAAGATATTTGAATACTTTACAATTTTAACTTCTTCAATTGAGATTTCATCTTGTCCTAGATGAAAGTCAGTTTATTACATTTAGCGTTGTTACATTTAGCGTTGACTATAACGCCTAATGTAACAACGCCTAATGTAATACAAACCGAACATTTCATAGAATCTTTTCGCCCCCGCCCATCGGGGCTTGAAGAAATAGATGGGCTGCACGCAGAGATGAATCCGACCGCACACAAGTACTGGTAAACTGCTTAGAGGATCTAAGCCTGCCCAGGTAAAGCGATGCGATTCGGATCGTCCATGCTTATAAATCCTATTAGTTTCATTAGGCGAAAGCGCTTGAGATGTCATTTCATCTCAGTGTCGGGTAAAAATCCCACAAAATTGGAAGCAATGTTTCCACAATGACCTATACAGTGTTAACGGGGACGTTAAAACTCAAATCAAACAAAATTTCATAGAATCTTTAGTATAATCATTAATTATAATAAGGTGCGAAGGTATCTTGAAAAAGCACAGCCCCATTCTACCCAGGTACCCACACAACCTTCGATCCCAGTACCCATACCACCTTCGAATCCATCATATAGGGATACTTTATAATTTTTAATTTTTCATTTGAGGTTTCATCTTGTCCTAGACAAATGTTACTTTATTACATTAAGCGTTGTTACATTTGTTGTTGACTGCAACACCTAATGTAATATCGCCTAATGAAATACACTCAGAACAATTGATAGACTCTTGAGTAATATCACTAATTAGAATAGAGTTGCACTATGCACAGCCCCAACCCCACCCCAAGTACCTACACCACGGGCGACCCAGTACCTTCACCACCTTCGACTCCAAGACACATGGATACTTTATATGAGATTTCATCTTGTCCAAGACGAATGTCACTTTATTACATTAGGCGTTGTTACATTTGACGTTGACAGCAACGCCTTATGTATCAACGTCTAATGTAATACACTCAGAACATATCATAGAATCTTGAGTAGTATCATTAATTAGAATAGATTTGCGTCGGTATCTTGCAATAAGCACAGACCCCGACACCAAATAACCACACCACCTTAGACCCTGTACCCACACCACTTTCGACCCAAAGATATATGGATACTTTAAAATTTTAACTTTTTCAGTTGACATTTTATCTTGTCCTAGACGAAAGTTACTTTATTACATTTGGCGTTGTTACATTTGTCGTTGACTGCAACGCCTAATGTAACAACGCCTAATGTAATACCCTGAGAACATTTCATAGAATCTTGAGTAATATCTTTAATTAGAATAGAGCTCCGTCGGTTTCTCTCAAGAAGCACACCCCACCCCAAGCACACACACCATATTCTACCCCAGTATCCACACGACCTTCGACTGAAAGATATATTGGTACTTTATAATTTTAACTTTTCATTTGAGATTTCATCTTGTACGTTATTGCTTAGAAGCCTCCGTGGTGTAGTGGTTACGCTACTCGCCTTGTCAACCAGGGATCGCAGGATCGATCCCGGGCTTCTCCAGGAGATTCGGATGAGACTTTAAACCGAGGTCCCTGCCCGTATGACCTTAGCTGTTGGTGGGACGTAAAACTCAAACACTCACTCACTCACGTTATTACATTAGGCGTTGTTACATTTGACGTTGACTGCAACGCCTGATGTAACAACGCCTAATGTTATAAACTGAGTTTATTACATTTGACGTATTACATTAGTAATTGCCACAATTGTCTCATCATCCCAATCAGTCTGAAAGTTTCAGGGCAATGGCTATATTCGTTTTTGAGATATCTTGCATACAAGCATAAACTGCCCAAAGTTCCAAAGTCAAGAAACAAATCAGAATGTTTTCAAAAGTTAATCAATTCATCTACTCATCATCCCTTATCAGTGTTTATAGATTCAGGGCAAAAGCTCAAATCATTTATTAGATATCTAGTTTACTAGCTTAAAATGTCCAAAATGTCAAGGGGCCATAACTTCAAGAAAAAAAAAATTCTTTTTTTTTTTTTATTTTCAAAATTTAATCATTTTATCTTCTCATCGTCCCCAATCAGCCTATAAAGTTTCAAGGCAATAGCTGTAATGTTTTTTTGAGACATCTTGCTTACAAGCTTAAAATGCCCAAAGTTCCAAAGGGCCATAACTCAATAAAAAAAATCGGACTCTTTCTAAAATTTAATCAGGTTATCTTCTAATCATCCCGAATCATTCTGTAAAAATCAGGGCAATAGCTCAAATCGTTTGTGAGGTATCGTGCCTACAAGCTTAAAACGCCCAATGTTTCAAGGACCATAACTCAAGTAAAAAAAAAAATACGATTTTTTTTTCAAAAGTTTATCTGTTCATTTTCTTATCATCCCAGATCAGTATGTAAAGTTTCAGCGCTAAAGCTCTAATGGTTTTTGAACGGCTATAGCGACGGAACCACGGTTTTCTAACCACCGCTAGTCAAAAGATATGGATCGAACAATGACCCGACGTTTAAAAATATATTCTACTAAAGGGGTCTATAAAAAACCTAAATGAATCTAGAATGAGCGAGTGTTCGAGCTTTACATCTCACCAATATCTAGGGTCATGCGGAGACAGGACCTCGCTTAACAGACTCATTCGAATTCTGGAGAAGCCTGGGATCGATCCTGCGATCCCTAGCTGGCAAAGCGAGTAGCATTTTCACTACACCACAGAGGCTTCCAAAGTGAATCCAGAATAGGCTTCAGAAAGTTGGGGTATCCTAGAAGAAAATTCCTCCAAAACCTACAAGCATGTTCATACAAAAAATAATACTAAACGTAGATTTACCATACCGTCCAAGATTCTTTCTGTGGCTCGTCACGATGTTGTGGATACACGTTAACAATCGACCTGCTGCTGGTATAAGGTTTATTTTAAGGGGTATTTATATCTATGAATACTACAGGAAAATCATGCATTCCCGCATTAGCTCGCTAAGACCGTGACAAGTAAAGATACCCGCCACAATCATAGCCATATAGCAAATTCCAGCAGATTATTGATTAACGTTAAAATTGCATTTCCCTTAGGGAAAAAATGATGAAACTTCCCTACAGATCAATAGGTACCTACTAAAATAATTTAGATGTGCATAAGCACCAGAAAGGTTTCCTATTCCATCTCGTAACAGCATAATCCTGATGAGAGAGAGAAAAAAACTCCCGTCAGTACGAACACCAACAACATTGTGACTGGCATGAAAAATAAATATGGCACAATTTGGCGGTTGGCGACTTTTTAGGCAAACTTTATAGAAATCAGCCTTATAGCGGCCAACTGTATGGTAAAAAATTTCTCCACAAACCACTCATTCATACATCGTATGATATGTGAACGATTTGTGCGTGGAGCTGCATATTGTGCCTACCGTATTTCACCTAAAATATTTCAGTCGCGCTGCCTTGCCAAATACCTACTAAAATAATTTAGATGTGCATAAGCACCAGAAAGGTTTCCTATTCCATCTCGTAACAGCATAATCCTGATGAGAGAGAGAGAAAAAAAAAACACGGGTCAATCATTTTCTCAGGCAGAATCCATTAATGAAATTTCAAAAACCTAGCATTCACGGTTCAGAAGTTATGCTATGCAGTAAAGAGCGGGACGGACGGAAGGACGCAACGACGGACGAACATGGCAAATACAATAAGCCCCCACAACTTCTTCGCAGTTGGGGACATTATGAAAATTGAAAGGCCGAAATCGCCCCATTGACAAAACAACTGAGAAAATGTCCATTCCTTTGTCAAAAGTTTTCTCAGATTTCTGTTCAAGCCCTGTAGATTTCCATAGGGAAATCAAACCGAGGATAAAGTAAAACTAGAGCCAGTGTTTATGAAACTTCTTGACAATAACTCTGCTTGACCCTAACACTGCTTGCCCCTGGCCATTATTGAAATATCTTGTTTTTACTTGGTTGCAATGCTGAAATTTTCAAAGCACCATGACACAAGAAAACTAAAAGTTAATGAGTCATCTACTTATCATCCCATATCAGCTTTGAAGTTACAGGACACTACCTCACACAGTTTTAGAGATATTCTGAATGCTCAAATTTTCAAAGGGCCAAAACGCATATGTCCACAAAGGGGCATAGTCTGGTCAATTTTTTATAAATTTATACCAAAATTTACTCAGATCACCTTTAGATACAGGACAGTAGCTCACACAGTTTTAGACATATTTTGATTGCTCAAAGGGCCAAAATGCCTATGTCCACAAAGGGGGCATAATCTGGTCAATTTTTAATAAAAGTATACCACAGTTTAATCAAGTCTTCTTCAGATTAGTTCCAAACAGCATGCAAAATTTCAAGAGACTAGCTCAAGTGGCTCTTGAGATATTTCGCCTGCAAGCTTTTCCTTTGCCAAAATGCATGGATCAACAAAGGGGCATAATTTGGTCAATTATCAATAAAAGTACACTAAAATTAAATCAGACTATCTTCACATTAGTTCCAAACAGCTTTCAAAGTTTTATAAACCTAGCCTTAGCCATTCTTGAGGTATTTTGCTTAGAAGCTTTTGCTATTACAAAATGTCTATGTCCACAAAGGGGCATAATCTGGTTAATTTTTAATAACATTAAACCAATGTTTGACCAGATCATCTTCAGACTGGTTCCAAACAGCCTGTAAAATTTCAAGAGACTAGCTAAAGCCCAAATATCATGGTCTAAAAAGGGGCATAATTTGATCAATGGTTAATAAAATTTCACCAAAATATAATCAGACCATCTTCACATTGCAAGTTTTATAAGCCTAGCCTTAGCGGTTCTTGTATCTTGCTTACACGTTTGAAACGTCCAAAGTAAAAAGGGCCATAACTAAAAAAAGTTCGATTTTTTTTAAAAAAGACAATCAGTTCATCTACTCATCTTCCCCAACCAGTCTGTAAAGTTTCAGTGGCAATAGCTCAAATAGTTTTTGTGATATCTTGCTTACAAGCTTAAAATGCCAAAAGTTTTAAAGGGCAATAACTCAAGAAAAAAATCAGATTTCTTTCAAAAGTTAATCAGTTCATTTACTTACCACTCAAATAATTTTTGAGATATGTAGTGTCCCGGCCTCTCTCAACACAGTTTTTGCCAATGTTTACATGTATTTACAAATCAGCTGGTGTTTATTTTATGCTGTACGCAATCAATACCTACTTATTCTTTGACGTACAGATCTGCCGCTTGGTATTTTATATAAAACCCCGCTTACCTTCAGTTTCAAGCCATCATTCGCCTTACGGGCTGGCATTAGGAACTATATTTTTATTCAAGTTGAATTTGCCACCTGTGTCCACCATATTGGATGTGTATTGATTGTGTAAGCAAAGGTTGATGGGACTGTTTGTGTGTTTGCGCGGTCAAGTGTAAACTTCAGAACTGCAACTGTCAAAGCCAGTCATGCTGAATTCCACGTCATTTTACAAGCAATCGGTGCATGAAGAACAAGATGTGTTTGTGAAACACCGATGCCCCCGGACAGCGCCTGTGCAATATGAAAGCCCCATCACTAAATTATGTCATGGTTGAGGCCACAAGGTCACGAGGTAAAAAATTATGGTACCACTGGAAAGGTCTTGTGAGAAAGAATACACATGTGAAATATGAAAGCTCTATCACTTACCAATCAAAAGTTATGGACTATATTAAAGTTTTTAAAAAGTAGGTCAAACATCAAGGTCAAAGTCACAAGGTCAAAAATTATAGTACCACTAGAAAGGTCTTGTGACAAGGAATGCACATGTGAAATATGAAAGCCCTACCATTTACCAATCAAAAGTTATGGCCAATGTTAAAGTTTTTAAAAAGTAGGTCAAACATCAAGGTCAAGGTCATGAGGTCAAAAATTATGGTACCATTAGAAAGGTCTTGTGACAAGGAATGCACATGTGAAATATGAAAGCTCTACCATTTAGCAATCAAACGTTACGGCCAATGTTAAAGTTTTTAAAAAGTAGGTCAAATGCCAAGGTCAAGGTCATGAGGTCAAAAATTATGGTACCAATAGAAAGGTCTTGTGACAAGGAATGCACATGTGGAATATGAAAGCTCTACCATTTACCAATCAAACGTTACGGCCAATGTTAAAGTTTTTAAAAAGTAGGTCAAATGCCAAGGTCAAGGTCATGAGGTCAAAAATTATAGTACCAATAGAAAGGTCTTGTGACAAGGAATGCACATGTGAAATATGAAAGCTCTATCACTTACCAATCAAAAGTTATGGCCAATGTTAAAGTTCTTAAAAAAGTAGGTCATATGCCAAGGTCAAGGTCATGGGGTCAAAAATTATAGTACCAATAGAAAGGTCTTGTGACAAGGAATGCACATGTGAAATATGAAAGCTCTATCACTTACCAATCAAAAGTTATGGCCAATGTTAAAGTTTTTAAAAATGAGGCCAAAAGTAGGTCAAATCTCAAGGTGAAGGTCACGAGGTCAAAATTTATGGTACCTCTTGAAAGGTCTTGTGACAAGGAATGCACATGTGAAGTATGAAAGCTGTATCACTTACCATTCAAAAGTTATGCCCAATGTTAAAGTTTTTGCAGACGGAGAAACGGACAAACAGACAAACGGACAAACAGACGGATGTCATGGGGTCAAAAATTATAGTACCAATAGAAAGGTCTTGTGACAAGGAATGCACATGTGAAATATGAAAGCTCTATCACTTACCAATCAAAAGTTATGGCCAATGTTAAAGTTTTTAAAAATGAGGCCAAAAGTAGGTCAAATCTCAAGGTGAAGGTCACGAGGTCAAAATTTATGGTACCTCTTGAAAGGTCTTGTGACAAGGAATGCACATGTGAAGTATGAAAGCTGTATCACTTACCATTCAAAAGTTATGCCCAATGTTAAAGTTTTTGCAGACGGAGAAACGGACAAACAGACAAACGGACAAACAGACAAACAGACGGACAGACCAAAAACTATATGCCCCCCAGAATCTTAGATTCCGGGGGCATAAAAATTCTAATTATGACAGTCAATTTCCTTATTCATATAGGGTCATTTTGGTGGTAATAATTATCTACGTTTAATTTGATGAAGTTGTCTTTCGGCCGTTTAAAGTTAATGACCCTTACGAATTTTCATCTATCTATTCAAAATGGCGGACATCGTAGCTTTCGCCGGCTACTTCCCTCCGGTATTTTGGCCGGGAATCACGTGGTCCCATCGTTCTTTTGCTGCGGATCGGAAATTTCCACTGCATCAGAGCCGTGGGGAGTTCGATCCGCGGAATGGTAGATATGGGAAAGCGGGGCTATAAAAGTTGGCAATGATCAGCATTCGATACAATTAACCAACAGCTGCCATCAGAGACACCAAAAGCGCTCTCCCACTTGTTTCAAACAACTTCAGTTTTTGGCTTTCTTAAAGTACAGACGCATTAGTTTTGGCTGTAAATTTATGTTATTTTCTTTTAGTTCTTGTTTAGATTTCCTTTAAAAAACAACTGTTAAGCATAAAAACATTTTTTCTTTCCTTTCTTTGAAGAGGGGCTTTTGTTTAAATGTCAAGGAAGTAAAATTCCGCTTTCGACCTTGTTATTTTTCATACTTGTCATAAATGTAGAATATGCTTAGGGCCAGCAAAGTTTTAGAGTAGTGAAGGTCTTTAGAAGCTGTCACGCTGTATTCAATAAATAAATCAAGCTCATAAGCCTCATTTACCTCACCATTTTGTCATGTTTTGTTTCATTAACTGTGCCTGACTGGTTTGATCACTGTATGAATCATTTATTTATTTTAACATCAAACAGACATCCCAAAGATTTTCGTATCATTCTACCGCATCAGTTTATCATAGTCAACAAAAGTCTTTCACTTAGTTAAGTTTCTTGCAATATTAAAAAGGAGAAATTTGTTCAATCATATCTTGTTCATTGTCTTCTTTTCCTATCTGAAGTCCACCCTTTTTCACCCCTCGACACGAGGCCTAGACCCAAGGTTTAGTGCATCGTTTCAGTAGCTTGGGCTAAGTTGAATCCAACTTGGTGCCAAAAAGACAGGCAGAGTCCTCGGCTGCTAAGACGACACGGACACGCAACATAATTAGTGGTGGCAGCGGTGCAGGGCGAGGTTTTATTTCTTAGTCTGAGAGATTCGAACCATGAGCAGCGAGGACAGTCAGGGTGATGACGCGGTTGTTGACGGCCAGGACATTGGTGGATCGTCAGCCGCACAGACTCAAACTTTGGCATCTACAGGTTGTTCAGTCTCGGTAGTGCAGACAAACCCCCAATTGACGGCTGCATTAACACTATTACAGCTCCATAATGGTACATTTCCAAGTTGTCCTAATGACACTGCCAACCTTTCGGACAACACCCAGCCTAGGTTTGGCCCCAGAATGTTAAATGGCACCGGCGATGGTGAGCGGTTTCGCGCAGTATCATGTGACAGTCAGTCATACACAAACAGAAATGCAGCGCCCCCCCCCCCACCCCCCAGGCAGCATAAACATGGTGCACGATCCCTTCTTTTACTCCCAGTCTAACATACATAACACTATCGGAGGTCTGGCAAATGAAATCAGTAGCTTGTAACAAGGGCAAATGGGTATACAGCATGAACATGCAACCATACACACACGGCAAGAGAGCATAATTGGTACACGTGAGCAAATAAAAATCAAAAATGGGTTCCTTTAAGAGCAATGAGAACATTCATAAGAAAGAAGATTGGTAATACTACGTGGTTTCGGCTAATTAAGCCTCATCAGTGACCCTGTAATAATCCGGCAAAGAAAGCCAGAGGAAACATACTGCAATTTTGCAAATTTCGAATAGGCAGTCGATACAAAGAGTCTTTTTTTTGTTGAAGCTATTGTGTAAAATACAGTGTTTGGGTGTGTTGGACTAGAAGACTTTGTTTTTTCTGAAATTTTTCGTACCATATCCCAAACCTTTTTAATGGGGGTTTGACCGTTCCAAGGCGGCTCTTCTGTGGCGATTTATTTATGTTGTTGTTTGTTACTTACTGTGTGTATCACTTGTGTCTTTTAATTTTGGATGGCCATATGGCCATTTTGTGGGAAAGTAACTGTCCTTATGGCCTTCCTTTGTTTAGGTTTCCATTATGGTCTGGTCGCTTAATGGTTGTATTTCTTTCCCTTTGGTGTCTTTTATGGGTGGAGTAATTTAATTGTATCAATTCCTGATCTTTGTTTTACTTCTACTTATTAGCACTACAGAGATATCTTGAGAGACCTTGAAGATGGCCATCAAGCACCTCAACGAAGTTAGACTAACCACAATAATGAAGGTGCACCACCCGCAGAAAATAGTAGCACACACTGTCACTCTGATGCTTATAGTGGCAGTGGACACAACCATAGTGGCAGTGGACACAACGAACGTGTAGGGAGACACTCTGTGTCCTTTCTGTTAAACAACCAAAAAAGCGGAGGTTCTGGTCCGAGTGCTGAATGTCAATCAAACAGCACGAATCCCAGTAAAAATATAGACCGCCACTATCGGTCCTACCGAACAAACAACTTCACATGCACCGAATCCGGTCTTTTTGATGAATCTCAAACTTGCTTAAGAAATGTAAGCAGGCAGTCCTTCTCTTGGTTATGTGAGCCAATCCTCATATAACGACCGCTCAACAGAGACGGACACGGACTTACAGCGCCAAGATATGGTTGCATAAGTGAGGGTATAGGCTATAGTACAGGTACAGATACGCGGTTCATCGCGTTCATACGCGATTGCAACGTGTTTAATATCAGCCCATGAAAGTGATTTTCCAAAACGCGTTTGGGTTAACACAATACGCGTTTCTATGCGAGAGAATTCCAACCAATAAGAATAAGACAGGTAAGTGACGATAAAACGCGTGAGTGCGAGAGGACGCGGGCCAATCAAATAAAAATAAAAAATGAGTTCCTTTAAGAGCAATGAAAACATTCATAAGAAAGAAGATGGGTCATACTACGTAGTTTCGGCTAATAAAGCCTCATCAGTGACCCTGTAATGATCAGGCAAAGAAAGCCAGAGTAAACATACTGCAATTTTGCGAATTTCGAATAGGCTATCGATTCAAAGACTAATATAAATCAAAATTGGGTCCAAATAATTAAAAACCTGTCTAGAATATGAGTCTAAACCATTAATTTATTTCTGATTTCTCAGAATATTCACGCTGATCTCAAAGGACCAAAAGTAAAATATAAACTGCACTATGGTTGATGTACGGGGAGACGTTTTACGGCCGCCACACGGCACAACACCAGCTGCAGTGAAGGCAAATAAAAATAAAAAATGAGTTCCTTTAAGAGCAATGAAAATATTCATAATTCCCTTTGCTCGTAATTTTGACTCTCATGTTTAGCTCAAATGAGAAAAGCTCAAGGTGAACTTTTGTGATCACCTTTTGTCCGTCGTACGTGCGTCGTTCGACGTGCGTCGTCAACATTTACCTTGTTAAGACTCTAGAGACCACAATTTTGCTTCAATCTTCATGAAACTTTACCAGAATGTTTGTCTTGATGCTTGATGCTATCTGGGTCAAGTTCGAATATGGGTCATGTCAGGTCTGGTCAGGTCAAAAAGTAGGTCGGTAGGACAAATCATAGAAAAACCTTGTTAAGACTCTAGAGGCCACAATTTTGGTCCAGTAACCCTGAAACTTGCTCAGAATGATCATCCTGACAATATCTTGGTCAAGTTCGAATATGGGTCATGTCGGGTCAAAAAGTAGGTCAGCAGGTCAAATCATAGATTTCCAGACACTTCGGCCCCACCACCACCTCGGCCCCTAGACAGGTCGGCCCAAAACCAAGTCGGCCCTAGACACCTCGGCCCTAGTCACCTCGGCCCTAGACACCTCGGCCCCATTGTCACCTCGGTCCCTAGACATCTCGGCCCCAAAGACACATCGGCCCCACTTGTGATATCTGTTAGGGTATGAGCATTTATATCATGGAAAAATCGGCCCCGCCCATCGGGACTTCAAGAAACCGACAGCCTGTGGCATGAGTACTGGTAAACCGCTAAGAGGTTCTAAGCCTGGCCAGGAAAAGCGGTGCGAGTCGGACCGTTCATACTTACAAACCCTGTTTGTTTCATTGGGCTGCAGGGCTTGAGATGTCATTTAATCTCAATGCCGGGTAAAATTCCCACAAAATTGGAGGCAACGTCTCCAAAATGACCGATTCAGTGTTGATTGGAGCGTTAAACGTAAAAATCTAACAAACAAAACATCATGTTAACAAACCCGTGTAATGAAGACCCCGCTAAACTCCAGTTTATATGGGGAAAACCGGGGCTCATAGGGGCATACATTATTATTTATCACGAAGACACGCCTTCATAATTTTGACTCTCTTGAACCCCACTTTTATATAGTAAAATTGGGGTTTACAGGGGTAAACCTTATTTTTCTTATTTGAGCAGAAATAATAATAAAAAAAAAAAAAAAAAAAAACAATTCTTCCTTTTATAATGTTCGTTTTTTCGGCGGTAAAGTTTACAATGCGTTTGTAAAGGCATGTTTTCGTAATTCTTTCCCCTATCAAAACAATCCAATCAGCAAATAATAATAAAAAAAATCATCAGGCATCCAACCCGATCTCTTATTTAAGTGGAAGCCCCGTGAAAAGCAAAGTGGGGCCGAAGTGTCTAGGTATATGGGGCCGACGTGTCTAGGGGCCGAGGTGTCCAGGGGCCGACCCGTCTTGGGTTTCAATTTGTTATGTGGGACCGAGGTGGTTTTGGGGCCGAGGTGTCTAGGGGGCGAAGTGTCTAGGGGCCGAGCCGGTTTTGGGGCCGAAGTGTCCTGTTACCAAATCATAGAAAAACCTTGTTAACACTCTAGAGGCCACAGTTTTGGTCCGATCATCCTCAAATTTGCTCAGAATGATCATCCTGTCAATATCTCAATCAAGTTCAAATACGGGTCATGTCTGGTCAAAAAGTAGGTCAGTTGGTCAAATTATAGAAAAAAAACACATTTTTTAGACTCTAGAGGCCTAGGTTTTGGTCCAATCATCCTCAAACTTGCTCATAATGATCATATTGACAATATCTTGGTATTGTAAGAGTAGGGTCATGTGGGGCGAAAGCAGGTCAGTAGGTCAAATCATAGAAAAACGTTGTTCACAGTCTAGATCCCACAGTTCTGGTTCAATCATCCTCAAACTTGCACAGAATGATCATGCTGCCAATATCTCGGTGAAGTACGAATATGGGTCATGTGGGATCACAAAAGTAGGTCAGTAGTTCAAACCATAGAAAAACTTTGTTAACAATCTAGAGGCTATAGTTTTGGTTCAATCATCCTCAAATTTGTCAAGAATGATCATCCTGACAATATCTCGGTCAAGTTCGAATACGGGTCATGCGGGATCAAAAAGTAGGTCAGTAGGTCAAATCATAGAAAAACCTTGTTAACTCTCTAGATGCCACAGTTTTGGACCAATCATCATCAAACTTGCTCAGAATGATCAACTCTACAATATCTAGGTCAAGTTTGAATATGGGTCATGTGGGGTTAAAAAGTAGGTCAGGAGGTCAAATCATAGAAAAACCTTGTTTACACACTAGAGACCGCAATTGTTAGATTACCTGAGCAAAGCTCAAGGTGAGCTTTTGTGATCACCTTTTGTCCATCGTAAGTGCATTGTGCATCATTCATCATGCAACGTGCGTCGTCAACATTTACCTAGTTCATCCTCTAGAGACCACAACTTTGCTTCAGTCTTCATGAAACTTTACCAGAATGTTTGTCTTGATGATATCTGGGTCAAGTCCGAATATGGGTCATATCAGGTAAAAACTAGGTCCAGGTCTTTGATATTTGGTATGAAGCTTCATCTAGTGGACCCCTACCAAGATTGTTCAAATTATAGTGCTGGGGCAAAAATTGACCCGCCCTGGGACCCTTTGGTTTTACATCGGCTTATATAGGGAAAATATTTAAAAATCTTCTTCTCTGAAACAGCATGGCCTAGCTAGGTCTTTGATTTTGGGTTTCAAGCTTCATCTTGTGGACCTCTACCAAGATTGTTCAAATTATAGCCCTGGGGCCAAAAATGCCCCCGCTCCAGGACCCTTTGGTTTTACATAGACGTATATATGGAAAATCTTGAAAAATCTTCTTCTCTGAAACCACAAGACCTAGGTCTTTGGTATTTGTTATGAAGCTTCATCTAGTGGACCTCTTCCAAGACTGTTCAAGTTATAGCCCCGAGACCAAAAATGCCCCCGCCTCTGGGCCCTTTGGTTTTACATAGACTTATATTGGGAAACTCTTTAAAAATCTTCTTCTGTGAAACCACAAGTCCTAGGTCTTGGATATTTCGTGTGAAATTTCATGTAGTGGACCTCTATCAAGATTGTTCAAATTATAGCCCTGGGGCCAAAAATGCCCCTGCCTCTGGGCCCTTTGGTTTTACATAGACTTATATAGGGAAATCTTTAGAAATCTTCTTCTCTGAAACTGCAAGGCCCATGTCTTTGATGTTTAGTATGGAGCTTCATCTAGTGGACCTCTACCAAGATTGTTCAAATTATAGCCCTCGGGCAACAAATGCCACCGCCCCGGAGCCCTTTGGTTTTGCATAGACTTATATAGAGATAATATTTGAAAATCTTCTTCTCTGAAATAGCAAGGTCCAGGTCTTTGATATTTGGTGTGAAGCTTCATCTAGTGGACCTCTACCAAGATTGTTCAAATTATAGCCCTCGGGCCACAAATGCCCCCGCCCCGGAGCCCTTTAATTTTGCATAGACTTATATAGAGATAAGATTTGAAAATCTTCTTCTCTGAAACAGCAAGGTCCAGGTCTTTGATATTTGGTGTGAAGCTTCATCTAGTGGACCTCTATCAAGATTGTTCAAATTATAGCCCTGAGGCCAAAAAAGTCCCCGCCCCGGGGCCATTTGGTTTTACATAGGCTTATGTAGGGAATATCTTAAAAAAATAATTTCTTCTCTGAAACCGCAAGGCCAAGGTCTTTGATATTTGGTGTGTAGCTTCATCTAGTGGACCTGTGCCAAGATTGTTCAAATTATAGCCTTTGTTGATATTTGGTATGAAGCTTCACCTTTTTAGACCTCCCTCAATATTATGCACATTATAGCCTTGGGTCAATAATGGCCCTCCCCGGGGCCCACTCGTTACTCTTTGGATCAGGTGAGCGATCCAGGGCCATCATGGCCTTCTTGCTTATTGATCGTCCATGCATTAATAGCGGCATTGGTCGCTCTTATCAGTAGTGATTCCTTAAGATAAACAAACACAATTACATTTAAAGACATATTTTGGATTGCATAATACCCTAATGACTGACCGTTTAGAGATAATACACACTCAGGGTATTCTGAGGAATGTCCAACAGGTAGTGGATCAGGAGAGGTTAATCATTTACGCTGGGATATGTGTTTGACAAGTCACGTCTATTTACTTGTTTGTGGGCACTCATCAGAACCGCCTTGTCATTGGGTGTTTTGGTGTTTCTAACACATATCGAAAACACACCTATATAATTTTGATCCCGCTAAGTCCCACTTTTATATAGTAAATCTTTGGTTAAAGGGGTACATATTATTCTTCTTATCTTATTTCTACACAAAATATAGATTAGAGTATTGGTACTCGTCAGAACTGCCTCACCTAGTCGGTTCTAACGAGTAGCCACAACCTATGTTTCATGCAGACATATTTAAATCATAGGAAAATGCTCAGTTTTGGTGGTAACAAATTCAATAGTTTTGTATAGGCGTATTTTCGTTATAAAACATACCCACAATCTCTGTTTGGAACAAAGAGAAATAAATAAATAAATGTAAGGAAAATGTGTAGACGCCTGAAAAACACTCATTTTTTTAAAGTTAATAAAAAGTAGCGCCAATTGGCAAACAGTGCAGACCCAGTTCATACGCAAATACCTAGGCGTCTGATCAGGACCTACATTGTTTCCAAAAGCTTCAGACATTTTCAAAATAAATTTTAAAGAAAACACAACCTCACAATCTTACATTTTGAAATGTATTTTCAAGGTGGAAGATTCCATTTGGCCCCAATTGGCAAAGGTGAAGACCCAGATAAAACCCAACAGACTAGGCGTCTGATCAGGACCTACATTATTTGCAAAAAGTTCAGGCATTTTTTCCAAATTATATTTTTTTCGAAGAAAACACACTCTCACACTTTTAAATTTTGAAATGGGCTTGTCCTATTTACAAGGTGGAAGATACCTTTGGTCGTCAATAGAACAAAATGAAACAGACCCAGATCAGGGCCTACATTATATGCAAAAAGTTCAAGCATTTCTCAAATGAATTTTGATGAAAACACAAGCTGATTCTACTACACTTCGAAATGGGTTCGTGTTAGGTATAAGATGGAATATTCCATTTGGTAAAAATGGGCTAATTAAACAAAATAAATGAAAATTAATATAATAAATAATTAAATAATGGGCCGCTTCTAAGAGTGACTGAACATGAATTATTTCGGAAATTTTTGAAGAAAAGACAACCTCGCACTCTTAAATTTTGAAATGGTCTTGTGCTATGTTCAAGGTGGAAGATGCCATTTGGCGCCAAATAGCAAAAAGAGCAGACCAAGATCATACACCACAGCAATAGGCCCCTGATCAGGGCCTACATTGTTATAAAAAGATTCAGACATTGGCAAAATAAAATTCTAAAGAAAACACAACCTTCAATTGATCTGAGCTATTTACAAGATGAAAGACACCATTTGACGCCAAATGGCGAAAATTCATATCCAGATCAGACCTAGCAGAAGTAGGCGACTGATCAGGACCCACTTTGTTTGCAAAAAGTTCAAGGCCTTTCCCAAAGCATATATTTTGAAGAAACCACAACCTTTGAAATGGACTTGTTCTATTACCAAGGTGGAAGATTCCATTTGTCTCCAAATGGCAAAAACGTGCAGACCCAACTCAGACGCAGAAGAAGTAGGCATCTGATCAGGGCCTACATCACATACAAAGGGTTCAGACATTTTCAAAATAAAGTTTTAAAGAAAACACAACCTTCAATTGGTCTTGAGCTATTTACAAGGTGGAAAACCCCATAAGGCGCCAAATGGCGAAAATTGCAGATCCAGATCAGACCTAGCAGAAGTAGGCGTCTGATCAGGACCCGCTTTGTTTGCAAAAAGTTCAGGCCTTTCCCAAAGCATATATTTTGAAGAAACCACAATCTTTGAAATGGACATGTTTTATTACCAATGTGGAAGATTCCATTTGTCTCCAAATGGCAAAAAAGTGAAGACCCAGATTAGACGCAGCAGAAGTAGGCATTTGATCAGGGCCTATAACCGGGGACATATATCTCAGAAACCCTCTAGAAAAGCTTTTTAATTAGCCATCGATTCGAAAGGATAAAAATACCTCTATATCAAAGAATAATATTTACTTGTTTAGATTCAGGGTGTTGTCGCATCTTAAAGTGGGAACAAGTTGTTGCAATTTAGGGAGATAACTCAGTACCATATAAATAGCAATTATCGCAAAAGTCAAAACAACAGTAAATCAATTATAACGTAATGTAGAAAAAGAATAAATGTTGTTATAAAATGTTGTAGAAAGGCCGTGAACATATATATTTTTATTAGTTTGATAAGAAATATTGGGAACAATGAACCAAAAAGGTACCTTTTTGACAATATATACATTTTACTATATAAAATCCTACTTTTCCCTGAATTAAGTGTCATTATCATGATAAAACAAATTTGAAGGACAGAAACTATATTAAACATTCCAGCTTATATAATAAAAAAAAAAATAAAAAATAAATCTAATGTCTGATATAAAGAGATATTTATATCAGTTTAGTTATCAGAATACATAAGGTCGTATCTACAGATTGAGAACTGCTAGTAATTCGTAAATGCCAACACCTTCTATGTCTAAAATGAATGTTTAACTGATTGACTGCTTTAGTTTGTGCCATATTGTTTCATAAAATGATGACACACAAGCCTCCTTACCACGCCAAGGTTTATGTAAAAACCCTTAAGGAGGTAACATAGAAGTGAAGGCAATGATCAGGAATCGATACAATTAACCCTGAGCTCCAAACAGAGACACCGACGGGAAAGAAACACAAATATGAACTAACTAGACCCTAAAGGAAACACCAAAAGGAAAGCCAAAAGCACAGTTACTTTCCCAGAAACTGGCCAATTGGTCAGCCAAAACTCAATGACAAACCATAACAAAAATAATCCTCGACAGAAGAACCGTCTTGGAACGGTCAGTGAAACAAAATCCACTGGGGAGCTTAAAAAGAGTTTACGCGGCCGCAATCCTCGCCCTTACTTCCGTCGCGATTTAGACAAATAATTTGTTCAGTCCGCATAAAGGCCTCCTAACTCATCAGTGCAACATCTCCGAGAGCACAAAAATCAAACAACCACAGAGATGAAACAACGGTGAGGACTCAACAGCAAGAAATCACTGAAATGCTGGAGAAAAAGAAAACCAGCAGTGATATGTCCGACCAGAGACAAGAGCATCAGACGCCAACCAACATTACATAAAATTAAATTCTCTCTAATTCTCAGTAAGCCTTTACGCTGGAATCTCATGGAATCTGAGGCCTGGCACATCGGCGAGCTATTATAGAGGGAAGCAAAGTTATTAACCGTGATTGGGTTAACTACCATGCATGCAGTCTATCGTATGACATTTATGTTGTAACTAATCTTTTTATATCGAAGAATGGTTTTACGAAATTGGCTGCTGAAGTCATTGCAATTATAAATTTTCAGCCAGAACGTCACTGTTAGTTTGACATTTGATGCATCTCGTTCAGTCCATACTTTTGCGCCTCGTTTTATTTGGCAAAAGTTTTAACGGACTACCAAAGGTGTTGGAAGAGCCGACCATTACTTAGTTCTTTGTAGATTCATATATGCAGTAAATTACTAACACTTAAAGTCAGGCTAGTGATTCTGGGCCGGCTACGACTCGTTATGTTAACAATCCACAATGGCACAGGTGCATTCTAACAAAATTTGATTTGCCTTTTCGGTAAAACATTTGCATGTAAGGAAATGTTGACCTGAACATCGTACATTCAATCGTGTATTGACTCTTAAAAAAAGAGAACTCCAGTAGAAGAGACAAAAGACAGAAAAAAACACGCCCACAATATACTAATAGGCCAGACATATTTGGTTAAATTACCAAAATAAACAAGGAACCTAACATACAAAGTGATAAGACGACAAACTACATTGGGTATTTACAATATAATGCGTTTCCTGACGAGTTGTTGGGGCAGTCAGATTCTATGACGGTTCCAGCGTAAAGGCTTACTGAGAATTAGAGAGAACCTAATTTCATGTAATGTTGGTTGGTGCCTGATAATCTGTCTCTGGTCGGGCCCATCTGAGTTTAACTGTTGGTTTTCTTTTGCTCCAGCATTTCACTGGTTTCTTGCTGTCGATTCCTCAACGTTGTTTCATCTCCGTGGTTGTTTGATTTTAGTGTTCACGGAGATATAATTAACTGATGAGTTAGGAAGCCTTCATGCGGACTGAACAAATCATTTGTCTAAATCGCGTCGGACGTAAGGGCGAGGATTGTGGCCAAGTGGGGTCGTTTTGGGCCCACCAGTGGGGTTCCTTTCGCTGGCCGTTCCGGGGCAGTCCTCTGTCGTGTTTTTTTCTTATGGCTTGTCTTTGTGTGTGTGTGTGTGTGTGTGTGTGTGTGTGTGTGTGTGTGTGTGTGTGTGTCGCTTATGCTGTTTTGTTTTGGATGGCCAGTTGGCCATTTGTTGGAGAGTGACTGTCCTTTTGGCTTTCCGTTATTGGTCTTTCCATTGGGGTCTGGTTGTTTCGTGTTTGTGTTTCTTTCCCGTTGGTGTCTCTGATGGGAGCTGTGGGTTAATTGTATCGATTCCTGATCAGTGCCTTCACTTCTTTTATGCAGAAACTACCTTGCTTCAGCAGATTACAAAACTTTAAATAGAACTAATTTTGTTCCAAACTTTATGGTCGAATGCTAACACCGATTTCCACGTGCAAACCTACAATTGTTTTTCAGTTTTTAGCGTAGTTTTAATGCCATAGCATAGATTTAATCGATACTTTCAATGTTTTGACCGTTACTGTACTACATTACATCGAGTCGTAGCGCTGTATTTATGACATTGCTACTACTGAAGTAAGTAGGGGATACTTACTTTTAGGGTTTATGTTTCTGGACGTCTAGAATTCGGTTATTATAACTTCTGCGCAGTCCAACGTCTTGTCGTTTCTGTAGCTGTGCGCGTTCTCCCAGTAATGCCCTGCGCATGTCCGTCCATCTACTTCCGGTGTGCTTCATTCGCCATAGGTTGGGTGCCGAGACAGTTCGCCCCCTTCGGTCACTACCACACTCCTCCCCACTTTATCAAGGAGTGCAGCACAGTAGTGGTCTACCGTCCATCCCCACCGTCTGTAGACACATTTTTCGAAAAACGCTGGCCTCCTTTGTTCCCACTAACTAGCTGGCAGGGCACGCACGATACAGTATTGCAACGGACTTCCTTCTTCCACCCCTCCTTGATGAGAGGTTATGCTCTTCACCATCCACCCCCTTACGAGGATGAACACTGTCTCTTGTCCTCATTCCTCTTCCCCATGTCGGAAAGTAGGAATCGTCGTTGACAGCATGACATGGTAGGTCATGCCGAGTTGGTCAGCTTATCTCTCTTGCACTGTTCCTGGGCTAGTTTTCCATTAAAACATTCCACCAGTACTGAGTGCCACATTCCGCCAGTAGCTGCCGTCTGGATAGCTGGTACAGGACACTCGCATTTCGCGAGCCAACCTCTAGAACTCCCTTCAGATCCTGGCCTTGGATGTTGCTAGGTGTCTGAGCTGCCATCTGTTGGTTGACGGTTTCCGGCGCCCTCACACGTCGTAGAGCAGACTTGCGTTGCGCAAGCCCATCTCCAAAACCTCCTTCCAGGGCCGTTCCAGGACGTTGGCCACTCGATTGGCAACCATTCCCAGCAGTGCAGGCGACGAGCAGATTCTGTTGCCGATGCGGAAGTAAGGGGAATCTGTTTCTAGGAGAAGCTTCTCCTCCGGGATGCTTCTAAGTCCTCCTTTACTTGTGGCGTCGAAGTGATCCACTAGAGCTGTGAAGCCGAATCGCGTGTTCGGAAACTCCTTCAGCCATTCCTGCACCAAACTGCGACTCCCAGAAAAGCAGTGGAAGTGAATACGTTGCTCGCTGGGAACGACCCCTTTCAGCTGAAACAGCACTTGGTAGCAAGCCCCTCTGGCATGGAGAACCAGGACATGGGAGGGCTTGAGTTCTCGAAGCACTCTATCCAAGGCCACATGCTGCTGATCCCAGGTTGACGCGTCGGCGGTGTAATCTAGTCCAACCTTTCCCAAGATGTTGACCTCTGGGTATGCCAAGCACTTCTGGAACGCTTTGTAGTCCTCCTCAGAGTATGAATGGGCATTCTTGGGGTGTAGGCCAATCGCAGACGAGTAACCCTGGGCTTTCAACTGTCTAACTTCTTCCCTGGATGGATACGTCGCCGGGTCGCAGAAAACAACCACTCCACCCACGAGTCGGATTCGGAAGTCTCGGTCCGCCTGAACTCTCTGGCAAAAGCCCTGCACAGTCATGCAGGGATCCTTGATCTTCTTCTGTGACCTGTCGAGGTGAAAATGGCTGTCAAAAGCCGCCGGCAACCCTTCCTCCTCCATCCAAGCGGTGCTAATGGGGTAGGTCTCCATCAGTTCTCGCCGATCTTCCTCATTCAGGCATGCAACCAGCAACAGAAGTACCCTCCAATGGATAAGGGCTCCTATTGAGTTGGCAGGGGCAATGCGAAACTCTGAGGCCTCCTCTGCACCTTGCAGTCTGCACATGGCTGCCATTGCCACCGCCTGTCGTTCGGACACTTGATAGGATCCAGGATGAATCTGCTTGAGCTGGTTAACATACTTGACTAGACCCATTAGATTAGACACCGTCCCCAACAACCGACTTTCCAGGATACGTAACGCACTGATACGTCGTCGCAGTAGATCTGGCGATGGTTCTTGTTGGTCGTCGAAGATGCCTGGAACATGAGTGGTCGCGTGCATCCTCGAGACTTGCTCGTGGCATTCTCGTACTGGACACTCCTCATTCAGTTTACCCATGGATTGCTGTCGGCTGGTGGTGGTAGTCCGGGCACCCTGACTTGTCGTTGGGACCTCCCTGTCGCGCACCATCTTCCCAGAGGACCGTTTTGGGCTCCAGCGTGGTCTTGCCACTGGGGACCTTTGTGACCTTGACTCCCTTCGGGGCCTCTTGGGCGACTTGCCACGCGACCTCCTACCTACCCGACCTTCCCTGGCTGCCCTCCCAGCTATAGGTGACGCATGTCTGCACTTAGCTGGGGCACATCTCCTCGGATGAGCGGACTTTCGCGGTGACTGGCTACGTGTTCGGACTGCAGACTTGCGTGGGGACTGGCTCCGACGTCTTCCTGTACGCTTAGCCGGTGAACCGCGTCTAGGAGACCTGGGCTTGTAGGGAGACTTGCTGCGGCGTCTCACCGTCGATGTTCCTTGTGGTGGTCCGGGTTGACGTCTGACCTTCGGTCGCACATCTTTGGTAACTTCCAGGTTGGGTAGGGGGTACCTGATAGGCGATCTCCGTGGTGCTGGATCTGCCTCGACAACATTGCTGCTGCCGGGCCGCTGAACCTCAACTCCGGTCACCTCGACAACATTTCTGCTGCCGGGGGTGGGGGGGTTCCTCTTCAGTGGGATGGTTCTCTTGCTCGTGACGGGACATCCTGTAACATCCGAACGAAGCAGAGCATCGACATCAGCTTCGGTGATGAATTCGGGGCGTGTGGAGAGTCCGCATCTGTATCAAGCAGCTTCTCCTCCTCCTCCTGGGAGACGGCTAACTCCACAGTCTCTCCCGTGTCCATCGCCTCTCCAGACGCTGCATTCTCCAGCCGTCGTTCGATGCCCGGATCCGACTTCAGTCGTATGTCCCGTGACGGTCCCGATGGCATCTTTGACTCCCTTCCCAGCCGCTCCAAGGGTCTGATGTGTTGGCTGATCCATTCCCGGGGGTGAAACTGCCAGTTATCTGCTTCCACTGAGACACGATGAAGCCATTCTTGTCTCCCGAGTTGCCGAGCCAAGAGTGCCTGTCCCTCCAATGCCTCGATCCGCATCGCGTTGGTGGCATCCCAGCAGCTAACAGATCTCTAACTATGGTAGATGGCCCGTAGAGTTGACGGCAGGCTGTATTCTCCCGTATCAGCTTGATGAGCTTGGGCGCTTTGGTCGACAGGGGCTCCTTAGTTGCCATCGCCATCGTTGATGCCTGTAAGTACAGAAAAGAAGAGTTACCAGATTCGTATATGCCCCTTATGCACTTAGTTGGATCGGCCACGGGTGCATTTTGGACAGTGGTATTGGTCGATATTCAGCGCCTCGGATGGTGTAACGTCTACACACGTGCCATGGTACCATTCGTTGCACCCATCACACTGGATCATGAACCTCCCCTGCCATGGCATCCTGCAAAGACAATACGTTGTCTTGTCTTCCAACATCTTCGGGACTTCTTCATGACTCTCTAACCACTTCGTTATCCACTCTGGTAATCGTCTGTCCCTGCAAGGTTTCATGCGGTCGTGGTTCACGACAAACATGGATTTGCGCAGCTGTACGCGGAACAGTGATGCAGAGATTGCCTCCACGATCACTGCGGGTCCATTCCAGGGCTTGCACAGTTTCCTGCACATACCCTTCAAAACGGCCGTGTCCAGGAGGTACACAATGTCACGCTCTTTGTATGCTCTGTGGATGATCCCTCGTAGGTCGTAGTCCCGTTTCATCCGCTTCAGTGATGTCTTCAGGGTTTGCCTGGCCGCATTGTGTGCCGCTTGTATATTCTTTTCCAAAGTAGCCACGTACTGCTCCTTAGGGAGCTCGCCCACAGCCGGTTGAGGGAACATGAGATAGGCTGGCGTGTTCACTTCACGGCCCAACATGAGGCGGTTTGCTGTGAAGCCGGTGTTCCGGTTCACCGCACTCCTGAGCGCACCTGCAATTTGTTGCAGGTGAAGGTCCCACTGATCTTGGGAGTCTTTGATATAGCATCGAACGGCATCCATGAGGGTCCTGTTGTATCTCTCGACCTGCTCGTTGGCAGAGGGTCTGTATGGGGTGGTTCTGGCCTTGTGTATTTCCAGTGCTTCACACAGGGCGGAGAATAGCTTTGAGTCGAAGTTTCTACCCTGGTCGGTGAAGATTTGGAATGGACACCCAAACCAATAGAAGAACCCGTCCACTGCAGCCTTCGCTGTGACCTCAGCTGTCTGTGACGGTAGCGGTACACACTCCACCCATTTGGTAAATTGGTCGACCATCATGAGCACATATTCATTCCCTCGGGGAGTCTTCGGCAGTGGCCCTAGGAAATCGAGGTGGACCCTTTCCATTGGAGCTCCTGCTTGGTACCCTTGCATTGGTACTCTTCCATGTGCAGTGGCCTTCTTGTTCTGGTTACAGGTCGGACAGGTAGCCACAAATTGCGTGACCTCCCTGCCAAGCCCATACCAGAAGAATTTCTCCTTAATTCGTGCCTTTGTCCGATCTTTGCCTTGATGTCCTGAAGAGGGTATGTTGTGATTCAACTCTAAGGCGGTCTGTTTCAAGCCTTGGGGCATGACTAGATCTTTTTCTGAGCCGTCAGGTCGCTGGTGGTATAAAAGACCACCTATGATAAGGAACTCCACTTTGGCCAACCAGTAGAACTTTGCAGCGGGGCTAGCGATGAAGAGATCTGCTTCGCTTGGGGTATTTTGAGTCTCTAACCAATCCCATAGAAAGGTGAGGTCTGGGTCTTCACGCTGCAACTCCTGGGTTTCTATGACATCAAAGCCCCAACAGGAAAGAACCGGTTCCTGTTTAGAAGTACCGACATCACAGACTGTTGCTGGCTTGTCGCACACCTTGACGTCTACTGCACCACTACTGCTCCACAGAATCTCAACAAAGGGTTCATCTGTGGTTCCGGTCATCGGTTGTTCTACTGGTCACTCTTCCTGCGACAATGATCCGGTTAACACCCGTTCATACTCTGGTGTCGCCGACACTGTTTGTGCCATTTGCGCTACATTACAGGCTCCCTCCTCACGATAGTCCGGCTTGCCACTCTGTCTGATCTGGTTATTCTTCCCGACAGTCACTGTCTCTGCTGATGCACCAAGATGCGTCTTCACTCCTAGAGTCGCATCCCCAAACGAGAAGTGCTCTAGACCCCCATGTTCGTTGCCCTCAGAACCTGGTACACTGACGTCGTGCACTACGCCTCTAGCACCAGGATTCAGCATCGTCAATGGGACTGCGTCATCAACTTCCCGAGTAAAGGTCCCCCATTGGCTCTCAGCCTTGCATCCGCCACAAGGTAACTTTGCTGGCTTCACCCCCGGAGTGTACTGGTCACACTCTAGTTGCTCGTGGGCCAAATTCCTGGACAGCCAGTTGGCGTTCTGGTGCTTAGATCCTGCCCTGTACTTCAGAATCATGTTATACTGCGACAGCTCCTCCATCCATCTTGCCAACTGCCCTTGTGGTTCCTTGAAATTCAATAACCATCTCAGACTCGAATGGTCGGTACGTATCGTAAAAAGTTTGCCTAGCAAGTAGTATCTGTACTGTCTACAGAATCTTACTATCGCCAGCAGCTCTTTCCGGGTTATACAGTATCTTCTCTGTTCCTTTGTTAGAGCGTAGCTACCATATGCGATAACTTTCTCTTGACCGTTCTGGACCTGAATTAGCTCTGCCCCCATAGCTTCATTGGACGCGTCGGTATCTAGCACGAAACTGTCATGCTGGTTTGGCAGTGCCAGAACTGGTGGGTTTGTCAGAGCCTCTTTCAAGGCCCCAAACGCTTCCATCTGCTCTTCTTTCCACTTGAACTTGTGCTTCCCCACTACACTGTACAGTGGTTCTGCTAGTTTAGAGAAGTTCTTGACAAAATTTCTGTGATAGTTGGCTAGGCCCATGAATCGTTCAACATCTTTGGAACAGGTTGGGGTGGGCCATGATGCCACGACCATGATGTCCGTCTGTGTCATGCGCAGTTTGTCGCTACTGACTAAACGACCCAACTACTCTACCTCTCTCTGAAAGAAGACACACTTTTTTGGCTTCAGCTTAAGCCCGTACGTTCGAAATCGCTCCAAGGCCTCACCTAAATTGCTTAGATGATCCCCAAAGGTCTTTCCCAAGATCAACACGTCATCTAGAAACGCGAGAACCGTTTACAGTTTAAACCACGCATCACCACATTCATGACGCGAGCATATGTCGAAGGCGCGCCACCTAAACCAAAGCCCATTTTGACATGCTCGAACAGGCCGTAGCGCGTGTGGAACGCGGTCTTATGACGGTCTTCCGGTTTGATATTAATTTGCCAATACGCGCTGTTGGCATCGAGCTTGGAAAACCAGACACTTCCGGCGAGCGTGTCAAGACAACCATCAACCAGTGGTAACGGAAAAACGTCCTTTACACTGACATTGTTCAAAGCGCGGTAGTCTATGCACCACCTAACGGAACCGTCGCGTTTACGTATTAACACGGGAGACGATGCCCACTCGGAGGTGGAGGGCTGGATTACTCCGGCATCTAACATCTTTTTCAAATGGCCCTCCTCCTCGTCTACAAAGCAAGCGGGTGCGCGGCGCAAGCGTTGCTTTACCGGAGCTGCATTTCGGGTGTCAATGCCATGCTGTATCTCAGTAAAGGTACCTAGGTCAAATTCATCTTTAGCAAAGACATCTTGGTGATCTTGTAACAACGTTGCTAATCGAGCTTGTTCGTCAACAGTCAGATGTTCTTTGGAATTTTCAAAACACTGCTGCATGTGTTCTGGTACTTCATTGTTCACTTCGTCTGCTTGCTTGGACACTTTGCACACCTCTGCCTCTACCTTTGGCTCCGGGTGAGGGTCCTCTTTCCCCTCCTCCTCTTCAAGGTAGTCTTCGACTGGCGAGGCTGTTGCAATGTCTTTTTCCCTTGCGCAGTAACCTGTAGCGGTCGGAACAGTTTAGTATACAAACTACTGGCTCTGTGCCAGCAGATCGTACAACTCTAGGACCAAAGACTTTTTCTGACTGTGTCGGTTCGATCACGTAGTCTGGCATAGATGTACTCATCTTGCACGGTACCTGTGCTGCGGAGTTCGGAGGAATAACGATTCGTTTCGCTACTGTAACTCTTGCACATTGAGGATTTTCTGTGTCACCTCCGCTGCTGTTCATCGGAATCTCCTGACCTTTAAACCTGAAAACATTCCGTCCCATGTCTATGGCAGCCGACCCTTTCCGCATAATGTCAACTCCAAACAGCATATCTTGCTCAATTGGCGCCACATAAACCGATCGATTGTGGACACTGCGACCAATCTGGAATTTCACCGGACCCGCCTCAAATCCCTGTATGGACATCTGTCGCCCAGCTGTATCTAGTCTGACATCATATAGTTTCTCTGGTTGAGTCTTCAACGACGCATAGGCACGGTCGGAGATGATTGTGACCTCCGCGGCAGAGTCTAGCACAGCATCCACCGTCAACTCTTCAACCTGGATTGGGACCGTGAACTTGGACACGGACCTCAGCATGCACACTGTGACTGGTGTGGCTTTCTGTGACTCTGGGTCTACGTCCTGCGGCTCACTGTTGACTCCGACATTTTTCTCGGTCTACACACCACTGTTCTGTGGCATACCAGGATTCTCTGAAGTACCATCATGCGGTGGTGGAATAGAGGGGTTGCTTTCCTGTGACCCACTTGTGATCCCTGCCACACCATCTTTCGATGGCGAAGCAAGATCCGACATCTCTCTCCCTTGGCCACCGGATTCTTTCCTCTCTGTCGCAACTTCTACTGGCTGTCGTTCTTCTTGTCCGGGCCGCCTCTCTCCTGGGTACGAGCTGTGGCCCCCTGGCCCGTCCCTGGCTTGTTCAAATCCTGCCCTGTTCGCTCTGGGCAGTTCCGGATTATGTAGCCCATTTGATGACACCCATTACAAACCAGCTTAGAATGATCTTTCTGGGATCTATTGTTTCTGGGTCTACGTTGAGGCTGATTAGACTTGTCTTGCAGCAACAGTTTGGACAACATTTGTCTCTGCTCCGCCATTTCTTTGAGAATGGCCTCCAAGTTGGGTTGTTCCGCAAACGCACATATCTCTGGCACCTCGTAGTAATCCTCTGCTGTGACCCTAGTGGTTCGGGTACGTCCGGGTTTCTGTTTGTAACAGGATCCTTTGGTGTGTTGGTAGAGACGGGTACGCTTTACTGCTTGTTCCAGAGTTGCTGGCTCCTGCATAATCACATGATGCCCTGCTTCACAGTCCAGTAAGCCTTCGCAAAATTTCTGCACGGCCTGACTACGACAGTAATCATCTGGAAGCTTATCAAATGCTTTGGCTGCTAGCTCTTGTACCCTATCTGCCCAGTCCTCCATCTTTTCATCTCTCTTTTGCACTGCCTGATTGAACTTGGCTTGCTTTGCTGCGCTTGTGTCATCATCGCTGAACCTTTCTCCCATTTTCTTTAAAAGCTTGGTATACGGCATGTCTTCATTGGTCTTTAAGAGAGAATTGCAGTATTTGGAAGCCTTGCCTCTAAGGCACCATTTCAGGCATGCATTGCAATCATTCTGGGTCCAGTTCATTCGCTGTGTGTAGTCCTGGAACTTGTCTTCGAAGATGTCCCAGTCGTCGCTACCGTCATAGAAAAGCTTTGGTGCGTTTTGCAGCGCAGGTTTTCTCTGATGTGATGGAGATCTCGAAGCCCTGGGCGTGACCTTTTCATCTTTAGGTTGCAGTGGTGATTTGGAGCGTGTTTCTCGGAGACGCGTTTGCGGCCCCTCGTCGTCAGAGCTGTCATCCTGATCCCGATTGCCTGCTGTCTGCTTAGTTGCATATTTCTGTTTTCTAGCCCGAGCATCTGAGAGATTTTCACCCCCAGATTTAGTTGTTTCCTCACTTCTTCGCGGAAAGTGACTGTGGGGCTTTTCTTCTTGGCGGGCATGGCGATGCCCATGTACTCTTCCCCGGAAGAGTATAAAATATCGCGAGATTCGCGGTCAGTGAAAGGCTGGGTGGTGGGGAATGGAGTGTTCATCAATTTGGGAGGAGTGTTCATCAAATAAGGTAATGTGTTGGATTGGGCCGGATGAACTGTATGCTGGGTATATCCGGCGGCCATATTGGGCGCCACCCCGGGTTGTGAAGAATGATCCAGGTGGGGGTAGGTATAGACGCTACCGAGAAATGGGATTGTTGATTGAGGTGGGGAGTATTCACCATGGACACCAAATTGACTTGTGGGGTTTGAGTGGGAGAAGTGGCGGCCATCTTGGGTGTCATACTCAGGAGTGAAGTTAGGACAGGGTAAGGTGATACTGTTGGAATACTGGTTTTTGGGGCCATATTGGATGCCATAGTTGTGTGTGTTGCTTGACTGGGGGTGGTAATTGCCACCGTGGAAAACGTGGGAAAACTGCGGGTGGTGGCCATACTGGATGCCATTGTGTTTTTTGTTAGCTGACTTGGGGTAGAGACTGCCAACTTGGACGACACTCCCATGTTAAGGCCTAATTGTGAAGTGGCGGCCATCTTGGGCGCCATCTTGAATGAAGGCGAGACATCGCTCGCTTGTGCGGACGAAAGATAACTGTCTGGTACATATAAATCCCCACCAAAGGGCGTTCTTGGGGGAGTCCTCTTTGGTGCTTTCGCACCCGTCAGTGTCGGTTTCGAACCGGGATGTATAACCGTGTTGCGACGCAATGGTCTAGTCGGCTCAGTCCATGGTACACTTTTAAGATCTCTCTCCATCTGATCAATTTGCTGTATGAGTTGAAAACGCGTCAACTCCTGATCGGATTCTGCACCCCCACCCATCGCCCCAGGGCCCATCATAGACGGGTTTGATGTTTTACGGAATGCAGGATTAGGCGAGAAGTCAAGGTTGTGCAGTATTCTGTCGCCTAATGGTCGGCGCAATATCACATTCAGGGTATTGGGGTCCATATTCTCCATTGATTCACGCAGAAGCAAAATGGCATTTGCAAGCTGTGCCCCCACCCCCGGTATGAGCCTAAGTTCATCTGGTGGGGCAAAATTAACCCTGATCTTGGGTACATGCGGCAACTCGGACGCTCCTTCTGAACTCGACATTCTAAATGCACAAAAATTGCTGCAAATTCCTGGCTTTAATTATCACCAAATTAAACAACACAGGTTAGACCACAAATCTATCACTTGTCCAACCAATACCTTAACACACTAGCCACTTACCTGAAGCTAGGGTACCCCACATATTTCCTTCCAGACTGTCAGTGGCTCGCCGCTGGCCAATCTGTTTTGCACTAGAAAATCTTGGGGAAACACAAGGACAAGCAAGGAGTGTCAAGAACACAACAATTGGGAGTGATGCTGAGTCTCACATTAGACTTTATAGGGTCAATTTTCTGTTTTCATCTGCCAACGGGGCTGTGGTAAGCCGCGAATTTAAAATCACAAATATTCACAAACCGAGCGGAATTTCAAAATTTCAGCGTGAGATCCGATTGAGTTGCCACCAGTGAAGTAAGTAGGGGATACGTATGCTACAGGGCTTCTGGTTACGTTGGGGCTGAATGCCGTTGCCCCAACCAGGCTCTGACGTTTAAAAGGATTCTAAATGAAGCAAAAGCCTGCAAATACAGTATATAAATGTATTTATTAGATGACATGTAAAATGGAGATGTATATGCATCGATAGCGTATAACTAAGTGCCTATTCAAGATTATAAACAGAGTAACATACAAGAGTTACTGGCCTTGCCATCGGCACCTTCAGAACGTCAACAACGAAAATGAATAAATGTTTTAAAAACCTTCAGAAATACATTATTCCTGACTTGAAATAAAATCAGTATAATCCTTTACGTGTGATAAATAAAAGCTGACATTACTAACCTGCAAATACAGTATATAAATGTATTTATTAGATGACATGTAAAATGGAGATGTATATGCATCGATAGCGTATAACTAAGTGCACCGATGCATACACGGGTGAATAGATGTGTAAACCATATGCAATAGATCAATAGGTCAATACACCTAAAGCACTACCTATCCGATAATAAGTACGTAGACATACAGTATACGGTTGACCAGCTATCCTACTACAACTAACCGAAATTTGGGGACTGTGTCAGGTAAAAACGGATGGGAAATTAAGGAAACTTTGCGTGGGACATATAAATAAGACCAAGACATATAAAATGAAAAAGTCTTTTATTGCACCCTATGACACTTACTTTTAGGGTTTATGTTTCAAGACGTCTAGAATTCGATTATTATAACTTCTGCGAAGTCCAACGTCTAGTCGTTTCTGTAGCTGTGCGCGTTCTCCCAGTAATGCCCTGCGCATGTCCGTCCATCTACTTCCGGTGTGCTTCATTCGCCATAGGTTGGGTGCCGAGACAGTTAGCCCCCTTCGGTCACTACCACACTACCTTCTGTTTATTTACCGAGATGTTTATTCCGTGCACCTGTAGCATTTAATATCAAGCTTCCCCGGCACGGCAACCAGTGAGACTTTTATTCAATTTCTATACGAATTAAAGCTTTTAAAACGCAATATTGAATTATGAAGTATTGGGTTTTTGCTAACTAAATTGCATTTTTTTAAATAATTACTCAACGTATTCGCACCATTTCTATTCTGTCAATAACAGACATATAAACCCTTTATATGACAGCCAAAAATCATTTAAATCCAATGGTTATGTCCTCTGAGAAAAAATCAATGCATATTTTTTACCATTTTGAGGGTTCATTTTCTGACATTATTTAAAGGTATGGTACTAAATGGCTAAAACTGCAGTGAACACTTGCTCAATGTATTCCATATTACGGGACATGAACATATTTTATAGGGTATCCTGCATTCTTGAAAAAAAAAAAAAGTTGTAATGTTTTGAACTTTTTTTTTTACAGAATTCGGGTGGTTAGCAAAAGGGTCCATTTTGAAGACATTGTCCCTACTTACAAATGTGACAACACCCAGAATGCGAAAGTTTAGACTTTGATCTATCCACTTCAGGTAAGTTTATCCTTTCGAACCGCCGACTAATTAAATTTTCGAAAATGAGTTGTATGTCCCCGGCTACTACATCACATACAAAGGATTCAGGCGTTTCCGGAATAAATTTCGAAGAAAACACAACCTGATTCCCCTAAATTTCGAAATGGACTAATGCTATTATATATAGATTCCATTTTGTAGAAAAAAGGGTTAATTTAACAAAATAAATGAAAATTACAAAAATAATTTATTCAAAAAAATGGACCGTTTCTGTGAGTGAATGAACACGGATTATTTTCGACATCTAGAATAAGTGGCGATAATGAGGTGTTGTTTTAAACAGCTATATTTATAGCTCCAAATTCCCTGGGTGTCATAAAACGCTTGGTCAATAAACATCCTGTCAACTTCAATCACTATGCAGTGTAAATGAATAATTGACTTGTCCTCTTTTCGGAAAAAAATCAGATATGTTCAAACTGAAAAAAAAATCTGAAACAAGGAAAATTTGAAGAAATAAAAAAAATAAAAAGAACGATAAGTGCGAAATAGTTACGCAATATTAATTGGTTGCTTTTGAAACGCGAAGCAGTCTGTGAATGCGCACTATCCGCGTTTTTTGAACTCAGATTTGTTTGCCTGATCTCAAGCGTTTGTACGCAAAAGCATACAAAAACAAGTCAGTAGAACCAAACAAGAAAACCTGGTCCGGCGATTCCTAGACAATGAAGGACAATGAAGCCAGGTTTGAAATAAAGTTTCATAAAGAGCCTGATGACAAAGGCTGTTTACCACGCAGTCAACTTCATTCAGACGAGTGAGTGAGTGAGTGTTTCAGTTTTACGTCCCACCAACAGCAAAGGTCATACGGAGACGGGACCTCGGTTTAAAGATCATTCAGACGAAACGGCGAAATTCTGCTGAAATTTATGGGGAGAAGAGGTTAAAGCGTTACTCAAGAAGGACTTATTTCGAGTACGACAGACCGAGTGAAGAAGAAACGGCATATAAAACAGAACAGGAAGATAAGAGCCCTTAGAGTACATGTTGAACTTTTTCCTTCATTCGCCGGAAATTACCGAGTTGAATATCGATTTCCGTAGGAAATCGGCAGTTAAAGTTACCTATTTATTTTGAAGGTTTTAAATCATTCTTCGATATAAAAAGATTGGGTACAACATGGATATTATACGACAGACTGCATGCATGGTAGTTAACCCAATCACGGTTGGCAACTTTGCTTCCCTCTTGAATTGCACGCCGGTGGGTCAGGCCTCAGATTCTATGACGGCTCCAACGTAAAGGCTTATTGAAAATTAAAGAGATAATGTTGGTTGGTGCCTGATGCTCTGTCTCTGGTCGGGCTCATCGGAGTCTAACTGTTGGTTTTCTTTTGCTCCAGCATTTCAGTGGTTTCTTGCTGTCGAGTCCTCACCGTTGTCTCACCTCTGTGGTTCTTTGATTTCTGTGTTCACGGAGATGTTGCACTGATGAGTTAGGAGGCCTTCATGCGGACTGAACAAATTATTTGTCTAAATCGCGACGCAAGTAAGGGCGAGGATTGTGGCCACGTAAAATCGATTTAAGCCCCCCAGTGGAAATCTTCCACTGACCGTTCCAAGGCGGCTCTTCTGTGGGATTTATTTATGTTGTTGTTTGTTACTTTCTGTGTGTATCACTTGTGTCTTTTAATTTTGGATGGCCATATGGCCATTTTGTGGGAAAGTAACTGTCCATATGGCCTTCCTTTGTTTAGGTTTCCATTATGGTCTGGTCGCTTAATTTTTGTATTTCTTTCCCTTTGGTGTCTTTTATGGATGGAGTAAGTTAATTGTATCAATTCCTGATCTTTGTTTTACTTCTACTTTTCATTTTGTCGCTTTCCATTGATAACCAATCTGAAATTATTGAAGCTTTTAGCTCTACTTCTAGATATTTAGATGATTTATTAAATATTGATAATACCTATTTTGATGGTTTGATCAGTCAGATTTACCCCCTAGAACTTCAGTTAAATAAAGCAAATTCTTCTGATACCGAGGCCCCGTTTTTGGATTTACATCTATCTATTGTAAATGGATTTGTTTCGTAATAATAATAATAATAATAATAATAATAATAATCGACCTTATTTATAGAGGGTAACACATTTAGTAAACTAGTACTAATCTTCCATGTGGCCCTCTTTTCCTGGGTAGAACCAGTACTAAGCAATGTGGATAAAGTCTTTTGCTCAAGGAAACAACACTTGCCGCTCGTGGGGTTCGAACCCGGTACCTCTCGATCCCGAGGCCGATACTTTACCACTGCACCACAGCGCTCGTGCAAAATTTATGATAAACGCGATGACTTTGATTTTGAGATTGTAAATTTTGCCTTTTTTGGATGGTGATGTTCCTCGTGCGCCATCCTATGGCGTTTATATTTCGCATTTAATTCGATTTGCTAGAGTGTGTAGTCATGTAACTGACTTCAACACTCGTAATAAATTATTAACGGCTAAACTCCTTAGTCGGCGTTGTCGGTACCATGGGCTACGCAAGGCCTTTTCAAAATTTTATAGACGCCATTCTGATTTGGTTTCAAAATTCAATATTGGACTTAAATCTCTTCTGCAGCAGGGTCTATCGGAACCCGAATTTTATGGTGACTTAGTATATAAATTCAGAAAAATGTATAACCGCGGTGGCTTCGGCGCCCAATTTCGTAGGGTCATTCTTCGATATAGGGGGATTGGGTACAGCGTGGGTGTTGTACGACGGGCTGCATGCATGGTGGTTGGCCCGGTCACGGTTGGCGACTTTGCTTCCCTCTTTGGTTGCGCGCCGGTGGGTCGGGCCTCGGGTTCTGTGGCGGCTCCAACGTGGGGGCTTGTTGAAAATTAGAGAGATGATGTTGGTTGGTGCCTGGTGCTCTGTCTCTGGTCGGGCTCATCGGAGTCTAACTGTTGGTTTTCTTTTGCTCCGGCATTTCAGTGATTTCTTGCTGTCGAGTCCTCGCCGTTGTCTCACCTCTGTGGTTGTTTTATTTTTGTGTTAACGGGGATGTTGCGCTTGTGGGTTGGGGGGCTCTCATGCGGACTAAGCGGATTGTTTGTCTGGGTCGCGGCGGAGGTGGGGGCGAGGATTGTGGCCACGTAAAATCGATTTAAGCCCCCCAGTGGAAATCTTCCACTGACCGTTCCAAGGCGGCTCTTCTGTGGCGATTTATTTATGTTGTTGTTTGTTACTTACTGTGTGTATCACTTGTGTCTTTTAATTTTGGATGGCCATATGGCCATTTTGTGGGAAAGTAACTGTCCTTATGGCCTTCCTTTGTTAAGGTTTCCATTATGGTCTGGTCGCTTAATGTTTGTATTTCTTTCCCTTTGGTGTCTTTTATGGGTGGAGTAAGTTAATTGTATCAATTCCTGATCTTTGTTTTACTTCTACTTTTCATATTAAAATTATGAAGGAAAAAAATATTAACTTCTCGTATTTTATTTATCCTTTACACTAGAAAAAAGTCACTGTTATCCTCATGTATGAAAATTATTCAGTTTTCAATTGGTGCATTTCAAAGTAATGAATAATTAATTCTTATTGCTTCCATCTGCAAATTAATGTCATGCCTATATGCTCCATAGACGGCAAAGTATTTTTTTAAAAACGTACAGATTTCCATGTTTGGTTGCCAATATTAAATAGAAATGATTTGTTTGGAATTGTGTCACTGTTATATACTGTTAGACTGTTGTTCAACGTTTACGATGATATAAAGTTAATTTCTACTGAAAAATGATAAATTGCTTCCCCGAGAGCTTAAAAATCGTTTATAAGCTGTTTTTCAGTACTGCAGTTCATGATGCAAAAATCGCTTCATGATGCAAAAATCGCCAAGTCCAGATTATATGTATCAAAAATCGTATCAAACCTGTAAAGCTTTTTTTTTGTATTGATTTTGTAATTACTAGTAACAAACAACATACGGATAATATACTTGATACAGTGATTATATTTCTCGGATTTCTTTATTTTATTTTATTATTATTTTGTCTCAGTTTTGTTCCATTTATGTTTTCACTCATAATGAATGGGCGGCAAAATTTTCAACTCTGCCTGTCCGCACAGTTACTTTTCAAACAGTGTAGATCATGGTGCGACTGCTCAGGATGTCATTCTGTAGATGACTTTGACTAAACCACCGTCAATAAAAATGGAATTATCTAAATTCACATTACGAAATCACGCCTATACTGACACATTTTACCAGCAAAAAAATGAAAATGTTTAGATAGAAAATTCTTCTATTTTTCATACTTCTGTTCCAAAAATAGATTATAGGAACTCGTCAGAACCGCCTCGGTGAGGCAGTTCTAACGAGTATCCACAGTCTTTGTTTTGATAAAAAATAAGAAAAAATAATGTATACCACTGTAAACCCCAGTTTTACTGTATAAAAGTGGGGTTTAAGGAGTCACAATAATATAGGTGTGTTTTTTTGTGATGAGAGATGGATCAATCAATCAATCAATCAATCAAATATTTTATTCTCTCAATCCATCATACATAATGGCAATATAAGGTGATACAAACAATTGTTATAATAATTCCTACGTTTAAAGTTCCTCTGTCCGAATTTTCCACTATTTTCCGCATATCAAAGGTATGTCTTTTGTTTTAAGGTTAATAAAGGCATTTCTTTTGCTTGTTTGATTTGAGGTTTTAGAGTAACATTCAGATACATAATGTATACCCCTATAAACCCCAGTTTTACTATATAAAAGTGGGGTACATATGGGTCAGAATTATATAGGTGTGTTATCGTGATGACGAAGTTAACAAACGTGCTTTAATTTAACACTGAGTTGGCGCGTGCCCGTCGTCCCCCACTATGTGTTAATCTTTAAAGTGTCCATCATGTGTTACCCTTAAAGTGCCAATCATAATACTGAAGATAACAATTTGATTAATTAAAATAAATACATAAATAAATAAATAAAAAATAAAGTAACAGTCTCCTTTTTGTTCACTTTTTGTGATAGATTTGATAGACAATTTTTGTGGTGTCTTGATTTATTTACAATTTTATTAACTCTTAAAGTGTAAATCATAACATTTTCCAGGTTTTGAGTTGATTTAATTCGAACCACGTCTATTAAAAATATTGAAAATTTTACCACCAAAAATGAAAGTATTCAGATAAAAAAATGCCACTTTTTGTATTTCTTCTCGAAACATAAATCGATGGAACTCGTTAGAAGCACCTCAGCGAGGCGGTTCTTACGACAAACAACAATATATGTTTTAGCAGAAATAAGAAAAAAAATTATCCACATTTTACTACATAAAAGTGGGTAATATGGGATGTTTTTGTGATGTGGGCATAAAAATATTGCAGCCCAATCACATAGTAATTGCATGCCTCATATTAATAAATAAATATGCCGTATCTGTAATCACTTTCTGTGACAGACTTTTAAGGCACTGTTTATATCTTTCTTGAATTCTTAAAGTGTCAACCATAGCTCGACAAACATAATTTTTCGAAATTGTGCTAAAATTGTTTAGGACAAACATTACAGCGGATTCAAATATGAGTGAAATGTCTTTTATAATAAACAAATAAATACATAAATAAATAAATGGGCGTATCTGTGTTTACACATTACGTTACTTTTATGGCGTCCTTTCAATTATTCAGGGAATATCATATACAATAATCTGTATATCGGTGTAGTGTTAATCATGACGTGGGCAGACATCATTTTTATACCCGCTTTTTCGAAGAAAAATCGGGTATATTGTTTTCGTACCACAGTTCGATCCGGCGTTAGTCCGTCTGTCCGTCCGTCTGTCCGTCCGTTCGTCTGTCTGTCCGTCCGTGCGTCACGTTTCTTGTGATTGGATCTCCTCTGCAACCACTGAAGTTACACTTTTGAAACTTTGCATGTGGATAGTACATGGAATGTAGATGGCAGTGGGCAACTTTTTTGTGACCTCGACCTCAACATGACCCCAAGGTCAAAGGTCAAAAATTATGATTTGCCATATTTCCTAAACTATTGGAGTTACACTTCTGAAACTTTGCTTATTGGATTGTCCTTGGAATATAGAATATGTCAGGTTACTTTTGGTGTGACCTTGACCACAAGGTCAAAGGTCAAAAAGTATGATTTTGCCATATCTTCTAAACTATTAGAGTTACACTTCTGAAACTTTGGTTATTGGATGGCCCTTGGAATATAGAATAAATTTGGATACTTTCGATGCGACCTTGACATCAACATGACCCCAAGGTCAAAGGTCAAAAATTATGATTTGCCATATCTCCTAAACTATTCGAGTTACACTTCTGAAACTTTGCTTATTGGATGGCCCTTGGAATATAGAATATGTTGGGCTACTTTTGGTGTGACCTCGACCCCAAGGTCAAAGGTCAAAAAGTATGACATTGCCATATCTTCTAAACTATTGGAGTTACACTTCTGAAACTTTGGATGGCTGTTGGAATATAGAATAAATTGGGATACTTTAGGTGGATTCAACATAACCCCAAGGTCAAAGGTCAAAAAGTATAACTTTGCCATATTTTCTAAACAATAAATGTTACACTTCTGAAACTTTGCTTATCACTTAGAATGTTCTTTGCACCTTTTTTTTAACTTACATGTAGTTTTGGCTAGCTAATACATAGTCATTAGTGTTATTAATAGAAAAAGCGGGTATTTGCGATGGTTAACCATCGACTGCAGATCTAGTTCAAAATGTGTTTACCTATCATGTTACTTTTTATGGCGTCCTTTTAATTATTCAGAAAATATCTTATACAATACACTGCGTATCGGTGTAATGTTAACTCTTAAGGTGTCAATTATGACTGCGACAGACCACCACGAAAATTTGGCAGTAAAACTTGGGTTTGCAGGGGTATACATTATTTTTTTTTATTTCTTCTTAAAAACAACGAGTACCTACAATCTATGTCTTGAGCAAAAATAAGAAAAATATTTAACTTTTTCAACTGAAAATTTTTATTTTTTTTTTGGTGGTAAAATTTGCAATGTATATGTATAGGCGTGTAAAATAAAATAAAAAAAAAAAAACAAAAAAAAAAAAACACCACTACTGCTCTACTGCTACTAGTAATAATAATATTGATTATTATTATTATTATTATTATTATTATTATTATTATTATTATTGTTGTTGTTGTTTTTAAGCAGTTCTACATAATGTAGCTCTTCAATATCTTAAATGTGTTCGTTCATACTAGATGTCTCGAAATGAAAAGGCATGGTTGTTACTTCAAGAAATTCTTTTTCACATTTAGATAGCCTTAATTTGAGCACTACTTAAGCGCTCCTTTGAATACCTACAGGTAGATCTATTAAGCAAAGTGTCATATCTGCAGATATATGATTAATGATTCCCTGGGGTCAGCGACTGGAGAAAAATATTGGATATTCTGTACCTTGATCCCAGTGGTGTTCCGGGAGATAACTCGAATATCGCCCAGACAGGTTTTAACGGAAATTCACGACTTATTCCGATCGCCGCCTATGAAGGAAAAAGTTCGGTATGCTACAAAGAGCGAAACGCCTCAGCTGAAAAAGATGAACAGAGGTTGTCAACAGGGAGAAAGGCTAATAGTACTAGTACTGCAGCAGAGCCAAACGACTCCATGAAAGTGCTTACAGATTTAGTTCAAACTGTAGTTAGCCAGCTGAAGAACCAGACCAACACTACCGGAAGTAAGCAAAATCAGCAACAAGAAAATGCAGGCTTATCTGGAAGAAGGAAAATCCAATGTTACGGATGCCAGGAGCATAGAAACATTATTGTGCTGCGTACCAACGCAGCGCCATTTGTGATGAGTTTGAGACACGGACAATGTATTCATGAAACTTGACTTTGATTTTTATTTTCATTGATGTAAGCGAATTGTCAGTTACAGAAGTTCGCGTTATAGATAAAATTAAAACACTTTTTTTTAACAATTTTAATTTGCGACTACATTCAATTATACATTTGTAATCTGATGCCATTCCAATTCTATTTTTGTTACATTCTGGATTTTTAAAAACGAACTATGTTTTTCGTTTTAATCGTCGAAAGGGTATTCGGTTTTGATTATTGTTTTATTTTCAATCAGTACAGTCCTGAATATACCCCTGATATTTCATTGTTGAATGTTCCAAAATTACAATTCAGTGTTTGAAACAGATGACGGTATGTCTATTTGTGTTTGAAATAGATGATAGTGTTCCTACACAAACTTGTACAATCTAAGGTTTAAAATTATCCCTTTCGATTCCATTGATGGTTTACTGCGTAATAATTAAACCTGTTACTACAACAAAGGTTAACCCTTTCAACCCTGAAGCCCGGCATAGATAGTTATGCAAACTATGTAGATCCTGATGAGATGGCCTATAATGAGCCACCTTATTTGGATATATAGCTTACCATCCTGATAACGCTTTAAAGCTAGATACCATATTTAGTAGAACGGACGTGCCCAAAGTCAGTGATGGTAGAGTCCACTCCGGAATCTCAGGGGTGAAAGGGTAAATAAATCAAAGTACTGGTAGCACTGATAGGTCGAGTAACTCTGAGTTGGCCCTAAATGGGAACTTGTACTGTTTCGTTTAACCCTTAAATAATTATACCCTTAGCATACAGTGTAGGCCTGATCAGACACCGCGTTCTGATATGCGTCTACACTCTTTGCAAAACCCAACACATGATTCCAGTCCAGATTCTACAGATAACGCTTTCGTGGAGATTGATCATGAAATCTTTTTTTACGGTCATTCTTTCCCTTCCGCTGATTCAAGAAGGGCAGTTGTCAGTTTCTAGCAAAAAAATGTGCACTGTACCGGTTAACCGCTTATGTATAAGCCTGCTCAGCAAAAGCATAGGTAGGTAAACTGACCGGCTCAAAATTAAGCTAAAATAATGTTGACTGGGCAGTTAAATTCCAATATAAACAAACAAAATCTACAGATAACTCTTCACTCTGAACTCACGGCGGTACAAATAACTTGTTTTTTTTTTTTTTGTTTTTTTTTTTTTTTTTTTTGTAAATGACGGTTACCTGGATTCCCTAAAAATCCGCCTATACGAGTAAATTTGACCCCCTTTAACTCCACTTTTATATAGTAAAACTGGGGTTAACGGTGGTACACATTATTTTTTTTTCTATTTTTTTTTTAGATGACATTTAGGACCGTCTCGCCGAGGCGGTTCTAACGAGTACCCACAATCTATGTTTTGAACAGAAATATGATAAATATCAGATTTTCTTATACCTGAAAATTTTCATTTTTACTTTGGTAAAATTTTCATTATACCCCCACAAATGAAATTTGGGGGGGTATATAGGAGTGAGCTTGTCGGTCGGTCGGTCGGTCGGTTGGTCGGTCGGTCGGTCGGTCTGTCGGTCTGTTGACTTGGTTTCCAGACGATAACTCAAAAAGCGCTTCACCGATTTTTATAATTTTTGGTACACTGATGTAACATCATAAAATACAGGTCAAGTTCGATTTCCACTACAATTCGTCAATTTTCGACATAATTATGGCCCCTTTCAAGTGAAAAAAAAATGCAAAATGCCGCTGATGTACTATCAAGGCAGTTTTTGTGGGGGTATTCATCACCTTTAGTGATAGCTCTAGTTATATTTGAATAGGTGTGCTTACAATTGAATAATGGATGATAGTCGTGTAGGCGCCAACAATGAAAGTTCTGTGCCTAGTAACTTTGGGTCGATTGGCAAACAATCGACTAAAAAAGTGTTTTTGTGTGGGTCTAGGAGGGGGTGGAATTTACAGTGATTTCCGACATAGCATTGATATTCTCATTCTTCTTTTATGCTCGCTACATTACGTTGGCTGACTTTTTGGATGACCTTAATATCCCCATATCAATAATCTCTCCTTGCTGCCATGCATTATATGTACAAGCCTGATACTGTTAATTCGCTTGAACAGGCAACATTAACCCAAGGAAATTAATCGACTACTGTTGAAGTGGCCGATTGCTTGCCCATGAGAAATTGTGCACAAACCACTGCAGTTCCTCGTATACATAATGAACCTGTATCCATTTGCTCACTCTTTAAAAGATGAGGCAGGTCTCTTGCATGAACATAACCTTTTGTCAGATAGACAACATGCATTTAAAAAAAAGGCGTAGTTGTGAAACTCAGTTAAGCTGGGTTATTAATGGCTGGGTAAAAATCTTGGACAAAGGGGGTGGGGAGGGCAGATTGACACATTCATTTTGGACTTCGAGAAGGCTTTTGACACACACCCTCATGAATTACTGAAATTCAAATGATCTGATTATGGTATTGTGGGGAAGAGTCAAGTGGATAGATTCCTTTCTTTGCTACAGAAAACAGCGAGTTGTTGTTGACGGGTGGATCTACGGAGAGGGCTCCTGTTTTGTCTGGGGTCCTACAAGGGACTGTTCTTGGTCCACTGTGAGTCTCCCCGTCTATCATAAATAATATTTCCGCAGTCACTGACCCAGAAATATGACTGTTCGCGGACGACTGTGTTTGCTACCGGGAAATTAGGAATACTGAAACTTCAGACTTGTGGATATTCAGCACGAAAATGGGGCATGGTATTTTTGCCCGTTAGTGCAATTTTATGCTGATAACTAGGAAGAGAGCCAATAAAATTGAAGCGTCTTACGCCTAAGAGGGAACGGTCCTCGAGAATGTGGATTCAATTTAATACTTTGCTGTGACAACCACACACGTTTTGAGATGGTTTAAGGTTTAACGTTCCCGTCAACACTGTAAAGGTCATTTTGGAGACATTGCTTCCAATTTTGTGGGACTTTTACCCGACATTGAGATGAAATGACATCTCAAGCCCTGTCGCCCAATGAAACCAATAGGGTTTATTAGCATGGACGGTCCGCCTCGCACCGCGGTTCCTGGACAGGCTTAGATTCCATAAGCGGTTTACCAGTACTAGTGTGCCGGCCGGATTCAGCTCTGCGTGGAAGCATCATGCAGCCCATATATTTCTTCAAGCCCATATGGGCGGGGGCTTCGTTTTGAGATGGAATATTCACATTTGCATCATGTATACTAAGGCAAATAAAACGCGTGGTCTCCTGGGGCGAAATCCTCATCAATGCCATCAGGATGTAAAGGGGGAGGGGGTGGGGGTCAGAATATAAAGGACTTGTTCGGCCGATCTTGGAATATGATAGTTGTATCTCGGACCTCAAGGGAGTGATCCTAGATGAAGAAATTGAAAAAAAAGTTCATAATAGAGCTGCTATATTTGTAACAAGCAATTACTGCTTTGAAACATGGAGTATGACTGGAATAATATGAAAACTATGATATGAGTCTCTTAAGAATACGAGAAGAGATAGTAGGCTCATAATATTATACAAAGGTCTAAAGGGTTCTGCCAGCACTCCAACAGAAGACCTTGTGCCCCCAGCTAACGGCGCTGTAGAAATCACCATTCATTGGCATTTCAGACACCTAGTGCAAGAACTGACATTTACAAAGAATCTTTCTTCTGTCGGACCATTAGAGAGTGGAATGCCTTTTCCGATTCGGTCTTTTCCACAGCTGAAGGTGCTGAGGATACTGGAGCTAAGTTTGCCTCTTTGTTGAGTGTCAGGGACTAACTTTACAGATCTTTGACTGTAATTTGACGAATCGTTAGTAATAATTCCGAATTCAGATTCTGATTTGTGACCACCGATGGAGAAGAATCAGCATTTCCCAAGGTGATCCCAGGAGGTAAATATAGAGTCACTCACCTCAGAGTGCATATGATACTGCAGTGGTTTTCGCACTGTGCTTTCGCCAAAAGGATTCCATGCATTCCTTTTGCAAGCAGGAGTTGCTTTTAATACGATGCGTTTGAAAGAAGAAAATATTATATACATGAAAATAAAAAGAAACGAGGCATTCCCTCGCAACCGCATACAACTCATCAACATCTAAATCCAATCTGAATATGTTTGACTTATTTAGCATTATAAGATTACCTTTGATGCTATTATGATGATAGCTTTGTCTACTATCCTGTTTACAAGGTTTTAATGTCAAGTCCATTGTGACCTTGACATTTGACCATTGAGCTTGAAAATCAATAGGGTGCATCCGCTCTCCATGGGGAACATTTATGGAAGGTTGGATGATTCAAAGATAATTATTTGTCTTCTAACCTGTTCTCAATTTTTTAATGTCAAGTCCATTGTGACCTTGACCTTTGGTCGTGAAAATCAACAGGGCTAATCCTTTCCATGGGAAACATTAATGGGGGGTTTGGTGATTCTATGATGGTAGCTCTTGTCTTCTTTTCTGTTCAAAAGGATTTTAATGTCAAATCCATTATGACTTTGGCATTTGACTCTTGACCTTGAAAATCAAAAGGGTTCATTTTCTCTCAATGGGAACAAATGTGGAAGATTTGATGCTACTATGATGATAGTTTTGTCTTCTATCCTGTTTACAATGTTTTAATGTCAAGTCTATTGTGGTATTGACCCTTGACACTTGACCTTGAAAATCAATAGTGTTCACCCCCTCTCCATGGGGAACATTTGTGGAAGGTTTGATGCTTCTGGCATGGTTGCTATATCTTCTATCCTGTTCACAATGTTTTTGATTTCAAGTCGATTGTAACCTTGTGGTATTGACCCTTGACCTTGAAAATCAATAGTGTTCACCCCCTCTTCATTTCAAGTCGATTGTAACCTTGACCTTTGGCCATTGACTTTAAAAATCAATAGGCTTCATCTTCTTTCCATGGAGAACATTTACGGAATGTTTGATGCTTCTGTTATAATAGCTTTGTCTTCTATCCTGTTCACAAGATTTTTAATGTCAAGTCCATTGTGACCTTTCCCCTTGACCTTGAAATGAATAGTGTTCATCCACTCTCCCCGGGGAACATTTTTGGCAGATTCGATGTTTCTATGATGATAGATTTGCCTTCTATCTTGTTCACAAGGTTTTTAATGTCAATTAAAAATCAAAAATGAGTTCCTTTAAGAGCAATGAAAATATTCATAAGAAAGAAGATGGGCCATACTACGTAGTTTCGGCTAATAAAGCCTCATCAGTGACCCTGTAATGAGCCGGCAAAGAAAGTCGGAGGAAACATACTGCAATTTTGCGAATTTCGAATAGGCAGTCGATTCAAAGACTGATATAAATCAAAATGGGATCCAAATAATTAAAAACCAGTCTAGAATATGAGTCTAAACCAATAATTCATTTCCGATTTCTCAGAATATATACGCTGATCTCAAAGGACCAAGTCCATTGTGATCTTGACATTTGACATTTAACCTTGATATCAAAAGGATTCATCCTCTCTCCATAGGAAACATTTATGGAAGGTTTGAGTCTTCTATGATGATAGCTTTGTCTTCTATTCTGTTCAAAAAATTTTAATGTTAAGTCCATTGTGATCTTGACATTTATCCCTTGGCCTTGAAAATCTTTAGTGTCTATCCTCTCTCCGTGGGGAGCATTTGTTGAAGGTTTGATGCTTCATCGATGATGGTTTTGTCTTCAATCCTGTTCACAAGGTTCCAGACACAAGGACACACACACACGGGCGCACGGCAGCGATGCTACGTATGTCCCCACTGCAACTTTGTTGCGAGGGGATAATAACGAACAATCAGGTAATGTGTCATTGAATGGTGATATATAGATCTCACAGAGATAATTCTGAAGTCATTCAAAATTCCTAAAGTATTTGGTTGCTTATTTGCGGCGAAATGCTCCTTATGACCTGCTCGCAATGTTTCATACTGTTGTTCCACCTTCTCTGTTGATTATTTGCACTGCCCTCATTTGGGAATGGCATTAGAAAACCTTTACTATAATGAATTGGTAAGAAAAGGCTAATTCTTCTCGTGTATTAGTTCCAACCCTTTAAATGGCATGCAAAATTATAAAATCTTTCAAAGAAATTAAAGGTATCAAAAGTTGTTTTCCGCAGCGCTTCCTCCTTTGCTCCAACATGGAGCAATTTTTACTTGTTAGATAGTGTCCAAAGTCAGTCAGATCAGGAAGTAAGGCAGCAAGCGGCAGGGGAAAGTCAACCTCCCAGCCGCAAGCAAAAGAGCAACAGAGCAAACCTTTAAACTAGAACAAGCTGTCTCTGGAGGCCGCAGAGAAGGAAGAACCAAGCAATAAAACGTTGTAAAATCAGTCAAGGTAAAAAGAAAGCTACCAGACGGGGTGTACATACGGAAAACAGTACAGGGTTATCCCCCCTTTTGTTCACCACTGACACTGGGGCGTCTAAAACTATACTTTCTACACGGTTGTACGACTCCATGGAACCAGGAGACAGACCAGCGCTAGCGAAGACGTCAAAGCTGGTGGAGTCAAGCGGTGTGAGTATTAAAGAAAGGGGTAAGGGTACTTTCTCCATTAAATTGGGGGCCATAGAAATGGCAGTGGAAGCCACAGTGGCAGAAATTGATGATGACGGCCTCTTGTGGTCGGATGTGCTACAAAATGGCAATGGAGGTCCAACCGATATAATGATTAGTAAGAGTGTTCTAGTTATTGATAAGAAAGAAGCGCAAATAATACAAGTTGGAATGAAAACACGTGTTAGAAAAGTAACAGCTGCCGACCATTTCATCATACCTGAATGCATTATTGACATGAGTATGACATGAGACATGAGTATGACGACTTTTCCAGTGAAAAGGACTTTATCTTTGAGCCCTCAGAACATTTTCAAGCAGAGTATCCCCTGCAAATGGCCTCTACACTAGTTGACATCAATGGTGTTTGCACCGGCAAGGTCAGAGTTCTTAACCCTTTTCCCACTGTTATATAAATTAAACAAGACGCAGTGATAGGGAAGGCAGAAGCCATATACAGCGAAACTTTTTTAATTGCCGGTGAGGAAGATGCTAGTGGATGTCTGTAAGAAGGGTCAAATTCCTCACCGAAGACATATCAATACCAACTACAGTCAATACCGTTAGGGAAACACACAAGGTAAGCCCCGAAATTCCAAGCCATGTGAAAAACTTATACCAGCAGACTGCTAAGAATTTGAGTACTGATGAGAAACAGAGTGTAGCAGAGCTATTGCACAGATTTTAAGATAGTTTTTCTCGCGATGAATGGGGTTTAGGACTGACACACCTAGCATCTCTTGCCAACAAACAGAAGGGGCGGCGCAAGTCAAGCTTTCACAAAGACGAGTCCCGATAGCGTACGCTGATTCCGAAAAGAAGGCAATTGAAGATCTGAAGGCATAAGGGGTAATCCGCGACAGTACCAGTCCGTGGGCCAGTCATATTGTTTTGGTTAAAAAGAATGATGGTAGCGTTCGACCCTGTTGTCGACTATGGAAGGGTAAATGAATAAGAAAAAACAGATGGGTTCTCTTTGTCACGAAAACAAGACTGCCTTTACGCAGTGGCAGGTTCAGAGTTGTTCAGTATAATGTATCTTTTGAGTGGCTACTTTCAAATACCGCTGGAAGAGAAGGATATACCAAAAAGTGTTTTCGTATGTAAGTACGGACACTTTGAAATGTTGCGCTTACCATTTGGTTTGAACAACTCTGCTTCGACATTTCATCGCACCATGGGGCTGGCACTACAAGGTCTGCAATGGGTTACTTGCCTCATATACATAGATGACAAAATTGTGTTTGGCAAGACTGTCGAAGAACATATGAGCAGAGTAGAAGAAGTCATAGAACGAATCAAGGCTGCTGGTCTTAAACTCAAACCAGAGAAGTGTTTAATGCTTCAGGGTGAAGTTGTTTTCCTTGGTCACTTGGTATCCGGCAAGGGTGTAAAACCAAGCCAACCAATATTATAGCATAAAAATCAGTGTCGCACGATATTAACAGCCATGCATTAACCAGCAAAAAGCCATGCATTAACAATGAAATTCACCTGCTGTTAATACACGGTGACGTTGCTTGAACTATGCTCTTACCGGGCCCACCGAATTAAGAAAAAATGGACGTTATTTTCTATTTGGCGATATCGGATGGGGGATCGGGCAGCAATTTCGCACCAGGTTAAAGTTCTCGGCCACGCTTTACTGAAATAAAATAACGGGAAAACAAGACCGAGACCACAGGCGTACATGTAATCACTTTCAGTCGCTCCGGGTAAAACGGAGAGAAAAAAGCACAAACATGTGCAAAGATGCAAACACACTGTAGCAGTGTCTATTTTGGATTTATTAGTACAGCCCGGCAAGGTCCAAAATAGTTTATGCATTTTCTTTTTACTTGCCGGTATTCGACAAGATTGGTTGGTCGAACGAGTGGAGGCAGGACATGACCTGTTTCATTCAACTCTAGTATTCCTGTGTTTGAGACCCAGATCAGGTCTCTGAAGCCACATCAGACTCCGCTTTCTGCATCATCCGATGTGTCTACACTGTTTGCAAAACCCAAAACTTCTATAGGTAACCCTCTTAACACAACACAACAATATCGTCCCCGCCCATCGGGGCTTGGAGAAATAGATTGGGCTGCATGATACTTCCACGCAGAGCTGAATCAGACCACACACGAGTACTGTACTGGTAAACCACTTAGAAGGACTAAGCCTGCCCAGGCAAAGCGGTGTGAGTCAGATCGTCTGATGCATATAAGCCTTCTGGTTTTATTGGGCGGCAGGGCTTGAGATGTTATTTCATCTCAATGTCGGGTAAAAGTCCCACAAAACTGGAAGCAACATCTCCAAAATGACTAAAAAGTTTTGACGGGGACGTTAAACACCAATTCAAACAAACAAACAATACAAAAATAGCAGTGTAATAAATATCCGTTATCTGGGTTTCGTTCAAATCGGCGATGGTCACATGAACATCAGCAGTGTAAAGCTACTGCACTGAGTCGACTGCGAAAAATGAGCTACAAAGTGTGTGAAGGTTTTTGTTTACGGTCCCTGTCAAGAGTACTTCACACATTTGAGACAATTTAAATCATAATATAAGCCTTCTGGTTTCATTGGGCGGAAGGGCTTGAGATGTTATTTCATCTCAATGTCGGGTAAATATCCCACCAACTGGACGCAATATCTCCAAAATGACTAAATAGTTTTGACGGGGACGTTAAACACCAATTCAAACAAACAAACAAACAAACAACACAAAAATAGCAGTGCAATAAATAATCGTTATCTGGGTTTCGTTCAAATCGGTGATGGTCACATGAACATCAGCACTGTAAAGCTACTGCACTGAGTCGACTGCGAAAAATGAGCCACAAAGTGTGTGTGAAGGTTTTTGTTTTCGCTCCTTGTCAAGAATATTTCACTCATTTAAATCATAATATAGGTGACAAGAAACTGGTGTAAATCTAGAAATGCAAGCATCCACACAGAGCTGAAACCGGCCTCATGAGTACTGATTTACCGCTTAGGGCTCTAAGCTTGCCCAGGGAAATTTAGTGGTGCAGGTCGGACCAGACAATGCACATTTACCATTTTGGTTTGGTTTTGTTGTTTTACTTGTTTATCTATAAAGCATTAAATCACTGCTTATAAACACGAGGTGCTTAAGGTTTGTTTGGCGGATTGTGTCGTCATTTCATCTCAGTGTCAGATAAAAGTCCCACAAAATTGGTCGAACGTCTCCAAAATGACATAAATAGTGTTGAGGGGGACATAAAACCTCAATTTAAAGAAACAAAACAAAAACTGGCATAACCCTGAGACACATCTGTCCGCTTCATCCGCACACACGAAAAAATCATAAGTGAACCCAGGCGATGGCACCTGGTTACAAATTTTAAGACCAGTAGAAAATGTGGTTACTGTTAGATAGGTCAGCTAAAAAGGTATAATTTTCCTTTTGTTTCGAGAAACATGTTGCAGTATTCTTAGGATCGCCTGAATGAGGCAATTCGAATGAGTACCCACAACATGTTTTAATGGACCGAATTAACCTGAGTACTCCTTATCTGGAGTTATCAGTACATGGAATTTATTTGAACTCAGCCGGGCAGTTTGTGAAAGTCCTTTAAAAATGTTGACTGACGACGAAGCATACCATCCTATCAGCTATCTAGGAGACTTCGGCTCAGGAAAAAGGAAAACTTTGCCACAGACACTGACAAAAAGGAGAGTAGTTCAATATTATTAACAATATTTCAAATATAGGTATCCCAAAATTATGAATAGCAATAGATCTTTGTTTAAAATACTGGCATTGTTCTGCATTTGATGACTTTTATTGAAGTGTGTACTTGAAAAAAGAGCTGCATTTTAAAAGAGATATCTGATATCTACAAAAATGCAGATATCTATACTTGAAAGCACTAGTGATGTACGCACTCATTTTTAAATTAAGAAATAAACAGATCTTATGCCAAACTTTCCCAATTAAATGGCAATTTCTAGTGAAATCAGTTTGAAATTCATTGTCACCTCACACTGGATCACAGAAACTTCCCTGTTCTTAACATAGGTCCATATAAGAAGTAACAAGGTAAAACAGAGATTTTTTTCCTGTTTCAAGTTAAACATTCACGCTGTGGGTACTTGTATGCATTGCCTGTCAGTGAGATGTATAGGCTGGAGAACCAAAAAACTAGAAAACATATCCTAAAATTATCCTCACTACCTGCAGCGGTATCTTCATTAAAAAGACCAGCAGTGAGCTGATAAAGACAATAACATGTTGTTATAATATTATTTTATCTGAAATTATCTTCAATCATAATTGCAGTCAACACAGTTTCATTTTGTATGAACATGGTGAAAATGCACGTTGACTGGTTCTTGAAATTACACTGTTGCCACTGAGACCTGAAAAAAAGAGAAAATTATTATGATTATACCACATCAGCATCAGTGTGATATAAGCCTTATGAAAACAGGCCTATACAAATACAATGTAAATTTTACCACAAAAAATGGGGAAAAATCATTTTTCTTATTTTTGCTCAAAATTTAGATCGGGGGTACATGTTTGAACCACCTCTGCATTACGAAAACCCACCTATACAAAGCCAACACAGTAATCATGTAATTACGGTAGGGGTCTTTCACCTGCACAGGGGATGACTCTTCCTGCACAGGGAGCATCCAGTTAACGTCCCGATCCGAAGTGCATCAAAAGAGCTCAAGACATGGTACACACAGATACGCACTTGAGACGAAACTAGGATATTCTCCTCATGGCGAATAATAACAATACTAACCGCAACACAAAAAAACGTCAACGAAACGAAGAGTCAGATGACTCTAGTGATATGATTCAGCAGTCTTCTGTTCCAAAGCCTTCTAATTCTCCGCGTTTTCTGGTTATTACATCATTGGATGACTCACGTAATGTATCAAGCTTGTCTCCTTTTGTCATCGAGAAAAGCATCCAATCCATAGCTGGACATCCAAAGAGTATTAAAAAGCTTAGATCCGGTGATCTCCTCTTGGAAGTCGAGAAAGAAAAGCATGTCAAAAACCTGCTCAGCACCAAAAAATTATTTGATCTCAAAGTCAAGATCTCTTTACACAACACACTTAATTCATCTAAGGGTGTCATTCGCAGTCCGGAACTACGTCCATGCAGCGAGCAAGAGATTCTTGACAATCTCAGGGATCAAGGCGTTATTGGTGTTCGTAACATCCAAGTTCGTAGAAGTGGTGTGCTTAAATCGACAAGCACTTATGTTTTGACATTTAACACACCAGTTCTACCACAGAAAATCAAAGTAGCATATCTTTCTGTGAACGTAGAGGTATACATTCCGAACCCTCTCAGATGTTACAACTGTCAGGTGTTTGGTCACCACGAAAGCAAATGTCAGAAAAAATCCCTCTGTGCCAATTGTGGTGAAGACAAACATGTCGATAACCATCAGCAATGTAAGAATGAGGCCAAATGCGTCAATTGTGGTGAACAACATGCTGTTTTTTCTCGAGACTGTCCAGCTTGGAAAAAAGAAAAAGAAATACTCACAGTTAAGTACCAACAATCGTTATCCTTCCCAGAAGCTCGGAAAATTGTTGAAGAGCGACATACATCATCAACCACCAGTTACGCCAGCATCACAAAGGGTGCTAGTGTAAAATGTACCAGCTCCGGAACACAGACTGTTGAATCATGTATAGCTGAACTGAAAAAATCTGGTGCATGGAGTAAATCCACTCCAGCACCACAAACTTCAACCAATTTATCAAATGGCGCAATCCAGGTTGCTTCGGATCGGTCGACAGCGACCGTACCGAAGCCAGCGCCGCATGCAAAAGAGAAACTCGACTCAAGTCGAACTAATAAGGGATCGGAAGATCCGATCAAAAAACATCAATTGTCTCAAAACAGACAGACAGACAACGTAAAATGGAAAGAGACAATATAAAATTCCAGAACAGATTCGGATCTTTGAGTGACAGTGATATGGAGTTCGCTGAAACTCCATCATCACCAAGCCGCAATAACAGATCGAGGTCAGCAACACCACGAGCTGGTGGTAGCAGATCTATATCACCAATTGCAGCTCCAAAATAGTTTCTAGTCTTAATCTCTTCATAAAATGGATTTAAAACACAAAATAATACAATGGAATTGTCGAGGTCTTAAATCAAATTATAATGAACTCTTATTACTTATTTCGTTATTAAACCCATCGGTTTTTTGTTTGCAAGAAACTTATTTAAAAACTGATGACAACATTGATGTCAAGGGTTTCAATACATACAACTGTATCTATTCTGATGGTAACAAACCATCTGGTGGCAGTTCAATTTTTGTGAAATCAAGTTTACTACAAAGAGAGATCAAATTAAAAACAGACCTACAAGCTGTAGCAGTATCGGTTTCTTTGGATAAAGAAACTACAATTTGCTCTCTATATATCCCGCCCTCATTTTCTTTAAAGCCCGAACACCTTGACTCATTGCTGAGTCAACTTCCATCGCCATATCTTTTAGTTGGCGACTTCAATGGTCACAATATTCTATGGGGCTGTAAAGATATCAATAACAGAGGAGCACTTATTGAGGATTTTATTGCAAAAAGCGATCTTTGCTTGATGAATGATAAATCTTATACTTACCTTCACCCTGCGACAGGTCATTTGTCATCTTTAGATCTCTCTTTGTGTCACCCATCTCCCTTTTTGGACTATGACTGGTCTGTTCATGATGATCAGTGCGGAAGTGATCACTTCCCTGTTATAATTGAGAGCGTAAACGAACCAGATGAGGACTGTAACCAGAAATGGAAAATGAATAAAGCCGACTGGGAATTATTCCATAATTTATGTGAAGAAGAGTTATCAGTTGATCATTTTAATGAATCATCCGACATTGTTTCTGATTTCACAGATACACTTATTAACATATCAGAACAATGCATTCCAAAGACCTCCACAAATACTAAGAAAAGCAAGCCTTGGTTTAATAATGACTGTAAAGAAGCTATTAAAAAGCGTAAACAGGCTCTAAATAAGTTCTGCAAAAGTCCCACTTCAGAAAAGCTCAACGACGTAAAAGTTTTTAGAGCTAAAGCTCGGCGAGCAATCCGGGCTTCCAAACGAAAGTCATGGAGAGAATATGTCTCCAAATTGAACTATAAAACCCCCATTAAAAAGGTTTGGGATATGGTACGAAAAATTTCAGGAAAAACAAAGTCTTCTAGTTTTACACATTTAAATACTGAATTTGACACAATAGCTTCAACAAAAAAAGATATTTCAGATACTCTTGGTCACACATTCTTGAGAAATTCATCATCGCGTAATTATTTTGACACTTTTAGAAATTTCAAAAAGGACCAAGAGAAAAGAAATCTAAACTTTAAATCCCTTAATCACGAAGAATACAACAAACCTTTTAACTTATCCGAACTCGTTGAAGCCATTGAAAAATCACATGATACGGCAACCGGCCCCGATGAAATTCATTATCAGATGCTTAAGCATCTGCCAAAAAGTTCTCTTTCAACACTTTTAGATATCTTTAATAATATTTGGGAAACGGGGGTCTGTCCTGAGAGCTGGCGTGTAGCTACTGTTGTACCAATTCCGAAACCGGGGAGGGATCGTGCGGAGCCTACAAATTATCGTCCGATAGCTTTGACAAGTTGTTTGTGTAAAACATTGGAGAGAATGATAAACAAGAGATTAGTCTGGTACTTAGAGTCCAACAACCTCATTTCAGAATATCAATCGGGTTTTCGTTCGGAACAATGACAATTTAATAAGACTAGAAACATTTATACGAGATGCTTTTATTAACAAAGAACACGTAGTAGCTGTCTTTTTCGACTTGGAGAAAGCATATGATACAACATGGCGTTATGGAATATTGAAAGATCTACATAACATTGGCTTAAGAGGAAAACTTCCCAGTTTTATTGAAAGCTTTTTAGGGGAGCGCGTGTTTCAGGTGCGTGTGGGGTCTACCCTGTCAGATTTCTATGATCAAGAACAGGGAGTCCCACAAGGAAGTATTCTTTCAACTACGCTATTTAACATCAAAATAAACAATGTTGTACAATGTTTGGACGACAAAACTGATTGTTCATTGTATGTTGATGATTTTTGTATATGTTACCGTTCAAAAAATATGAAAACAATTGAACGAAAGTTACAACAAAATTTAAAAAGAATAGAAGAATGGACTGATAAAAATGGTTTCAAGTTCTCCAAGTCGAAAACGCAGTGTGTTCATTTTTGTAAACTACGGAAGAAACACGAACATCCGTCCCTGTTTTTATACGGATCAAAAATTCCTGTTGTTGAAGAAGCCAAATTTCTTGGGGTCATATTTGATCAAAAGTTATCTTTTATTCCCCATATTAAATATCTTAAAGCGAAAGGCTTAAAAGCTTTGAATCTTTTGAAAGTTTTAGCTCATACAAGTTGGGGAGCAGATCGGTATACTTTATTACATCTTTACCGGTCTTTAATAAGATCTAAATTAGATTATGGGTCTGTTGTTTATGGTTCTGCCAGAAAGTCCTATTTAAAATCCTTGGATACTATCCATCACCATGGCCTTCGTCTGGCCATGGGAGCCTTCCGTACTTCTCCCGTATTAAGCCAAAAAGTTCTCTTTCAACACTTTTAGATATCTTTAATAATATTTGGGAAACGGGGGTCTGTCCTGAGAGCTGGCGTGTAGCTACTGTTGTACCAATTCCGAAACCGGGGAGGGATCGTGCGGAGCCTACAAATTATCGTCCGATAGCTTTGACAAGTTGTTTGTGTAAAACATTGGAGAGAATGATAAACAAGAGATTAGTCTGGTACTTAGAGTCCAACAACCTCATTTCAGAATATCAATCGGGTTTTCGTTCGGAACAATGACAATTTAATAAGACTAGAAACATTTATACGAGATGCTTTTATTAACAAAGAACACGTAGTAGCTGTCTTTTTCGACTTGGAGAAAGCATATGATACAACATGGCGTTATGGAATATTGAAAGATCTACATAACATTGGCTTAAGAGGAAAACTTCCCAGTTTTATTGAAAGCTTTTTAGGGGAGCGCGTGTTTCAGGTGCGTGTGGGGTCTACCCTGTCAGATTTCTATGATCAAGAACAGGGAGTCCCACAAGGAAGTATTCTTTCAACTACGCTATTTAACATCAAAATAAACAATGTTGTACAATGTTTGGACGACAAAACTGATTGTTCATTGTATGTTGATGATTTTTGTATATGTTACCGTTCAAAAAATATGAAAACAATTGAACGAAAGTTACAACAAAATTTAAAAAGAATAGAAGAATGGACTGATAAAAATGGTTTCAAGTTCTCCAAGTCGAAAACGCAGTGTGTTCATTTTTGTAAACTACGGAAGAAACACGAACATCCGTCCCTGTTTTTATACGGATCAAAAATTCCTGTTGTTGAAGAAGCCAAATTTCTTGGGGTCATATTTGATCAAAAGTTATCTTTTATTCCCCATATTAAATGTCTTAAAGCGAAAGGCTTAAAAGCTTTGAATCTTTTGAAAGTTTTAGCTCATACAAGTTGGGGAGCAGATCGGTATACTTTATTACATCTTTACCGGTCTTTAATAAGATCTAAATTAGATTATGGGTCTGTTGTTTATGGTTCTGCCAGAAAGTCCTATTTAAAATCCTTGGATACTATCCATCACCATGGCCTTCGTCTGGCCATGGGAGCCTTCCGTACTTCTCCCGTATTAAGCCTTTATGTAGAAGCAGGTGAACCATCTTTAACCTCGCGCAGAGAGAAGCTTTCTCTTCAGTATGCTATTAGACTTGCTGCAAATCCGTCTAACCCGGCATCCAAAATTTCATTTCCACCTCAATTTGTAGATAGGTATGAAACCAAACCCACAGCAATTAAACCTTTTGGATTACGTATTTTACCACTGCTGGAAAATTCAGGTATCGACCTTAAAAATATTCAAAAACATGAAACCGCCGAAGTTCCATCTTGGTGTATTAAACAACCTTCTATTCTGTTCGACTTACATAATGGCAAAAAATCCGAATCAAATCCGATACTTCTCAAACAAAACTTTCAGGTACTGCAGTCACGTTACGATGATTACCAGCAAGTCTATACCGATGGTTCCAAAGGAGGAGATAAAGTTGGTTGTGCGTATGTTTCTAAAGATACGCACAAAACTATGCGCCTTCCAGATGGTTCATCTATTTTTACAGCTGAAGCCAAAGCAATAGACCTAGCTTTAGATTTTATCAGTTCTTCAACAATTCAAAAAACAATTATATTTTCTGATTCACTTTCTGTGCTGAAGGCTTTAGACCATTCATCATCTAAAAATCCTCAAATTCAAAAATTGATCGAAAAACATCACGAAATTTCTAAAACACACCAAATCTTGTTTTGTTGGCTTCCGAGCCATATTGGCATTGTCGGCAATGAATATGCTGACAAGAAAGCAAAGGAATCGCTCAATCTTGATCCATCTGTTTTTAAAATTCCTTTTAATAATTTTAAACCATTTATCAACAGATACATCTTGTCGGAATGGCAAGGCGAATGGGACCGTGCAATAAATAACAAACTCCGTGCCATTAAACCTGTCGTTAGTACAAAATGCTCTCCTCCACAGTTTTCCAGAAAAGAGGACGTAGTATTAACACGACTGCGCATCGGCAATACTAGAGTTACTCATTCTTATATTTTTAATGGTGATGATCAGCCTTCTTGTGTAGGTTGTGATCAGCCATTCACTGTGAAACATATCTTAATTGACTGTGTTGACTTTTCACCCTCACGTATTTTATATTTCAAAGCTGACACTTTGCAACAACTGTTTCGAGATGTACCTGTTGATAATATTATTTTATTCTTAAAAGAAATTGGACTTTTTCATAAGATTTAACTGTTTCAGATTTTTATACATTATCATTCTGACTTTTTACTTTTAATATCATCATAATTATTCTTGCCGTTTAACCGTTTGACGCTTATGACCCACAAAGAGGGTTGACGCGTCGTTAAACACGAAATCATCATCATCATCAACACACTGATTTCTACTAAGAACCCGTAGTCACTCAAGAAAACCAGTCTGCTGGCACAAAAATCAGAGATGTCGAGTCTGTGGTGGTTAAGGCCTTAGCAGAGACATCAGAAGCTGGACCATCTTTGCCTGAGACCACAGAGGTAAAGCAAGACCGTGTATTCACAACTTGGGCTAGCACCAGTTCAACTGAAGACTTACGCAGACTTGCTGTCGAGTCCTCACCGTTGTTTCATCTCTGTGGTTGTTTGATGTTTATGTTCACGGAGATGTTGAACTGATGAGTTAGGAGGCCTTCATGCGAACTTAACAAATTATTTATCTTTATCGCGAACGGTGAACTGATGAGTTAGGAGGCCTTCATGCGGACTAAACAAATTATTTATCTTTATCGCGAACGGAAGTAAGGGCGAGGATTGTGGCCACGTAAAATCGATTTAAGCCTCCCAGTGGAATTCGTTTCCGCTGACTGTTCCAAGGCGGTTCTTCTGTCTCGGTTTATTTTTGTTATGGTTTGATTTGGGTGTTTGTGTCGATTATATTATTTTATTTTTGATAGCATATTGGCCATTTTGTGGGAAAGTAACTGTCCTTTTGGCTTTCCGCTGTTGCTGTTTGCATTGTTTGTTTGTTTGTTTGATTTGAGGTTTAACGTCCCCGTCGACACTGTAAAGGTCATTTTGGAGACGTTGCTTCCAATGTTGTGGGACTTTTACCCGACATTGAGATGAAATGACATCTCAAGCCCTGTCGCGCAATGAAACCAATATGGTTTATTAGCATGGTCGGTCCGCCTCGCACCGCGGTTCCTGGATAGGCTAAGATCCTCTAAGCGGTTTTCCAGTACTAGTGTGCGGGCCAGATTCAGCTCTGCGTGGAAGCATCATGCAACCCATATATTTCTTCAAGCCGCTATGGGCGGGGGCGATAATTGGGGTCTGTTGTTTCATGTTTGTGTTTCTTTCTTTTTGGTGTCTCTGATGGGAACTGTGGGTTAATTGTATCGATTCCTAATCATTGCTTCCATTTCTTTTCTGGGAGAAGATCACGATATAGCACTAGTTCTTGAAGCTAAAATTGCAGGTAAGAAGCCAAGCTGCCAAGAAATGGTAAAATGCAGTTCGGCCACAAGGCATTACTGGATCCTATGGGATTCTCTGGTTTTGCAAGATGGCAGCCTATTGAAGCAATTTCTTAAACAAGATGGGTCAGGTGAATACCTGCAGTTTTGCGTACATATGACCATGCGAAGAGAGATCGTTTTTCAAATGCACGGCTCCTTTGGCTCGGGACACATGGGGCTTAAGAAAACTAAAGAAAAGATCCTCAAGCGGTTATATTGGTACTCACTGAAAGATGATATAGGCACTATATACAGAAGTGTGATACCTGCGCAGCTGACAAGAAACCTAGCAAAACACCAAGAACACCTATGGGAAGTCTGCGTTTTGGGGCGCCAGGTGATTGCATCGCCACGGATTATTACAGATCGAGTTAACAGGTACATACTTCTGTTTACTGTGCATTTCACCAAAAATGTTGAAATTATTCCGATAAGTGACATGACAGCATAGGTCTGCGCCATGAAGCTCCTGAATGAGGTGATTTCTAGGTGGGGCTGCCCTCTTGCTATCCACAGCGATCAGGGAAGAACATTCGAGAGTATGATCTTCAAAGAGCTGTGTAGAATGCTCGAGGTAAGGAAAACAAGAACAAGCGTTCGGAACCCTCGAGGGAATGAACAAGCCGAGCGTGTTAAGAATGATAAAGACCTACCTGCGTGGTGAACAATGATATTGGGACTTACAACTAGGTTTCCTGGCTGGGCCCTACAGGTCCACACCCAACGAATCAACCAAGATGACACCCCATCGCCTGTCAATGGGACGGGAGGTTAGGCTACCACCCGAGTTTTTGTACAACAGTGCTACTACTTTTGATGGGGAAGACATTACCTCTTACGGCGAGTACGTGGACACCCTAAGGGCGAGAATGCAGTATGCTCATGAAGTCGCCAGAAAGCACATGCCCGTGGCTGCCAAGAGAAGTAAAGACCTTAAGAGTAGCTTTTCATCAGTACAACAGAGGAGATGTGTTCTGGTGCCTAACAGAAGTGAGAAAGGTTGGAATTTCACCAAAGTTAGAATTTGCATATCAGGGTCCCTTCTTGATCAGCAAGAAGCTGTCAGATATCGACTTTGTGCTACAGTAAGACAGGCACTGAGAGGCCGGTGCACCACAACAAACCTAAGCCATATGAGGGTGTTCATCCACCAAGATGGATTGTCAGGACCAGAAAGAGGCTTGAAAATGCTTTATCATCACAGTAATAAACCGCATAGGCATGCACACCAATATGTATCTTGAAAACATATTAAATAATTAAATACAGTATATTTGTTTTTTCTTAAATAATGGGGGAGGAATGTCATAGAATAGAAGGATGTAGAGTTCGGTAGTTTCTAGAGAGACCTTGAATATGAGCGGGAGAAGAAACGGAAGACAAGCAGGTGTGTATGATGAGGTGTCCGTCGCTGAGAAAGTTTATTAGTCGCGATTTGAAACTCGAAGAAGAATTATGATTGATTTTGTTGTTGTTGTCTTGAGAAAACTCTAAGTGAATCATTATAGCAATATGTGGTGGTGGTAAGGGGGGGGGGGTTATAGCCAAAAGTAGGTCGAGAAAGTGAAAATGGAGAGTGTGAGCCGTGATCGCAGGAAAACCAGTCAGGAACCAAGGGGGGGGGGGTTTGCAGGATGCTTACAAGTGGCTCATGCTTTTCTACTTTCAGGCAAAGATGGACCTATCCATATACACCCCAGATCAAATGGAGAAGGCGAAGCACCGAGGTAGGGCTTACCAATGTGTGGCATGTCACTTTCAGAAAGGGGAGAAATGGGTCGACGAGATCGGGAAATTGGAGAATCACATCCTGAGGACACACGTACCACCAGAGAGGATTCCATTTTTCTGCCAGCTCTGCAAGTCTAAGTGCCTTAGGCAGGAGTAGCTGACCCGGCATTTGACGCACTATCCCAGGCATGTGTCGATGGCGGCCGGGAGAAAATTCATTGACAATGGGCCATATCTGTGTAGTAGCCATAATCAATATCGCACAACTGAGCTGGACTACAAGAAGCTGTCACCGGAAGAGAGTTTAAAGTTCTTTCTGAAGAGGACTGCAAAGTCTGGAAGGGAGTCCGCTGTAGATTCATCTATCGCTAAGCTTGTGAATTGAACTCTGAACGGAGACTTAACCCATGAAACTCTCCAGGCTTGGTTTGTCACAGCAACCGTAGGTCGAAGTGCCCACCAACCAGGAGCAGCCAGTGTCCAAGTTTATGGACGGGGCCAGGTGACGACTTTCAGGCCAATGGTGCTCACCCAAGGTTCCACCAAACAAGTAGCCACAGCACAGCAGATGAATGGTCCGAACAGCCTGTTTCGACCCCGGTCGATATTTCCATTCCCCATTTCGGACTCAGCAATGACACCTGTGACTGCCTTGGCGAAGGGGACCCGCTTCAAACCAATCCCAGGCACGTGCGGGTCAAGCACTTTATCAACGCCCACTGCACCAGGATCATGGTACTTACGAGCCGACATCGCCCCTGGAATTGTCTCAGACCAAGACTTTATTAGACAGCAGCTCTGTTTTCATTGTTACGACTTTGTCAATTCAACTCCGAGTCGCAGAGAGCATGAGCCCATGTCTGCCCAATCAGCCACGCCCGCAGAACCAATCAGAGGGGCAGCAAGCGGACGTGCCACCAGCGACAGCCCAATCTGAGGATCTGGACCAGACATGTGAGCAGGCAAGTGGCTCCGTAGTAGAAGACCTGCTGCCGCAACTACTGCCCAAGGAGGACATGTCCGTCACAAGTGCCAGAAGTGTGGAAGGGGGGCGGAAGCAGAAGGTTGGGTTGGATAGAGCAGAAGAGGGCCAGGAGACTAAGAGGAGACGGCTTGAGACTCGGGAAGATTACAGCACGGTGCAAGTCAATTTGGTGGCCATTAACGGGTTTGTGTCAGCCGTCCGAGACATTGAAGGTCAGATGACCAGGAACGAGCAAAACTAGGAAAGGATAGGTAAAGCCTTGACAGAGACCCACTGTTCACTGGGCAATGTAGCCGAGGTTTTACATCGCCTAAAGAACGCAGTCGAGGAAAGCGCTAAGGAGGAATGGAGAAGAGAGGAGAGATGGCTTGAGGTGGAGAGACAGAGGGAGGAGGAGATCAGGAAGCCGTTCAGAGGAGAGAGACAAGAAGGCGAGAGTCAGAGAAGAAAGAAAGGGATGAGATCAGCAGATTACTAACGAAGGAGCTAGGGCAGAAGGAGGAGGCAAAAGGAGATAAGAAGGAGGGGAAAGAAAATACGAAAACTATTAAGTCCGTTCTGGGAAAATCTTTTATAAAGAATAGTATGAAAGATCTAAGTAAAAGGAACTAGAATGCATCCAACTTCAACCAGCACCGTGTTAGATAGTGACATAAAAGTGACATTAACAGGATGATCAACAGTGTTCATGCTGATGAGATGGTTCATTATTAGCAGTTTCATCCGGATCTACACTGTTTGCACACATATCTATACTGGTAAATAAAAAGGGTACAGTGAATAAAGTGTAGAAAAGGACTGTTCATACATATTATAGAAACACCTTTAAGTCAATAAATAAATCAAGGAAGGACTGTGCAAAAAGTGAAAAGGGACTGTGATATTAAAGCGTCAAATGGTTAACTTTTAACCCTTTCACCCCTGAGTTTCTGGGGTCTTCCATCTTTGAATTTGGTTAAACCCGTTCTTGGAAATACAGGGGTTTAATCAGACTCATAAAACAAGATGGTCAACAGTGTTCGTCCTGAGGAGACGGCTCATCATTGAGCAGTTTCATCCGGATCCACTCTGTTTGCACAGTCATATATGAGGTTCTACAGAGTTGGAAGGGTTTAGTGAATAATCAAATTGAAAGAAAAAGCAAAACGGTGTTTATAGGGGAACTGTTAAAGAGATAATTAAAATAACAAATTTAATGACCCTTTCGAATTTTCATCTATCTATCCAAAATGGCGGACATCGTAGCTTTCGCCGGCTACTTCCCACCGATATTCTGGTCGGGGAGCACATGGTTCCACAGTTCTTTTGCTGCGGATCGGGATTTTCCACTGCATCAGAGCCGTGGGGAGTTCGATCCCATAGCAGAATATCTGCGGGATGGGGGATATGGGAAAATGGGGCTATAAAAGCGCTCTCCCACTTGTTGCAAACAACTTCAGTTTTTGGCTTTCTTAGAGTACAGACGCATTATTTATTGGCTGTAAATTTCTTTTCTTTTTGTTCTTGTTTAGATTTCCTTTCAAAAACAACTGTTAAGCAAAAGAACATGTTTTTCTTTCCTTTTTTGAAGAGGGGTCTTTTGTTTAAGTGTCAAGGAAGTACAATTCCGCTTTTGACCTTGTTATTTTACATAATTGTCATAAATGTAGAATATGCCCAGGGTCAGCAACGTTTTTGAGAAGTGAAGGTCTATAGAATCTGTCACACTGTATTTTATTAATAAATCAAGCTCATAATATGTTCTATAAAAGGATTATCCTTTGGAAGCAAAGAATACACCGCAGAACTGGAAAATATGAAGTGTACATGTTTTCTGGGCTAGACTAGCTAGTTTCGGCCAATTAGGCCTCATCAGTGACGCTCAAATATTTTCAAAATTCCACAACGGAATCAATGATCCCAAAGGACAAGAAAATATAAACTACACTATGATGTAGGGCAGGTAGACGAATTACGGCCGCCACACATTCCTAGACACCAGCTGTAGTGACCAGAAATATGTTCTATAAATGGGTTATCCTTTGGAAGCAAGGAATACACCACAGAACTGGAAATACACACAGAACATAAGCCCCATTTACCTCACCATATTGTCATGTTTTGTTTCATTAACTGGGCCTGCCTGGTTTGATCACTGTGTGAAAGGGAAATATTTATTTATTTTTAACATCAAACAGACATCCCAAACGTTTTCGTATCATTCTACCTCTTGAGTTTATTCTGGCCAACACAAGTCTTTCACTTAGTTAAGTTTCTTGCAATATTAAAAAGGAGACATTTGTTAAATCATATCTTGTTCATTGTCTTCTTTGCCTATCTGATGGTCATCCTTTTTTCACCCCTCTTTTCGAATAAATAAATAAATTGTAGGTTATTTTGATTTTTGACGGGGCACATAATGATCACAAAATATATTGCAAGTTATTTTGATACTTGACAGGGAACAAGGGATCACACTCGCTTGCGAGCGAAATTTGCCAAATAAATAAGTAAACAAGAGGGCCATAATGGCCCTGGATCGCTAACCCGATCCTTATTGTACAGATAAAATGGTAGGTGATATAAGGTAGAGTGGATGGTTTGAGCCGTTTTGGTTGATAGTGACCTATGTAAAACCAGTGGCCCCGGCGCGGGTTTAGTTTGGCCCCAGGGCTATAATTTGAACAATCTGGGTAGAGATCTACTAGATGAAGCCTCAAAGCAAACATCAAAGACTGATGACTTCTGATTTCATAGAGAAGGTTTTCAAAGTGTTTCTCTATATCAGGCTATGTAAAATTGGTGGGCCCCGGGGCGGGGACATTTTCTACCCAAGGGCCATAATATGAACAACCTTGGTAGAGGTCTACTAGATGAAGCGTCATTCCAAATATCATACATCTGGGCCTTCTGAATACAAACAAGAAGATTTTAAAGGTTTTCAAAATATATGTCCATGTACAACCGGTGGGCCCCAGGGCGGGGTCATACTTTATCCCTTGGCTGTAAATTGAACAATCTCCGTAGAGGTTCACTAGATGAAACTTCATACCAAATATCAAAGACCTGGGCCTTCTGGTTTCAGACGAGAATTCCCTATATAAGTCAATGTAAAACTGGTGGGTTCTGGAGAAATTTTGGCCCCCGGGGCTATAATCTGAACAATCTTGGTAGAGGTCTACTAGATACAACTTCATACCAAACATCAAACACATGGGCCTTCTGTTTCAGACAAGAAGGTTTTTAAAAGTTTTTACCTATATATAAGTCTATGTAAAACTGGTGGGCCCCAGTGCTGGGGCGGGGCATTTTTGGTCCAAGGGCTATAATTTGAACAATCTTGGTAGAGGTCCACTACATAAAGCTTCGTACCAAATATCAAAGACCTGGATCTTGTGATTGCAAAGAAAAGGATTTTTAACTTACCTGGGCCGAAGGCTCCAGGGGAGCTTATAGTATAGTGGATCCTCCGTCGTCCGTCCGTCAGTCCACACCTTTGACCAGTTATATCTCTGCAATCTGCAGGCTGATCTCAACCATTTCTCGTCTGTAGCATGTCTCTGGGCGTGCATTGATGACAAAAGCTTTTTTTCGAAATTGAAGGAAAACTTTGGTTGTATTGGTAACCACAAGGTCCCATAAACTTACAATGGTAAATTGTTTGTCATCACCGTAGCGCCGTTAGTTTTAATCGAGTCTTTCTGAAACTTATATGTAAGGTGGCTGGAGATAAAAACTCGGATGAGTTCGATAACCTGTCAAGTCGGCCCATTAGTCATAGAGTTACGTCCCCTTGATTGCTGAAAATGCCTATTTTTGACATTGTCATCACCGTAGCCCCTTCAGTTTTGATCAGATTTTCCTAAAACTTACAAACAAGTAAGTCAGGGTTAAAAGCTTGGATAAGTTCTAGTTTAGCCATATTGGTGGATTACTTACGGAGTTATGTCCCGTACTTTGCTGAAAATGCTTCATTTTGACCCCCTTCAGGTTTGATTGGATGTTCTTGAAACTTACAAACAAGTAAGTCAGGGATAAAAGCTCAGATGAGTGTTACGAGTTGGAATAGGAAACCTCTCTGGTGCTTATGCACATCTAAATTATTTTAGTAGGTATATGGTAGGGCGGTGCGAGTGAAATATTTTAGGTGAAATATGGTAGGCAAAATGTGCTACTCCATGCACAAGTCATGCACATATCATGAAAAAGTCATGAAAAAGAAGACGACAAAAAAAGAGAAACCTATCAAGAAGGAAAACCTAGTATTCGATCAAACATGCAAGCTGAAGATCAGTTCGGAAAGACGGAAATAGACTCCTCTGAGATAAGCAAACAGCTAGCTGAAATAAATAAGAAGATGTCAAATGTAATGACAAAAGATGATGGATCCCTCCGACAAATAATAAAAGAAATATTTCAACAGATGAAAGATGAGTTTCTGGCTTCCGTTAAAAAAGAATTGACATCCTAGAAGGTCGTTTATTTGAGCGGGATGAAGAAAACGACACAATGAAAAAGAAAGTGGAAGACTTAAATAAAACTGTCATAGAATTAAAAGATACTGTTGTGGGATTAAAAAAGCAAGTAATAGATAAACAGATAGAGATAAGTGGACAGAAGGAGAGAAATAAAAAACTGAGTGAACAGCTGGAAACTCTAAACATAAACACCGAGGCCAGAATAAATGATATAGAACAATATAGCCGTAAAAGCAATGTAAGAATTAGTGGCATACCTGAGATAGGAAATGAGACTGCTGAGCGAAGTATAGAAATAGTGATCGAGCAGTTAAACAGTAAGATCGGTGGTTTAAACCTGCAAAAGGACCATATAGACATTGCGCACAGAATAGGGGGAAAGAAGAAAAACTCAGCAAGACAGATAATTGTTAAACTCAACTCGAGAATGAAACGAGATGAGCTGTTGATAAAAAGGAAAAACTTGAAAGGTACAAAGATTTTCATTAGTGAGGACCTCACACCTACAAACCAACACGCACTAGCCTGTTTGAGAAAAAAGATGCCTGACGAAGTTGACCGCGCTTGGTCAAAAGGAGGAAGACTCTTTTACAAACTGAAAAGTGCGCCACACACAATTAGAGAACTTTTATATAAAGATTACCAGACATGGATAGACCTGCCGTGGCCAGAAAAGTCAGAAGTCAGAAGACAGTGCGTGAAAAAATATCTCTAATCAAGGACAGTTGATGATTGAAAAAGAGAAAATTCAGTAATTTGTCAAATAAGACTAAATATTACATAATTCAGTCAAACTTCAATAACTCGAATATGTTTTTGAGACCATGAGCCTTTGTTCAAGATAGGGTTGGTTCAATCTAGTGAGGGACGGTCAAAGTGCAGGGCCATGATGCGTAGTTGAATTCGACTTCGATTTTCTATAAAATAAAAGAATGTTGTGGGTACTCATTAGAATCGCCTCAGGCGATTATAATGAATACACACAGTTATATTTTTTTATCAGAACAAAACTCCACTAGATGTCTTAAATATACGTATCTTGAGCAATAAAACAACTCTCAAGAGACTCATGTGAACGGCGGGTGCATGGTGTCGAGGCGGTGTGGAACCAAACGCCGATCCGACGTCATCGGCGTTGGTTGCACAAGGTTTCTCTGCGCCATGTACGGGCTGGTCGGTTTCTTGTGCTCACTACTAAATAACTTTAGAAATATGTCAATAAGAAACTATTCTATATTTGGGCGGTATACTTAGGCTCAGATTAATAGACCATATAACTTCGTGCAACAATACCTTAGGGTCGGGTCAAGGCAAAATACACTGTTCAGACAACGAAAACACTAATGCGCGTACTATGAAAAATCGCATCAACTCCGAACATACCGTGTTAGTTTATATTATGAGTAGGATAAGCAAACTATTATTGTGGTCTTTCCAAATAATAAATAAATAAGTAAATAAATAAATAAATAAATATGAAGTAGCCGTGAGCCGACCCGTAAGGCCCACCAAGTAGCCGTGTCTCCGGTTACCACTGAAAAAGATATAACGTTGTGACTTACAACTGTTTGGCCTAACAGTCAACCACGACTACTTTGCAGTGTATATAAGTACTGGTGTATGGACGACAAACAAGGTAGATCCTGACCTGATACTGATATCTTTTCGGCCTCTTGTCTAGATCTGCATTGTTTTTGCAAAGACGCAAAGACCTGTCAATCCCAATACATTATAACCGACCGTTCACACTGCAGTAGTTATAATAGATAGGTGTAGTAAACAGTGTAAAGTCCGTTCTGTGGTATTTCATACGGTAGCACGCCCGTGTGACAATCTGCACTTTCATATCTCCAAAAAGTTTAATTTGCCGATGAAGATTTTGGATATTATTCTTCTTTGTATGCCAAACATGGCATGTCGGTGCTCGTCAGAACCACCTCAACGAGGCGGTTCTTACAGGTACCGGTAGCCTGCGTGTTGAAGCGTATAAAGAGGGAAATACTGTATAACAATGTAAATAGTATCTTCTGTATGTAAGGTGGGATTGGTGCACGGACTTGTTATCGTGGTAGATCCGGCTCTGCACTGGTACTCTTCCATTGCTTGACATCGCTGCGGAAGTCGTATACGAGCATACAGGCCTAGGTAAACTGGGGTTGCTTTTGAAACTGCGTCGTGGTAAACAATGTGGACCGCGCCCTGCAGCGTCTGATCTTGTTCTGCACACTTTGTAAAGGTCTACACACTCCAATACTTGATCGGAATGGTGACACGCAAAATGACATTCATACACCCGGAACATTATTACGGCTGCTGTAACCATGCACACTAGTCCAGGTGATTTACAAGAGTGTTTTTTGATTGGTATGGATCGTGTTCTGCAAGGTCTTGTTTTGGATCCACGCTGGTTGTACCAATGCTTAACGTCATGAATTGACTCCCCCGTATTGATCTAAGGTAATCCGTATTAACTACGGGTCAGTCAATACTAACCGGTGATCAAGCGATACGCGCATTAGGCTGAGATCCAAAAGTTTTTTAATTATGTCGATTAGTGATTGAGAATCAGAATGAAATTGTCATTAATAAGGCTGTTTCGTATTGTCGCAGTCGCAGGTCCTGGGTCAGCTGTATTGGCTTCGGCCTTCGGCCTCGGACCAATGCAGAATATCTTGAACCTGTAACTGGACCAAGATGCGAAATAGCTTGACTAATGACATCATATTATTGAGATAGTTGTGCACTTTTGCCTGGGTGAATTATAGTAGTTCCAGTCTAAGGTTTGGCAAACAGTGTAGACCGCATTCCGGGTCTGCACTGGTCGTCCGCAAAGATCTATCTGTCCCAACACTTAACATTACCACAGCAGATGGCCCATGTGTACAGCTTTGTCTAACTTACAGAATTGCAGTCGTTTTTTTTTTCTTTTCCTTTTTAATATTATATTATTATAGTTTTATTTATTATCATTATTTTGCTTTATCGATATACATGGCAAAGAGTGTAGACCGTGCTCTGCGTTGTCTGATTTGGGTCCGCACTGTATACAGGGGCAAATCTTTCCAATATCTTGATTACTCAAATGTTTTTGAGAGATTTGGTAAATAGTGCAAGCTACGCTCCACGAAGCCTAACTTGGGTCTATAATTTTTGCACTGATAATGCATGGGGACACGAACCTTGTACATTGTTCCCCACTTTTCTTCTTTTGCAAAGAGCGAAACTAGAGGGTCGAGCACCGATGAAAATGATCATATTCCGGAGGACATGTGGCAACCATGCGGTGTCGGTTCGACGCCCATGCAACGTCGATACGAAGCATCGTCTCTGATGCAACGTTGTATGCCCTCTGGGTAGACTCTGTAATTTTAGTTGCATTATGTACAGGGTACGTCACTTCCATTTTTTTCTGCATATCTTTATTTTTCGTTTCGTTAAAGGTATGTGGGAAGGAGGGAAACCATGTCTACATGCATTTGAGTCATGGCGTGAGGGAACCTACCTTTAAACATGCATATAGAAAGGGCATAGACCAGACTGAACGATCTGATGTGCGCCTTTTCTGTTCCGCTGATTGTATAGTAATCTAAATCTCTGACGGAGAAGCGCATAAAATGCGGCGCGGAGTACGGGTTGAAAGGTTTCCTCACGACTATGCCCCAATTGGAAATTGATTTTGTCAATGAGGAAATTGACACCGAAATTGTCGCTTCAGGGAAGGACGCAATCAGCGAAATTCTAGACTGGCTGGCACTCCCTGCGTATTGTCAGGAATCAGCTTTAAAACTACAATGCGATGGTATTAATGAAAAACACGTTCTTGCTTGAAGCGGCAAAAAAAAAAAAAAAATCGACAAGTCTCTATGATGTTATTTAAAGACTTACAAATTTTACCGTTGTATTATATGCATACGTACATGCATGCGTGCGCGCGTGCGTGCGTGCACCCATGCATGCATTCGTATATGCGTGCATCGTGCAGGCAAGCATGCGCCTGCGTGCGTGTGTGCGTGTGCATGGATGGTTTCGCGTGTGTGCGCACGTGCGTAGGCGGGTGCAAGTGCGGGCGCATGTGCACATACGTGTGCGCATGGGTCCGTGCGTGCGCCTGCCTGCGTTCGTGAGGGTCTGCGTCCTTATGTATTACACACACGTAAATAGGATCAAAAACGCTTTGATTGAAAATAAACTCTGAATCCAAAACTCACCAGGCAAAGCGGTGCTTCCATGCTTATAACCCCTATCAGCTTCATTGGGCGACAGGGCTTGAGATGTAATCTCAATGCCGGGTAAAAGTCCCCCAAAATTGGAAGCAACGTCTCTTAAATGACATATACAGTGTTGACGGGGACGTTAAAACCTCAAATCAAACAGAACTTCAGAATATAGAATACTAGCTACTCAGAGGTAAACAAGAAGAATAAGCGTTTCTCACAAAAAGTCAAATAAGGCTTTCCGCTGTTAGTGTTTCCATTGAGGTCTGTTGTTTTCGTGTTTGTGTTTCTTTCCCTTTGGTGTCTCTGGTGGGGGCTTGTTGCGAGATGGAATAGGAAACCTCTCTGGTGCTTATGCACATCTAAATTATTTTAGTAGATATATGGTAGGGCGGTGCGAGTGAAATATTTTAGATGAAATATGGTACGCAAACTGTGCTGCTCCATGAACAAGTCATGCACATATCATACGATGTATGCATGAGTGGTTTATAGAGATCTCTTTTTACAATACAGGGGGGCCGCTATAAGGCTGAGTTCTATAAAATTTGCCTAAAAATCGCCAACCGCCAAATTGTGCCATATATGATTTTCATTCACGTCACGTGTTGTGTGGGTGTTCGTTTTGACAGGAGTCATGGCATTGATTTATAGGGTCGTTTCATCAATTTTTCCTATGGGAAATATACTATTTGAACGCAAATCCATTATCTACTCGATTTTTGCTATCTAGCTTTATTTGTGGACGGTATCTCCACCTCGCCACGATTTAAGCAAGGTAATATGAGTAGGCATGATTTTCTGGTAGTATTCATAAATATATAAACCCTGAGAAAAACGAACACTTTAGCAGCAGGTCAAGTTGTAACATGTACCTACAACATTGTGTCGGGAAATAGAAAGTATATTGAAAGGTATGTTAAATCTATGTTTAGTATTATTTTTGTATGAACATGCTTGTAGGTTTTGGAGGGGTTTACTTCTAGAATACCCCAACTTTCTGAAGCCTATTCTGAATTCACTGTTGAGGCCTGTAGTGATTAGGCTACTAGCTTTGCCAGCTGGACGTCGCAGGATTGATCCCAGGCTTCTCCAGTAGTAGAATGAGCCTTTCTAAGTGAGGTCCTGTCTCATTCTGACCCTAGATGTTGGGGAGACGTAAAGTTTGGACACCCGCTCATTCTAGATTCATTTAGGCTTTTAGACCCCTTTTGTAGAATGTAATTAATAAACGCCGGGTCACTTGTTTGACCCATGACTTTTGTCTAGCTGTGGTTAGAAACCCTGGTTCCCTCCCAATATGATATTAGGTGTAGAGGGGACGTAAACTTAAGACGGATTTAGCCATATCTTCATCATCAGGGCGAACTCTTACAAGAGCCTGTCGGGTTATCCGTGATGATGAACCGTAATGAATTTTATTTTACAAGCATGTTCACGTTGATTAGAAATAATTTTGTTCAAGAAGAATTACGAGTTCATTTTGTAATGATGCCGTTTTTGTCTGATAACTCAGTTTGTGCATGTATGTACATATAAAGAACGTGATGATGATAAGTGGGAGTATTTGGTCGCCACTCGTCATAACGGCCTGAGCGGCGGGGATGACGTCAGCTGCGTCATCGGCGTCGCGAGGACGGTTGTGACGGGGTGCCTACCAAATACAGAGAGAATTTACGGCAAACAGTGTTGGCCCTTATGAGACACTAACAAATGTTGTGGTATGTAGATGAAAATCTTCTGTTGTAGTTTCTATCTGTCATTAATGTAATGAATATGTGAATAGCTATATTTGTGAGCCGTGTCGCGGAGAAGGATATGAAATAGAGATTGTTATGTTTCCTGTAATTGGCGGCTGACCAGGTAGCGCAAAGGCGTGGTCTGTTCAATTGCCTCTTACTTGTGATAATGTAGTGAGCACAAATTTGATGAGTATTATGCTCAGCAGTAGTGAGCATTAATTGATTTCTGTAGTGCTCAGTAAGGAAACATGAACTTTGAGTATTATTGTGTCAAGCGCTGGGTGCTGATAATTTGATGCACAGTCAAGTTGAGTTCTGCTGTACGGTTATTTCTCGCATGCACTAATCAGCCTGTATGTCTGGTCGGCGCATGCGCAATAACGGTATATGCATGAACATATTCTTACTTCTCCGGGAGGGGGATCATGATATAGCATGTATGTTTTGTGACTCGTGTCTTAGTCCAGTTATCGTAATTTGCAGGCACAACAATGTGTGGTGACCTGCTGCTCCCTGCGATATAGCAGCAGGTACTGGTACGACGATGGGGGTTAGGGTCCAGCACGGGCGGACAGACCACCATAACCTGCGTATACAAATGTCCATTTGAACAAATGTGAGACCATGGAAGAGGTCAACTAAATAACCGGCAGGTGATTCGGACGATCGCTAAACCTGTGATCGGCAAACCTGTGATCGCTAAACCTGTGATCGGCAAACCTGTGATCGCTAAACCTGTGATCGGCAACTATGTCGATAGACTAGTTTGCACAAGTTCGCGAGAGGAAAATTCACGCGAGAGGGGGATTCACCCTAAATTATAAACTGGCCAGTCGCGTCTTGTGTTGTTTCTTTTTTTGTTTTTGTTGTTTTTGTTGTTTGCTTCTGTAGGTATTCACGTCACCCGTTCCGAGCACAGAACATTGTTTTGCCTTCGGAGCGGACGTCGTGAGTTGGCTACAGAAGCAACAAATTGTGATGTTTTGTGTTAGTAAGTGTTGTATATAGATACTGTAAATAATTCATGTCATTCATCTAATATCTTTCTTGTGCCTTACCCCACAGCTGCCCGTACACCTGTCAGAGATCACGCTCGGTTGTCTTGTCAGCATGGGGGTTTGCGGGACGCCGTAAACCCACATGTAACAGGGCTGTGGGCCGGTTGTGTCGGTTCCTGGCCGTTGTCACCGCTTTAATTTTGCTACAAACCCAATTACAGCCAACCGGCTTTGCAGAAGCACAGTCATGTTGGCAACAGCTCATTTTGATACTGACACACGTTTGCATCATATTAACAGGTCCATGTAAAGAAGACCCCTCTAATCCACACTTTACATTCAGAAAACTGAGGTTTACAGGGGTATACACTGTTTTTCTTATTTCTGCACTTAGACATAGGTTGTGGGTGCTCGTTGGAGTCGCCTCATTGAGGCGGTTCTAGCGGGCACGCACGGCCTGTGGTGGAGTGCGTGTGGGAAAGATACCAGAAATTTTCATCGTAAAAACCACCATTTGGAGATATGAAGGAGTGCGCTATTTCGTAAGGATGTGTCATAGTAGAGTGGAGAAGTATCGAAGTTTTTCAAGGTTATTGTAATGCGTTGCACAATGAAAAGCGGAAGGCTGCTCGTGGTGTTTTTTTTTTTTTTTGTTTTTTTTTTGACCTGTGAGTGTTGTCATTATAATCAAAAATACTGTACCTCTCGTCATCTTTGGCAATTAGGTTGAACTTACTAGTATGTCCTTTAGTCTAAATAGAAGTTAGCAGAAAGGGAAGCTGATATTGACTATTATAATATCAACCGAAAAAACTCATATGAGTTGCACATAATTTTAATACAAATTGTGTTGGAGCCCTCTCATGCCTTTAATGGCTCTTAAATGTTAATTAAAAGCTTAACGCCGACGTTAAACGTTTTCAATTTTGTCCTCTCTGCTGCCTTTCGTTATCTGGTACACACCTCGTCTCACTATTTGTTAACAAATGAATCTCCCTATATGTTCATATAATGTAAGAGGTCTGGGTAATAAAATCAAACGTGAACAAATATTCGCTTGGATAAAAACCAACAACATTTCAATATGCCTGCTACAAGAAACCCATTCAGGGGATGGTACACACGATGAATGGACGCGCGAATGGAACAACGATGCATTTTTCTCAGGACATAATAACAACAGCGAAGGGACAGGAATACTAATAAACCAAAATTTTTCCTACACTATACAGAATTATTCGAGTATAATTGACGGTAGAATGCAAGCCCTGGACTTAATAATTAATAATAAAGAAGTGACAATAATAAACATTTATGGACCTAATAACGATGATATCACCTTTTATAAAAAAATTAGAAGATTATTTGCAAGAAAATGAAGAAAAATCTTTTATTATTGGAGGCGACTTTAACACAGTGTTAAATGAAATAATAGACAAAAGAAACGGTAGAACAGAAACGCATAAACTTTGCAGGAAACAGATTAAAGATATTATGGTATCATTCGATTTAATAGACATTTGGCGCGAAATGCATCCTAACACAAAACAATACACGTGGCATTCACACCACAAACCACCGATATTTAGCAGACTAGATTATTTTTTAATATCCGAACACCTGAAAAACATGATAACATCATGCAAACACAATACGAGTTATAAATCAGACCACAGCCCAGTTATATTAAACATCGATATGTTAAATGTAATACGAGGACCTGGTTACCTCAAATTAAATAACAGCTTGCTTTTAGATATTGAATATCAAGAAAACATTAAAAAAAACTATAAATGAAACTGTTTTAATAAACCATGAATCAAATCCAAACACACTTTGGAAACTTATCAAAGGCACTGTTAGAAACGAAACAATAACATACGCAACCATGAAAAAGAAAAACACAAATGAGAGAGAAAATATTTTAACAAAAGAAATATACCAGCTAACAAAATCTTAATCTGAGTCTAATGATGTAGAAAGGGCTGAATCACTTAACATTAACTTGCATGAGAAAAAAGCTGAACTAGAAATATTAACAGATATTAAATTGAACGGTTTAATCCTTCGGTCAAAAGCAAATATAATTGAACACAATGAAAAAAAAACACCAAGTTCTTCGCAAGTTTAGAAAAGAAGAGATCGGAAGGAAAAATTATTTCAAGGCTTTTAATTAATAATGACATAAGCACAGATCAAAGGGAAATACTAAACGAAACTGAAACTTACTACAGAAAATTGTACAGTAAAAAAGAAACACAAAATCCACATCAAAACTTTTTCGACGACTCAACTAATAAACTCGATGAGGTAGATAAACAACTTTGTGAAGGACTGCTTACAGAAAATGAATGTGCAAAAGCCCTAAAAGATATGCAAAACAATAAAAGCCCAGGGTCCGATGGTATAACAGCTGAATTTTATAAGGTTTTTTGGAATAGTATAAAACAATACTATGTTAACTCTATCAACTATTCCTTTGAAAAAGGATCTCTCACTGACTTACAAAAACAGAGTATAATTACCCTCTTACCGAAACAAAACAAAGATATAACGAACCTCGACAATTGGAGACCAATAAGCCTATTAAATGTTGATTATAAAATTGCCGCAAAAGCCATCGCAAATCGTGTTTAAACTGTTATTACTAAAATAATAGACCACTCACAAACTGGGTTCATCAAAGGAAGGTTCATAAGCGAAAATATAAGGCTACTTTTGGAAATAATTGATAGTGTTGAAGACAATAAACCTGGTTTAATATTTTTCTCCGATTTCGAAAAAGCTTTTGACAGTGTTGATCATTCATTTATGATAAATTGTTTAAAACATTTCAACTTTGGTGAACAGTTTATCAAATGGATTGAATTGTTCTACAATGGTGTAAACAGCTGTATTTCAAACAACTGTTTTCTATCCAACTTTTTCCCCATTAAACGTGGCGTACGACAAGGCTGTCCTCTATTAGCATATCTCTTCATCATATGCATTGAACTTTTATCCCATAAAATAAATGTTTCTGAAGATATTCAAGGCATATATCATATTGATATGACCTTTTATACTAAAAAACATTTAACTCTCAACACTAACTTAGAATCAAAAATAAAACTATTTAAGGCCTGTCTTAAACAATGGCAGCATCGAAAATTAACCCTTATGGGAAAAATTACTGTAATAAAAAGCTACGCTCTCCCAAAACTGATATATGTCCTAACCTCATTACTGAACCCACCAAAACAAACGATAAAATCAATTGAAAAACTTATGTACGATTTCATCTGGAATGGCAAACCAGAAAAAATAAAAAGGGATACCTTGACTAATAGTTATGAAAAAGAGGGGTTAAAATGATCGATCTGGAAACTTTTATAAAATCACTAAAAATAACTTGGATTAAACGAATTATAGAGTCAGACACAAATGGGATTCTCAGTAAACTATATTTAAAAAGATTAAACCCTTTTGGCGGAAAACTTTTATTTGAATGTAATTTTACCGAGCGAGACGTAGATAAAATTGCTCAGAATAACACATTCCTAAGAGATATTCTTTTAGCATGGTGTTCATGCAATAAAACAGAGGCTATTCTGAGCTATAGAAACGAAATCTTATGGAATAACACTCATATAAAAGAAGACGGTAACACTCTGGTGTACCTATACTGGTATCAACAAGGAATTATATATCTAAGAGATATATATAACGATGCTACAAATAAAATATATTCTTTTAACAGATTAAAGAGAATCTATAATTTGCCTGATAGCGATTTTCTAAAATATTTAACATTAACACAAAGTATACCAAGCCCATGGAAAATAGCCTTAAAAAATGAAAACATACATACCCCTGAAACACAAACCATTATAAGTCAAGTGATCAAAACACAACAAGTAAATAAATTTGTTTACAACCTTCTAATAGAAAATAAAACACAAACAGAGAAAAAATCAGAAGTAAAATGGATAAACCAATTTGGTGATGATACTTTAGATTGGAAATGTATTTACACTACTATGCTAAAACCAACAAAAGACATTAAACTTCAAAACTTTCAATATAAATTATTGATGCGTATTATACCAACAAATACATTTTTACTGAAATGCAATATCGCTATATCAGCATTGTGTGATTTTTGCGCTATGGAAATTGAAACGCTTCAACATTTGTTCTGGGAATGTTTATTTGTTCAGCAATTTTGGACAGAATATTCTAATTTCTTGAAAGGCCACAATATCGATATTACTTTTAGCCAAAAGATTATCGTTTTTGGTATTACGACAAATAATACTGAACCGAAAACACAAGTAGAAAATTTCATGATATTGCTAGGGAAGTATTTTATATTCAAAAACAAATGTCAAAAAACACCATTAGTTTTTGTGCATTTTGTGTCATATTTAAAACAAAGACTAAATATAGAAAAACAAATCTATTTTATGAAAGACCAAATTACCCAGTACTATAGAAAATGGAGTAATTTCGCAACTTTAACGGATTAATTCCTTAACCAACTCTAACAAAAAACTTGAGGCAGCAGAGAACCTTTTTTTATTATTATTATTATTATTTTTCCTTTTCTTTCTTCGAATTATTTCGACGATTACTTTTTCTCCTACTTTTTATTTTATTTATTTTTATTATTATTATTAATTTTTTCTTTTCTTTCTTTTTTTTTTTTTCATTTTTTTAATAAAAATTTCCGAAACTACATTGTCAAAACATATCTTTGTTGTTTCAAAAGTATGTTTCATATTGTATGTTATGCAAAATCAAACTGTACACATTAACATGTATGAATTAAACAAAACAGTATTTGTAAGTAGACTTTAGCAGTAAGTGTTCACATTTGCTTGTCTGTTATTATCATGTTTATATGTCTTGTAAAATGTAATTTCAGAAATAAACTAAAAAAAAAAAAAAGTCATGCACATATCATACGATGTATGCATGAGTGGTTTGTGGAGATCTGTTTTCACAATACAGGGGACCGCTATAAGGCTGAGTTCTATAAAATTTGCCTAAAAATCGCTAACCGTCAAATTGTGCTATATATGATTTTCATTCCCGTCACGTGTTGTGTGGGTGTTCGTTTTGACAGGAGTCATGGCATTGATTTATAGGGTCCTTTCATCATTTCTTTTCCTATGGGAAATATACTATTTGAACGCAAATCCATTATCTACTCGATTTTTTGCTATTTGGCTTTAATTGTGGACGGTATCTCCACCTCGCCACGATTTTAGCAAGCTAATATGAGTATGCATGATTTTCCGGTAGTATTCATAGATATAAAAACCCTGAAAAAAACGATCACTCTTTAGCAGCAGGTCAAGTTGTAACGTATACCCACAACATTGTGACGGGAAAGTGAAAGTATATTGAAAGGTATGTTAAATCTATGTTTAGTATTATTTATGTATGAACATGCTTGAAGGTTTTGGAGGGGTTTACTTCTAGTATACCCCAACTTTCTGAAGCTTTTTCTGAATTCACTGTTGAAGCCTGTAGTGATTAGGCTACTAGCTTTGCCAGCTATAGGTCGCATGCTCGATCCAAGGCTTCTCCAGAAGTAGAACGAGTCTTTCTAAGTGAGGTCCTGTCTCATTCTGACCCTAGCTGTTCGTGAGACGTAAAGTTTGGACACCCGCTCATTCTAGATTCATTTAGGCTATTAGACCCCTTTTGTAGAATGTAATTAATAAACGCCGGGTAACTTGTTTGATCCATGACTTTTGACTAGCTGTGGTTAGAAAACCGTGGTCCCGTCTCTATATGATATTAGGTGTAGAGGGGACGTAAACTTAAGAATGGTTTAACCATATCTTCATCAGCAGGGCAAACTCTTACAAGAGCCTGTCGGGTTATCCGTGATGATGAACCATGATGAATCTGATTATACAAGCGTGTTCATGTTGAGTAGAAATAATTTTGTGCAAGAAGAATTATAAGTTCATTTTGTAATGATGCCGTTTTAGTCTGCTAACTCAGTGTGTGCATGTATGTACATATAAGGAACGTGATGATGATAAGTGGGAGTATTTGGTCGCCACACGTCATAACGGCCTGAGCGGCGGGGATGACGTCAGCTGCGTCATCGGCGTCGCGAGGACGGTTATGACGGGTTGCAAACCAAATACAGAGAGAATTTACGGCAAACCGTGTTGGCCCTTATGAGACACTAACAAATGTTGTGGATTATAGATGAAAATCTTTCTATTTGTAGTTTCTATCTGTTGTTAATGTAGTGAATTTGTGAATAGCTATATTTGTGAGCCGTGTCGCGGAGAAGGATATGAAATAGAGTTTGTTATGTTTCCTGTAATTGGCGGCTGACCAGGTAGCGCAAAGGCGTGGTCTGTTCAATTGCCTCTTACTTGTGATAATGTAGTGAGCACAAATTTGATGAGTATTATGCTCAGTAGTAGTGAGCATTGATTTCTGTAGTGCTCAGTAAGGAAACATGAACTTTGAGTATTATTGTGTCAAGCGCTGGGTGCTGATAATTTGATGCACAGTCAAGTTGAGTTCTGCTGTACGGTTATTTGTCACATGCACTAATCAGCCTGTGTGTCTGGTCGGCGCATGCGCAATAACGGTATATGCATGAATATATTCTTACTTCTCCGGGAGGGGGATCATGATATAGCATGTATGTTTTGTGAGCTACGGGCCTCCGTGGCCTAATGGATAAGAGCGCTGACTCTTAGTCATTAGGTCTCTCACCGCCGTGAGTTCGAGCCCCGCTCGGGTCACGTGTGAGACGCCAAGTTCTGCAACGGAAGGTCAGGTGGTTTTTCTCCGGGTACTCCGGTTTTCGCCCACCTATGATTAACGATCAGCTCGATATGAGTGAAATAATCTTGAAAGGGCCGTAAAACCCAAACCAAAAAAAAAAAAAAATGTTTTTGTGAGCTGTATCTTAGTCCAATTATCGTAATTTGCAGGCACAACAATGTGTGTTGACCTGCTGCTCCCTGCAATATAGCAGCAGGTACTGGTACGACGCTGTCGGTTAGGGTCCAGCAAGGGCGGACGAACCAACATAAACAGGTCGTAGCAGTGTGAAACGAATGTGAGACCATTCTAATGAAACAGATCGAATTAATAACCTGCAGGCGATTCAGGCGAATCAAACTAGTGCGCGATCGCTAAATAATACATATCAACCTGTGGTCGACAACAATGTCGACAAACTAGTTTACACTAGTGCGCGAGAGGGAGATTCACGCGAGAGGGGGATTCACCCTAAGTTATAAACTGGCCAGTCGCGTCTTGTGTTGTTTCTTTTTTTTATTTTTGTTGTTGTTTTGTTGTTTGCTTCTGTAGGCATTCACGTCACCCGTTCCGAGCACAGAACATTGTTTTGCCTTCGGGGCGGACGTCGTGAGTTGGCTACAGAAGTAACAAATTGTGATGCTTTGTGTTAGTAAGTGTTGTATATAGATACTGTAAATAATTCATGTTATTCATTTGATATCTTTCTTGTGCCTTACCCCACAGCTGCCCGTACACCTGTCGGAGATCACGCTCGGTTGTCTTGTCAGCATGGGGGTTTGCTGGACGCCGTAAACCCGCATGTAACATTTGGTGTCAGAAGTGAGGATTTTGATCTCTGGCTGGTGTTCCCGGTTGTGCAACAGCACATTGATGCTCTGAAACATCAATTTCAAAAAAAAAAAAAAAAAAAAAAAATGCACTGACAGCCACATTTGGAAATTAACTTGAATCTTCCTTCCTGCGTTGATGAAGTGCGAAACCCATGTATTCAACTAAATGGAAACTGACAAGTTTATAATTTCTGAGCATGAAGGCAAGGCAAACCCCACTTTTTCTTGGTAACGAAAAATTTAAGTAGACCCCACTTAATTGTGTTACCTGACATTCTACTAAGTTAAACTGGAGTTACTAATTGATCTTACCCACACATGGTTCTGACGTAGTGACGTTAACAATTTACTGACGTTGACATAACGGTAGCGTTAATATTTACGCCGTGGCTCGAGGTTAGGTATGACGTAATAGAAACATTAATGGTGACTTGTTATGATCGGAGTTTTGTAATGTGATGAAACTTCGGATTGTATCATTTTTCTGTAAACGTCGTCAGTTTATGACGTCATATTAGACTACCAGTGCGCAACGTCATACTTTGATGAAAGCATTTGACATTTCAAATCGTGTGTGCTTTAATAACTAACGTTTTAGTTAGATTAACGCGTATAACACATATCTTAACGTTTTAGTTAAGCCCATTCAATCATCACTGATCATAACTGATCAGTTTATAGTGGTTTTGATAGTAACGTGAGATTTACGTTATCAATAATGGAGCGTTTAATGAGAATGGGAAAGGAGTTAGGTTATGAGGGGAAGGAGTTACAAGGTTTTGTTAAGGAGCAGCAAGATATTGAGCGGACAGAAAGGCAAGAGCAAAGGGATTTAGAAAGGTTAAGGTCTGAGGAAAAGGAAAAGGAAAGGGCACATGAACTAGCTATGTTGAATGTTAATAAGGAGCTTGAAATAGCATGCATTCAAAGTGAAAGGGAGGCAAAAGAGATTAGTGAGGCCCATTTAGAACAAATAAAACATGGGTTTGAGCTACAGCACCAAGGATTAAGGAACCAATTAGAGATGCAGAGAGCGAAGCTCGAGCTAGAATTTGAAAAGCAAAAGGCTGAGAAGGTGGCTCATGCCCGGGATCCTAAGTTACCTCATTTTGAAGAGGGTAAAGATAAAATGGATAGTTATTTATCTAGGTTTGAGAAATATGCTACGGCTAATAAATGGGATAAGAGTGTTTGGGCCGCGTATTTAAGTGCATTGCTCAAAGGGCGCGCACTTGATGTATCTGACCGGTTGTCAAATGAGGATGCGGCGGATTATGATAAGTTAAAGGATGCTCTATTAAAGATTTTTGACATGACAGAGCGCGGATTTAGGAAGCAGTTTCGTTATAGTAGGCCCGAGAAATCAGAAACGTTCATACAGTTCAGTAGTAGATTGAGAAGTTATTTAGAAAAATGGCTTAATATGGCAAAGATAGAAAAATCTTTTCCGGCTGTCTGCGATTTCATGGCAAGGGATCAGTTCCTGGAGTCATGTAATAGAGAACTGTATGTTCACCTGAAGCCAAAACAGTTTGGTAATTTAGATGAAATGGCTAGGGAGGCAGATTTGTTTGCAGAAGCGCGCGGGGCCGTATATAGTTGCACTAATAAGGGGCAACGCGATAATAGAGGCGCAGCGCAGGGTAAACAGGACAAAGTTGACTGGAGAAGTTTGGTTTCGGATTGTCAGTTAATAGGGAAGGAATCAAATGTTACGTTGATTGATGAATCCACACAAAGGTATCCTTTGGCAATGATTGACATTGATTGTCCTTTTTTCACTGGGAAAACTGAAGCTTTGTGTATGGATGATACGTTGTACGATTTGGTTATCGGTAACATTGATGGATCAAAACTTCCTGATATGTCTCATTTCTCAGCTGTGGCTGTAACTAGGTCTCAAACTAGGCAGGATGAGAAGCCTTACAGAAAACTTAAGGTTCCCGATCAGATCATTAACGATGACAAGGAGGCTTTCAAGCAAGCTCAGGTTGATGATCCAACTTTGGAAAACATCAGGAAAAGGGTTGTATCTGGGAACAAGACTGTGAGTCGTGGTTTAAACCGAGGTGAAACTAGGTTTATTGAGAAAAAAGGTTTGGCATATAGGGAGTTCACCAAGGGTAACAAAGTCTCTTTCCAACTTGTGGTCCCTCAAAGTTTCCGAGGAAAGGTGTTGAAACTGGCTCATGAAACGCTTATGTCTGGACATATGGGTATTAGGAAGACATTGGATAGAGTTGTAACTGAGTTTTACTGGCCCGGTATTTGCGGTGATGTCGCTAGATTTTGTTAATCTTGTGATATTTGTCAGAGAACCATTCAGAAAGGTCGGGCCACTAAAGTACCTCTAGGAAAAATGCCATTGATTGATACGCCATTTAAGCGGGTGGCAGTGGACATAGTTGGTCCAACTGAGCCTCGATTTGATAGGAAATCTCGGTATATTTTAACCATGATAGATTATGCGACAAGGTATCCAGAGGCGATAGCTTTACCGAGTATTGAGACGGAACGTGTCGCGGAAGCGCTTATTGAAATGTTTAGTAGGGTTGGCATTCCTGATGAAATGTTGACTGATTGTGGATCACAGTTTACTGCTGAGGTAATGAAAGAAGTCAGCAGACTTCTTTCTCTTCAACAGTTAACGTGTAACCCGAGACACCCAATTTGCAACGGCTTGATTGAGCGTTTCCACGCTACGTTAAAGCAGATGTTACGTCGCATGTGTGCTGAACGTCCAAAAGATTGGGATAAATATCTTCCAGCTTTATTATTTGCGGTTAGGGAAGTCCCACAAGAGTCTTTAGGATACTCCCCTTTTGAGTTGTTATATGGACGTAACATCAGAGGTCCAATGGCAATATTAAGAGAATTATGGGCTGAAGAGGTACGCGATGAGCATGTTCTTTCGACGTATCAGTACGTTATTGAGCTAAGGGAACGGTTAGAGCAGACATGCAAATTAGCGCGTGATAATTTAAAGAAGGTTCAGATTAAGCAGAAAGCTTATTATGATAAAGGCGCGAAGTCGCGTAAACTTGACGTCGGCGATAAAGTGATTTTGTTACTACCGACAGACAGTAAAAATTATTGCTTCTATGGAAAGGTCCTTATGAAATAGTTGAGGTAGTAAACAGAATGGATAATAAGATAGACGTCAATGGAAATGTTAACACATATCACGCTAACATACTGAAGCAATATGTGGAACGTCAAAATGTGACGTCACATTGCTTGCTTTCTGTAGAGTCCATTCCGTCAACTGAAAATGATGACGTTGACGAATTCTCATTGGAAGATTGCGCTTTTCCTACTGCAAAGCAACCAGAGACGTTTAAGGACGTCAATATTTCGGAAATGTTAACGCAGGATCAGCGTAAAGAAATAGAGACGTTGATAAAAGAATACCCGGATCCAGTGTACCAGGACGAACTGACCAAATAGAACACGACATAAAGTTGCTGACGTCGGAACCAGTGAGGTCAAAAGGTTATGCCATACCATATAAAGTACGGGATGTAATGAAAAAAGAAATTCAAGATATGTTAGATTTAGGAGTTATTGAGCCATCAATATCTCCATACTCATCCCCTGTAGTACTTGTCCCTAAAAAAGATGGTTCGCTGCGGTTCTGCATTGACTTCCGTAAACTTAATAAAGTGACGGAGTTCGATGCAGAACCAATGCCAAATATGGAGGAGGTTATAAACAGAATGTCGGGGCACAAATACTTTAGCAAATTAGATTTGTCAAAAGCGTTACGATAACACACCCGTGCGGCTTAGTGCATTTTTCTTATCTCCAAAATGGCTACTTTTCTGGTGAAAATCCGTGACATTTTTCTTGTTTATACTGCAAACATAGGTTGTTGGTTCTCGTTAGAACCGCCTCAATGAGGCGGTTCTAACGAGAACCCACAACCTATGTCTTGGAGCAGAAATAGGAAAAATAATTTATACCCCCGTAAACCCCAGTTTTCTCTATTTAAAATGGGGTTTAGTGGGGTGTTCATTTCACGGACTTGTCCACGTGATGGTTATTGGCAGGTAAAAATGACGTCCAAGGCAAAACCCTTAACTGCATTCGAAACCCCCAAAGGCTTGTTTCAATTCAAAACTATGCCCTTCGGTTTGGTAAATTCAGGAGCAACATTTTGCAGGCTGATGAGAAAGATTATGTCCGAACTTTCTAACGTTGATAGCTTCGTCGATGATATGTGGATCTTTACCGAAACTTGGAAAGACCACTTGACGTCATTACGTGAAGTTTTGGATGTCGAAAACGCAGAACTAGATCTCACGGCACCAGGAAAAATGGTAACTTTAAACGTAAATCACGTGCGTTTAAACGAAACAATACTAGACTGAAGTGACTGTCAATTATATTATTAAATCATGGACGCCACTCTATGCTTTCATTTCTAAGTTCATTACCCGTTTCTGTTTTACGTCTTCTGGACACCGAGGCGAATAAATTCTACGATAGTTCTCATCAGTTATATGATGCGGCTCTCTTAACTAGAGGCTATACTCAGCATACTCTCCGTCCTTACATTGATTCTGAAATTAATCATAAACGTCATTTCTTCAAAATATCCTTCATTAATAAGGGTATGGATTTTATAGATTTGCCCAGTATCTTCCGTGAGAGATCGGTGCTTTCTTCCATTCCTGCTTATTTTCAAAATACTGAAACACCTATAATTTGCTATAAATATAACAAACCTGTTAGATCTATCATTTTTAATTTCAATAAACTTGTTTCAGATCTTGATATTGATACTAAGACTCCTGATTCATGTGATTGTAAAAACTCAAAGTATTGCTATCCTGCTGCTGGTCATGTAATTACTGGCAATTTGAAAATTATTCCTGATTCTAGGATAAGGAATATAATTTCTAAAGGACCGAAATATCGGTTTCCTTCTAAAATTGATTTCAGTAAATGTAGAGATGAAATCGCTGCTTCCTTGAATGAATTCGGTAATCGATGGTGTAAGCGAGAGTATGTTGAGTGTAAAGCCCTAAAGGACTGGAAACTTAGCATTTTAAGACTAGTGAATAAACGCATTTCTTTCTATTCTCAAAATACTAACTTATTACCTCCTAAGCCCAAGACGTCTTTACGTCATCTTAAACTAGGTATTCAAGAATTTCATAAGAAGTTTGTTTTGGCCCCTGCAGACAAGGCCGCTAACAACGTCGTCGTTGTGTGACGGCTCCACTATGTTAACACGCTTAAGCAGGAGCTTGGTGGTACTAAGGCCTATGAACTTCAGCCTTTGGCTGAAGAGAGAGCTATAGTAGATAAACATGTTTGTCTTTCAGCCACCAAGTTTGCTGTGTGTGTTAACGAAGGCCAAGACAAGCTTCCTACGCTATACTGGTTACCAAAACTTCATAAAAAACCTTACAAAGCACGGTTTATTGCAAATTCTAGTTCTTGCACTACCACTGAACTTTCTAAATTATTAACTTCCTGTCTTACTGCTATTAAAACGCATGTGATTAAATATTGTGATAAAGTCTTTGAAAGATCAGGAAGAAATCTGTTTTGGTCTATAAAAAATTCGAACGAGGTTTTAAATAAATTGAAATCTAGACAGTTTCGTGCTTCTAGTCTGTCTACCTACGATTTTTCCACTCTTTACACTACACTTCCTCATAATCTTATAAAAGAAAAGCTTAATGATTTAATTGAATGGGCTTTTCATAGAGAAGATTCTCTCTATCTTGCATGTAATGTCAGAAATGCATTTTTCACTTCTAAAGAGCATAAGAATTATACACTTTGGTCATGTCAGAAAGTGTGTGATGCCCTCACCTTTCTACTTGACAATATTTATATTAGATTCGGTACTAAGTTATTTAGACAAATTGTGGGTATTCCGATGGGTACTAATTGCGCACCTCTTGTGGCTGATCTGTTCTTGTATTGTTATGAAAGAGACTTCATTTTGTCGCTTTCCATTGATAACCAATCTGAAATTATTGAAGCTTTTAGCTCTACTTCTAGATATTTAGATGATTTATTAAATATTGATAATACCTATTTTGATGGTTTGATCAGTCAGATTTACCCCCTAGAACTTCAGTAAAATAAAGCAAATTCTTCTGATACCGAGGCCCCGTTTTTGGATTTACATCTATCTATTGTAGATGGATTTGTTTCGTGCAAAATTTATGATAAACGCGATGACTTTGATTTTGAGATTGTAAATTTTCCTTTTTTGGATGGTGATGTTCCTCGTGCGCCATCCTATGGCGTTTATATTTCGCAATTAATTCGATTTGCTAGAGTGTGTAGTCATGTAACTGACTTCAACACTCGTAATAAATTATTAACGGCTAAACTCCTTAATCAGGGTTATCGGTACCATAAACTACGCAAAGCCTTTTCAAAATTTTATAGACGCCATTCTGATTTAATTTCAAAATTCAATATTGGACTTAAATCTCTTCTGCAACAAGGTCTATCGGAACCCGAATTTTATGGTGACTTAGTATATAAATTCAGAAAAATATATAACCGCAATGACTTCAGCACCCAATTTCGTAAAATCATTCTTCGATATAAAACGATTGGGTACAACATGGATATTATACGACAGACTGCATGCATGGTAGTTAACCCAATCACGGTTGGCAACTTTGCTTCCCTCTTTAATTGCACGCCGGTGGGTCAGGCCTCAGATTCTATGACGGCTCCAACGTAAAGGCTTATTGAAAATTAAAGAGATAATGTTGGTTGGTGCCTGATGCTCTGTCTCTGGTCGGGCTCATCGGAGTCTAACTGTTGGTTTTCTTTTGCTCCAGCATTTCAGTGGTTTCTTGCTGTCGAGTCCTCACCGTTGTCTCACCTCTGTGGTTCTTTGATTTCTGTGTTCACGGAGATGTTGCACTGATGAGTTAGGAGGCCTTCATGCGGACTGAACAAATTATTTGTCTAAATCGCGACGGAAGTAAGGGCGAGGATTGTGGCCACGTAAAATCGATTTAAGCCCCCCAGTGGAAATCTTCCACTGACCGTTCCAAGGCGGCTCTTCTGTGGCGATTTATTTATGTTGTTGTTTGATACTTACTGTGTGTATCACTTGTGTCTTTTAATTTTGGATGGCCATATTGCCATTTTGTGGGAAAGTAACTGTCCATATGGCCTTCCTTTGTTTAGGTTTCCATTATGGTCTGGTCGCTTAATGTTTGTATTTCTTTCCCTTTGGTGTCTTTTATGGATGGAGTAAGTTAATTGTATCAATTCCTGATCTTTGTTTTACTTCTACTTAGGACAGCCAAGTTGACGGCAAAACCTTCCAAGTGTATGATTGGGTATAGCAGTATCGAATGCCTTGGTCACAGTGTAGCTGCTCAGTCAGTTAGACCGCAAGAAGACAAGATACAAGCTATAAAGGATGCTCCTCGACCTTCCACTAAGAGATAAATAAAGTCATTTCTTGGGTTGGCTGGTTTCTACCGCCGTTTCATTCCAAATTTATCATCTATAGCTTCCCCTTTGACAGATTTAACTAAGAAAAGTAGACCAAACAAGATCACAGACTGGCAGGACAATCATGAAAAGGCTTTCCAGACCCTGAAGAATAGACTCACGTCTAGTCCTATTCTTCATCTTCCTATCTTTCATGATGGGAATCCGTTCATACTCCGGACGGACGCTTCTGATGTTGGTATAGGAGCCGTTTTGCTCCAAGAATTTGAAGGGGAAGGACGACTTCCCGTTGCTTATACCAGCTAGAAACTTTTGCCTCGTGAAAGAAACTATTCTGTGATAGAGAAGGAATGTTTGGCTATTATCCGGGGTGTTGAGAAATTTCGCAAGTATCTTTACGGAGTAGAATTCTTGCTTGAGACAGACCACAAGCCCTTGTCTTATATGCAAACAGCAAAAGTTCTCAATCCTCGAATTATGCGTTGGGCAATGAAACTACAGCCGTATAGATTTCGGATTATTGCAATTCGGGGCCAAGAAAATTTGGGGGCAGACTACCTTAGCAGGTAATTTTCGCACGTTTGTTGTGTAAATAGCTGTCTTGTTTAGATAGGTTTCATCCTATTCCATCTCTGTACACAAAGAAAAAACATTTCTGATTGTTTTTTCTCCAAATGGGGAAACTTTTGTTACGAGTTGGAATAGGAAACCTCTCTGGTGCTTATGCACATCTAAATTATTTTAGTAGGTATATGGTAGGGCGGTGCGAGTGAAATATTTTAGGTGAAATATGGTAGGCAAAATGTGCTGCTCCATGCACAAGTCATGCACATATCATACGATGTATGCATGAGTGGTTTGTGAAGATCTGTTTTTACAATACAGGGGCCGCTATAAGGCTGAGTTCTATAAAATTTGCCTAAAAATCGCTAACCGCCAAATGGTGCCATATATGATTTCATTCCCGTCACGTGTTGTGTGGGTGTTCGTTTTGACAGGAGTCATGGCATTGATTTATAGGGTCGTTTCGTCATTTTTTTCCTATGGGAAATATACTATTTGAACGCAAATCCATTATCTACCCGATTTTTGCTATCTGGCTTTACTTGTGGACGGTATCTCCACCTCGCCACGGTTTTAGCAAGCTAATATGAGTATGCATGATTTACCGGTAGTATTCATAGATATAAAAACCCTGAAAAAACGATCACTCTTTAGCAGCAGGTCAAGTTGTAACGTATACCCAATACATTGTGTCGGGAAATAGAAAGTATATTGAAAGGTATGTTAAATCTATGTTTAGTATTATTTTTGTATGAACATGCCTGTAGGTTTTGGAGGGGTTTACTTCTAGTATACCCCAACTTTCTGATGCCTTTTCTGAATTCACTGTTGAAGCCTGTAGTGATTAGGCTACTAGCTTTGCAAGCTAGAGGTCGCATGATCGATCCCAGGCTTCTCCAGAAGTAGAACGAGTCTTTCTAAGTGAGGTCCTGTCTCATTCTGACCCTAGATGTTGGTGAGACGTAAAGTTTGGACACCCGCTCATTCTAGATTCATTTAGGCTATTAGACCCCTTTTGTACAATGTAATTAATAAACGCCGGGTCACTTGTTTGTTCCATGACTTTTGACTAGCTGTGGTTAGAAAACCGTGGTCCCGTCTCTATATGATATTAGGTGTAGAGGGGACGTAAACTTAAGACGGGTTTAACCATATCTTCATCATCAGGGCAAACTCTTACAAGAGCCTGTCGGGTTATCCGTGATGATGAACCATGATGAATCTGATTTTACAAGCGTGTTCATGTTGAGTAGAAATAATTTTGTTCAAGAAGAATTATAAGTTCATTTTGTAATGATGCCGTTTTTGTCTGATAACTCAGTTTGTGCATGTATGTACATATAAGGAACGTGATGATGATAAGTGGGAGTATTTGGTCGCCACACGTCATAACGGCCTGAGCGGCGGGGATGACGTCAGCTGCGTCATCAGCGTCGCGAGGACGGTTATGACGGGTTGCCTACCAAATACAGAGAGAATTTACGGCAAACAGTGTTGGCTCTTATGAGACACTAACACATGTTGTGGATTACAGATGAAAATCTTTCTGTTTGTAGTGACTATCTGTTGTTAATGTAATGAATTTGTGAATAGCTATATTTGTGAGCCGTGTCGCGGAGAAGGATATGAAATAGAGTTTGTTAAGTTTCCTGTAATTGGCGGCTGACCAGGTAGCGCAAAGGCGTGGTCTGTTCAATTGCCTCTTACTTGTGATAATGTAGTGAGCACAAATTTGATGAGTATTATGCTCAGTAGTAGTGAGCATTGATTTCTGTAGTGCTCAGTAAGGAAACATGAACTTTGAGTATTATTGTGTCAAGCGCTGGGTGCTGATAATTTGATGCACAGTCAAGTTGAGTTCTGCTGTACGGTTATTTGTCACATGCACTAATCAGCCTGTGTGTCTGGTCGGCGCATGCGCAATAACGGTATATGCATGAACATATTCTTACTTCTCCGGGAGGGGGATCATGATATAGCATGTATGTTTTGTGAACTGTATCTTAGTCCAATTATCGTAATTTGCAGGCACAACAATGTGTGATGACCTGCTGCTCCCTGCAATATAGTATCAGGTACTGGTACGACGCTGTCGGTTAGGGTCCAGCAAGGGCGGACGAACCAACAAAAACAGGTCGTAGCAGTGTGAAACGAATGTGAGACCATTCTAATGAAACAGATCGAATAAATAACCTGCAGGCGATTCAGGCGAATCAAACTAGTGCGCGATCGCTCAATAATACATATCAATACTGTGGTCGACAACAATGTCGACAAACTAGTTTACACTAGTGCGCGAGAGGGAGATTCACGCGAGAGGGGGATTCACCCTAAGTTATAAACTGGCCAGTCGCGTCTTGTGTTGTTTCTTTTTTTTATTTTTGTTGTTGTTTTGTTGTTTGCTTCTGTAGGCATTCACGTCACCCGTTCCGAGCACAGAACATTGTTTTGCATTCGGGGCGGACGTCGTGAGTTAGCTACAGAAGTAACAAATTGTGATGTTTTGTGTTAGTAAGTGTTGTATATAGATACTGTAAATAATTAATGTTATTCATTTGATATCTTTCTTGTGCCTTACCCCACAGCTGCCCGTACACCTGTCGGAGATCACGCTCGGCTGTCTTGTCAGCATGAGGGTTTGCGGGACGCCGTAAACCCACATGTAACATTGAGTTTGAAAACTAGAGATGTCGGTCTATTATTCACGGAGTTCTGTCCCCTACTTTGCTGAAAATGCTTATTTTTGAACTTGTCATCACTGTTTCCCCTTCAGTTTTGATCGGATGTTCTTGAAACTTACAGACATGTACGTCAGGGATAAATGCTCGGATGAGTTCGAAAACTGGCGAGGTCGGCCTATCTGTCATAGAGTTACGACCCCTTGATAGCTGAAAATGCCTGTGTTTGACCGTGTCATCACTGAAGCCCCTTCAGTTTACATCAGGTCTTCTTGCAGCTTACATGCAAGTAAGGAAAAAACCTTAGCAGAGTTTAAAAATTGGTGAGGTCGGCCTATGTTTTAGACGGTTACAGAAAATGCATATTTTTGACCTTGTCATCACCATAACACCTTCAGTTTTTATCGGATCTTCTAGAAACTTACTTGTAAGTAAGTCAGGGATAAATCTTGGATGAGTTCAAAAGCTGATGAGGTCAGCCTTTTTTTACATGGATTGATTTTGATCATCCATTTGATTGCAGAAAATGCTTATTTTGGACCTTGTCATCACCGTAACTCCTTCAGTTTTCATCACGTCTTCTTGAAAATTACAAACAATAACTCAGGGATAAAAGCTCGAATGAGTTCGAAAACTAGCGATGCCGGTCTATTACTCACAGAGTTGTGTCCCCTACATTGCTGGAAATGCTTATTTTTTACCTTTTCATCACCGTAGCCCCTTCAGTTATGATCGGATCTTCTTGAAACTTATATATAAGCAAGTCAGGAATAAAAGCTCGAATGAGTTTAAAAGCTGGTGAGGTTTGGTTATTTATCACCGTAGCCCCTTCAGTTTTGATCGGATCTCCTTGAAACTTACATATAAGCAAGTCAGGAATAAAAGCTCGAATGGGTTTAAAAGCTGGTGAGGTTGGGTTATTTATCATGGAGTTACGTCACTTTGTCTGCTAAAAATGTCTGTTTTGACCTTATCATCACCGTAGCCTCTTCAGTTTTGATCTAATCTTCTTGAAACTTACATGTAAGTAAGTCAGGGATAAAAGCTTGGATGAGTTTAAAAAACTGGTGAGGTCGGCCTATTATTTATAGAATTATGTCCCTTTGATTGCTGAAAATACCCATTTTTGACTTTGTCATCATCATAAGTCATTAGGTTTTGAACGTACCTTCCTGAAACTTACATATAAGTAAGTTAGAGATAAAATCTTGAATGTGTTCGCAAACTAACATTGAGTTAAGTCCCCTTAAATGCTTATTTTGTACCTTGTCATCACCAAATTACGATAACACACCCGTGCGAATTGGTGCATTTTTACACATCTCCAAAATGCCGAAAATGGCCATTTTTCTGATGAAAATCCGTGAAATTCGTCTTAAAAATACTGCAAACAAATGTTGTGGGTGCTCGTTAGAACCACCCCATTGAGGCGGTTCTAAGGAATACTCACAACCTATGTCTTGGAGCAAGAATAAGAAAAATAATGTTTACCCCCATAAACCCCAGTTTTCTCTGTATAAAGTCGGGTATAGGGGTATTATTCACGAATTACTTCGTGATTACTCAATGATGAACTGTTTTTCATTTAAGACTAATGTCATTCTTTATCATCATTAGGATTTTGATTGTGACGTCATCTGACGCGCTTGACAACGTCGTTCACGTTGGCAACCAAGATCAGGAAGGAAAGAGACAGGAGGAACTAAAGATGACAACAGCAACAATATAATATAAAAACAATTGTTGGAACCTAGGAGCTGAGGGAAAATGGACAAATCATGGACTAAAGACACAAATGGACATAGGGGATAAACAATGATCCAGATAAGATTTATATTAATTTATGTGTCAAACTCTCGGTAACATTTCTGTGGCGAATTTGTTGAAATAAAAATTATCTCTGAATTAAAGTTGTTTTGGTCTTCGCCACATTTGGTGCCGGAACCCGGCAATATGTTGCAGGGGCCTGAATTGAACTAATAAATGGATTTTGTTTATAAGCATGGAAGTTTCGCCGAAAAGGTACAAATCATGGCATAAACTGTATTAGAATCAAAACATTATTGTCGCAGAAGCTGAAAAACATAGACTTAGCAGAATTTTCAAAACAACTTAGAACGTGTATAAATAGAATAAAATTCCAATCCGATAAATTAGAAGAAACACATGGACAACTGTCTCTTGCGACAGAGCCAGACAATGAAATAGGCATTCTTGAACAAATTGAAATAGATTGCAATATTCTTGAACACGTAGAAAAGGAAATCAAGGCTATGATCAAAATAGAAAAGGCATCTTCAGTATCTTAAAAATTCAACAACTTAATTATAAAAATGCAAGAAAACTTGCAGATTCTGAAATGCAATCAAATGCGCATAATGGAAATGAACAATGTAGATACTGGTGATCCAATGCAAGAATCTTGTACCTATACTACTAATCAGTGTCAGCATTCAAAACGTCAAGACAAAAATGACACAGAGAGCACATATGTAACAGCTCATTATTCACGTAGTGGGGAAGGAGACCATAAAACATAGCAAGGCTTGGGCAGAGGACAAGGGTATTATGTCTGAAGTTGTGGCGGATACAGTTTATTCAGAGGAGACATTGAATCATCGGAAATTGAAGAAAGCAAGAAAACAAAAACATATTTTCATGAAACTTCACATAAATGTTAAACACCATGAGACGACGTGCAGAACACATGAACCGTAACTCTTGCTTTTCTACTTTCAGAGTTATTGCCCTTTGTAGGTTTTAACTTGCATTTTCGTGTCCGCTCCATAACTTTTCAACCGCTTGATATATTTTCATGAAACTTCACATAAATGGTAAACACCATGAGACGACGTGCAGAACACATGAATCGTAACTCTTGCTTTTCTACTTTCAGAGTCATTGCCCTTTGTATGTTTTAACTTGCATTTTCGTGTCCGCTCCATAACTTTTCAACCGCTTGATATATTTTCATGAAACTTCACATAAATGTTAAACACCATGGGACGACATGCAGAACACATGAACCGTAACTCTTGCTTTTCTACTTTCAGCCCATTGTATGTTTTAACTTGCATTTTCGTGTCCGCTCCATAACTTTCAACCGCTTGATATATTTTCATGAAACTTCACATAAATGTTAAATACCATGAGACGACGTGCAGAACACATGAACCGTAACTCTTGCTTTTCTACTTTCAGAGTTATTGCCCTTTGTATGTTTTAACTTGCATTTTAGTGTCCGCTCCATAACTTTTGAACCACTTGATATATTTTTAATGAAACTTCACAAAAATGTTAAACATCATGACGCGACGTGCAGAACACATGAACCGTAACTCTTGCTTTTCTACTTTCAGAGTTATTGCCCTTTGTATGTGTCACACAGTGCATTTTGTTGTGCAGATTATATTTTCCAGCCTTTTAGACACTTTCTGCAATAGTTCATATTCTGTGATATAGCTGGTGGTCCATCTCTGCACTATCTCCAATTCCTGTTCTATTCTATTATACTGTGTTGCGGTTCCATTCGCTCATTATGCTTTCTCGAGTAGTTGCTTCCCTTGATTTTAAGATGGATGAAAGAGTGAATTTGATTGGCTGATAACAGGGGTTCCTTCACAAAACTACCAATCACAGGCACGCTTATGGATTTGATACAATTCCGCCGCGAACGAAAAATAGAGAAAAGAAAGAAGAAAGTTGACAAAGAAGAATCTTAATATTTCACAATGTCATAACCTTTCAAAGGTTTACTTTGACATTTGCAAGTATATTATTGTTCAGGTATATCCCAGATAATCCCTTATGTGAAATGATTGCCATTTTATCCATAAATTTACCTCTGAAATTGCCACGACATTGACAACAATGGAAATCTTACATGTGACAATCTTCTTTCGTAAAAATGCACTTGGAGTCTGATTCTTTCGGTCCTTGAATACCCATAAGAATAACCTGAATACATTTATTAGTATTTCTTTTAGTATGCTGCAGATCGCACAGATATTCAGGGTTTAAATCAGACCAATAACACAAAGGTTGCAACAATATATCATGCATTTGTTATGTTCATATACTAATTATCCCGTTGCATACGGAGAGCCTGATAATAGGATTTTGCTCGAGTCCTGTCATTTAGACGCATAAGCGTAACTATGCCGTATACGACATGTTCATTTGTGCTCATGTTTCCATCGATTCATGTCAGTAGGCATACTGTACCGTAATTCGAATGAGGTTTTAAATAAATTGAAATCTAGACAGTTTCGTGCTTCTAGTCTGTCTACCTACGATTTTTTCACTCTTTACACTACACTTCCTCATAATCTTATAAAAGAAAAGCTTAATGATTTAATTGAATGGGCTTTTCACAGAGAAGATTCTCTCAATCTTGCATGTAATGTCAGAAATGCATTTTTCACTTCTAAAGAGCATAAGAATTATACACTTTGGTCATGTTAGAAAGTGTGTGATGCCCTCACCTTTCTACTTGCCAATATTTATATAAGATTCGGTACTAAGTTATTTAGACAAATTGTGGGCATTCCGATGGGTACTAATTGCGCACCTCTTGTGGCTGATCTGTTCTTGTATTGTTATGAAAGAGACTTCATTTTGTCGCTTTCCATTGATAACCAATCTGAAATTATTGAAGCTTTTAGCTCTACTTCTAGATATTTAGATGATTTATTAAATATTGATAATACCTATTTTGATGGTTTGATTAGTCAGATTTACCCCCTAGAACTTCAGTTAAATAAAGCAAATTCTTCTGATACCGAGGCCCCGTTTTTGGATTTACATCTATCTATTGTAGATGGATTTGTTTCGTGCAAAATTTATGATAAACGCGATGACTTTGATTTTGAGATTGTAAATTTTCCTTTTTTGGATGGTGATGTTCCTCGTGCGCCATCCTGTGGCGTTTATATTTCGCAATTAATTCGATTTGCTAGAGTGTGTAGTCATGTAACTGACTTCAACACTCGTAATAAATTATTAACGGCTAAACTCCTTAATCAGGGTTATCGGTACTATAAACTACGCAAAGCCTTTTCAAAATTTTATAGACGCCATTCTGATTTAATTTCAAAATTCAATATTGGATTTAAATCTCTTCTGCAACAAGGTCTATCGGAACCCGAATTTTATGGTGACTTAGTTTATAAATTCAGAAAAATATATAACCGCAATGACTTCAGCACCCAATTTCGTAAAATCATTCTTCGATATAAAAAGATTGGGTACAACATGGATATTATACGACAGACTGCATGCATGGTAGTTAACCCAATCACGGTTGGCAACTTTGCTTCCCTCTTTAATTGCACGCCGGTGGGTCAGGCCTCAGATTCTATGACGGCTCCAACGTAAAGGCTTATTGAAAATTAAAGAGATAATGTTGGTTGGTGCCTGATGCTCTGTCTCTGGTCGGGCTCATCGGAGTCTAACTGTTGGTTTTCTTTTGCTCCAGCATTTCAGTGGTTTCTTGCTGTCGAGTCCTCACCGTTGTCTCACCTCTGTGGTTCTTTGATTTCTGTGTTCACGGAGATGTTGCACTGATGAGTTAGGAGGCCTTCATGCGGACTGAACAAATTTTTTGTCTAAATCGCGACGGAAGTAAGGGCGGGGATTGTGGCCACGTAAAATCGATTTAAGCCCCCCAGTGGAAATCTTCCACTGACCGTTCCAAGGCGGCTCTTCTGTGGCGATTTATTTATGTTGTTGTTTGTTACTTACTGTGTGTATCACTTGTGTCTTTTAATTTTGGATGGCCATATGGCCATTTTGTGGGAAAGTAACTGTCCATATGGCCTTCCTTTGTTTAGGTTTCCATTATGGTCTGGTCGCTTAATGTTTGTATTTCTTTCCCTTTTGTTTGTATTTCTTTGTCTTTTATGGATGGAGTAAGTTAATTGTATCAATTCCTGATCTTTGTTTTACTTCTACTTTGTATGTTTCCATGGAAGCATGACTGAATATTTTGGAGTAAAGATGAATGCATAAAGTGTATCATTATCATGTGATTATTTGCATCCGTCGGACTTGTCCGTAAAACAAATATTGACAAGCCTGTTAAGGCATTGCTATCTTACAGTTATTATTGTTGTTGTTTCCTTGTAGGATACACTCTTTGGTTTTATTGGTTACCATACCAATCATCCAATAAACATGAAACATCGTTGAATCTTCTCATCACTTTATCCCGGCTGAGCTAGAAATAATTCTACGCATATATTTACTCATATATACAGAGCCCGTGTGATAATGGCGCCCAACAATTAAATCGGACCATACTGAAGAAAGGGTGTACCTGATATTTCAACCAGATGGATCCTCTGATGTTATTTGTCATGTGTGTTGTGTTATTCATTTATATTGAATAATGTGTGCAAGCTTGCTAGCGCGTTCGCGTTAATATAATTAAAAACTGTGGGAGTTCAACTCGTACCCAGAACAACTGACTTGAAGTCTATAAACGGACATGATTATCATGAAAATATTCAGTGACACTTTATTTTATTGATTTATATCATGTTTTATATGTCTTTATTTGCATGTTGTATATTGTTCATATATAGTGTGTCATACATGTATGTCTGTGTCATGTGATGTTTAAACTTGCATGAAAGCACTACTTAGCACATACTGACCCACTAACAAATTTCAGGCTCCAATATGGGTGCAGTGTGAAAGGTATATTTTAGTTTAGGCATATTTATTTTGTTTTATAGATTTCAGTAGTCCCTTTTTCACCTTCATTATGGAGAGATTTTTCACATGAGAAGCTCGGGAATTTCTATGTAAGTTTTGTTTACTTTCATTTTAGTTCTTACTTATAAATGTCTACTCCAGGTAAGTTAAAAATATTTAGATAAACCTTTAAATTTCAGTGGAAAACTCTCTAAACAACCTATTATAATAGCAGATAGCAAGGGAGAATATTTAAAAAGACAAGCATCAAATGTATTTCAGCCATTTTGTCATGTAGAATTTGAATGTAGAAAAGGTGCTAGATATCCAGAATATTATCAATGGCTGATTAAAAATTTACACAGAAAAGTGAACCAGTTTGGCAATATTGTTTTATATATTTTCTTAGGTACATTTGATCTTACCAAACTTAATGTGTCAGTTGATAAAAGCAGCAGAAGACAAAAAAGATACATAGAATTGCGTCATAATGATGACAAATCTGCTGTTTCATATTTGATAGACCAGATTAATAAATTTTATCTTTTTGTTTCCAATTTCCCTTCTGTGACAATTGTCTTTTTGGAGATTCCCCCATATTGTATTAGAGAGTGGAATAGACTCCAAGGTCACCCTGATCCTGCTAGTTTTGCTGATCAGGATACTAAACTATATGAGAGAATTTCAATAGTTAATGAGTATATTCAGAATATTAAAAACCTCTCTCATGTGGAATCTCCCCGCTTCAATTTATATTTGAAAAGAGGTAGGAAAGAAAAGGGTAGCAGTCACAGAAAATACAGTCTATTCTTTGCAAATTACAAAGATGGAATACACTCTAAGCCACTGTTAGCAAGGTGTTGGATGAAGGAAATTTTGATACAATTTTTTAAGGTCTGTGCTTGAATTCATGCTGATCACTTGTTAACCATTGCCTGTTGCAGAAGCGTGTTTGGGATACAGCTAGACAGTTAATGGGCAGGTTTTTAGTTTTCAGTGAGCGGTAGTGGGTTGCAAGTACTTTCCTTACAGTATCTATACCTGCACCTTGCTGGTAGTGTTTTTCTGTGTAGTTGTGACTGTTATTCTGGTGTCTTCATCATATAGTGTGAATTACATTATATACTACAATTTATCACATTGTCATTTTTGACACAATATTATTGCAGTGTATACTAATAGAAAATGATCAATATAACAAATTCTAGAGCATTTTGATGTTTGACACTTTGGACAAGTGTTTTAATTTCTGTAAATTATAGTGGTATTATTTTGAATTATTAATACAAGTGACATTCTCATTTAAAATGGCCTCTGAAGAAGAAACAATGCAAAAAATGGTTGAGCAAATTGATGCAGGTAAAAAATATAAAGTCCTAACACAAGAGGAATATGATACCTTGTTGGCTATAAATGCCAATAAAGATATAGGGGCAGTTGGTGGAGTACCAAATACTACTGAAGCACCTTTCGTTAGTACTCCCTCTGTAAGTAAACCGGATGTACGTCCAAAATTCGGTTTTCGCTTACCTGCACCGTCCCCTATACGAGGAATGCAACACATTATGTACAGCAATCCTCAACCTCAACCATTAAACACTTCTTGTATTGCACCACCATACAATCAGCCCAAATTACCCATATTTAGTGGCCTAGAAGACCCACCAAAGGGTGAGGTGACATACGTAGTTTGGAGTTTTGAGGTAAAGTGCCTCCAAAACGCACAGTATCTGCCTGAGCATGTTCTTTTACAGGCTATCAGACATTCTTTGAAGGGCTCCGCTAGAAGCATTATAGTCCCTTTAGGTGAAACAGCTACAGTAGCTGACATTTTACAGAAATTGGATGTATTTTTTGGGAATGTCAGCTCCTGTGAAACTCTGATGCAGAATTTTTATTCTGATTTTCAGAAAGATAAAGAATCTATTGTGCAATATGGCTCAAGATTAGAACAAACGCTTTCTCGTGCCATACAATTTGGACACATAGATGTCCAAGCTAAAGATGCCATGTTACGGACAAAGTTTTGGACCGGTCTTTATAGCCAGCAGTTTAAGAATTCAACTCGGCACCTTTTTGTTTTGATTCAATAAAGGATTTTCAAGTTTTATTGAAAGAAATCAGAAAGGTGGAACAAGAGGATGCATGTAGCAATCGACCTGTTGGTAAACCAAAGGTTGCTCAGCTTCAAATGAACCTGATTCTGCTCAGTTGCTGAAGCAAATGAATGAGTTAATGGAAAGAATGAAACTCATGGAGAAGAAGCTTGATTCGCAGCAACAAGCGTTGTCTTCGAAGCAAATTTCTTCTTCAGACAGCCATTACCAGCAGTTTGATGGGCCTCAATTCAATAGAGGCCGAGGTAGAGGTTATGGCCGAGGTTTTAACCGAGGCTACAATCGTAATACTAGCAGAGGTTATGGCAGAGGATATCAGAATATAAATGCTGATGACAAAAGTCAGTCATTTAGGGGTGGCGGCTTTCGCGGTAGAAATCGCGGTGGTGCCAACGGCCGAGGTACCAACCGGGGTGGAAATGCGCGAGGTTGCCAGCCTTTAAACTGAATTCTTCCCCTGTTGTTGGGCAAAAAGGGGAGGCACATAGATCTGATATTAGATGTAGCCCAGTTGAAAGTAGTGGTGGAAAACCCTTGTTTGAGAGAATCGTAGGCTCCTCAAACGAGGGAGAACTTTTCGTTAATGGTGTTAAGACATTAGGCTTGATAGATACTGGATCTATGATAACCTCTGTGTCTGAGTCTTTTTATCAGTCTTTAAATCCTGTTCCGAAAATGAATGATTTAACCGAATTCGGTTTATCAGTACAGGGAGCAGATGGTGTAGAGCTACCAAATAAAGGCTATATTGAAGCTGAAATTTCAGCACCAATTTTATCAAATCGTGTTTTTAATGTTCCTTTATTGGTAGTCTCAGATACACAATAAAATTTGAAAGTTCCAATTATCATTGGAACAAATTTAATTCGCCTATGTAAGGCAGAAAGTACTGCAAAGGAGGTACCGGTTGAATGGCAAACAACATTTGATTGTTTGTGCAATGAGAGCATACCAGTCAAAACTACAAATAACCATTCATTGCGAATTGTTCCAAACGAGGTAAAAACTATACATGGCATTGCTAGAAAGTCTGGTGATTTTGATACAGCTGTAACAGAACATGTGGATACTTCATTGTCAGGGAACTTAAACATATGTCCCAGAGTAGTTTCATTGAAGTCTCAAGGTAATACGGTACGTGTTCCAGTTAGGGTGTGTAATCTCTCTGCTTATGCAATAGAGATACCACCCAAATCACTACTATGTACGCTGAATAGTGTATCGGTAGTAGATTCATGGACTCCTGACCACTCACAGAAGTCAGACAAAGAGTCAAGTGATATAGACCTAGAGCAGTTAGGTGTGTTAATTGATACCGATAACTTGTCACCTGATCAAGTTTTACGTGTAAAACAAGTATTAGGTAACTGGTCTCTTATCTTTTCCAAGGGTCCTACTGATCTTGGAAAAACAGATTTAGTGAAACATCAGATCAGGTTGAGTGATGATACTCCCTTTAAAGAGCCGTACCATAAAATCCCTCCTGCTATGCTCGAAGAAGTTCGCCAGCATCTTAAAGAAATGTTGGAAGCTGGTGCAATTAGACCATCACAAAGTCCTTATTCTTCCAACGTAGTGTTGGTAAGAACAAAAGATGGCAGCCTAAGATTCTGCATAGATTTTAGGAAGTTAAATAATCGTACCATCAAGGATGCCTATACACTTCCGCGTATAGACGATACTATAGATACCTTGATAGGTGCGAAATACTTCTTTAAATTAGATCTTAGGAGCGGATATTGGCAAGTGGAGATGGAGGAACACGATAAAGAGAAGACTGCTTTTTCTATTGGATCTCTTGGGTTCTTTGAATGTAATAGAATGGCTTTTGGGTTGACTAACGCTCCTGCCACGTTCCAGCGTCTGATGGAACGTTGCATGTACGAGTTAAACCTAAAAGAATGTCTAATTTTCTTAGACGACATTTTAATATATTCTGATACATTCGAGGAGCATGTAAAGAGACTCAATGCAGTTTTTAGTAGTCTTCATCAACATGGACTGAAACTCAAACCATCAAAGTGTGATATTTTTAAAACAAAAGTGACCTATTTAGGCCATGTAGTTAGTGCTGATGGTGTTGAGACTGATCCTGACAAAATAAAGGCATTGTCTGATTGGCCAGAACCACATAATATTAAAACATTACGTTCTTTCTTGTGTTTCACTGGCTATTATCGCAGATATATTAAAGACTATGCCAGAATAGTAAAGCCACTTAATGACCTGTTGGTTGGACATCCAACCAATAAACAAGCAGTGGCTGATATGAAGAAGAAGGAGAAGAAGGTAACTCCTTGGAAATGGGGAGAAACAGAACAAAATGCTTTTGATACGTTAAGCAAAATTGACATCCCCTCCCATTTTAGCATATGCTGATTTCAGCAAACCGTTTATAGTGCATACAGATGCCTCTACGGAGGGTCTTGGGGCTGTACTGTATCAGGAACAGGATGGTGTAGAAAGAGTTATTGCGTATGCTAGCCGAGGGTTGCGACACAGTGAAAGGAATTATCCTGCCCATAAACTGGAATTTTTATGTTTAAAATGGGCTATAACGGATAAATTCCATGATTATCCCTATGGTAATCAGTTTCAAGTATGTACGGATAACAATCCGTTAACATATGTCCTTACATCAGCAAAATTAGATGCAACTGGCCATAGGTGGTTAGCCGCTCTTGGTGTATATAATTTTAGTTTAAAGTACAAGAGTGGCAAAACTTATAATGATGCTGATGGTCTTTCAAGGCGTCTCCAACAAGAAATGACTCTTTTACCAGATGCTATAAAGGCTATATGTTTGGCCTATACAGCAAGCAGGACTAATTGTCCTTATGCTGAAACATTGGTAGTAACCTGTGCTGCCCAATTATCAGAATCTGTTGATCCCAATATTCAACAACCTCTGGGTTCTACAGAACTGGGTTCTGTTGACTGGTCAAGAGAACAGTTGAAAGACATTTATATTTCAAAAGTTCTCTCATTTATAAAAACTGGTCATTGTCCTTCAAAAGAGGAACTTGTCTCAGAACATCCAGAAGTCGTAAAGTATATACGGCACTGGAAAAATTTAGTTCTGACTGACGGTATTTTATACCGTACTACTGTTGTAAATGGAGAACCTGTTAAACAGTTAGTTCTACCATCAAATTTTCGAGACATTGTGTTAAAGCAATTACACGATGAGCTTGGTCATCAAGGTCAAGATAGAACTTTATCTCTTGTCCGATCCAGATTCTTTTGGCCAGGATTTGAGGCTGATGTACAGCAGAAAGTAAAAAATTGCATTCGCTGCATCAGTCGGAAAACTAATCCAAATCCTAGTGCAGAGTTAATTAATATTCAGAGTACTCAGCCAATGGAGCTGGTGTGCATTGATTTTTTGTCTTTGGAAAAGTCGAAGGGCGGTTACGAAAATATCCTTGTCATAACTGACCATTTTACAAGGTACGCCCAGGCTTTTCCGACAAGAAATCAATTAGCAAGCACAACAGCTAAAGTACTATTTGAAAATTTCATAGTACATTACGGTTTCCCCGGTCGGTTACATAGTGACCAGGGAAGAAATTTTGAGAGCTCTGTTATCAAAGAGCTTTGTAAATCGGCTGGAGTAGAAAAGAGCCGGACTACACCATACCACCCTATGGGGAATGGTATGGTGGAACGTTTTAATCAAACTCATTTTTTATTTTTATTTGCCTTCACTGCAGCTGGTGTTGTGCCGTGTGGCGGCCGTAAAACGTCTCCCCGTACAACAACCATAGTGCAGTTTATATTTTACTTTTGATCCTTTGAGATCAGCGTGAATATTCTGAGTAAATAAATTATTGGTTTAGACTCGTATTCTAGACAGGTTTTTAATCATTTGGACCCCATTTTGATTTAGATCAGTCTGTGAATCGACTGCCTATTCGAAATTCGCACAATTGCAGTATGTTTCCTCTGGCTTTCTTTGCCGGATTATTACAGGGTCACTGATGAGGCTTTATTAGCCGAAACTACGTAGTATGACCCATCTTCTTTCTTATGAATGTTTTCATTGCTCTTAAAGGATTTCATTTTTTATTTTTATTTGCCTTCACTGCAGCTGGTGTTGTGCCGTGTGGCGGCCGTAAAACGTCTCCCCGTACATCAACCATAGTGCAGTTTATATTTTACTTTTGATCCTTTGAGATCAGCGTGAATATTCTGAGTAAATAAATTATTGGTTTAGACTCGTATTCTAGACAGGTTTTTAATCATTTGGACCCCATTTTGATTTAGATCAGTCTGTGAATCGACTGCCTATTCGAAATTCGCAAAATTGCAGTATGTTTCCTCTGGCTTTCTTTGCCGGATTATTACAGGGTCACTGATGAGGCTTTATTAGCCGAAACTACGTAGTATGACCCATCTTCTTTCTTATGAATGTTTTCATTGCTCTTAAAGGATTTCATTTTTGATTTTTATCTACTTAAAATGTTGGGAACCTTGGGAGAAGATCAGAAAGCAGACTGGAAGTCTTATGTACCAGCCTTGGTCCATGCATACAATGCAACCAAACATGACAGTACTGGCTATTCGCCATACTTTTTAATGTTTGGCAGGCATCCCCGTTTAGCTGTTGATGCCTATTTAGGTCTCTCTTCAGAGGATCATAAAATTTCAAACAAGGAACATTATGCAACAAAACTCCGAAAGAGGCTACAATTTGCCTACAAAACTGCATCTAGGGAAGCTGAAAAATCGGCAGCTCGCCATAAACAGCTGTATGACTCAAAAGTCCGTGAGTCCACCCTAGATGTAAGTGATAGAGTTTTAATTAGAAATGTTGGTCTGAAGGGCAAACAAAAGCTGGCAGATAGATGGGCCAAAGACCCATACATAGTTGTGGACCAACCTGATTCTTCCATTCCTGTTTTTGTAGTCAGGAAGGAATCAGGAAATGGCCGGAAAAAGACTCTTCACAGAAACATGCTATTACCATTTTCATTTATTCCGAATACATCGGAGATAAAAGATTCTCTTTTATCTGACATTACTGTTGCACCTCGAGGAAAACGGAAATCCAATGAAACACAGCTTGTTTCTGATTTAGATTCAGATAATTCATCTGAGTCTCAAGTAGAAATTATTTTCCCGCCACATTCCACAAGACAAGTGGGAAGAGAACCCATTCGTAACAGACTGGAAAGTGGCCTGTCTGTGGAATTCGGTTCTGATATATCCGCTAGTGGATATTCTGGCATTCCAGATAGTTCCATCTCAGATGGAATTGTAAGAACTGGATTATTGGAACAGGATTCCACAACTATTCCTTATTTTCATTCTACGTCTGCCAGTCCACCAAGTCATCGGACCAATATTTCAACCTTACCAATTCCCATACCTCAAGATATATCTGTATCTCAGGAGGAACCTCGCCGAACAGGTAGGCAACGTAAACCTCCAGATAGGTATGGTGATTGGATCAGCAATCAGCAGACAGTGGCTGATGCTGATTCTACACAGATTTGGTATGTTTAATAACATTCATGTTCCTTATCCTTGTTTTATTACATGGGAGAATGTCACATAAACATAAACATTAATGCATAAAAGCCAGATGTAGTTTTTATCAAATTTTAAATAGTATTTTATTCTAGTAGTAAATGAATGTTTTGATAGTGGGAGGATTTTGGGAACTGTAGAGTAAATAAAATAGCACAAGAAAAACAACATAATGCTCAGCTCATATATACCTAAAATTTGTGATTGCTTATTGTCTCAGAGTCATTGACATGATTTAATGACTAGAATGGCTGCTACATATATGTAGTCATTTTGATAATACTTTTGTCACTTTTGGCATAACTTCATGTTTGTCTTTTCATAATTACATTGTAAATATTAACATTCATATGCATCCATAAATAATTATCTTGTGGTAATTTAATAGCTGAGCATCTCTTGTTTCTTGTCCGGAGTAAATGTCCGGAGGACATTTTCCTTTGCAGGGGAGAATGTCACACAGTGCATTTTGTTGTGCAGATTATATTTTCCAGCCTTTTAGACACTTTCTGCAATAGTTCGTTTTCTGTGATATAGCTGGTGGTCCATCTCTGCACTATCTCCAATTCCTGTTCTATTCTATTATACTGTGTTGCGGTTCCATTCGCTCATTATGCTTTCTCGAGTAGTTGCTTCCCTTGATTTTAAGATGGATGAAAGAGTGAATTTGATTGGCTGATAACGGGGTTTCCTTCACAAAACTAACCAATCACAGGCACGCTTATGGATTTGATACAATTCCGCCGCGAACGAAAAATAGAGAAAAGAAAGAAGAAAGTTGACAAAGAAGAATCTTAATATTTCACAATGTCATAACCGTTCAAAGGTTTACTTTGACATTTGCAAATATATTATTGTTCAGGTATATCCCAGATAATCCCTAATGTGAAATGATTGCCATTTTATCCATAAATTTACCTTTGAAATTGACACGACATTGACAACAATGGAAATCTTACCTGTGACAATCTTCTTTCGTAAAAATGCACTGGTTGTCTGATTCTTTCGGTCCTTGAATACCCATAAGAATAACCTGAACACATTTATTAGTATTTCTTTTAGTATGCTACAGATTGCACAGATATTCAGGGTTTAAATCAGACCAATAACACAAAGGTTGCAGCAATATATCATGCATTGGTTATGTTCATATACTAATTATCCCGTTGCATACGGAGAGCCTGATAATAGGATTTTGCTCGAGTCCTGTCATTTAGACGCATAAGCGTAACTATGCCGTATACATGTTCATTTGTGCTCATGTTTTCATCGATTCATGTCAGTAGGCATACTGTATGTTTACATGGAAGCATGACTGAATATTTTGGATTAAAGATGAATGCATAAAGTGTATCATTATCATGTGATTATTTGCATCCGTCGGACTTGTCCGTTGACCAGATATTGACAAGCCTGTTAAGGCATTGTTATCTTATAGTTATTATTGTTGTTGTTTCCTTGTAGGATACACACTTTGTTTTTATTGGTTACCATACCAATCACCCAATAAACATGAAACATCGTTGAATCGTCTCATCACTTTATCCCGGCTGAGCTAGAAATAATTCTACGCATATATTAACTCATATATACAGAGCCCTTGTGATATATGTTTTAACTTGCATTTTCGTGTCCGCTCCATAACTTTTCAACTGCTTGATATATTTTCATGAAACTTCACATAAATGTTAAACACCATGAGACGACGTGCAGAACACATGAACCGTAACTCTTGCTTATCTACTTTCAGAGTTATTGCTCTTTGTATGTTTTAACTTGCATTTTCGTGTCCGCTCCATAACTTTTCAACCGCTTGATATATTTTCATGAAACGTCACAAAAATGTTAAACACCATGTGACGACGTGCAGAACACATGAACCTAACTCTTGCTTTCCTACTTTCAGAGTTATTGCCCTTTGAACATTACGAGTTTTACCATATACTTGTGTCCGCTCTGTATCTTTAAAACCGTTTGAGATAATTTCATGAAACTTCAAACAAATGTAAAGCAAGATAATATGATGGGCAGAACACAAGAACCATAACTCTTGTTTGCATACATTACAAATTATTTCCCCTTGAAGATTGTAAATTATGTGTCTGCTAACATCTTCGTGCCTTCTCCATTACTTTTAAACGGCTTGACATATTTTCATGAATCTCCACACGAATGTTGAATACCATGCGACGACGTGCAGAACACATGAACCATAACTCTTGCGTTCCTACTTTCAGAGTTATTGCCCTTTGAATCTTGAAAAAGACCATTCTATGGAATATGGCCTGTATATGCAAAGAAGCGTTTGACATTGCTATTTTCAGCTGAGGTGATGGCACTGGCCGTGGGTATACGTGCCCCACTGGGCACTTTTGTCTAGTTTCTTCCTCAATTTCAATAAAACTTCACACAAATGTTACTTATGACAATATCTCGAGCGATTCGACTTTCAATGTCGTGACCTCATTGTCAAGGTCACTGTGGCTATTTTTAGAAAACCTTGTCATAGCTCTAGCGCCTACATTTCTTCACCGATTTCAATATTACTTTACATAAATGTTCCTTTTGACAGTATCTCGAGCGAGTTCCACTTTCAAGGTCAGGGTCACTGTGGCTATTTTTAGAAAAACATTGTAATCACTCTAGCGGCAACATTTCTTCACTGATTTCAATATAACTTCATAAAAATGTTCCTTATGACAATACCTCGAGCGAGTTTGACTTTCAAGGTCAAGGTCACTGTGGCTATTTTTAGAAAAACTTTGTCATCGCTCTAGCGCTTACATTTTTTCACCGATTTCAATATATCTTCACACAAATGTTCCTTATGACAATATCTCGAGCGATTTCGACTTTCAAGGTCAAGGTCACCGTGGCTATTTTCAGAAAAACTTTGTCATCGCTCTAGCGCCTACATTTATTGATGGATTTTTATAGAACTTCACACAAATGTTTCATATAATTATATCTCGAGTTGCTTTCACTTTCAAGGTCGTGGCCTCAAGGTCAAGGTGGCTATTTTTAGAAAAAACTTTGTCATCGCTCTACCGCCTATATTTGTTAACAAATTGCACGACCCGCAGAAAAAGCAACCGACTGAAGTCGGTTGATTTCTAAGAATGCCCTAAAATCACCGTGTCATTCTGTCTGTCTGTCTGTCTGTCCGTCCGTAACCCGTTTTTGAAAATTGGTGATAGTGACTTAACCGCTTGGAATATTTAAACAATTTTGGCATACTGATAGATATCAATGAGATCTAACCAATGAACTTGCGAAAAATTACATTCCATTTAGTATAGTCTCGCCGAGGCGAAAAATGTGAAAATTTTCGAACTGCTTCTCCTCGGAAACCGTTGGGCCGATTGAAGTCAAATTTCACATGGAGCCTCCATGGGATGGGGGAAACCAAAATTTGCTCATGGGGTCCAGGTCACATGACCAAAATGGCCGCCAAGCCATATATGGTCTGTCTGTCCGTAACCCGTTTGTGAAAATTGGTGATAGTGACTTAACCGCTTGGAATATTTAAACAATTTTTGGCATACTGATAGATATCAATGAGATCGTACCAATAAACTTGCGAAATATTACATTCCATTTATTATTATATACCCAGAAAATGTCCCGTTTACTTTCTACAGAAGTTACCGGTCAATATTTTTCCATATTGCCCGTAGTCAAGTCCATATTGCCCGTAGATAAGCAGTCTCGTGCATAACAGGACTACTTTCAAATTTGTTCATTTCGATATTAAAAATCGGCAGCCATCTTATCGTGCGTATCGACTGAAAGAACGTAAAACAAAACGAATATAGGTTCTGACAAAGTGCATAAACCGCATTATATGCTGTTAAATATGACCTACCTGCAATCTGTTTAGATTTTCAATACTGTCTTCTAAGAAATCAGGAGTATTTTGAAAGAAATATAACCGACGCTTCGGAAAAAATGGCGTCCTGTGTTGGAAAACGTCAATGTTTTTAATGACGTCACATCCACCAACGTTAACGTCGTCTTCACTTTGGCGCCATTGGGCGTGGTTTTTCAACGTGTAGGGAGACACTTAACGACCTTCATTATTTTCCATTTCAAACCACTTAAAGATGTATAATCTGATTTTACGTTCAGAAATTCATACCAGGCAATCCTGAATTCTAGCCGGCATTTGAAATTTTGGGTATATAATAAAAAGGTTATTGACTTTATATTGTGAAATATTCGGCGCTCGTTCATATGGCGAAGACGCACTCGCAAGCTCGTGCGTCCTTCGTCATATGAACTCGTGCCGAATATTTCACAATATAAAGTCAATAACCTATAAGTATAGCCTCGCCGAGGCGAAAAATGTGAAAATTTTCGAACTGCTTCTCCTCGGAAACCGTTGGGCCGATTGAAGTCAAATTTCATATGGAGCCTCTATGGGATAGGGAAACCAAAATTTGCTCATGGGGTCCAGGTCACATGACCAGATGGCCGCCAAGCCATATATGGTAAAAACCCTTCAAAAATAGTCTTCTCCAGAACCACCGGGCAGATTTCCACGAAACTTGATAAATAGCATATGGGACGTAGGCCCATCATAAATTGCTAAAATGGTGACCCTGGATTGACCTTGACCTTCTTTGTGCCTAGGTCAAACTTTGACACATATGCTTTTGTATTGGAAAAGTGAGAATGAATTTTATCCTGCAAACGATTCAGAATACAGTACTAAAGTATAAATATATTTTTGCTCCTTATGATAAGGCGCATTTATTGGGGGAACCGTTGTAGGTCCAGGTCACATGACCAAAATGGCCGCCATACCCATATATGGTAACACTCATAAAGCTAAAAGCATCCGGCGGGTCGTGCACTTCAGCTGAAGCACTGGTTTTAATATAACTTCACAAAAGATGCTTATGATAATATCTCGAGCAAGATCTACTTTCAAGGTCATGGCCTCAAGTCACGGTCACTATGGCTATTTTTAGAGAAACATTGTCATCACTTTTGACATTGCTATTTTCAGTTGAGGCGATGACACTGGCCGGGGGTTCACGTGCCCCACTGGGCACTTTGTCTAATTTTGAGTAAAATCATACTGAAACCTGATAACCCGACTGTTTTATATAAAGTTTGGTTTACACGCATATTATTTTTCACAGCATCATGGAAAGAACACCAGAATAAGGGTACACACACTATCTTAAATCATTTAACAGTTGAAACAAATAAGTATTTAAATAAATAAATAAGAAAATTTCTAACAATCATTAGATTATACATAAATGAATAGAAAATAAAATAATAATAATAATAAACACATTACGATAATACATCCATGCGGCATAGTGCATTTTTGATATGTCAAAAACAATTAATTCGTCAAAGTAAACTCATCAATACTTAAAACATAGTTAGAACCGCCTCATTGAGGTGGCTCTAACGAGGACCCACAACCAATGTTTTGGAGAAGAAATGAAAAAAAAAATGAATACAACAGTAAACCCAAGTTTTCGCTATATAAAGCAGGTGTTCATTACAATTAAGATGGTAAGAATGAATACAAAACGATTAACATAGGCATTAATGGCATCTTTACGGTTATTTTTTTATTTACCAGACTGAATTCACAATAGCATTTAAATAATCAAACGCATGTTACAAAAAGAAAAAAAAAAAAAAAGAAAATAAAACAAACATTCCTCTGGTATTCCAGCAAAACAATGTGCGAACATCGAAACGTCAGATCAGCCTGTATCTGAGTAATGAGAATAAGATATATATATTATAACAAAGTTAATTTCCAACTTTTTAGAAAGGGGGAGTGCCAAATCTGCCCACGCACAGATTTTCTTGAAACTTCAATTGTTGTTTACTTGAGGACTATCAACTATATATATATAACTTTGTTTCATTTGATAAATTACTATAGGTCTCAGGGGAGCTCCCTGTAGAGGTCATACACACCTGTGAACTTTTCAGTCTTAAATCAATAGGTATGATTATTTTCAAATTTTGTTGCTTTGATTGGCAACAGAACTCTATAAGGATTTATCTAATACAAAAAATGTAAATGTGTCTATGTCTTTTAATTTTTCTGATAAATTTATTTTCAAAATTTCTTCTACTTTTCATGAAAATTTATAAACAATGAGATTTTCATCTAAGTGTTAGATGTGCTACTGATCTTGTCACCCCAAGATATTGCATATAAAATAGGCCACATATATCCTCTATATAGCAAGCAAATTTCAGAAAAGTCAGAAACCGGTAACATTGTTTTTGATTGCTAGATATGGGTTCAGGTCTATTTTTGTGCTAAAATCAGTTGCAATATAAGAGGACAAGATTTCCTTAAAGTGTATTTTTATTGTGTTTTTAATGACCATTTGGTGCCACGTTATCATACAAAGCTTAGCATAGGCATGTATGTAATAAAAACTCTCTCCCCCTCCCCACACCACACGGCACTACCCCCTCATCCCCCCCAACACACACACACACATACACACACACACAAGATACTGTTTACAGTCAGGCGTTTTAGTTTGATTTTTCAAAAGTAAATGAGCGTCAAATTGGTGGTAACCAACGTATTTACTGGGTATAATATAGTTTGCACCTGAGAAATAGCCTGGGATGGCATTTCTACGAATGGTTACTGAAATAATTGAGAGATATGTTTCCCAAAGAAGCTGCGGACAGATCTAACGTCGCGAGACAAAATACGTGACATCAGCGTCTAAAATGACGTCAGTAACTTCCCCGTTCGGCATAGCGTCAAGTCTAATACAGTTCATTAATTTTTAATCATCTGACAATGAAAAAACTGACCACAATATTAGATTTCGAGAAAAAAGTAGTCCCAAACAGTGAAAAATAAAATTGATATCTGTCACTGTTTGAAACAGTGACAATATCGTTTCCGATTTCACTGAGAAATCTCTATATTTCACTGAAAAGCATTTAAGAAAATGCATTCATGCACTGTTCATGATGAATGTTAGTTTTGACAGTTTTGCAAAAATGATAATCCTGAAAAAATTACATTATGGCAGAATAGGAATAAGTCAAGGTGGATCTTTTTACCCTGTTTTATTTGGTCTTTCTGTATATTTTTAAACCCCGCAATAAAAAGACACTTGATGTCAGTAATACGCAATGACGTATTAAATCTGCTTAATAAATTACTTGCATAGTCCTTTTTTTTTCTTTAATTATGTTTGCTGCTGTCATTCTCTTCTTTAAAATAAAACAGCAGCCAATAAATTGCTAACTGTGAAGGGACAGACTGATTTTTCCATTTTTTCTAATGATTGATCGGTCCATGTGTTGGTAATTTTTTTCTTACATCACTTGGTCAAAGAGACTCACACTCCGCTCCCCCACCAAAGATTTTGTGAGATCATGAAAACCATTTTCTGCATTGTTTCTAGGTTCATTATAACATCTGCAAAAGTGTAAGCTACAATGTCTTAGTCTTCAAAATAAATGCAGAGCTAGTCACACTGTAACTAGTTGTAAAATTGGCATTTGGTATACACTTCCCTAAATGAAATAGATGGAAAGCAAGTTGCTGTAACTAATGCATTTGATAGCTGATATTATATTTAGATGTTGTAATACCATTCGCATTTTTAGTCATCTGTATGCCGTTTTTGTCATCTGTGTTAAGTTTTCTAGCTCTGTATTCATCTGTTTTTGCAAATGGCGTAAATCAGCTGTTAGTTGTACTATTAGCATATTTCTGAACCAAAATCTGCAGTTGGCTTTATATTTTTCCATAACACTGATAGCAAATATACCGTTTGCTCTTTTCTTCATCTGAAATAGTTCGAAAGCTGAACTGATAGGTCTTCTCTTTAATACTAATTTATGTTACTCAAAATATAACTGGTTGCTTTCCGGATTATATTTAAGAATATAAATAAATAATATTTAAGAATAAAACTATCTGACACTGATTTGCACAGCAGGCGACATATGTTTGTGCTTTAGTCCAGATTTTGCGGGGGGGGGGGGGGGGGGCAAAAGATCAGAAAATATTGTCTGTGGTATTATGACATACCTGGCTCAACCATAATAAAACATCATTGCTCTTGGCCATTCAAGCAAGCTTTGCAATTCAGGTATGACAATCAGACTTTTCAAACTTTATTAAGTAGACTGCATCAGTTCAGAGAGTCAAGCAATAGAACCATCCATTTTACTTGCCATTTCAACAATCTTTGTCATAATTAGCTTCATCAGGCTTTAGGATTACATTAAATGCAAAAACACCTGTTGAAGAAATGAAATATATTTTCAATAATATCAGATTGAATTGTTAATGAGCGTTCAAAATGAATTGTGATTTTGGTGTTCCCCAGGGTACTATAACTGATACAAATGCTGATTAAATGAGCTCGTACTACACAATCAAGGTTTAAACATACATATATCCATGCGTACATATATATTGGTGAGCAATTTCTCGATTGAAAATGTTATACCATATCTACAAATGGTTTGAAAAACATTAAAAAATCTGACCACTACTATTCAATGTTCAAATGCAGTATGTTACCGGTCTCAGATTTTCAAGAAAGTTTGATAAAATGTTCTACATATAAATGGGCAATTTTCATATTAAAATGATGGGGTGACAAGAACTGCAACAATGTGAAATCAAAAGTCAAACATACTCCAAAAGATTTTATGATTGTGAAATCTGGGGTCTGCTCCATATGAAATTGATCATGGTCTATGGAACTTCAACTGAACAATAGCAAATGTGATACAAAAATAATCACAAATGACTACAAAGATGCCTGAGAACACATAAGAAGCTGTTATGTATATATACACTTGTTTGAGGGTACCCTTATTTTCGCAAGTGGAAATAAACAAAACTTTGTAGATTTATAATGAAAACAGATATGAGAGTGAAATAGCTAAGTAATGAACAATCATTTACCAAGCATTAATTATGCACAATATCATGGAAATTTGTGCGTGGGCAGAACCCTATGGAAATTTACTATAGGCTGGAACTCCCCCTTTCGTGACGAATTCACATGGGTTTCTTTCTTTCTTTCTTTCAGCTGTAATCATGCAAACATACAAAACAAACAAATGTAATCATAAATCTTATTACTAGCAATGTTTATTTAACTTTGCGTAGTAAGTATAAAAAATGTGCAAAAATCTAATCAGGTCATGAAAATAATAAAAAATACGTGAAGAAATAAAAAAATAAGATGCAGATCAGACACCTCATTCTTAGATTGATTTACATTCCAAGGAGATGCTCAGGCGAAGATGTGTTGATTTCACAGTCGGTTGAAAATGACCCGCTTTGGGATTACACGCGTGTGTAGACGATAAACAATCGTCTGAATAAGCACCAAATTTAATCGCAAAATGCCGTTATTAAATATTATTTTGAAATATTATTATTGCTATCAAAATGCACAATGATGTAAACACATTGCGTCTGATACAGGCGTTTGTTTGCAATATAAACAAAAAGTGCAGATTTTAGCCGTTAAAGTAGGGAACTGTCGTTGTTTTTCCACAGTTTTGTACGCTTTCTGTAAGGATTAAGGGTTATTAATTTGAAAATAAAAATCCCGACAGCTAATTAAATAAAAGTTCCACTTATTTGATATCGTTTTGAATGAACTTAAACGGACAATTAGACTAAAACGGAACATGTTTGTCAAATTAAAAAATAAAAAAGTTATATTTGTTTAAAAATTGTTTTCCATTAAAGCGCCTGCTTTTTCCAACAAGAGATTCTGTACAGGTAAGCCGAGAAGGTCAGCGCACCGTAAAAGGCTTAATCCTTTGCACCAAAGGCATAAATGTCAATAATAGTTGCGGATGGTAAAAAATAGGTACCCAAGGGGTCATTTTCTTTCAGTTTAAAGGGAACATTGAAAAAAGTTGTTCGAAGAAAGTCTCCGGGTGGTAAAACAAAATGTTCAAAGAAAGGGAAAAAATCAGGGGATATCTTCAAAAGGGAAGAAAACCAAAGCAAGGCAAGAAAGGGACAACTAATGAAAAAGGAAAAGGCCAATTCATGTCACGAACCTAGGAGTGAGCAAATGTAATAAGGCTTCTTGTGTACATGACGCTATGCTAGCATTGCAATAGGGTCAGACCGCACAACGGGGAACCCGGGAAAAAAGTACGCCAAAGGTGATGATACAACTTGAAACGATGTATTATATCAATCAAAACCATGGCTGCAGGTGTAAACTTGTAACTTAGGACAACTTTCTGTTGCGGGAGTGTCATGAATTACTTCGTGATTACTCAATGATGAACTGTATTTCCTTTAGGACTATTGTCATTCTTTATCATCATTAGGATTTTGATTGTGACGTCATCTGACGTCGCTTGACAACGTCGTTCACGTTGGCAACAACGTTCACGTTCAGGCAGGAAAGAGACAGGAGGAATTAAAGATGAAAACAGCAACAATATAGTATAAGAACAATGTTGGAGCTAAGAGAAAATGGACAAATCATAGACTAAAGACACAAATGGACATAGTGGATAAACAATGATCTAGATAAAATTTATATGTTCAGAGTAATTTATGTGTCAAACTCTCAGTTACATTTCTGTGGCGAATTTGTTGAAATTAAAATGATTTCTGAATTAAAGTTGTTTTGGTCTTCGCCACAGTATTCATTTCAAGGACTTGTTCAAGTGATGATAAGTACTTTAGTTTTGATCGAATCATCCTGAAACTAGCATATAGGTTTGGAATGAAAGTTCGGATGAATTTGAAAACTGGTGATGTCTGCCTATCCCTCATGGAGTTACGTCCCCTTGAATGCTGAAAATACCTGTTTTGACCGGGTCATTAGCATAAATCCGTCGGTAAAGATTGGAACTTCCTGAAACGTTTAATCTGTTAGATCAGGTGGGCGATATAGGAACATCATGGTCCTCTTGTTAAATTTTCAGTAAAAATCTATTTTTGGCTACTGTGACCTAGATGTGCAACGGACCGAAACCAAGTGAACAACTTTGAAATGGGGACCACCTAAGGGTCATTCCTGTGAAGTTTGGTCAAAATCCGATCAGTGGTGTAGGAGGAGATGTCGTTTGAAGAAATGGTTTACGCACGGACGCACGACGGACAAAAGGTTATCCAAAAAGTCCAACTCGTAAATAAACAAATAAATAAATAAATGTTGTAATAATAATCGATCTTATTTACAGAGGGTAACACATTTAGTACTAATCTTCCATGTGGTCCTCTTAACACATTTAGTACTAGTACTAATCTTCCATGTGGTCCTCTTAACACATTTAGTACTAGTACTAATCTTACATGTGGTCCTCTTGACACATTTAGTACTAGTACTAATCTTCCATGTGGTCCCCTATTCATGGAAAGGACTAAGCAAGGTGGATAAAGTTTTTTGCTCAAGGAAACAACACTTGGCGCTTGCGGGGATCGAATCGGCTACCTCTCGATCTCAAATCCGATACTTTACCACTGCACCACAGCGCAGTAGTTAATATACTGTAGATTATTTTGATTCTTGACGTGGAACATGGGATCACATTCCCCACCTGAGAGCGACATTTGCCCGAGTATTTAGGAGGGAATGTGATCCCATGTTCCACGTCAAGAATCCAAGAAACGGGTTTTCAAAAGCTTGCAATGTTTTCCTTAGGATTCTCTTGTAGTGGACGTAGGCAGAAGTACGTGTATCACACACACCCTTCCGTGCGCGCTACGATGATCACAGTGCTCAGTGGGTCATTTTAGAATGCATTTTATTGCGGAAAACAAAAGAATAAAGTACCGAATTAATGAAAGGCACTCAGAAGTTATTATTTACACCTGTGGACACAAATCTGTCCAAACTTTGATGAGCTTCATTTCATCTTGATTTGAAGCATAATTCAAAATATCTTATCATCATGTCAATCAACTGCCGGCCCAGAATATCAATACACTTCATGGCAGACTCAAGCACTGTCCAATCAAAATATCTCTCAAATGTCAATCAGACCTAGAAAAGAGGTTCATGGGCCACTACGCTCACCAGAGCTCAGACGCGCACTGCCCAAGGGCAGCCATGTATTTTAACATGATATCATTTTCATCTACCAATTATAAAGTCTCCCAAATGAACGCCCATATCCAAATGAGCACCCATCTGGACTCAGTATATGAAACATTATGCCTTAATGAAGTAGATGGTGTAGGGCATGGACCCAATGGAGCCCTGGCTGGTATCACTAATTGCGTCTTATCATACGGAACAAGAATATATATGGTGTAGAAGCGGGGATCTGTATGCCATAGATATAAGTCCTCTTAAGCGATGGAGTGGTTGGGGCATGCCATGTTGATCCCAGGAAAGCCCAAGATTGTTGTCCGTAATGTGTCTTATCATTAGGACCAAGAATAAAGAATATATAAGGTTTATGGGTGGGAATCTGAACGGTTGCTGATATATGAGGCCCTTCTATGAAGAGGAGAGGAGAGGAGAGGAATGGCCCCTGCGGACTCCCAAGCTGGTGTGCTATTGATAAGGAACAAGAACATATATGATTAAGGGATGTGGATTTGAATGGTTTCTGAAATATATGGCCTTAAAAGTGGAGGGGCGGTGCACATTGCCCCAGCACAAAATGACCCCCAGGTAGGTGTGATTGAATGAGTCTTATCATAAGGAACAAGAATATTATAGTTTATGGGTAGGGATCTGAATGATTTCTGAGATATATGGCTTTTAATGAAGTAAAGCAGTGGGGCATGGCCCAGGCACCCCGGATGACTCCCAAGCTAGTGTTATTTGAATTTGAACGAGTCTTATCAAAATGAAGATGAATATTTATGGTTTAGGGGTGGGGCTCTGACCAGTTTCTGAGATATATGGCCTTTTGTGAAGTGGTGGGGTGGGGCAACGCACTGGCCTGACCCGGTAGACCTCCAGGTTGGTGTCAATGGATATGTCTTATAATAAGGAACAACAATATATATGGTTTAGAGGTGGGGATCTGTAAGATTTCCGAGATATTGGGTCTTTCATGAAATGAAGGGGTTGGACACGACCCCGGCACATCCCGGGGGACCACCAGGTTAGTGTCACTAAATGCGTCATATCATAAGAAACAAGAATATATAAGGTTTAGGAGCGGGGATCTAAGATGTATGGCCTTTTGTGAAGTGGAGGGGTGGGACAAGGCTCCGGCGCACCCAGATTGGTGTAAATGAATGCGTCTCTTCATAAGGAACAAGAATATTTATGGTTAAGGGGTGGGGATCTGTAAGGTTTCCAAGATATTAGGCCTTTTATGAAATGCGGGGGGTTGGGTATGACCCCGGCGCATCCCGGGGGACCCCCAGGTTGGTGTTACTGAATGCGGCTTATCATAAGGAACAAGAATATATATGGTTTTGGGTTGGGGATCTGCATGGTTTCTGAGATATATGGCCTTTTGTGAAGTGGAGGGGTGGGGCAAGGCCCCGGCGCCCACAGGAAGACACCCAAATCGGTGTCAATGAATGCGTCTCTTCATAAGGGACAAGCATATACATGGTTTAGGGTGGGGATCTGTAAGGTTTCCAAGATATTGGGCATTTAATGAAATGCAGGGGATGGGGCTTGACCCCGGCGCATCCCGGAGATCCCTAGGTTGGTGTCACTTAATGCGGCTTATCATAAGGAACAAACATAATATGGTTTGGGGGTTGGGGTCTGCATGGTTTCTGAGATATATGACCTTTTGTGAAGTGGAGGGGAGGGGCAAGGCCCAGGTGCACACCAGGAGACCCCCAAGTTGGTGTCAGTGAATGTATCTTTTCATAAGGAACAAGAATATATATGGTTTAGGGATGGGGATCTGTAAGGTTTCCAAGATATTGGGCCTTTTATGGAATGGATGGGATAGGGCATGACCCCGGCACATCCCGGGGGAACCCCAGGTTGGTGCCACTGAATGCGTCTTATCAAAAGGAACAAGACTATATATAGTTTTGGGGTTGGCCTCTGAATGGTTTCTGAATTATAGGGCCGTCTATTAAGTGTGTGTGTGGGGGGGGGGGGATGGGGCATGGCCCCGGCATAACCTGGGGGACCCCCATGTTGGCATGAAAGCATATGGCTAAGAGATGTTTACTCAAGAAACATTTCTATAAAGTTTTGTCAAAATATCTGCAATGACTTGGCAGCCAATGCCATTTTGCAATTCTCCCCATTATAAGTCTATCTAAGCTACCATAGCAACCAAACTAAAGAGCCGAATTTCATAAACAACACAAAACCTGTTAAGGCAAATATGGTGAATATTTTCATAAAGTCTTTGCCTCCTAGATCATATGGTTTCAGTGGAGATGAAGTTTTTTTTTTTATATTTTTTGTATTTTGGTTTCATTGGCAACCAATAAAAATGAGTAGTAGACCTAATATCATATGGCAGATAGTATATTGCCTAAGGAACATTCCTATGAAAGTTTTGTCAAAATATCTGCAATGACTTGGCAGTATGTGCCATTTTGTCAATTTTCCCCAGTATAAGTCTATGGAAACTCTAAGTTGCCACAGCAACCAAACTCAATAGCTGATTTTCATAAAAACACAAACTTTCAATACCCCAGCCCAGGGATGCAACAGATAAAATTTGGGCCCAATCGGCTTCAGAGAAGATGTCGTTTGAAAATGTTGACGTCACACGACGACGACGACAAAGACGACGGACAAATGCCTATCCTAAAAGCTACCCTGAAGCCTTCGGCTCTGGGGAGTTAATGAAAAACAAGAGGACCATGATGGTCCTGTATTGATGGTCCTGTATCGCTCATCTGAGTCTATTCATCACCTTGTTTTTGATCTCGCATGACCCATATTCAAGGTTTTATAAAGGCAAACATTCTTGGCAAGTTTAAGAAGCCTCCGTGGTGCAGTGGTTACGCTACTCGCCTTGTAAACCAGGGATCGCAGGATCGATCCCGGGCTTCTCCAGACTTTCGGATGAGTCTTTAAACCGAGGTCCCGTCTCCGTATGACCTTAGCTGTTGGTGGGACGTAAAACTAAAACTCACTCACTCACTCTTGGCAAGTTTAATGAAGCTTGAACCAAAAATGCACTCTCAAGTATAATTTGACCAAGTTTGTTTGTTTGATTTGAGGTGTAACGTCCCCATCAACACTATTTAGGTCATTTTGGAGACGTTGCTTCCAATTTTGTGGACCTTTTACCCGACATTGAGATGAACTGACATCTCAATCCCTGCCGCCCGATGAAACCAATAGGGTTAATAAGCATGAACGGGCCGACTCGCAGCAATTTTCTTGGGCAGGCTTAGACGTTCTAAAGGGACTACCAGTACTCATGTGCGGTCGGTATCAGCTTTGCGTGGAAGCATCGTGCAGCCCAATCTTTTTCTCCATGCCCCGATGCGGGGGCAGAAATTTGACCAAGTGAATCAGTTTCAGATCCAACCTGAAAATGCCTATATTGGACCTAGTCAACATCATATGTTGTTTAGTTTTCATCAGATCTTTGTAAACCTAGCATATAAGTAAGCTCGGGATAAAAGCTGAGATATGTTTGAAAAGGGGCGAGGTCCACCCCGTCATGTCTGACAGCACTTTTGGCCATTTATATTTCTGCAGCCTGAAGGCTGATTTCAATCATTTCTAATCTGTAGCATGCTTATGGTGGGGAAACCGCCAATTGGCACCTTGAACAACAATAAGCGACACGAGTCGTCATTGATTGGCAAGGATACACGGGGAAGTGTGGTGTGCATTTGAATTGGTCCATCAATTATTGCTTTACTCGGCAAAAAGCCGAAATTGAAGAGGCTTTCTTCGCTGTTGACAACTAACAGCAACAGGTCACTGCCTACTAAATTTGTAACATCACTTGAGGTTGATTGGGTATTTTAGTCTTCTGGTCGATTTGATCCTTTTGTTTTTATACTTTGGCTGAATATACCAAACATGCACTAATTGAGTGTGCCGAAACTTGAATCTCGAATCGAGTGGAAATTAACTCGGTTGAACCGAAATACTCGAAAGGGATCAGATCAAACTGAATCACGAAAAAAAATAGTTTGATCGTCAATAAAGGTAACCGGCGCAAACGTCAAAGTAGGCGATCATTTCACCTTTATAACTCAATAGAAGCCAACTGTTGCCATGGATGGAATTTGCCCAAAACATTATGCAGCCAATCTCCCAGCCCAACAATGGTGCACATGAAATTTGAACAAGATTGACCCACTGGTCTAAGAAATATTCTTGTTTGAAAGTGTGGACGACGACGACAAACGACGACGGATAAAAGCGGACAGCAAAGCCTTGCAAACTATAAGATCACTTTGTGAGCCTTCTGCTCAGGTGAGCTAACAAGTTATTGAGCGGAAAACATTTTTTTTTTGCATTCTGCAAAGGCAAGTAACTCTGAAGTGAAAAGTTTAATCTGGCCAAAATTCAAAATCAAATAAGATTTTATGCATGTGCTAATCATCTGTAAGTTTTATGAAGACTAGATCAAAATTAAACAAGTAATTGAGCAGAAAACATTATTTTTTTTTTGCATTCAAGGGCAAGCAACTCTGATGTGAAAAATTCGACCTAGCCAAAATTCGAACTCATCTGAGATTTTATGGATCTGCTGATCATCTGCTAGTTTGATAAATAAGTTCTAAAGTTAGATCCTTTGGAAGCAAGGAATACACCAAATAAACGAAAATAGCAGACTCAGTTTATTTGAGTCTGTTCATGACCAGTACTGAAATGTGCGACACCGGCCACGCCCTCTAGCACCGGCTAAGCAGAACTCTATTTTCAAAATGATACCAAATGAACTCAATAATCCCAAAGGACCAGAAAATATAATCTGCACTATGATGAAGAAAAAAAAAATAAACAAGTTATTCATCGGAAACCATATTTTTTGTGTTCAAGGGCAAGTAACTCTGAAATTAAACATCCAATCTGGCCCTATTCGAACTCACCCACGATTTTATGGATGTGCTGATTATCTGTAAGTTTGATGAAGACTGGATAAAAAATGAACACGTTAATGAGCGGAAACCATCACATTTTTGCATTCAAGGGCAAGTAACTCTGAAGTAAAACATCCCATCTGGCCAAAAATTCGAACTCATCGAAGATTTTATTGGTGTGCTGATTATCTGTATTGGAGAATTTGGAGTATTTGATGAAGACTGGATAAAAAAAATAAACAAGTTGTTGAGCGGAATCCATAATTTTTTTGCGTTCAAGGGCAAGTGACTCTGAAGTAAAAAAAATCTGATCTGGCCCAAATTCGAACTTCTCCGAGATTTTATTGATGTTCTGATTATTTGTAAGTTTGATGAAAAAAGAAGTGGAGGCAATGAAACACGAAACAAAAGACCTAATGGAAACATCAATAGCGGAAAGCCAAAAGGACAGTTACTTTCCCACAAAATGGCCAATAGGCTATCCAAAATAAAATAATATAAGCGACACAAACACCCAAAGACAAACCATAACAAAAATAAACCGCGACAGACGAACCGCCTTGGAACGGTCAGCGGAAACGTATTCCACTGGCACTGGTGGGGGGGGGGGGAGGGGGGCTTAAATTAAATAGATTTTACGTGGCCACAGAGGTCAAACAACCACAGAGATAAAACAACGGTGAGGACTCGACAGCAAGAAACCACTGAAAAGCTGGAGCAAAAGAGAACCAACAGTTAGACTCCGATGGGCCCGACGAGAGATAGAGCATCAGGCACCAACCAACATTACCTTGAATTAGATCTCTCTAATTCTCAATAAGCCTTTACGCTGGAACCGTCATATAATCTGAGGCCTACCATAGTGCTATTAAAGAGGGAAGCAAAGTTGTCAACCGTGATTGGGTTAACTACCATGCATGCAGTCCGTCGTATAATATTTATGTTGTACCCAATCTTTTTATATCGAAGAATGATTTTACAAAATTGGGTGCTGAAGTCATTGCGGTTGTATATTTTTCTTAATTTATATATTTAGTCACCATAAAATTCCGGTTACGATAGACCTGGTTGCAGAAGAGATTTAAGTCCAATATCGAATTTTTAAATTAAATCAGAATGACATCTATAAAATTTTGAAAAGACTTTGCGTAGTTTATGGTACCGATAACCCTGATTAAGAAGTTTAGCTTTTAACAATTTAAAGAATGGATAAAAAATAAACAAGTTATTGAGCGGAAACCATAATTTTTGCGTTCAAGGGTAAGTAACTCTGAAGTGAAAAATCCGATCTGGCCCAAATTCGAACTCGTCCGAGATTTATGGATGTGCTGATTATCTGTAAGTTTGATGTAGACTGGATAAAAAATCAACAAGTTATTGAGCGGAAACCATATATTTTTTGCATTCAAGGGCAAGTAACTCTGAAGTGAAAAAATCGGATGTGGCCCAAATTCGAACTCGTCCTAGATTTTATGGATATGCCGATTACCTGCACGTTTCATGAAGATCAAATCGAAAATAAAAAGGTATTGAGCGGAAATGATTTTCACCGTTATAATTCAATGGAAGCTTACTTTTGCCATGGAAACCAGACTTTCGATCAAATCTACCCGAAAACATTATGCTGCCAATCCCCTAACCAACAATGGTGCACATGAAGTTTGATCAAGTTTGACCCACTGGTCTTAGATAAATTCTTGTTTGAAAGTGTGGACGACGACGACGGACGACGACGGACGACAGAGCCTTGCTATACTATAAGCTCACCTTGTGAGCCTTCGACTCAAGTGAGCTAAAAACCAGGGCATCCAAACTCGTGGTTCATGCCTGCTTAACATCATGTACACATGTACCAAGTACCATCAATATATCTCAAAGAGTATTGGAGAATTGGAGATATCGCAATCACAAGGTAGTGATTCTATTTTATTGGAAGAGGAGATAACTAAAAAACCATGGCACCATATGTTTTGGGTTAAAGGGCAACTAACTCTGAAGTGCAAAAGTCGATATTGCCAAAATTCGAACTCATCTGAGATTTTATGTATGTGTTGATCATCTGTAAGTTTGATGAAGAATGAATAAAAAATAAGCTAGTTATTTGGCGGAAAATGTTTTTTTTTTTTTGTGTGTTCAAGGGCAAGTTACTCTGAAGTGAAAAATATGATCTGGCCTGAATTCAAACTCATCCAAGATTTAATGGTTGTGCTGATTATCTGCAAGTTTGATGAAGACTGGATCAAAACTAAACAAGTTATTGATCGGAAACCATATTTTTTTTTTGCATTCAAGGGAGAGTTACTCTGAAGTGAAAATTCCGATCTGGCGAAAATTTGAACTCATCTGCGATTTTATGGATATGCTGATTACCTACAAGTTTCATGAAGATCCAAAAAAAAAAAAAAAATAAACAAGTTATTGAGCGGAAACCATTATTTTTTACGTTCAAGGGCAAGTAGCTCTGAAGTGAAAAATCCGATCTGGCCCTAATTCATACTCATACGAGATTTAATGGGTGCGCTGATTATCTGTGAGTTTGATGAAGACTGGATCAAAGCTAAACAAGTTATTGAGCGGAAACCATATTTTTTGCGTTCAAGGGCAAGTAATTCTGAAGTGAAAATTCCAACCTGGCTCAAATTCGAACTCGTCCGAGATTTTATCCATATGCTAATTACCTGCAAGTTTCATGAAGATCTTATAAAAAAATAAACGAGTTATCAAGCGGTTACTATCATTTTGTGCGTTCCAAGGGCAAGTAACTCTGAGGTGAATCATCCGTTTTGGCTCAAATTCGAACTCATCCTAGATTTAATGGATGTGCTGATTATCTGTAAGTTTGATGACGACTGGAACAAAACTAAACATGTTATTGAGCGGAAACCATAATTTTTTGCATTCAAGGGCAAGAACCTCTGAAGTGAAAATTTCGATCTGGCCCAAATTCGAACTCATCCAAGATTTTATGGATATGCTGATTATCTGCAAGTTTCATGAAGATCCAATCAAAAATAAACAGGTTATTGAGCGGAAACGATTTTCACCATTAAAATTCAATGGGAGCTAACTGTTGCCATGGAAACTAGAGTTTTGATTGATTCTGCCCGAAAACATTATGCAGTCAACCCCCCTACCCAACAACGGTGCGTATGACATTTGATCAAGATTGACCCACTGTCTTAGATATATCCCTGTTTGAAAGTGTGGACGACGACGGACGACGGAGCCTTGCTATACTATAAGCTCACCTTGTGAGCCTTCGGCTCAGGTGAGCTAAAAAGTGTTAGTGAAATTGAGACCAATCAATGTATATTGATAAAGGCGCCTGTCAAACTAACTTGATGCAACGATACTTCATAGGAGTTTGAACAGTTTTGTGTTCTGAATTTATTCCTGGCATGGAGTTGCCTCTACTTTTAGAATTCTTTGATGAATGACATGTGCTGGATGCAAAGAGATTGAAAGAAAGCTACTTCATAGGAGGTTAAACAGGTGGATACGAATCCGTTCAAAATTTGATGGGCTTCATCTAATTTTTATTTGATGTTTCATTCAGTATTTCCTGACATCCTGTCAGGCAACTGCATGCCAAGAATAAATTCAGAACACAACGTGTTGTACATTTCGTTGTAGGCTTCTGCACTGTCCAACCAGAATGCATCTCCAATGCCAAACATAAAGGAAAGAAGTTCTTGTCACAATGAGACCAATCAATGTATAGTGCATATCCGGTTTTAGAGTGCTTTGATAAAAAACCTTTGCATTACGAAACACGCCTATTCAAATATATAGAATGAAAATTTCTCGATAAAAATTCTGATATTTTGTAAATTTTTGTAAAACACATTGATTAGAACCGCCTCGGGCGGTGATTTCAACAAGAATTCACAATCTATGTTTTGAGTAGAAATAAGAAAAAATAGTGTAGACCCCTCTTAACCCTAGTTTTACTAAATAAAAGTGAGGTCAAAATGATATAGGCGCGTTTTCGTGACCGCTTGTCAAACTTACTCGATGCAAAGGTACTTCATAGAAGTTTGAACAGTTTTGTGTCCGCAGGTGAATTTATTTATTGGCTGGAAATTAGTGTGGTGCATGAAAATACTTTCCTTATATCTATTATCAGCTGTGCATTAAATCGAAGATGGTGGACATCGCAATTCTGCGAAGGCAAGCCTGAGAGAGTAATATATGGAAAACAAGTTGGCGTCTTTATAAAGAATCCAAAGACCTGCTGTTGCTATCTAGTCAGCTGAATGAAAAACATTATCACAAAAAGTAGTATTTGTCTTTTTAACCCTTATTAACACTTAACAATTAACGTTAGAATCAATAATGATTAAATACGACTGCCATTTGGTTAAACTCGTTCTTGGAGCGTAGCTGTTGCAGCGTAGCTCCAGTGAGATGAGAAGTGATTTCTGCACTACTTTCGGTGTTACTGCATATGACCCAATCACCATTGAAAACATAGTACCCCGTGTTAACATAGTAGATTAATACGCCATGCGGTATCTTCTTATAGACTGCTTCACAGACCACCTATTTCAAACGGAATAGATGATTTTGTTTGATTTGAGGTTTAACGCCCCCGGCAACACTGTAAAGGTCATTTTGGAGACGTTGCTTCCAATTTTGTGGGACTTTTACCTGACATTGAGATGAAATGACATCTCAAGCCCTGTCGCCCAATGAAACCAACAGGGTTTATTAGCATGGACGGTCTCGCCTAGGCAAACTGAAAAATCAATTCGAAGTGTAACTTCTAATCTACTTGGAATATTTTTGACAACTGTTAGCATACAAATAGATAGTGTACAGATCTAACCAACGAGATTCCTGAATGCCCAGTTTCTTTATTTTAGCCTCGGCAAGGTAAAAATTTCACCCACTGACACGGTCGTATAACTTTCAAACCGACGGGTATATTTTTATAATGTTTAGCATGCAAATGTAAATTGACAAGATCAAGCTAATGATAGAAGATAGCTTTATAAACAGCCTCACCGAGGTAATTTTTAAAGACTGATTACGGATGTTTAACTTATAAACTGCTGGGAAAATTATGCTAATTTTTCACATGAAGATAAACATCATCAAGACGTAACCAAGGAGAATGTCTAAGGCAAGATAAATAACCTCCCCAAGATAATTATTCAAAAACTGATTACATAAAATAACTTTAAAGTCGCCAAACAATTTCGCAAGCCGCAGTTATTGCACGAACTATAGCTCAGCAGAAATCTTCAAGTAAACTGTAGAACTGCATGGTTGCTGTATTGCTCAAAAACATTGAATGTGGGTACTTGATAAAACTGCCTCGTCAAGGCGGTTCAATCAAGTCCCCGCAATCAATGTTTTGAGCAGAGATAAGAAAATATCACAATTTTGTATCTTAAAATTTCCATTTTTTTTGCCGAAAACTTGACAATGTATTTGTACAGGCGTGTTTACGTGATGGTTGTTGCGGGGCCTACACCTTGGCGTGAGTTAATTTCAATATAGGTCTTGTTGCTTTAACACGACTTCTGACCATATAGCTTGAAACAGCTATGTTCATTGAATCAATATGAGACTGAATTAAAATATCAATCAGACTCTAAATCAAATTATCAAAGCTACGCTCCATCAGCACTCTCAGTGCTTTGATTTTCTATAGGAGTCATACTCAAAACGTAGGTAAGTAATTCGCATTTCCTGTCTTTAACCTCTTTTTAAGCTGAGACCTCAAAACGAATCAGTGAATAAATTGGCAGCTTCACTAAAAACTGCCACACTTCATGGCGTAGGAACAAGAAGAAAATTAAGTGACCAATGGGTCACGAATACCATCGGCAGTAATTGACAAAAATATTAATCAACATGGTCACTCTTTTTTAGAATTTCTAAACGAGGCTAAAATGTTCAGAATGGACGGTTTGTTGAAGAAGATAATAATTATACGTCAGTGTCGAGACGCGACAAAGCAGTAGTAGACTATATATGTGTACCACATGAAAATTTCGAACAGTGCAAAAAAATTAAATTACGAACTTCACGGTCGATTATTGGGGCTGGGAGACTGACTCACTTACTTGGTGAACGGAGTAAAGCCCTGGATCACTCGGCTTTGATATTTGAATTTTGTACCTCGTATTCAACAGAAAACAGAAAAACTTCAAGTAAAACTACTTGTAATAATAAACAATACACGCTTAAACCCATACCGTGCGATTTTTTTCTCGTCTGACTTGTTGAAGTTGGCCTTGCAATCTGTTATTTCTAGAACTGAAACCGCACAGTCCGAAATCGATGCAACATATACAAAGTTGTGTGATATAGAAATTTCCGAAATGAACAAAACAGTTCCGTGATTTGGTACAAGTAGAAGGACTAAACGCCGTTTTCGTTCGTCTAAACCTTATTGGTATGAGGATTTAAGACATGTGTGGGATAATATGCACTCGAAAGAGCGAGAATTTCTTGATTCAGTGGTCGAGCGCATCTAAAATTACATCTTCGTCTGGAATTTATAGCGGCGCAAAAAGCTTTCGATAAGAATTTTCGTCAGTGATAGCATGCTTATAAACGCTCTTTGTGTGAAGATATTGAAAATATCACTACAAAAATACCAACGGATTTTGGGAAAAAATAAAAAAAGGGTCCCCCGCAAATCATCATTTATCACTTATCCCAGTGGACGCGTATGACTCAAACGGTGACGTTATTACTGACGAATTATATGTTCTTAACAAATGGAAAACTGATTTCGAAAATTTGTATTAAAATAGTAGAGAAAATGATTACGACACCGTCTTTCAGCGCCATGCATTATCGCATAAGGCACTCTTTGAGGAAAATATGTTGGACCCATTATATGAATGTAACAGTGACCTTAACGGCCCCCGCCCATCGGGTCTTGAAGAAATGGATGGACTGCATGATGCTTCCACGCAGAGCTAAAACCGACCGCACACGAGTACTGGTAAACCGCTTTGAGGATCTAAAATAGAAGTGGAGGCAATGATCAGGAATCGATACAATTAACCCACAGCTCCCATCAGAGACACCAAAGGGAAAGAAACACAAACATGAAAAAATATACCCTAATGGAAACATCAATAGCGGAAAGCCAAAAAGAGAGTTACTTTCCCACAAACTGGCCAATAGGCTATCCAAAATAAAACAATAAAAGCGACACAAACACCCAAAGACAAATCATAACAAAAATAAACCGCAACAGAAGAACCGCCTTGGAACGGTCAGCGGAAACGGAATCCACTTGGGGGGTGGGGGGGGGGGGGCTTAAATCGATTTTTCATGGCCACAATCCTCGCCCTTACTTCCGTCGCGATTAAAATAAAATAATTTGTTCAGTCCGCATGAAGGCCTCCTTACTCATCAGTGCAACATCTCCATGAACACAAAAATCAAACAACCGAAGAGATGAAACATTGGTGAGGACTCGACAGCCAGATCCACCGAAATGCTGGAGCAAAATAAAACCAACAGTTATACTCCGATGGGCCCGAATAGAGACAGGGCATTAGGTACCAACCAACATAAGCCTTTTCGCTAGAACCGTCACAGAATCTGAGACCTGACCCACCGGCATGCAATTAAAGAGGGAAACAAAGTTGTCAACCGTGATTGGGTTAACTGCCATGCATGCAGTCTGTCGCATAACATTTATGTTGGATCCAATCTTTTTATATCGAAGAAAGATTTTACGAAATTGGGTGCTGAAGTCATTGCGGTTATCTATTTTTCTGAATTTATATACTAAGTCACCATACAATTTGGGTTCCGATAGACCTTGTTGCAGAAGAGATTTAAGTCCAATATTGAATTTTGAAATAAATCAGAACTAGAGCTGTCAGTGAAACTGACTAGGGCCCCGGCAGCGCCATCAGAAATTTGTGGACGGACAGACGGACAGACAGACGGACGGACAGAGTGATTACTATAGGGCACCCACACTTTCAGTGCGGGGCCCTAATGACGTCTATAAAATTTTGAAAAGGTTCTGCGTAGTTTTATGTACCGACAACCCTGATTAAGAAGTTTAGCCGTTAACAATTTATTACGAGTGTTGAAGTAAGTTACATGACTACACACTAAGCCTGCCCAGGCAAAGCGATGCGAATGGAGCGTCCATGCTTATAAACCCTATTGGTTTCATTGGGTGCTGGGCTGAAGGAGTCATTTCATCTCAGTGTCGGGTAAAAGTCCCACAAAATTGGAAGCAACGTCTCCAAAATGACCTATACTGTGTTGACGGGGACGTTAAACCTCAAATCAAACAAACCACAAAGTAACCTTAACCACGATATAACTGCACTGGAAATCGAGAAAATTATTATGTGCGCTAAAATGGAAAAGCCGTTGACATGGACAAATACCTAACGAGGTTCTTAAATTTCCTAACGTTATTCCAGTTAGTAGTGCACTCTTCCTGCTTTTGTTTGTCACTAGTATCATTTCTTTAGTGTGGAGAAAAGCAGTTATTTTCCCTATTATTAAGGACCCTGCATCGGTAAGGAGGGTTCCACTGAATTATAGGGGTATCAATTTGCTCTCGTGTTTATCAAAGTTGTATAGTGCTTTCTTAAATAATAGACTGATGAATTATTTAGAAGATAACAGTTTACTGGCTGACGAGCAAAACGGGTTTCGGGCAAATCGTTCGTGTGAAGATCACGTATTTAGCTTAAATATCATTCTTAGGAAAAATACGTCGTTTTCGTTTATTGACTTGAAAAATAAGCGTTTGACTTTACTGACAGAGAAATGGTACCCAATAAACTTCGGTTGTATAATACTGAAGGCAAGTTATATAACTCCATCAAAAGTATACACTCCGGAAATAGAAACTATATACTCATTTTTTCGCCCCCGCCCCTCGGGGTTTGAAACAAGAGGCCCATGGGCCACTATGCTCACCAGAGCTCAGGTGGGCACTGCCAAATAGCATCCATGTATTTTAACATGATATCATTTTAATCTGCCAAATGAACCCCCATATCCAAATGAGCATCAATGTGGACTCAGTATATGAAACATTAGGCCTTTTATGAAGTAGAGGGGGTGGGGCATGGACCCAATGGAGCCCTGGTTGGTATCACTAAATGTGTCTTATCACAAAGAACAAGAATATATATGGTTTAGCAGTGGGGATCTGCATGGCTGGAGATAAAAGTGGAGGGGTTGGAGCATGCCCTGTCGTTCCCAGGAAAGCCCAAGATTGTTGTCCCTAAATGTGTCTCATCATAAGGACCAAGTATATATATGGTTTAGGGGTGGGAATCTGAACGGTTTCCAAGATATCCTTTCATGAAGTGATAAAGGAGAGGACTGGCCCCTGCGGACACCCCTACAGTAGGTGTGCTAATAATAAGGAACAAGAACATATATGAATATGGGGTGGGGATTTGAATGGTTTCTGAAATATATGGCCTTTTATGAAGTGGAAGGGCGGGGCACATTGCCTCAGCACAAAGAGACCCCCAAGTTGGTGTGACTGAATGAGTTATCATAAGGAACAAGAATATATATGGTTTAGGGGTGGGGATCTGAACTATTTCTGAGATATGTGGCTTTTAATGAAGTCAAGCGGTGGAGCAAGGCCCGGGCATGCCCCGGGGACTCACAAGCTGGTGTCAATGAATGTGCCTTATCATAAGGAAGATGAATATATATGGTTTAGGGGTGGGGCTCTGAACAGTTTCTGAGATATCAGGCCTTTTGTGAAGTGCAGGGGTGGGGCAAGGCCCAGGGAGACCCCCAGGTTGGTGTCAATGAAAGCGTCTTATCATAAGGAACAAGAATATATATGGTTTAGGGGTGGGGATCTGTAAGGTTTCCGAGATATTGTGATATTATGAAATGGAGGGGGTGGGGCATGGCCCCAGCACATCCCTGGGGACCCCAAGGTTGGTGTCACTGAATGTGTCTCATCATAATGAACAAGAACATATATGGTTTAGGGGTGGGGATCTGAACAGTTTCTGAGATATATGGCCTTTTGTGAAGTGAAGGGGTGGGGCATGGCTCCGGCGCACCCGGAAGACCCCCAATTTGGGGTCAATGAATGCGTCTTATCATAAGGAGCAAGAATATATATGGTTTAGGGGTGCGGATCTGTAAGGTTTCCGAGATATTGGGCCTTTTATGAAATGGAGGGGCAGGACATGGCCCCGGCGCATCCCGGGGGACCCCCAGTTTGATGTCACTGAATGCGTCTTATCATAAGGAACAAGAGTATATAGGGTTCAGGGGTGGGGATCTGAATGGTTTCCGAGATATTGGGCCTTTTATGAAGTGGAGGGGGTGGGGCATGGCCTCGGCACATCCCGGAGGACCTCCAGGTTGGTGTCACTGAATGCGTCTCATCAATAGGAACAAGAATATATATGGTTTAGGGGTGGGGATCTGTAAGGTTTCTGAGATATAGGTCATTTTATGAAGTACTGGGGGCGGGGCATGGCCCCGGCACAACCTACTGGACCCCCAGGTTGACATAAAAGCATATGGCTGAGAGAAGTTTACTAAAGGAACATTTCTATGAAAGTTTTGTCAAAATATCTGCAAAGGCTTTGTAGTTAATGCCATTTTTCAATTTTCCCCATTATAAGTCTATGGAAAATCTAAGTTGCCATAGCAACCAAACTAAAGAGCCGAATTTCATAAAAAACACAAAACCTGTAAAGGCAAATATGGTGAATATTTCGATAAACTTTCAGCCTCATAGAGCATACGGTTTCCGAGGAGATGATTTTTTAAGTATTTTTTTTCTATTTTTTGCATTTTGGTTTCCATGGCAACCATTAAAATTGAGCAGTAGGCCTAAAATCATATGGTAGATACTAGATTGCTTATGGAACATTTCTATGAAAGCTTTGTTCCAATATCTGCAAAGGCTTGGCAGTTAATACCATTTTTCAATTTTCCCCATTATAAGTCTATGTGAGCTCTAAGTTGCCATAGCAACCAAATTAAAAAGCTGATTTTCATAAAAAATACAATCTTTCAATCCCCCAGCCCAAGGATGCTACAGATAAAATTTGGGCTGAATCGGTCCAGTGGCTTCAGAGAAGAAGATGTTTGAAAGTGTTGACGTCAGACGACGACGACGACAACGACGACGGCGAAGCCGGACAACTGCCTATCCTATAAGCTCCCCCGGAGCCTTCGGCTCTGGTGAGCTAAAAATAGATGGGCTGCATGATGCTTCCACGCCTAGCTGAAATCGACCCGCACACGAGTACTGATTAGCCGCATAGAGGATCTAAGCCTGCCCAGGCAAAGCGGTGCGAGTTGGACCGTCCATTCTTATCAACCCTATTGGTTTCCTTGGGTTGCAGGGCTTGAGATGTCATTTTATCTCATTGTCGGGTAAAAGTCCCACAGAATTGGAAGCAACGTCTCCAAAATGACCTTCACAGTATTGACGGGGACGTTAAACCTCAAATCAAACAAATAAACTCATTTTTAAATTGTCACTGGCAATTCATTTAAAAGACAAATGCTACTAATTCGCCTTTTTTGTATGATCATCAAAAATGAAAGTAATGCCAGAGCCAACATTTCACCGTCCTTGGGTAAGGAAATGGTTGAAATTTGTGGAACAGGTAGTGTTTGGGGCTCATTTCATTATTAAACATGATCATCTTGACTATAAACTTCAAGAAAACAGAAATATTGCGACTTATGAAAAATTTAATTTTCGGCATATATTCAAGATCAGATAAACCTAAATGGTTACAGACTTACTTAAACGATTTGCTGTAATGCATGTTATGGCCAGCTACAATTTACAAGTAAAATCTAAGTTATCTTTGTGTGATTCACCATCTTTTCATAGAATTTATTTGTATTTTTACCATATATTTCATCTGGGGGTAGGGGAACAGTTTGTTTATTGACACAGAAATTAGCACGGTGACCCCTAGTTTTCTATTAAGTTTCTAATCTCTGAAAACATCCCCTAGATAAAAAAAAAACCTTGTTTTATGAAAAATTCAATGTAGCATTTTTCTGTATGGTCCAAATATTGCAGACAATGGATTATTTTTAAAGATATTTTGGTTGATGACAAAATTGGTTTTGCAAACAAAAATCCTGAGCTTGAAAAATAGGTTAAAGATAGGCAGCAGTATCTTTTACTATATCTTTCTGGGTAAAATAAATGTTTAAAAGCTAGGTAAACGTCATTGTTGACACGCTATTTACTAACATGGTTGTTTTCTGATATTTCTGGGAAAACAGTTTGGGGTGATGTCCTTCTTGTTCAGATTACTTAAGATTCAGCACGGTGACATATGGTTGTTATTTCAAATGTGGTTAAACAATATATTATGCTAAACATGTACAGACTCTTAAACTGTTTTCATTGTAGGAAGTATTTCCTAGCATATGCCCTGAGTGAGATTTGAATTCCAATTATATAAATTATCACCAGTTGCATGCCTGTTATTGATTGATTGAATACAATCATGTTAAACGATAGCAACGATTTAACTGTTAAGGCCAAAGATTCGAGGCAAGGGTCAAAATCTTGGTGCTCTAGTTTGTATTGAGTTAAACATTTTGTGTCGCGAATGTGATTCTCATTTTACCAGTTGTTACGCATCATCTAACGTTAGGAATATTGTTTACAAAATTAAAATTTTCTCAATTGTTGGAGTTTTACTGACCTTTAAACATTGGACCAAATCACCGGAAGTGAGCGAAAAGTATAGCATTTCTGATCTCGGATTTTGTTTCAATCAATATTTAAGACATGATTGAAGTTGATAAAATGATGGAAGGCACTTCTGGGTCAAAGTTTGTATTGAAACATTATGTTGAAAATTTCGCTGAAAAAAGCGGTTTTTTGAGAATTCAATAAAATGTTTGTTTCTCGATAATTTTTAGATGATATGTTATTTTTTTATTCCTTGCTTTTGACTTATTACTTATACGCAAAACGTTGATGTCAAATTCGATTACAAACAGATTATGTGAAAAATGCACTTTTTTACATTTTTCCCGAAAACTTTTATTTTGAACACCAGATTTTCTATAAACTAGTGCAGGATTCATGTCTAAAGACAGTCAAATCCTTAATCAGTAATTTTTAATTGAATTATAGACTTGTTATGACAGGCGAGACAATTTAAAAGTGTACAGTTTTTGTTTCGGTCAGTATATATATGCAAGTTCAGCTTGTGTTCGGGTTAATAATAAAACTACAAACTGGTTTAGTTCTGGATCAGGCGTGAAACAGGGAGACAACTGCTCCCCGACATTGTATTCAATTTTTATAGATGATTTGGTACGTGAAATTAATGCCCTTCAATTAGGAATAAACACAGATGTTGCCAAGGTCTCTGTATTCTTTATACTGACGATATAATATTATTAGCTTATAATGAACGAGATATGCAGTGTTTACTTGACAAACTACATGACTGGAGTACGAGATGAAGGGAGTTTATTAATACTGATACGAGGACTGTTCAACTATGAATGCAACTAAGCACATGAAAATGATTCCGTGATAGATGTCGATGAAAGATTTATTTTGTCCCCTCAAAGTATTCCCCTTTAACAGATATACAAACTTTCAGTCTTCTGATCCAATCATTGAATGCATTTTGGTAGTCTTTTTGAGGTATACTATGAAGGCATTGGAATATTGCAGAACCGAGGTGTTTGCGCTGTACAAATTTTCGACCAGAAAGGTATTTTTTCAGCCGCGGGAACAAAGAAAAGTCACACGGGGCAAGGTCAGGGGGAATACTGGTGGGTGGGGGGGGGGGGGGGGGTGAGGGAGTTCAACAACCTTTTCCTGCTTCAGATAGTCTTGCACAATGAACGCCTTGTGCGATGACGCATTGTCATGTAGCAATCTGACATTGGCCAAACCAGTTGCGGGTCTTCGTTCTTTGAAATATTTCTTTAATTTTCGACGAACTTTATTCTTGTAAAACAGATTTGCATTTACAGATTTGCCTTTAGGCACAGCAACCTGAATAGTAGGGCCCTGTTTTGGAAAAAAAATGGCATACATTACCTTCTTGACGCTCATGGTCCGCTTTGCAATGTATGGTCTTTTGCAATACTGTGTTGCCCATATTTTGTTCTGAATCTTTCGTTTTGGCTCAAAAAAGTGAACCCGTGTCTTGTCACCTGTGACGACATTAGCGAAAGACCGTGCATTGTAATTTGGAAACCTTTTAAGCAACTTCTTGGCGCACTGAACGCGTGTCTTTTTCTGCTCATCAGTCAACAGATGGGGAATTGTAAGAGCTGCTCCTAGTGAGATGATAACCATACTAGCTATTTGCCCAGTGGTGTATCGTGCATCGGTAGCAACTATTTCTTTCACTCTAGCAACCATCTTGGCAGATGTTGCTCTTTTCGGCCGACGATCATGTGGTGCATCTTCTGTTGAGCCTAGCCCACAGCTGAATTTCTTACACCAACGAAAAACTGTCGGAAAAGACATTTCATTATGCCAATAAACCGAACATATTTCATCAAAAATGTCTTTGCACCGTATACCAAGAATAATATAGGACAGTATTTCAACGGCGTACTCTGACCTTCTTCCAACCATGTTTTGTATTAGTATACAAGAGTAGACAGTGTTTATCGAACGATATACATGGCTAAAGTGCACAGATTTTAACAGGTTTGGTATCAATGCATAGGTAAAATGTTTTTCTACGCTGTGATATTTATTTCCAGGTGATTTTCGCATTAGTGCATGAGAAAACGTTCTACTTGCATTCATATTTGAACAGTTCTCGTAAATCCAAAGTTGTGCCCTTCAGGAGGGTAGACGCAAACGATCGTAGTATAGGTTTAAAATTGGAAATAACACTCTTGACTATACAGAATCTTATATATATCTTGGTACTGTTTTTACTGAACACATTAACTTCAATCTGAATGCTGGAAATTTGGCTAAAGGTGGAGGCAGGGACCTTGGATTTGTCATTTCAAAACTCCACAATCTAAAAGAATTCGGGATACAAGGATATGAAAAACTGTTTAACTATTGAGCCTGCTGATTCTAGATAACCATTCCTTAATCTGGGGATACAAAGATTATGACTGTATAGAATCGATACAAAATAGGGCATTGCGCGACTTTCTCGGGGTCCATAGATTTGCACCGAAACTAGCAGTTAACGGTGATTTCGGATGGTTACCCACAAAACAACGCCATTGTTTTTAATATGATAGGATGACTCAAGAATCTATAAAAAAGTGTTTCTTTAGGATTATGGTAACTGTAATGACAAGTGGAGTGCTGAGATCAAAGATCTAATGTTTAAACTTGGTATGACACAAAGTTTCGAAAGACAAGAGGTTTGCAATCTAAGTGACATGAGAACAAAACTTCATGAATTTTATACAACATAATGACCTGCGAAAATCACGACCTTGCCCCAATCAAGAACTTATGCGACTTTCTGGCCTAGAAAACATGTACACTTCATATTTTCCAGTTCTGTGGTGTATTTCTTGCTTCCAAAGTATAACCCTTTTATAGAACATATTTAACGTTACTACGGCAGGTGTCTGGGAATGTGTGGCGGCCGTTAAAAGTCTCCCTGCCCAATATCATAGTGTAGTTTATATTTTCTTGTCCTTTGTGATCATTGATTCCATTGTGGAATTTTGAAAATATTTGAGGGTCACTGATGAGGCCTAATTGGCCCAAACAAGCTAGTCTGGCCCAGCAAACATGTACACTTCATATTTTCCAGTTCTGTGGTGAATTCCTTGCTTCCAAATGATAACCTTTTTATAGAAGATATTTAACTTTACTACAGCAGGTGTCTGGGAATGTGTGGCGGCCGTAAAATGTCTCCCTGCCCAATATCATAGTGTAGTTATAGCCCCGCTTTGAAAAAGTGGGGCTATATTGGATTTGCCATGTCCTTCTGTCATTCCGTGATTCCGTTAATTTGTGTTGGCTCCATAACTTTGTATCTGCTTAACATATTTTCATGAAACTTCACACAAATGTTAAACCCCATAAGACAATGTGCAGAGCGAAGGAATTATAACTGTGGATCGCCTACTTTTGGAGTTATTGCCCTTTGAACATTTTCCGTAATTCCGTAATTCCGTGATTCCGTTAATTTGTGTTGGCTCCATAACTTTGTATCTGCTTAACATATTTTCATGAAACTTCACACAAATGTTAAACACCATATGACAATGTGCAGAGCGAAGGAATTATAACTGTGGATTGCCTACTTTTGGAGTTATTGCCCTTTGAACATTGAAAAATGGCATTTTTAATTGTGTCCGCTTCATAACTCGAAAACCGTTTGAGATATTTTTAGGAAACTTCACACAAATGTTAAGCACTATGAGACGATGTGCAGAGCGCAGGAACCATAACTCTGCATTGCTTATTTTTGGAGTTATTGCCCTTTGAACATTGAAAAATGGCAATTTTAACAGTGTCCGCTTCATAACTCGAAAACCGTTTGAGATAATTTCATGAAACTTCACACAAATGTTAAGCACTATGAGACAATGTGCAGAGCGCAAGAACCATAACTCTGGTTTTCGTATTTTCTGTGTGTCTGTCTGTGTGTCTGTCTGTGTCTGTTAACAATTTTCGTGTCCGCTCCATAACTTTAAAACCCATTCACATATTTTCATGAAACTTCACACAAACATTAAACACCATGAGATGGTGTGCAGAGTGCAGGAACCATAACTCTGGATTGCCTAATTTTTGAGTTATTTCCCTTTGAATATTGAAAAATATCAATTTTAGCCGTCTTTGCTCAATATCTCAAAAACCGTTTGAGATAATTTTATGAAACTTCACACAAATGTAAAGCACCATATTACGTGTGCAGAGCGCAGGAACCCAAACTCTGGATTGTCTACTTTTTCAGTTATAGGCTTTTGAATATTAAAAAATGGCAATTTTAACTATGTCCGCTCCATAACCGTTTCTGATATTTTCATGAAACTTCAAATAAATGAAAAGCACCTTGAGATGATGTGCAGAGTGCAGGAACCATAACTCTGGTTTGCCTACTTTAGGAGTTATTGCCCTTTGAACATTTAAAAAGGCAATTTTGACTGTGTCGGCTCCATAACTCACAAACCATTTGAGATATTTTCATGACACTTCACACAAGTGTAAAGCACCATGAGACAATGTGCAGAGCGCAGGAACCCTGACTCTGATTTGCCTACTTTAGGAGTTATTACCCTTTGAACATTGAAAAATGGAAGATGAAATTTAGTATAAACATGGACATTCTGGTAATGTATCATGCTCATTGAAATGAGGGACAAGGGCTCACAACTCTTAGAGTTTTTCCAGATAATGTAAAATTTTCAACAGTTATTTCTTGTTCATAACTGTTTTCTCTGCAGCTTAAATAACTTTCTTCTCTGACAGCGCTGAAGCGGGGCTATAGTCAGATCCTCTGACAGCTCTAGTTTATATTTTCTTGTCCTTTGTGATCATTGATTCCATTGTAGAATTTTGAAAATATTTGAGGGTCACTGATGAGGCCTAATTGGCCAAAACTAGCTAGTCTGGCCCAGAAAACATGTACACTTCATATTTTCCAGTTGTGTGGTGAATTCCTTGCTTTCAAAGGATAACCCTTTTATAGAACATATTTAACGTCACTACAGCTGGTGTCTGGGAATGTGTGGCGGTCGTAAAGTCTCCCTGCCCAATTTCATAGTGTAGTTTATATTTTCTTGTCCTTTTGGATCATTGATTCTATTGTGGAATTTTGAAAATATCTGAGGGTCACTGATGAGGCCTAATTGGTCGAAACTAGCTAGTCTGGCCCTGAAAGCATGCACACTTCTTTTTTTCCAGTTCTGTGGTGTATTCCTTGCTTCTAAAGGATAAGCCTTTTATAGAACATATTTCAAATCCCTCTATTGTGATGAGAGATCTGTTACATTTACCTTCTTGATATTTTATTTTCAACTATCGAAGGTAGAGATACGTTTGTTTCGCTTTCAGAAACTGACAAAAACTGAAAATTCTTATGGATGAATATACCAGACAAAACGCAATATCTGCACAATGCAATTAATAAGCGTAAACAATTTCTTTATGTTCCTAGTTAAATTGTTCTGTCTGTACGTTTTATATTGAAATTGTTTGAGAATTTGAAGTGACATATAGGTCCATTGGGCCGGGTGAATAAAGTCTTGTATATTAAAGATTTGTATATTTGATATGTATGTTTTTGCACATGTCACTATAATGAAATATTACTTACTTACTTACTTACTTACTTACTTACCTACCATTGCAGAAAACAATGTCCGAGTTTATAATTTTGATCTCAATTTCTATATTTATGACCTGGATCTGATGACTACAGTATCTACTATGCACCCATTAAATGTTTACATATCACACCTATTCATAGGTTTTAGGTATGCGATTGAAAGCCAAAACTATACAAAAACTTTAACATGAATATCTCAAAGTTCAAACTGTGTGATCTTGACAGAAGGAGTGAAAGTCATTGTTACTTTACTTTGTCAGCTGTAAAGTATTACCACATATCAATTCCGAATAGCATTAAAGATAGACATCAAATGTGTTACATTAAAATATCGTATGAGTATCATGCAAAACAGGAGTCACATGATTGCAATTATATCTGCTGTAAAGTATAATACGACATGTCAAACGCCAACTTGATGAAGAGCACGACTTACAATAAACCTTCAAAGTCTGCGACCTTGACTTTCTGTCAGCAGCAGCAGCCATATGACTGGGGCTATAATTTGTCTATTATTAAGTAATATCAATTAGGAATTACATGTATACGTTTACAATGCAAAGTTAAAGAAACAAACCCAAATTAAAACAGTTACAAAATATGGAAATTACCAATTTTGGCTTTGTTCCAGGTCTGTGCTTTTGCCGAGGTTCCTTCTTGTTTAATGTATACTATGTTCGTGATTCTGATTTTCCCCCATTATGTTTGGTTACGTTTGGATTTTCTGAGTCACCACCTGTTTGTGACAGCTGCAGCGGTTTACTACGTGCTTATATTGTTTACTGTCGTTATTCAATGTTTCGACTTTTTTTCCTTTGTGATATTGTGAGCGTGATTTGTGACTTAGTATATAAATTCAGAAACATTTATAACCGCAATGACTTCAGTACCAAATTTCCTAAAATCACTTTTCGATATAAAAGGATTTGGTACAACATAAATGTTATGCGACAGGCTGCATGCATGGTAGTTAACCCAATCAAGGTTAACAACTTTGCTTCCCTTGGGTCAGTCCTCAGTGTAAAGGCTTACTGAGGATTAGAGAGAATCCAATTCTATGCAATGTTGGTTGGTACCTGATGTTCTGCCTCTGGTCGGGTCCATCGGAGTCTATCTGTCGGTTTTCTCTTTCTCCAGCATTTCAGTGGATTATTGCTGTCGAGTCCTCACCGTTGTTACATCTCTGTGGTTGTTTGATGTTTGTGTTCACGGAGATGTTGCACTGATAAGTTAGGAGGCCTTCAGTTCATGCGGACTGAACAAATTATTTGTTTAAATCGCGTTGGAAATAAGGGCGAGGATTGTTGCCACGTAAAATAGATTTAAGCCCCCCAGTGGAATTCGTTTCACTGACCGTTCCAAGTCGGTTCTTCTATCGCGTTTTTTTTGTTATGGTTTATCTCTGAGTGTTTGTATCGCTTATATTAGCTTGTTTTGGATAGCCAATTGGTCATTTTGTGGGAGAGCAACTGTCCTTTTTGCTTTCCGCTATTGATGTTTCCATTATGGTCTGTTGTTTCGTGTTTGTGTTTCTTTCCCTTTGGTGTCTCTGATGGGAGTTTTGGCTTAATTGTATCGATTCCTGATTATTGCCTTCACTTCTTTTTTGGAATCTGATTTTATCAGTTCTTGATCGTTTCCGTTTTCAATGTCTCAATTACTGACCCTAGCCTACCCCAGGCACTTGACCCACGGGTCTCACTAACCCAGATTATACGCAAAGCTATAGAGGTACCAAATACCAAGTATGAAATTAATTGGACAATTGGTTAGCAAAAAATAACAACACAAGTAAAGTGTTAACGGCCGGATACACGCTCTCACGAATCAGTACTTATGTGACCTGTTGTAGGCAGGACAGCTGGTTATGCGACATTTTATTATGATGCAGTCACTTAAAAAACGATTAGTTCTAACGAAACAGGTAAAAAGTGACAGAATGTACGATGAAATATACTCCAAGTGACTGTGTCACTGTAACTCTATGGAGCCCAGTTACATAACTATCATTTCGCGGGCTCAGACAGACAGAATGACAAACAATCGAGCGTATAATCAAACACAAGACGAAACCTGCATGCCGCTTCGTATGCCGTTGGTATAAAAATGCTTCTCCAAACTAAGATATTTTAGAAGGCAAAACTGTTACACTGAAGATTTATCTTTAAAACCCCGGTAATGTGTGACGCATGTGAAAATCAACTTAAGGTAAGATGCACGACCCAGTGGGCATGCAGAAAATCCGAAGATCTGTTTAATATATTTCTACATGGCAAAAATTATCAAAATTTTCTAGCGGTTTGAAAATTATACGTCAATAATCAGGTGGTGAAATGTTTGCCTCGGCAAGGCTATTTACATAAAAAGTCAGGCATCAGTGAAATTGGTTAGGTCTTGTCCATATACATCTGCATACCAAAATTATTTAAATATACCTTGCGGTCTACAATAAGTTTGTGATTATTTTGCCTCAGCGAGGCTATTTATATTAAGAAATCTCGCATCAAACAATATAAATGATCAGGTCTTCGAAGTAGACATTTGCATGACAAAAATTACTGAATTAGCGGTTTAGAAGTTATAACGTCTGTTTCAGTTTGTAAAATATTTGCCTTGGCGATGTTTCTTCTACATAAACCAAGCATTAGATAATCTCATTAAGTAGGTCTTGTCAATATTTATCTGCATGCCAAAACCTTTTAAAATAAGCATGGTTGTTTAAAAGTGATTTGCCCATAATACGCTGGTAATAATTTGTCTTCGATTTTTACTTATGAATAAATCAGGCGTTATGCAATCCCTTTGCTAGGTCCTATCAATATACATCAGCATGCCAAAACTTATAAAAATGTTTCTTGCAGTTTAAAACATAATCTTTAGTCAGGTTTTGAATATTCGGCTTGGCGAGGCTATTTATTCGAAGCAATCTGGCATTAAATAATATCAATGATTAGACCATGTCAATATACATCTGTTTGACCAAATTTATATGAACAATATAAATATATATTCCTAACCGTTTAATAGTTATACCTCCCTGTCGATGAAATTTTGCTTCAGTGAGACATTTATGAAGAAATCAAGCATTAGGCAATCCTTTGATTAGTTCTTGGTGACTCTCTATCTGTATGCCAAAGATTATCAAAATTTTACAAGCGGTTTAAGTTACACTTCATATTCAGATTTTGAAAAATGTTGTCTCAGCGAGGCTATTTATAAAACATCGGACGAAAGTATGTTAGAAGTGTAGCTACAAATTCAACCACTGATTTGCTTTGAGGTCTCAGCTAAAAACGAGACAAGAAATTCAAAATACATGTACACAACTTTTACCGGCCCCGATAGCTCAGTTGGTAGAGTGTCCGCTCCGGGGAACGGGAGGTCACGGGTTCGATCCCGGGCCGCGACATACCAAAGTCGTTAAAAATGGTACTAGCTGCTCCTCGTTTGGCACTCAGATTTACGGGGTAGAGCTAGGACTGGTCGATCCAGTGTCAGGATAATGTGACTGGGTGTGGTATCATGTAATGTGTCTGGGACATGATACTTCAGTGAGGCAGCACTATAAAAGTGAGCATTGAGCTCCCTGTCGCAACCAGACACGGTCGTGATATGACTGAAAAATTGTTGAAAGCGACGTTAAACCCGAATTCACACACACACAGTACACAACTTTAGAATTTCTGAGTTTAACCAAAAGGTAGTAGTTTTCGTCCATTATTTATTGTAAAGTCCTAACGTGGATTCTTAAGGTTTAATTATATTTGCAAAACACGAACACTACACAAGTGATCTTTTTTCTTTGTGATAATGCTATTGTTTTTTTTTTTACGAGAATGCAGCAGACCTTGCCTTTGGAGTCCTTTTAAAGAAGCCAACTTGTCTTTATATATTGCAAATCTCCGTCAAATATTCAGAAATGGCTAGACGGTTCTACAAGCTGCGAAAGCTTTAATACTGGATTCAGTCAACTGCAGGTACTCTGTGCCACATGCTGGCGAGAGCAAGCTTTTTATTAAAACTCATACTTGTAAATGGTAACTTTGAATGGAAGATTCATTTCGACAAATATGCACACCACAAATGACACAATGGAGTGCCCTGCATATTTTTGACTGGTTCATATTGTTTGCTCACGTAGACTAAGACTGCAATTAGGAAATTGTAGAGAGAAGTCTGCACTGGAGCAAACTTGCTTCTAATTGCACATAAACGCTGTGGAAAAGTCCTTCCAATACTTGCCCTTGCACCGCCCAATGAAAAGACTGAGAGTTTCTTTGCAGTGTAACAAAACTTTATAAAACTGATTAGCAAACAAAATGAAAAAGGAACATTCCATTATAAATTAAGAGATAGATCAGCTCTAACTGTGATTTGTTGAGTAATAAATCAGTTTGGAAGTCAGTTGTAAATTAGACAAATCACAAACGGGTAGCGCGCGTGATTTGTCTACTAACAACTGACCTCCAAACTGTGATTTATTACTCAACAAATCACAGACAGGAGCTGATCTATTTCGATTCTAACACACTGAAAATCGGCAATAATGTTGTTGTTTTCTTCAAAATCTCACAACTTTTTGCCATTGTTAGAAGAAATCCCGCCAAAATTATCGACTGAAACACATGCATTTTTATCCTTTTCTAACGTTTTCGGTGCGAGAATATGACGTTACACCGTCTAACGTCAAGGAAATCGACTAGTGGAGTCATAAATTGGCAGTTTTTGGCAAGCTCTTCCTTGTCGTGATTTGTTGTAGAAAAAACACAGTTATTTCCCATTGCCTTTATAGGCGCGCTGTGTTAGAATGTTTTCATAACAGGGCGTTGTTGGTGAAATCCACACTTTTTAAAGGAAAGAAAACTAATTTATATATTTTAATTTTCGAAATGATATATCTGCCTTCACAGATAAGACCAAGTAGAATAAATAACTTCCTAACGGTCAGAAATGATATTCTACCTTTTTTCGCATGAAATAACTCCAATTGAATTCCTATGCGCCTAAACAAAATCTGTACCGTGGGTATTCTGTGCAGTTATCGATGACGTCATAGCCATATTTTCTGATAAGCGCTAATACTCTGAGATAAGAAGATGTCTGTATTTCATTTTCAGAAATCATTACAAAACACGCCTATACAAATACAGTGTCACCTTTTTGGCCGAAAAAATGAAAATTTTAAGATAAAAATTGTGATATTTTTCTTATTTCTGCTCAAATTATTGATTGTGGGTACTCGAGGCGTTCAAAGAGTACCCACAATCTATATTTTAAAGCAGAAATAAGAAAAGGTTTACCCCTGCAAACCCCAGTTTTACTATATAAAAGTGGGGTTCGAGGGGGTCAAAATTAAATAGGCGTGTTTTCGTGATGTGTCGTTATACTCATGTGTGAATTTTCCTAATGACCTAGTAAGTATATTAAGCCTAACACCAACTTAATATTCATGTTCGTGTTTCTTTCCATTTGGTGTCTCTGTTGGGAGATGTTGTATCGATTCCTCAACATTGCCTTCACTTCTATTTGAAGACACATTTTTGGATCGCATAACACCCTAATGACCGAGCTAAGATACACGTGGGGTATTCTGGCTGCCATAAAGGTAGGGGACCAAGAGAAGGTAATCGATTACCTATAGATATGAGTTTGACAAATCACATCTATTCATATACACGTCTGTTTACTACGTCCTTTTTTTATTTTAATGGAAGAAACAACAGCTCTTTTTTATTTTATTTTTAGTCACCATTATTAATAATCGTTACAAAAGCATACCTATTCATCTATGAAATTTTACAAATAAAAAATCCTGATATCTTTCATATTTCTGCTCAAATTATATGTTTCGGGTACTCGTTAGAACCGCCTCACCGACGAATATCCGCAATATATTTTACAAATATGTTCTAGTGGAAGCAAGGAAGACACGACAGAACTGGAAAATATGGAGTGTACATGTTTTCTGGGACAGACAAACTAGTTTCGGCCATTTAGTGACCCTCAAATATTTTCACAATTCCACAATGGAATCAATGATTCTAAAGGACAAGAAAATATAAACTACACTACGGTGTAGGGCAAAATAGAATGATCGGGAAGCGACACAATTAACCCACGGCTCCCATCAGAGACACCAAAGTGAAAGAAACACAAACACGAAACAACAAACCCTTATGGAAAAATCAATAGTGGAAGCAAGGAATACACCACAGAACTGGAAAATATGGAGTGTACATGTTTTCTGGGCCAGACAAAGTAGTTTCGGCCATTTAGTGACCCTCAAATATTTTCATAATTCCACAATGGAATCAATGATCCCAAAGGACAAGAAAATATAAACTACACTATGATGTAGGGCAAAATAGAATGACCAAGAATCGATACAATTAACCCATGGCTCCCATCAGAGACACCAAAGTGAAAGAAACACAAACACGAAACAACAAACCCTAATGGAAACAGCAATAGCGGAAAGCCAAAAGGACAGTTACCAATATTTTTATATCGAAGAATGATTTTACGAAATTGGGTGCTGAAGTCATTGCGGTTAAATATTTTTCTGAATTTACATACTAAGTAACCATAAAATTCGGGTTCCGATAGACCTTGTTGCAGAAGAGATTTAAGTCCTATATTGAATTTTGAAATTAAATCAGAGTGACGACTATAAAATTTTGAACATGCTTTGCGTAGTTTATGGTGCCGATAACTCTGATTAAGAAGTTTAGAAGTTAACAATATATTACTAGTGTTGCAGTCAGTTACATGACTACACACTCTGGCAAATCGAATTAATTGCGAAATATAAACCCCATATGATGGCGCACTTGGAACATCACCAACCAAAAAAGGAAAATGTGCAATCTCAAAATCAAAATCATCGCGTTTATCGTAAATTTTGCAAGAAACAAACCCATCTACAATAGACAGATGTAAATCCAAAAAGGCAGCCTCGGTATCAGAAGGATTTGCTTTGTTTAACTGAAGTCCTGTGGGGTAAATTTGGCTGATCAAGCCATCGAAATAGGTATTGACAATAGTTAATAAATAATCGTAAATTTCTAGAAGTCGAGATAAAAGCTCCAATGGTTTAAGATTGGTTTTCAGCAAAAAGGATCAGCAAAACAAAAACAAATCAGCCACGAGGGATGCACAATTAGTACCCATCGGAATACCCACAACTTGTCTAAATAACTTAGTACCAAATCTTATGTAAATATTGTCAAGTAGAAAGGTGAGAGCTTCACACACTTTTTGACATGACCATAATGTATAATTTTTATGCCCTTCAGAAGTGAGAACAGTATTTCTTCCATTACATGCAAGATAGAGGGAGTCTTTCCTATGAAAAGTCCATTCAATTAAATCATTTAGTTTTTCTTTTATAAGATTGTGAGGAAATGTAGTGTAAAGGGTGGAAAAAGTAGACAGACTTGAAGCACGAAAACGTCTGGATTTCAATTTATTTAAAACTTCATTAGAATGTTTTATAGACCAGAAGAGATTTCTACCTGATCTTTTGAAGTCTTTTTTGCAATATTTTATCATATGTTTTTTATGGCAGTTTAACATGAAGTGTATAATTTAGAGAGTTCAGTGGTGGTACAAAAGCTTGAATTTGCAATAAAACGTGCTTTGTATGGTCTTTTATGAAGTTTGGGTAACCAATATAACGTAGGAAGCTTGTCTTGGCCTTCTGTAACACAGACAGTAAACTTGGTGTCTGAATGACAAATGTGGTCACCAACTAAAGCCCTCTCTAGAGCTAAAGGCTACAGTTCATAGGCCTTCGTACCACCAAGCTCTTGCTGAAGTGTGTTAACATAATGAAGCCGTCAAACAACGACCACATTGTAAGCGGCCTTATCTGCTCGAGCCAAAACAAACTGCTTATGAAATTTTTGAATACCTAGTTTAAGGTGACGTAAAGACGTCTTAGGTTTAGGAGGTAATAAGTTCGAATTTTGATAATAAAACGAAATGCGTATATTCACTTATTTCAGAATGCTAAGTTTCCATTCTTTAACAGCTTTATGCTCAACATACTCTCGTTTACGCCATCGATTACCAAATTCATTCAAGGCAGCAGCGATTTCATCTCTACATTTATTGAAATCAATTTTAGAAGGAAATCGATATTTCGGTCCTTTAGAAATTATATTATGTATCCTAGAATCAGGAATATTTTTAAATTGCCAAGCAGCAGGATAGCAATACACTGATTTTTTACAATCACAGGTATCAGGAGTGTTATTATCAATATCAAGATCAGAAACAAGTTTATTGAAATTAGAACTGATAGATCTAACAGGTTTATTGTGTGTATAGCAAATTATGGGTGTTTCAGTATTTTGCAAATAAGCAGGAATTGATGAAATCACCGAAGTGTCCCGGAAGATACTAGGTAAATCTATAAAATCTAAACCCTTATTAATGAAGGATATTTTGATGTAATCACGTTTGTGATTAATTTCAGAATCGATGAAAGTCTACTTTATGCATAAAGTGATGTTCATATGTGTATAATCGGCACAGGCTTGGTCTTATGTAATTGGATTACCCGTCATAAATTTAAATGGTTTTAAACTGGAAAAGGTGCTAAAATAAACTCTTAAAATGTTTATTCTTTTCTCTTTACTGGTATGATTGTGTCTAAAACAAGGAACAGTTTATATTTCCATCTTGACAAAAGTTATAAATGCCAATGTTTTAGGCAATATGTTCGCTTTTGGCTTTCCACCATTGATGTTTCCATTAGGGTCTAGTTATTTCATGTCCGTGATTCTTTCCCTTTGGTGCAACTGATTCGAGCTGTGGGTTAATTTTATCGATTCCTGACCATTGCCTTCACATCTATTTGTTATTATATGATTTGTGTGTCACATACTTTCAAAATATAAACACTTCAAAAACACGCCAATACAAATACATGTGAAAAAAAAAATGCGATATTCTTCTAATTTCCGCTCAAAATATAGATTGTGGGTACGCGTTGGAATCGACTCATCGAGTACCCACAATCTATATTTTAGAGCAGAAATAAGAAAAATAATGTGTACCACTGTAAACCACAGTTTTACTATATAAAAGTGGGATTCAAGGGGGCCGAATTATATAGGCTTGGTTGGCCATTTTGTGGGAAAGTAACTGTCCTTTTGGTTTCGGCTATTGATGTTTCCATTAGAGTCTAGTTGTTTCATGTTTGTGCTTCTTTCCCTTTGGTATCTCTGATGGGAGATGTGGTTTAATTGTATCGATTCCTGCTCATTGCCTTCACTTCTATTTTGTTTTCGTGATGAAAATAAATAAATAAAGGTTGAAGATTAAACTTTCAGGATAATCAATTCAATCACCGCTTTGTTTTAAACATCTTTCCGATTTTGAATAAATGAAACAATGGGTGGTAGTGTTTTCTCTACTTTAAAAAAAAAAAAAAGAAAAAAAAAAAGAAGTAATTTAAAACAACATTTTGTTGGAAACAATCTCAGTAAAAATAAGCCATCACACAGGTTCCCCTTATTGAGCCCCCTATAAAACATATCATTCTGCTCATAATCACCTCATAAACACTTAGATAGGATAAGCCCTTGATCTGCAATATGGTCCGAGTGACTTGTTTATTGGAGACTATTAGACAGCCAACCCATTTTATATAGGATGAAAATGTGTCTTCAAGACGTATAAGGAAGTTTTTTGCATTTATTGTATTTATACATAACAATCGTGACAGTTACATGTATTGCACTTCTCCTTCTACATTAATCAACTGCTACACAATCCTGTCTTATTTATGTGATAACACTTTTAATATCTCTGCACAAACCAGGTTATTATCCTAATCAGCACACATTATTGTAACAATGACATCGTGTCAATATAAGTTTTATTTTGAAAAGCTATAACACTGTTATTGATACATGTATCATCATGACACTATTGCAATACTGCGTGCTAGCCCGTCAAAAATATTCTACTACGAAAGCGCTGTCGTCCACCGTTTTGTGAGGTTTGATGTCAAATTTTCTACTTAGGATGTGTAAATGTATCCAATTATAGATCACCATACTGCCGACTGATTCGCAGTTTGCAAAGAAGATGCTATTTTGACATTAAATATCGAAATGAAGTATTGTTTATCAACATTTCGAAATAATTTTTTGGGATTGGATTTTACGGCCCTTTCAAGATTATTTCACTCATATCGAGCCGATCGTTAATCAGAGGTGGGCGAAAACCGGAGTACCCGGAGAAAAACCACCTGACCTTCCGTTGCAGAACTTGGCGTCTCACACGTGGCCCGAGCGAGGCTCGAACCTACGGCGGTGAGAGACCTAATGACTAAGAGTCAGCGCTCTTATCCACTAGGCCACGGAGGCCCGTTTTCGAAATAATATTATCGGTTTTATATATTGGATTTTTTTTTACAGATCTTGTTCGTTATTTTGATTTTCGATATATTGAGCGGGCATAACAATACGTCCGTTTAAAGCCTCGTATCCAAAGTCGATTTCGACAGTTGATTTTTAAAACCTATGTCGACTATCGACATACTTCTGTTATAGAGGATATTTACTTTTTTGTGGTGCATACCAAAAATATTCCATAGAGTCTGAATTTTCACTAGTGCGAAGCACGAGTGAAAAGTCGGGTGTTTTCAACACACGAGATGAAACACTTCTGGCATCCGTGAAAAACGTAAATTTTCTTTTTATTTTATAATTTATTAGGAAACTTACGGTAATTGTAATACGTCACAATTTTGATCTGGCTCTGACGTCACAGCTGTCAGTTTGTAAACAAAAACAGATCGCCATTTTGAATAGGCCTACATCAGTTTTGCAGTTCAAAGAATGCTTTTGAAGGTATATTACAGAAAGCGTCATGCTTATTTGTAGTAAATGCTCTCAGTGACATGTAGCCACCGGTCGTGGTCGGTTGTTCACGTTGTAAAACATCACTCTGATTTGAGCACAGATTTCCCCAGAAACAAGGCTTCTTCATACTCGGCAATTATGCATGTGAATGAACTGGTACTTTTTACCGAAAATCGAATCCAGCTAAATCTGTGAGGGAGCATTTTTTGTGCTATTTATTCCTGAGATGCGTGTCATAGAAAGAGACTTCAAAATCACAGTGGTGCTGTTGATGGGGCGCATATTCAATCAGGTTTTAATGTCACACTTCACTGTATATTCTAACGGTATTAGAAAACGTGTGTGTGTGTGTGTGTGTGTGTGTGTGTGTGTGTGTGTGTGTGTGTGTGTGTGTGTGTGTGAATTCGGGTTTAACGTCGCTTTCAACAATTTTTCAGTCATATCACGACGGTATCTGGTTGCGACAGCGAGCTCGATGTTAACTTTTATAGTGCTGCCTCACTGAAGTATCATGTCCCAGACACATTACATGATACCACACCCAGTCACATTATCCTGACACTGGGTCGACCAGTCCTTGCTCTACCCAGTAAATCTGGGTGCCAAGCGAGGAGCAGCTAGTACCATTGTTAACGACTTTGATATGTCGCGGCCCGGGGTCGAACCCGTGACCTCCCGTTCCCCGGAGAGGACGCTCTACCAACTGAGCTATCGGGCCCGGTATTATTAGCAAACATTATTCTTTGTAAATGAAAAGAAAATTTTCTCTTTTGTTTCGACCAGAACGTATACCAAAAGTAGTTCCCGCTCATTACAGTGAAACAATTTAAATGGTATCAGTCACAAGTGAAGTGATACGATATCATTTCACTTGTGATTGTTATCATTTTTTATTTGTTTCAGATATATGCATTGATTTCACTGCTAAGTATAAAATAAAAAACTGTTATTCACCTCGATATTCCAAAACACTAAATAGCATATTCTTTTCGAAGTCAAGTTTACCTACGTTGACAGGGATAAGAGTTAATACTTGAAATTGCCCTTGCGGCTATTGTTGTGGCTGTACTGTGTTTATCTATAAATTATTATTATTATTATTATTAGTAGTAGTAGTAGTAGTAGTAGTAGTAGTAGTAGTAGCAACCATACCGGTTATATTTAGTGGCAAATCTGCCGAACATACAACGTCTGGTCGACGTTTTGCCTACTGGGATTTCAAAACTTCTGACAGGTATCCCTGTCTTTCTACATATGTAATCTGAAGCACTATGTTAACGGCTCGTTCAATGTATGTGCATCCGAGATATGTCTGGTTATCCATTACATAGTTAGTTACCAAATTCATGCAATTTGTAAATTCTGTTTTGATGTATACATTTATATGTATAATTGCATTATGAGTTTATGAAATACAATATAGTTACACCAAATGCACATTGACTGAAAGACAATCGAATAGGCTTATAGTTCTCACCTTTGTTTCATCTCTGTGGTGGTTTGATTTTTGTGTGCACGGAGATGTTGCACTGATAAGTGAGGAGACCTTCATGCGGACTGAACAAATTATTTGTCTAAATCGCGACGGAAGTATGGCCACGTAAAATCGATTTAAGCCCCCCCCCCCCCCCCCCCCCCCCCCCCCCCCCCCGAGTTGAATTCGTTTTACTGACGTTGCAAGGCGGCTCTTCTGTCGCGGTTTATTTTCGTTATGGTATGTCTTTGAGTGTCGCTTACATTATTTTGTCTTGGGTAGCCAATTGGCCATTTTGTGGGGTAAGTAACTGTCGTTTTGCCTTTCCGATATTGATGTTTCCATTAGGGTCTAGTTGTTTAATGTTTGTGTTTCTTTCCCATTGGTGTCTCTGATGGGAGCTGTGGGTTAGTTGTATCGATTCCTGATCATTGCCTTCACTTCTGTTTTAAACTTTACAGTAATTTTCTAAATTACTCGGAAATTGTCTAATGCCTGGAATGGAATTCAATATAATAATAACAATAATAAAAATAATTAATAAACATGTTGAATCTATCTCTTTGTCTCTTTGGTAAATCTTTCAAACGTAAAATATCAACTTTGATATGTTTGTTTGTTTGATTTTTAGTTTAACGTCCCCGTCAACACAGTATAGGCCATTTTGGAGACGTTGTTTCCAATTGTTTGGGACTTTTACCCGAAATTGAGATGAACGACATCCCTAGCTTTGCCGCCCAATGAAACCAATAGGGTTTATAAGCATGGACGAGCCGACTCGCACCGCATTGCCTGGGCAGGCTTAGATCCTCTAAGCTGTTACTACTCGTGTGCAAGTCGGTTTCAGCTCTGCGTGGAAGCATCATGCAGCCCATCTATGTCTTCAAGCCCCGATGGGCCGGGGCTGAACATTGATGAAGAAAAACAAATGAATAAGAAATTTGTTAATGACAACAGATTTACCCGTTGTTGTCCTCTAGTTTTTATTTGTTTTCGTCTTTTGTCAATTTTCTCGATTTTCTTTATGGCATTGTGCCGCCCTGAAAATGTTTTCTTCTCATTTTGTTATCATATTGTATAAACGGAGAGAAATAAATTTGATTAGACTTGATTTTTTTGGCAACATTAAATCCATTTTAAGCAATAAAACTTACGCAAGACGACATGACATGTTGGTCACAAACTAGTTAAATAGCTGAAGTCGAAAAGTTGCTGCTATACCTCACAAAACGGTGGACGACTACGGCTTCGATTTGTTGATCTGAGGTTTAACGTCCCCGTCAACCCTGTTTAGGTCATTTTGGAGGCGTTGCTTCCAATTTTGTTGAACTTTTACCCGGCATTGAGATAAAATGACATCTCAAACCCTGTCGACCAATGAAACCAAAGGGTTTATAAGACTCAACCCGCTTTGCATTGACTGGCTTAGATCGTCTAAGAGGTTTGCTAGTACTCATGTGCGGCCGGTTTCAGCTCTGCGGGGAAGCATCATGCAGCCCATCTATTTCTTCAAACCCCGGTGGGCGGGGGTCGACTACGGTTTCGCAGAAAACAGAAAACATTTTTTAGGTTTCAGTGGCGGTGTCAGCTGAATTACAAAATGTTTGACAGTCTTGATTACTATTCTTCGCATAACTACTATTCTTTGCATTAATGCAAGACTTTTCAAAATTAAATGTAAAATTCCAACTGAAAACAAAGGAAAAGAACTTTATACGGAAATTATATTTTGGATCTAAATATAATGTCACAATGGCAAAAAGCGCAGATCGAGATTTATGCAGTCTGACCCGAGTCTGTACGGTTTGCTCACTGAAACAACTCATCTAATGTCCTGTGTTAAACAGACAACAGATGAAACACATTTACTGTAAGTTTAAATGCGTCACATCACTGACGATACTTCCATATTTCCCTTAGCGGAAAGTGAACGATTTCAGAAATATTTCCGATTGTTTGTTTTTGATTATGCTGTAACTACTTAGTGTTCACACCACAAATGAGTGACTAGAGTTGTCCACAAAAAAAAAAAAAAATAAAAATAAAAAAAATAAATGGCACCGATGACAAAAGAACGAAACGTCACAGATTTCCTCAAAACAACTAGACACCCTCCACTAGTTAGGAATTCTGTGGTAAATTATGCAAATTCTTCACAATAAGCTAGAGCTCCAGGTCATGAGAATGTTCGATAACACATTTAATTTTACAATTTCAACATTATACACCTGATGTGGGAACTGCTTTGAATAACCTCACCGAGACAATTCTAACAAGCGCACACAAAATGTTGAAAACGTAGTTGTCATCAAATATTCAGTTAAACTGTAGCTCAGGCGCAACAAAACTAGAATACAACTCCTAACGCGTATCATGACATAGTGACATTGAGTTGACACCCAAGGAGTCCAGTCCCATTTGACAATTCTCACGACCACTATTAAACTGGGCCTCTCGCATTCTTTTTTTCTGCTTCATCCGACGGTTCTGAAACCAGATTTTTACTTGTGTTTCATTAAGACCTAAAGTGGCGGCGATTTCAATCCTCCTTGCTCGGGTAAGGTATTTGTTAAAGTGAAATTCTTTTTCTAGCTCTGTTAGTTGTTTATTTGTAAAATTCGTCCGCCCCATGTTGTTGCCTGGGACAGTCTGTGGAGGTGCTGTGTAGCCGTAGTCACCTGTTTTTGCCACTGGTGGGGTATTAGCTGCAACGAGAAGAAAACAGTTTATGATCACTAATGATGCAGATGTGACTATCTGATTACGTTAATCATGTATGGAATCCTACGGCAAATCACTCCATACAGTTAAAACTCTAGTTTATGGAGTATACTCAGATAATCGTTAGAATAGGAGAAAGATTTCTTCGTGTATTTCATCTTTAAACTTTTCGATTTGTCTCCAAGAAACAAAGTATGTATGCTGGACCTGAGGTTATATATTTTTACGTTCAATTATTTGAGCGTGGACATTTCAAAGTTTGTAAACAGTGTCAACAAACTATGCGCTTGGCCGAAAAATGGTATTTTAGCTTCTTATAAATATTAAAGTGTATACAAACTACGCTCTTTTCCTGCTTAAATCGGCAGAAAATGACATTTTGTCCCACTCATAGATATCAAAATTCCATCAAACGAGGCTCTTAACCTAAACCTCCTGAAATCAGCAGCAAAATGATATTTTTACCTGCTCATAAATATTAAAATTCCACCAAACCATGATCTTTTTCCTGTTCAAATCAGCAGTAAAATGGTATATTTGATCTCCTCATAAATATTAAATTTCCAACTATGATCTATTCCTGCTCATATCAGCAGACAATGGCATTTTGACCTACTCATTTATAATTAAAACTACAACACTTGTCGGACATTTGATATACATAAACAGGATATTTTTCGAGGTGAAATGAGGTAAGCATGAATCAAGTTCCTTAAAGTCTGACCAGAGTACAGAAATGCTATGGCACATGTCACTGTAGTACATTACGAGAACAAAATAGAAGTGGAGGCAATGATCAGGAATCAATACAATTAACCCACAGCTCCCATCAGCGTGCAAGTAAAGAGGGAAGCAAAGTTATCCACCGTGATTGGGTTAACTAACATGCATGCAGTCTGTCGTATTACATTGGTGTTGTACCCAATCTTTTTACATCGAATAATGATTTTACAAAATTGGGTGCTGGAGTCATTGCGGTTATATATTTTTCTGAATTTATATACAATTCAGGTTCCGAGAGATGTTGCAGGAGATTTAAGTCCAATATTGAATTTTGAAATTAAATCAGAATGACGTCTATAAAATTTTGCGTAGTTTATGGTACCGATAACCCTGATTAAGAAGTTTAGCAGTTAACAATTTATTACGAGTGTTGAAGTCAGTTACACGACTACACACTCTGGCAAATCGAATGGCAAAATATAAACGCCATAGGATGGCGCACGAGGAACATCACCATCAGAAAAGGAAAATATACAATCTCAAAATCAAAATCATCGCGTTTATCATAAATTTTGCAAGAAACAAACCCATCTGCAATAGATGGATTTAAATCCAAAAACGGTGCCTCGATACCAGGAGAATTTGTTTTATTTAACTGAAGTTCTGGTGTTGTTTTTATTTTGGTTTTGGTTTTACGGCCCTTTCAAGATTATTTCACTCATATCGAGCCGATCGTTAATCAGAGGTGGGCGAAAACCGGAGTACCCGGAGAAAAACCACCTGACCTTCCGTTGCAGAACTTGGCGTCTCACATTTGACCCGAGCGAGGCTCGAACCACAGCGGCGAGAGACCTAATGATCAAGAGTCAGCGCTCTTAACCACTAGGCCACGGAGGCCCGTGAAGTTCTGGTGGGGGTAAATTTGACTCATCAATGGTCCTCCCCGACCCACTGTATATCAAATGACGGGGAGAATAAATGGGTTACCATCAGGAAACTGAAAAGGTTGCGACAGGGAGCTCAATGCTCACTTTTATAGTGCTGCCTCACTGAAGTATCATGTCCCAGACACATTACATGATACAACACACAGTCACATTAACCTGACACTGGGTCGACCAGTCCTTGCTCTACTCCGTAAATCTGAGTACCAAGCGAGAAGCAGCTAGTACCATTTTTAACGACTTTGGCATGTCGCGGCCCGGGAGGACGTCTGTCATATCATGACATGTATAACTAACATTTTTCAGAAGAATGTTGTCATTTTTCTTATTTCTAGTCCAAATATAGATCCTTGATGCTTGTTAGAACCGCCTCATTAACGAGTACCCACTATCTATGTTTTGTTTAGCAAAAATGAGAAAACTAATGATTACCCCCGTAATCTCCACTTTTCTCTATAAAAAGTGGGGTTTAGAGGGGGTATTCAATATACGGGCTTGTTAGCCTGATGAAATATGATCAAACTGTCAGATATACAAACAGACAGACAGAGGCATAGCTAAATTGTTGACGTTATCCAATTTCAAATGCTGTTTTTATATGAATCGGCGTCAATAAATCGTCCCAGTCTCCACATAAAATGATACATAAATTTGATATCATATTTGACCTTTAAATGAAATTTTACAAGAATTAAGAAATACAAGAACAAAAAAAAAAAAAAAAAAAAAATAACTTGCCTCAACGTCTAGAGGCTGCGTCATGTGGTATAACCATACATCAATATTTATTTGAATGATTTTGCGGTAGGCATAATGACTGAGCATTTGAGAAATAAAACAAGCCGGTATGGGATTGGGTGTCTAGAAATGTTATTACCTAAACTCTACAACACTCTCAACACATTTTGCATGTTACCACCCAAGTAAACGGGTGTGACATTATGAATGAACAAGCAATGGAGCCTGGCAGGCGGGGATAGAGCTCATACTAAAACAAACCAGATTGATGACCGTCCCAATTTTGGAAAGCAAGCCTATTTAAAATTATGCAATCTTTCGTGCTCTCCGGGTAAGAAAATATGTGGCTTTTTCTTTTACTTATTTCTATGTATGTTCTAAACATAGTCGTGTCCTGACACTATGATTCTGAACAGAAAAAAACTCGTGGACAGCTCTGTTATATACTAATATCATGGACAGCTGGCGGTTGGCTGTTCTAATAAATTATTAGACTATACACGTATACGACTCTATGCCTCCATGGTGTTGTGATAAAGCTAGCTCGCCTCATAAACCAGGAGTCGTTGGTTCGATTCCGAGTATCTCCAGACTTTCGGATGTGTCTTTAAACTGAAGTCCTGACTCCATATGACCTAAGGTGTTGATGGGACGTAACACCCCCCCCCCTCCACACTTACACATGCCAATGCCAGTTTTTATGTGAAAAAGGCAATACTTGTTAATACTCTAAATATAGATTTTTTTCTTTTTTCGGGTTAGTTAGAACCGACTCAATGAGGGGTTCTAACGAGTACCGACAATCTGTTTCTGAGCAGAAATAAGAAAAAATAAAATGTATACCCTTGTAAGCCGAATTTTCTCGGTACCAAGTGGGGTTTACAAATACATTCGTGATATGGACGAGTTAATGTGATGACAGCCTTTCTGACAAAAAAGTATGGACTGACAGTGCAGATTCCGATGAAGATGTCTGCAAGAATCTGCTGTTCAGGTCTACAATATGTATCGCTCACAATAGTCTTTCATGGTGAGAAAGGTATTGAAATCAAAGCACTGGCAGCACATGTGGGTGGATTATCTCTGAGTTTAGGCCGGGAAAATGGTCCAAAACAGAGACGTTTCATTTTTGAAACACTTGATTGCCAGTATTTCAGGCAGTGTAGACCCCGATCAGACACCGCGTTCTGTGGCGTCTGATCTGGTGCTTCACTGTATGTATGACAATGTCTCAGTACACAAGGCCAGTCCATATTTTACAAATAAATAACCTTTTTTCACAGCGGGTACATCCTGCTATAAATAAGCGTTACCTGGATTTTTGTATATGGTCAACGTGGACAATATCAGGTGGGAAGCTTTTAGTTAGTATCCTTGGCTCGACTGATAGTAAGCAGGTAAGTAAGTTATGTCATTATTTATAGAGGGTAACCCATTTAGCAGAGCCAATCTGAAACCGACCCGCACACGAGTACTGGTAAACCGCCTAGAGGCTTGCACAGGCAATGCGGTGCGAGTCGGACCGTCCGTGCTTAAAAACCTTATTGGTTTCATTGGACGCAAGGGCTTGAGAAGTCATTTCATCCGAATGTCGAGTAAAAGTCCCGCAAAATTGAAAGCAACGTCTCCAAAATGACATTTACAGTGTTGATGGGGACTCCAAATCAAACAAACAAACAAAAGAGCCAATCTTCCAGAAGCATTAGCTATTGCGTGTACCCCTTTTATACGGAACTCAGTGTGATGAAAACATTAGTGCTTCCATACTTTTAGCAAAACTGTGCCGCCTTTAATATGTACAGAAGGAACCATTTCAGCATTTTCCTAGTAAAATTAACCGCTTTTCGTGTATGCAGAGACCTAATTAATTACACGTTAACTTGTTCCCTGAAGGCGTAGCAATTCCCCACCCCCATCCCCATAGTGCGTCGAAAAGTAAATAAATAAATACATAAATAAATAACAAGGTGGTTTGAATTTAAATAAAAACGTGTTGACTGAACGAGTAAGGTTTTATAAAACAAACAAATAAATAAATAAATAAATAAAAAGCAAATGCTTAAATTGAAATTAAAAGTGCTGAATAAATGGATTAGGTTTAATTGAAAACGTTTATAAATAAATAAAGTTGTTGTTATTTGTCCGATTACATAATAAGGCTTGACGGTAAGAAGTGTAAACTAATCTCAATACAGCGGAAGTGAGTGCAATCCAGACCCCGAGTTTATATAACTTCTTTCATGCTCTACTCATTTGAGCATGACATTTTGAATGCATATGTTCTGCACAAATACAAAAATACATATAAAGCATGTCATGTTTCTGTTCAGATGAGCAGAAAATAGTATTTGTCCTTCTCATAAATATTAAAATGCCAACAATTATTAGCATTTTAATATTTATGAGCAGGACAAATATCAGGGCATGAAAAAAAGTTTTTCTAACCTCGGGGCCAGGAATGATATGAACTCAGCTTGTGATGATTACAATGCTCGGTTGGCTCCGTCTACCTCAATGGTAAACGTCACAAGAACTCGTTGAAACAACTAATCGCATAATTATTTTATCAAAAGTTATTCTTATTCATTTATTTATTTGTGTAGTCTAAATGCTAATCACAAAATGCCGGCGGGTGACTATCGTCAGGTTTAATGTGGTGTGTTCGAGGTTTATAAAAATCTAGGTCTTTCAAAACATATTCTTTGTATGAAAGCATACATGAGCCAAGCCTTTTTACACCCCTCTAACGACTACATGTACATATACGCCTCGACAATCTCATTAGCCCAGAGCTTACGAGATAAACGGTCTCATCAGCTGCTGGCCCTGAGCCAAACTCACGACCCTAATTTTCAATGCGAGCAGCTTACACGCTTACAATGCATTTAGATAAAAGAACTACCAAAACTTTTTTTTTTACATATAAGATTAAACATCACTGGTTAATATGAAACATTTTATCGTCTGTCTACAATGTCGTCTGATTATGACAAACATAAGAAATAAATCATTAACGACTTTACTCTGCGGCAGACATCAAACAAGTAGATAGGAAAAAGTAAAACAATATCAAAGGCAAGCCATAATTACATGTCATAAGCATATAATAATTTATGGCTAATTTGCATAATTATTCTATTTTAAAAATGTTAAGCAGAAGAAAAGCAATTGTCATCTTTCGAGCATGTAAACTTTAAAACTGCATTCCAGAAATGAATGATAAAAGAACACACAGTATTCTGTGTGTGTGTTTTTTTTTGTTTGTTTGTCTTGTGTTGTTTTATTTTCATCACCAAGGGAAACGAATAAGGCTTAATGAGGTAAAAGGTACACTATAAACAATATACCAGACACAAGACATTACCATCACTCTAACACGATTTTATTTTTCTTATGAAAATGTATGATATTTTTCTTATAGCTCCTTTCAACATAGATTGTTTTGCGATTCTAACGAGTACACCCACTCTATGATTCAGCGAAGAAATAAGAACAATAATGAATACCCGTTTGACGCCCAGTTTTCTCTATGCAAAGTGAAGTTTACCTGGTTATTCACTACAATGACAGGTAGGATAAAATACTTGGACGATGAACCTTCAAGTGAACTATCTGAAAAAAACAACAACAACAAAAACGCCTTTCTCCTTCTCACCTTTTATTTTTGCCACATTGACTGAATACTATCGAAAATAGTAGCTGATTACTTTCTGTCAAAATAGTTTAACTTGGCGTCCTCACCATCATATATCCCTTTAAGGCAATGAATCATTTTAGGGATAAATAAACAAAATATTAATAACTTGATCATATAATTTAGTGACTAATCATGGTAAGAAATTACTCAGAGCACGAGGGTCACATTGATCTAATAATGCACTGAATAAATGGACCCATGTACAACGCATAATGAAGTAATGTAGTAATTTCTTCATTTTGAAATTTTTACTTCATTAAGCTTTGGCATAGTCGATGCGAAATGAAATAAAATGTAGTTTTTACTTCATTATGCGTCGATACTAAGAGGTTTGCGCAAAATGAAAGAATTATTTCATTTTGCGGTGATAGGTGGCATACTTAATTTTACTTCATTATTCGTCGACAGTTTGTTTGTTTGATTTGAGGTTTACGTCACCGTCAACACTATTTAGGTCATTTTGGAGACGTTGCTTCCAGTTTTGTTGGACTTTTACCCGACATTGAGATTAAATGACATCTCAATCCCTGCCGTCCAATTAAACCCAAAAGGGCTTATATGCATGGATGGGCCGACTCGCAGCAGTTTTCCTGGGCAGGCTTAGACCTTCTAAGCAGATAACCAGTACTCATGTGCGGTCGGTATCAGCTCTTCGTGGAAGCATCGTGCAGCCCATCTATTTCTTCAAGCCCCCATGGGCGGGAGCGAATATGCGTCGACAGTATGAGGTCAGTTCTAAATGAAAAAAAAATGCACATGTATTTTGCTTTGAGAGATGGCACACTTTTTCAAACATCACAGAAACAAAAGTAACCCAAATATGTAAGGCTAAAACATGCATAAGTAGAACGACGGTGCATTATCAACAGAAAAGGAGCAAGGAAGGTCGAAAACATGTGGTGAGAAGTTTCTATAAAAGTATGCAGTTCAAGAAGCCAGTCGTTATGACGTAGGCCAAGAGCTCATGTGGTGAGCTCTTGCGACATTCAGTGTGCTCTTGTGGAAGACCATCTTTGGGACTGTTCAAATGTGGTCTTTATATTGAAATTTACCTGTATTGCTTCCTAAGTCTTTGGTCTCCTTTCGTAGACAGCTATGTTCTTCCATCTTTACTTCATTTTTCGTCGATATAGTGCATATAAACGCGAAATGAAATAATTTTTTACTTCATTTCGCGTTGACTACGCCAACGCATAATGAAATAAAAAAAATCAAAATGAAGAAATTACTATTTACTTCATTATGCGTTGTAACAGACCCATTTCTCGCTTTTAATTAAAAATAGAAGTGATCAGGAATCGATACAATAAACCCATAGCTCCCATCAAAGACACCAAAGGGAAAAAAGCACAATCATGAAACAACTAGACCCTTATGGAAATATCAATAGCGGAAAGCCAAAAGGACAGTTACTTTCCCACAATTGGCTAGCCAAAACAAAATAATATAAGCGATACACACACTCAAAGACAGACCATAACAAAAATTAACCGCGACAGAAAAACCGCCTTGGAACGGTCAGTGAAACGAATTCACCTGTGGGGGGCTTAAATCGATTTTACGTGGCCACAATTCCTCGCCCTTATTTCCGTCGTGATCCAGACAAATAATTTCTTCAGTCTCTCCTAATTCATCCGTGAAAACAAAAATCAAACAATAACAGAGATGAAACAACGGTGAGGATTCGACAGCAAGAAACCACTGAAATGCTGGAGCAAAAACAAAAAGACCGACAGTCAGACTCCGATGGACCCGACCAGAGACAGAGCATCAAGCACCAACCAACATTATATAAAATTAGATACACTCTAATTCTCAGTAAGCTTTTACGCTGGAACCGTCATAGAATCTGAGGCCTGACCCAATGACATGCAATTAAAGAGGGAAGCAAAGTTGTCAACCGTGATTGGGTTAACCGCCATGCATGCAGTCTGTCGTATAACATTTATGTTGTACCCTATCTTTTCATATCGAAGAATGATTTTACGAAATTGGGTGCTGAAGTCATTGCAATTATATATTTTTCTGAATTTATATACTAAGTCACAGTAAAATTCGGGTTCCGATAGACCTTGTTGCAGAAGAGATTTCAGTCCAACTTAGAATTTTAAAATTAAATCGGAATGACGTCTATAAAATTTTGAAAAGGCTTTGCGTAGTTTATGATACCGATAACCCTGATTAAGAAGTTGAGCAGTTAACACTTTATTACGAGTGTTGAAGTCAGTTACATGACTAGACACTCTGGCAAATCGAATTAATTACGAAATATAAACGCCATAGGATGCCGGATGAGGAACATCACCATCCAAGAAAGGAAAATTTACAATCTCAAAATTACAATCATCGTGTTTTTCATAAGTTTTTTGTTTGATTTGATGTTTAACGGAAACAAAAAAATCTACAATAGATACATGTAAATCCAAAAAAATGGGGCCTCGGTATCAGAAGAATTTGCTTTATTTAATTGAAGTTCTGGGTGGTAAATTTTTCTAATCAAACCATGGAAATAGGTATTGTCAATATTTATTAAATCATCCAAATATCTAGAAGTCTATCTAAAGGCTTTAATGATTTCTGATTGGTTTTAAACGGAAAGGGACATCATAAGGTCTCTTTCATAACAAAACAAGGACAGATCAACCGCAAGGGGTGCGCAATTTGTACCCATCGGAATACCCACAACTTGTCTTAATAACTTAGTACTAAACCATGTGTAAATATTGTCAAGTAGAAAGGTGAGAGCTTCGCAAACTTTCTAACATGACCACAAAGTATAATTTTTATGCTCTTAAGAAGTGAAAAAGCATTTCTTACATTACACGGACGATTGGGGGAGTCTTCCCTATGAAATGTCCATAGAGAACGAAATCCGTTTTCATAGGTGAGGCATCAGGCCATAGTCCAGAGAAGGAAGCTGTGTTACAACGCAAAATGAAGTAATGAAGTAATTTGTTTCATTTTGATTCTTCTAACTTTATTTTTTGCTTATAAAAATGTAGTAAAAATATTTCATTTTTCGTTAATATGCTTCATATCACCACAAAATGAAGTAATGTGAGTAGAACCTGTCTGTCTTCGAAAGGAACCAAAGGCCTGGGTAATGACAGTAGGATAAAAACTGAACATCTTTACGTATTCGGGTGTCATGCCTGATGTTTTCCGTTAGCTGTGCTTTAAGTCATTACATGATCGTGCAGTGCAGACAGGTTGAGGGGGCATATTGGTTTGGGTCCGTGGGTCGGTCTGGTAAGAGTCTTCAAATTTTGGATTTAGGAGGTAGTGGGGTTGTGCTCTCTGTGTTGCGAAAACAAAGCCTGATTTACGCTTTTGATTGCATGTGATTAAGGCAGATTTTCTCATGACGTTGCTAACATAACAGCAATTAACGTAAGTATACTAGGCAAATAATGTAACATAACATTGTTCTTTTTTTGTGATTTGAGGTTAAACGTCCCCGTCAACCCTATATAGGTCATTTTGGAGAGGCTGCTTCCAATTTTGCGGGACTTTTACCAGAGATTGAGATGAAATGACATCTCAAGCCTTGCCGCCAAATGAAACCAACAGGGTTAAATATGCATTAGTAGTTTTATTTAAATGCGAAACTGGAGTGAACATTACGAATCCTTGGCTGTTATGTTTACTGACACACTAATAAAACATTCATACGAACAGTCTGGCCGCGCCCATCGGAGCTTGGAGAAACAGATCGGGCATGGCTTGGAGTTCGGTTGATTTTCATAGTGGTTAGACACCCCATTTACATGCAGTAAAATGGGCTTGTCAAAATTAAGTGATACCGGGAAGAGTGCACTTAAGAGAATTAAATCTTAATCTGACTGTTTGTTTTATTACTGTAGCAGAGGTCATTTCCTTGTTTCCTTTTTTCCCCTGATATATCGTAAAAAAAAAACAACAACAACAACAACACAGAAAAAACGTGATTTCATATTTCATGCGATACGTCATATACGTCCGATGTGCTAGAACGATGCATAAATCACAAAGCCTTTCGCTCCAAAACTTTGTAAGGCACTTTAAGGATAACCAGCTGATACTTCATGAAGACTCATGGTTCATTTTGTTTTAAAAAAAGCATGTGTCGTCCGATAATCCATGGCAGTTTTCAACTTAAACCAATAGTGTATACAAACATGCACGAGAAAATGTACAAACATATCCCTTATTACCAGTCCGTGTAATGAAGACCCCTCTAAACCCCACTTAACCCCACTTAATATAGAGAAAAATGGAGTTTACGGGAGATTCATTTTTTTTTATTTTACTCAAAACATACTGTGGGTACTCGTTAGAACCGCCTCATCTAACGAGCCCCAACAATCTATATTTGCACTAGAAATAAGAAAGTTTTAAACTTTTCATCTGAAAAAATGCTAGTTTTAGAGGCAGGAGAGATGCTGCTAGTTCTAGAGACAGGAGATATGCTGCTAGTTCTAGAGACAGGAGATATGCTGCTAGTTCTAGAGACAGGAGATATGCTGCTAGTTCTAGAGACAGGAGAGATGCTGCTAGTTCTAGAGACAGGAGAGATGCTGCTAGTTCTAGAGACAGGAGAGATGCTGCTAGTTCTAGAGACAGGAGAGATGCTGCTAGTTCTAGAGACAGGAGATATGCTGCTAGTTCTAGAGACAGGAGAGATGCTGCTAGTTCTAGAGACAGGAGATATGCTGCTAGTTCTAGAGACAGGAGAGATGCTGCTAGTTCTAGAGACAGGAGAGATGCTGCTAGTTCTAGAGACAGGAGATATGCTGCTAGTTCTAGAGGCAGGAGAGATGCTGCTCAGGAGTTCTATAGACAGGAGAGATGCTGCTCAGGAGTTCTAGAGACAGTAGAGATGCTGCTCAGTAGTTCTATAGACAGGAGAGATGCTGCTCAGTAGTTCTAGAGACAGGAGAGATGCTGCTCAGTAGTTCTAGAGACAGGAGATATGCTGCTAGTTCTATAGACAGGAGAGATGCTGCTCAGTAGTTCTATAGACAGGAGAGATGCTGCTCAGTAGTTCTAGAGACAGGAGAGATGCTGCTCAGTAGTTCTAGAAACAGGAGAGATGCTGCTCAGGAGTTCTAGAGACAGTAGAGATGCTGCTCAGTAGTTCTAGAGACAGGAGAGATGCTGTTCAGTAGTTCTAGAGACAGGAGAGATGTTGCTCAGTAGTTTTAGAGACAGGGGAGATGCTGCTCAGTAGTTCCTGAGACAGGAGAGCTGCTGCACAGTAGTTCTAGAGACAGGAGAGATGCTGCTCAGTAGTTCTAGAGACAGGAGAGATGCTGCTTCTGGTAGAGACAGGAGAGATGTTGCTCAGTAGTTCTAGAGACAGGAGAGATGTTGCTCAGTAGTTCTAGAGACAGGCGAGATGCTGCTAAGTAGTTCTAGAGACAGGAGATATGCTGCACAGTAATTCTGGAGACAGGAGAGATGCTGCTCAGTAGTTCTATATATATAGCTATAGAGACAAGAGAGATGCTGCTCAGTAGTTCTAGAGAGAGGAGAGATGCTGCACAGTAATTCTGGAGACAGGAGAGATGCTGCTCAGTAGTTCTATATATATAGCTATAGAGACAAGAGAGATGCTGCTCAGTAGTTCTAGAGACAGGAGAGAGGCTGCTCAGTAGTTCTAGAAACATGAGAGATGCTCCTCAGTAGTTCTAGAGACATGAGAGATGCTGCTCAGTAGTTCTAGAGACAGGAGAGATGCTGCTCAGTAATTCTAGAGACAGGAGAGATGCTGCTCAGTAGTTCTAGAGACAGGAGAGATGCCATTTTAGCACACGGATATGTTATTGTAATTAAGTTGAAAACTCGTGTGATAGCTAGAAATGACAGATAGAACCTGCCATTAAAAGGACCATTAACGATTACATGTACCGAACGCTGGAAAAATTGTAAACGAAATACACGTATGATATGACAAAAGCCTGATTGCTACGACAGGTACCGACATAATAGCATGGTGTTAGCAAAAATATCTCATCACAATTTAGCATGAAACAGAAACAACGCCGAAAATAAAATAAACCTATGATCTGAATGACTTGTGTGATTTTGGATTTTACAACCCGCCAACAAGGTCATACGAAGACGGGACCTGGAGAACCCACGACTCCTGGTTTATGAGGCGAGTAGCTTAAACACTGCACCACGATATGTTATGCTGGCATATATCCATCAAATATAATAATATATGCAGGTTGAAGAGATCAGTTGTCTGTTGTAGTTCTACATGTATGCGAATGGATTAAAGGCTCTGTATTTTTATATTATCTGTTGTTCGCTAAAACCAAAACGTTATTATTACAAGCAAAGTGAAGTTGGTTTGTTTTTCGTTTTTCGTTTTTCGATATTCACTTTCTGGTGAAAAAAGGTGAAGTTGGTTTGTTTTTCGTATTTCGATATTCACTTTATGGCGAAGATAGGTGAAGTTAGTTTGTTTTTCGTTATTCGTATTTCGTTATTCGATTTGAAGCCGCATATCGTATTTTAACATTCGAAATCCTATTTTTTGAAATTCGAATAGGGACCGAATATCGCGTTTTGACATTCGAAATCCTATTTTGACATTCGGATTGGGGAAGAATATCGTATTTTGATATTCAAAATCCTATTTTGACATTCGGATTGGGGCAGGATATCGTATTTTGATATTCAAAATCCTATTTTGACATTCGAATTGGGACCGAATATCGTATTTTGATATTCAAAATCCTATTTTGAGATTCGAATTGGGGCAGAATATAGTATGATGATATTCAAAATCCTATTTTGACATTCGAATTGACCCCGAATATCGTATTTTGATATTCAAAATCCTATTTTGACATTCGAATTGGGACTGAATATCGTATTTTGATATTCAAAATCCTATTTTGACAGTGGGATTGGTGCAGAATATAGTATTTTGATATTCAAATCCTATTTTGACGTTCGGATTGTGGCAGAATATAGTATTTTGATATTCAAAATCCTATTTTGACATTCGAATTGGCCCCGAATATCGTATTTCGATATTCAAAATCCTATTTTGACATTCGAATTGGGACTGAATATCGTATTTTGATATTCAAAATTCCTATTTTGACATTCGTATTGGGGCAGAATATAGTATTTTGATATTCAAAATTCTATTTTGACATTCGGATTGGGGCAGAATATAGTATTTTGATATTCAAAATCCTATTTTGACATTCGGATTGGGGCAGAATATCGAATTTTGATATTCAAATTCCTATTTTGACATTCGAATTGGTACCGAATATCGTATTTTGATATTCAAAATCCTATTTTGACATTCGAATTGGGGCAGAATATAGTATTTTTATATTCAAAATCCTATTTTGACATTATAATTGGGACCGAATATCGTATTTTGATATTCAAAATCCTATTTTGACATTCGAATTGGGGCAGAATATAGTATTTTGATATTCAAAATCCTATTTTGACATTCGAAAGAGCCCCGAATATCGTATTTTGATATTCAAAATCCTATTTTGACATTCGAATTGGGACGGAATATCGTATTTTGATATTCAAAATCCTTTTTGACATTCGAATTGGGGCAGAATATAGTATTTTGATATTCAAAATCCTATTTTGACATTCGAATTGGCCTCGAATATCGTATTTTGATATTCAAAATCCTATTTTGACATTCGAATTGGGACTGAATATCGTTTTTTGATTTTCAAAATCCTATTTTGACATTCGAATTGGGACCGAATATCGTATTTTGATATTCAAAATCCTATTTTGACATTCGAATTGGGACTGAATATCGTATTTTGATATTCAAAATCCTATTTCGACATTCGAATTGGGAACGAATATCGTATTTTGATATTCAAAATCCTATTTTGACATTCGAATTGGGGAAGAATATCGCATTTTGATATTCAAAATCCTATTTTGACATTCGAATTGGGACTGAATATCGTATTTTGATATTCAAAATCCTATTTTGATATTCGAATTGGGACCGAATATCGTATTTTGATATTCAAATTCCTATTTTGACATTCGAATTGGGACTGAATATCGTATTTTGATATTCAAAATCCTATTTTGATATTCGGATTGGGTCAGAATATAGTATTTTGATATTCAAAATCCTATTTTCACATTCGAATTGAGACCGAATATCGTATTTTGATATTCAAAATCCTATTTTGACATTCGAATTTGACTGAATATCGTATTTTGGTATTCAAAATCCTATTTTGACATTCGAATTGGGACCGAATATCTGCCCCAATCCGAATGTCAAAATAGGATTTTGAATATCAAAATGCGATATTCTGCCCCAATCCGAATATCAAAATAGGATTTTGAATATCAAAATACTATATTCTGCCCCATTCCGAATGTCAAAATAGGATTTTGAATATCAAAAACTATATTCTGCCCCAATCCGAATGTCAAAATAGGATTTTGAATATCAAAATACGATATTCAGTCCCAATTCGAATGTCAAAATAGGATTTTGAATATCGAAATACGATATTCGGGGCCAATTCGAATGTCAAAATAGGATTTTGAATATCAAAATACTATATTCTGCCCCGATCCGAACGTCAAAATAGGATTTTGAATATCAAAATACGATATTCGGGGCCAATTCGAATGTCAAAATAGGATTTTGAATATCACAATACTATATTCTGCCCCAATTCGAATGTCAAAATAGGATTTTGAATATCAAAATACGATATTCGGTCCCAATTCGAATGTCAAAATAGGATTTTGAATATCAAAATACGATATCCTGCCCCAATCTGAATGTCAAAATAGGATTTTGAATATCAAAATACTATATTCTGCCCCAATTCGAATGTCAAAATGGGATTTTGAATATCAAAATACGATATTCGGTCCCAATTCGAATGTCAAAATAGGATTTTGAATATCAAAATACGATTTCCTGCCCCAATCCGAATGTCAAAATAGGATTTTGAATATCAAAATACGATATTCTTCCCCAATCCGAATGTCAAAATAGGATTTCGAATGTCAAAATGCGTTATTCGGTCCCTATTCGAATTTCAAAAAATAGGATTTCGAATGTTTAAATACGATATGCGGCTTCAAATCGAATAACGAAAAACGAATAACGAAAAACAAACTAACTTCACCTATCTTCGCCATAAAGTGAATATCGAAAAACGAAAAACGAAAAACAAACCAACTTCACCTTTCTTCACCAGAAAGTGAATATCGAAAAACGAAAAACGAAAAACAAACCAACTTCACCTTGCTATTATTACACATCTATTCAATGCAATGGAATATTCATTACTAAAACACGCCTATTGAAATATATTGGAAATTTTTCCATAAGAAATGAATATTTTCAGATAAAAAAAACGATATTTTTCATATTTCTGCTCCAAACATAGCATTGGGAAAACATGCCCGTGTAAAATTATTGGGTCCAACATGGTGTCAGAAATGACATATATATTAGGTAAAATTATGACATCTTTGTGGGTGGGTGCTCGTTAGAACTGATCATTGAGATGGTTGTAACGAGTACCACAACTTACGATTTTGAGCAAAAGTAAGAGAAAAAATGTACACCCGAGTAAACCCCACTTTTCTCCATATAAAGTGGGGTTTATAGGGGTCGTTGTTACACAGACTTGTTATCGTGATGTTCTGGGAACTAACGAGCATCCACAATCTACGTTTCAAGCAAAAATAAGAAAAATAATGTATACCCCTGTTAACGCAAGTTTTATTATATAAAAGTGGGGTTTAAGGAGAGCAAAACCATATAGGCGTGCTTTCGTGGTGTATGGCTGTAAGAACAATTAAATTCTGGTGAAAATAATAAAAGATAATTTCCTACTTCTTCTTAAAACACTCTGCAACAAGCATATGCATGTTAGCTGTGAAGTCATAACTGTAAAGTAATTACCGAAATGAGCCAAACTGGCAATAGCGAATTTACGTTAAAATGGCTAATGCCAGTTAACTGGCAATAGACCTTTCCAAACAATAAACTGTGATACTAATATGTTCAACTGTAACAACATACAGGTGGAAATAACATACATATAAAACATATTTTCCATTGCTTACGTGGTAAATCTTGCCTTCCCTGGAGGCCGAGTGCCGGTGTCGAATAGCAAATAATAATAAGTCTAATAATAATAATATCAACAATAATAGTTGGTCTTGGACGAACAAAAATGGAATCAGAAAGAACACAAACGCAGAAATGGTAATTTTAAAGTGATAGGTTTCAAAGATTTCATGCAGTGATATTTGAGAAAAGACATGTTTTGCGGTAGATGTGAAAATTGCTGACCATTCAACCCAATTAAAGTCAAGTTAAGCTGGTCATTTAACCTTTTCTTTTTTTCTTAATTATTGTATTAACAAATAAGGCAACGATCTGAAGGAAAAATAAGGCAACGATCTGAAGGAATGAACCGACGTCGTTTAGATAGAGATAACCGAATATATTTAGTTCAAATGTGTTTTTGTACTGTTTTCGAAAAAAAATCCGAAGCTTCGTACTTCTTCCAATGCAATAGGTACCAGCGAAAAAATATCAGAGATGCTTTACATGGGAACTGAGACTGAAACGAAGCTAGATGATTTTTGTTTTTAAACAGCCGCATAAGGACAAATTAGCGATTCTGTTTAGTACAAATTCGCCCTCTTCCCGGACGCGATATCCATCATTTCTTCACCTTTGCCAAGATGCCCAGTGTTAAACTGGTTAAGAGAAAACCGTATTTCTGACAAATCTCACCAGTGACGATTTGTATTAGATTGTGTGCTAGATCAGAAAAATCGCTGTTTTTGTGCGCGTCATAAAGGATTACACATAATTCACAAAGCGAACATCGAAGACGCGCATCCGCGCATTCTGATCTGAGTCTTCGGCATTCACTGATGATTTCAGACAGATTTTTTCGTGACGCTGGTATAAAATGGTAAAGATGCGAAATAGAATTGGATTTTGGGAGTTGATAAATAGACTGTCTTCGCCAATCTTTGGCTCTCTGTGTCACATGAGAAACAGACGCGAGATCTAGACTTATTAGCGAAACCTCGGAAGGTTTTTCTACGGTGTAACTTGTGTCAAATGACTTCCGCACTTCGAATTAAAGGTGTGAATGAGTTGGGTGAGAACCAGCATGTTTTCAAAGAGTACAACTTAAAGACTCAATGTCTGTTAAAATTACCACAAATTGGAAGCAAGTTCTGCGCAATGCCCTATATAATATTGACGGGGACGTTAAACCTCGAATCAAACAAACAAAAGTGGTGCGAGTCGGACCTCCATGCTCACTGACCCAATTTGGTTTCACTGGGCAGCAGGGCTTGATATGTCATTCCATCTTAATGCCGGGTAAAATAACCCACAAATTGGAAGCAACGTCTCCAAAATGACCTATATAGTGTAACCTCCAGTCAAGCAAACAAAAGTGGTGCGAGTCGGACCTCCATGTTTGGTTTCATTGGTTGGTAGGGCTTGAGATGTCATTTAATCTCAATGTGAGGTAAACCGCCTAGAGGGTCTAAGCCTGCGTAGGCAAAGTGTTGTGGGTCTGACCGTCAATGCTCAAATACCCTATTTGGTTTCACTGGGCGGCAGGACTTGAGATGTTTTTTCATCTCAATGTCACTTTCTTCCTGATATTTTTTCCTGATACTTCGATTCCTGATACTTTTGTCCCGATACCTTTTTCCTGATACTTTTTCCTGATTCTTTGTTCCTACAGGCTTAGAATTAAGTATGAATGAATGATCTTGTTTTTAGGGTAACCGGACTCTAGATGCACATTGGGGCTACCCCTGGAATTAAGTGGTTTACCACATTTAATTTATCAGTAAACTGAATGAAAAGAGAATCAATCTCTAAAATTCCCAGGCTAACGTCAATTGTTTATTTTGTTTGTCCATGTCAAAAATATTGAAACAAAAGCTTCATCGCAAAACCGCATTGAAACTCTATGATTAATTTTGTTCAGTGGAAATGAAAGTAAGCGCCCAGGGGTGATAAGCTTTGAATCGTCATATGAAATATTAAACATGTTTGATAAAAATTGACGAACATTGATCATTTGACTATTTTTTTTTTTATAATGCATGCCAAAGCAAAAATGCAGAAAGTTATATTTATTTCATTGATACATTATTTACAGAGAACATTTAGCTGAACAGCTATTCTACCATGTGTCCTTCTAAAAAATATATATATAGTCCACTTTCCTTATAAATGCATCAGTCCGAGGCGTGATTGGTGTACGCCTCCATGGGAACGCCTTAGGCCTAAGTAATGGGAAAACTAATCCTGGATTCGTTCTTTGGTAGTCACTGTTCTTTTACTGCTCGGTTACCTGATGCTTGTTTCTATACCAACATCTATAACCACAATTCTGCATATGCGATAATAGTGGTACATGCCGAAGGTCATAGACACAGCGCCTGATAATCATTTTTTCCCGCCCGGGCTGATAACCGGGATATTGTATTTTTACATTATGGATGGTTATCATACCCGGTTTATATACGTATTTTCGTGATGTACAGCCGGTGTTAAGGGAATGTTTGGTCACCAAAATTGTTTTTTTTTTTTATTGATTTTTTTTTATTTCTTCTTGTTATCTTAGATAAATGTATTCATATGTCTTTATCATTTCCTGCATGCGCTTCAGCTAAATAAGTTTCTTATGATATCTTTATGTTTAGAAGAATAAATATATCATTTGAGGATTACTCGTAAAGCAATCAGTATTTATTGTATTTCGTAGTTTATAAATAGTATCTTTTACCAGCTCATTAACAATACACCAGTCTTCATTCCCGATGGGTGTTTTTTTCAAGACTATCTTTCGTGCAAAATGACCGCTGCCCCTAAACGGCTTCTTTTAGGAACGTGTTTCAAGTTGTTTTTATTAACCTCCTAAAGAAAGCTCGTATATTCTTGAGCCCTTATTACGAAAAAAAAAATAAAAAATAAAAAATCTGATTCGCAGGTCAAGTCAAATTGCTTGTAAATAATATTGTCTAGGACGGTAGTTGGATATGAATGGAAACTCAAATTCACAATGAATGTAGCCGCGGTATGTTAACTTGGAAGTCCTCCGTTGCACGAAGAGTCATCCCACGAGCAGGTTAATTACATGATTACTGCGTAGGCTTTCATCCTGTAAACCTGGAGTGTATGTTGTGTTTTTGTTTGTTTGATTTGACGTTTAACGTCCCCGTCAACACTGTATGGGTCATTTTGGAGACGTTGCTTCCAATTTTGTGGGGCATTTACCCGGCTTTGAGAAGAAATGACAGCTCAATCCCTGCTGCCCAATGAAACCAGTAGGGTTTATAAGCATGGGCTCACGCAATGCCAGGGCAGGCTTAGATCCTCTAAGCGGTTTACCAGTACTCGTGTGCGGGTCGGTTTCAGCTCTGCGTGGAAGCATCAGGCAGCCCATCTATTTCTTCAAGCCCCGACGGGCAGGGGCCTTGTATGTAATGTACACATACGAGTAATGAACAAATATGACCAATTGTAGTATAAGCAGAAAGAAAGAATCATGTAAGTTCAAACATTTCAAGGGACGGTCTGCAGGAAGCAGAGCTAAACTTGCCTTGTTTCCAAAATGACTGTCCTAGAAAAGCGTCCTCTACAGAAGCGACTGAGAGTCTTATATTTTCTTCCCTCAACACTGACACCTAATTTAAAGCAAATACCAAACTTGATTTATGGTCCACAGGGGACTTAATTTCTATCGTTTCTGCAGTCATGGTCCCCAGCGCTATTCACCCTGTACAAATCATTAATCATTTTCTTGCGATTCTATAACGCTTAAAATTGAACCAATAATGAATCCAAATTGAAGGCGATGCGGTAAGCATTTCTGGGCGAAAAACAATGATCAAGATTGATTAGTTCTAAGATTTTTTCCCATTTTCTTCTGTCTGGAGAAGGAAAGTAAGTATGGATCCAGCTGAGATTCCGGCTGAAGGTTTTGTTAGTAAGACTCTGTGAGTATTTGAATTTCGTTGCAGCCTGTAAGCTAAGACTCTTAAGCTGTGCTTGGGTCTTTTTTAAAGAAGAAAAAAAAAATCCACCATGATCAACAAATTACCAGGCTATCTCTGAGTACTGTGTACATGGACGCACCGAGACAGCTTGAACAGATATATACATATATAATTTTACAAGCTAGGTAATAAACACAACTTCTTGGTTACGACGGTTTTTGAGACTCGAACATTGCGTGGCCATAACTTGTTACTATAGTAGCATATTTGACGCATACCAATTATTCACACTAAGAAGCAGTTAAGCAAGAAAGTCCATCATGCAGCCCATATATTTCTTTAAGCCCCGATGGGCGGGGACCTCATAGTTAACTTTATCACATTACCAACCTCGATCTTTTATCTACGATTATCGGGTAATACATTACGTGAGCTCCAATGAATATTCAGCCCCCACCCATCGGGGCTTGAAGAAATAGATGGGCGGCATGATGCTTCCACGCAGAGCTGAAACCGACCGCACATGAGCAATGGTAAACCGCTTAGAGGATCTAAGCCTGCCTAGGCAAAGCGGTGCGAGTCCATGCTAATAAACCCTATTGCTTTCATTGGAGGCCATGGCTTGAGATGTCATTTCATCTCAATGCTGGTAAAAGTCCCACAAAACTGCAAACAAAACGTCTCCAGAATGACCTATATAGTGTTGATGGGGACGTTAAATCTCAAATCAAACAAACAATATCCAATGAGTATTACATATTTCGGATAGGCACGTTAAATTATGATGAAATTGCAACAAATGATACAGTTACTCTTCAGTCAAGAACACATATACACTGGTTATGAACGGGGATTGATACTCCTTCATAGGCGGTAATTCTGTTCAAGTGTTTGTTTCATTTATCAACAGGGTCTTCTTTTAATGGAAAGAATTTGCTCCTGGAACCTTTCCTTTAAAGGCATTTGTTCTTGATTATTGAGGTCTATCATTTCATTGCATAATATTAAGTAGCCCTTAGTGCTGACTGAAGAGAAGTCCTCTGTCTTCAATAGGTAAGGGTTCTCCTTGGGGAAAATCAATAATTTACTAACTGTTGACTGTAGTGTACATTAGTGATTTTCCCCTTATGTACCTCAGTTAGCCGATTCAACAAAAGCTACTAATCACCCTATTAGGGGCCGCCTTTGATCTGCTAAAGATAGTATACCACAGGGGGGGGGGGGGGGGGGGGGGCAATAAAACAATTATGAACACACGGTGTGTTTTACTGTTACACAATAAATGTATAATTCCTTTTCGAAGGGTCTATTAAAGCAAACAGCAAATCCCGAAAAGTGTGTCCCATGTGGACAACATGGCTGTATCGATTCTATATCTGAAATAAACGACTCCTGCAAACATTGTGGAAACAAATGAAGGAACATAAACAGGACTTGTTTACTCACTCCAGTATTATGTATCAAGTTCTTGTCACGAAATATTAACAGAAAGGTTAGACAGTAGATCCACGTGCCGTCTCGTGCGAGACGAGATTTCAAGAGGCTGCGTCTCCATGCAAAGTTTACTTAGCTTTAGGATCAATTCTCGGAGTTATTGCAGGTGCTTTCAAACACAATACCGATCAATGCTTTAAATACTAATCTTTTGCTTGAACAGAGTTGAATTAGCGCACGCTGTGGTAAGAAGCAGCGCCATACTTGTCTAAATTATGACTGACTGATGTCAATCCCAAAGACTTCCTATTTCCAAACGACCGTATGGATTGATTGTGTTGCAGTTTCACGACATGTAAACGCTTGTAGGTCATTATGTGCCGTCTCCCAGAGAAAGGGGAGGGGGAGGTTGAAGAGATAGAAGAGGAGATGAAACTGGGGGACAGGGTAGAAAGAGGAAAATACATGGAAGTGTAGGAACAGAAGAGGAAGTATGAGTTCTATTGGGTAATGTGGCGGAGTTATTTCCTGTTATGTTTAGTCCATCGTTGAGCTCCTTGGACCAGGCTAGATGCAGATTTAATACATATGATAACTGATTGCTATGTCCCAGTACCTTTCAGTTATATAAAGGCCTTATTTGCATCACATGTAAATAAATTCGCGTCAGTCCGTTTATATTTGTTTGAATTGAGGTTATACGTCCCTGTCAACAATATTCAAAATATTTCGGAGAAGTTGCTTCCGATTTTGTGGGGATTCTACCCGACATTGAGATGAAATGACATTTCAAGCCCTACCGCCCATAGAGACCGCTAGGGTTTAAGTCGCACCACTTTTCCTGGGCACGCTTAGACCTTAGCATTTTACCAGTATTCAGATTCGATCGGTTTCACACCATGCAGCCGTATCTATTTCTCCAAGCCCCGATGGGCGGGGGCGTCCCATTTATATTACATTTGCAGTATACAGAGTGAGGTCTTGACCAACTGTTAAAAAATAACTTTCATATTAACGCAAGCAATCCTATCATCCTTTAAATGAGACATGTATAAACAGAGAAGATCCAGATCAGAATGCAACATCTTATCGGAATTTACACCGCTGAAGCGGCAGACCTTCCTGTAAAACTTACAACAATTACACACATGAGAGACCCATTATATGCGGAGTGGACATGACCAAAGCTATTGAGTGTGAGATTCTATAAACATTGCTGAAAGCATCACCAGAATACGTGTAAGGTATTCATATCAGCCTTTGTACGAGCGTGTCAAGAAGCTATTTCTGAAAGGTGGACCCAAAACAGTCTAAGTAGGAGCGTATCAAACAGCGAATTCTGAAAGGTTGAAAGGTGGACCCACAACAGCCTTATTACGAGCATATCAAACAGCCGATTCAATAAAGGTGGACCCATAGCAGTCTTAGTACGAGGGTATATAACAGCAAATTTCTAATATGTAGACCCACAACCGTCTAAGTACGAGCGTATCAAGCAGCTTATTTGGTAACAGGACACTTCGGCCCCAAAACCACCTCGGCCCCTAGACACTTCGGCCCCTAGACACCTCGGCCCCAAAACCACCTCGGTCCCACATAAAATTGAAACCCTAGATGTTAATTTAAGAAGAATGGAACATACATTTGAAAATTCACCTCTTTTATTTCAATGTATAATTCTAATTGCATTGCGGCATGCTTTAGAACAGGCTCTTTTTTCTACTTTTCTGCTCTTTTGATTATCTATAGGCTTTTTTATTATCCGAAATAATTCCACACCGCAAAAATACTTTTTTAAATCAATTTCAATAAGTTATCCTTACTAATTGGATGGAAATCTAGATGGATCGGTGGATGGGGCCGTAAAACCAAAACAAAAAACAAAAAATCATTCCTCGGTTTCGTCAGCCATGGTGATGATGGGGGATAATCTTATATTTGTTAACATATTTATTTATTTATTTATTTATTTATTTATCCGGTCTCGGTAGCTATGTCGGATGCGCGTATGACTGGTGATCAGGAGGACGCGGGTTCGATACCTACCGGGGTCGGCAACTTTCTTTCGTGGAGATTGATGATGAAATCTTTTCTTCGGTCATTCTCTCCATGCTGCTGATTCAAGAAGGGCAGTTGTCACTTTCTCGCGAAAAAAATGTGCACTGTAATGGTTAACCGCTTACGTATAAGCCTGCCCAGGTTAAGTGTGGATTGGTAAACTGACCGGCTCGAAAATGAACTAAAATAGTGTTGACTGGGCCGTTAAACTCCAATACAAACAAACAATTCGTTTATTAGATAATGTTCAGGTTCGCTGAACTAGAATTATCCTCGTAAGTAAACCAATTAATATAATGTATGCATGCAATTAAAAAACTGCATGAAAAACGGTGCAGATCCGGTTCAGAGGGCAGAAGCAATCTGATCAGGATCTACACTGATTGCAAAGATAAGTATTATCGTGTTCAGCGGGGTAAGGATTAATGAATTTCAGGTTAGTACACTGTTAAGCAAAAAGGTTTTACAAGAACAATTAATTATTGACTTAAATTAGTAAAGTGTGAAGCTCAATAAACAAACAGGCGTTACTAATCCCTTTACCCCAATAAAGAGATCCTTGTTGATAAACAGATCATTGTTATCAACTTTCACACATTTGACTGTCATTCTAGCTATTATTAAAGACAGTAACGAGTATATTGTATACTTTATTTATTTATTTATTTTCTGACTAACAGCCACTCAAATTACTTGATACATGTGTACTATATGTACAATGTATATATTAGTGGCAAACAGTGTTGTTCTGGATGTGCACTGTGTGCAAAGTCTTCACTGTTCGTATTTTTGTAGGAATTACTCAGTATGTTTCCATTGTTATCAGTTTTCACACATTTAGAAATTCCTATTTGATTGTCATTTCAGCTCATATTTAAAGACGGACAGTAACAAGTATACTGTATAATTTATTTATTTATTTAGTTAATTTATTTAATAGTCACATTTCTGACTATCAGACCCTCAAATTACTTGATACATGTATATCGTATTCATTTAAAATTCGCGAATTGAATGACAGTGTAGATCCAGATCAGATGGATCTGGATGTGCACTGAGTGCAAAGTCTTCATGGCCCTTTATATTCTTGTAGAAAAGGCTCCTTGACTATCAGTATCAAATATTCACAATTAGAACAACCCGCTAAACCCCACTTTTCGTGATGCTGACTCAAGGTCAACCGTGACGGTTGAAGGCGGCAGGGGATTAGCTGTCCTTAAGAGTGTAGTCCAAGTTAACCTGAAAATGTCGTGTATGCGTTGTCATATTTGTTATAAACGTCTCATCGGTTATTTGTTATTTTTATACGAAATAAAAATAGCAATAAAATAATTTGATCTTGTTTCCTAACAACTTAATAGAAGATTCCGTAAAACCAAAATTATATAACACACAACCTGTATCTTGGAGCAGAAACAAGAATTACGAAAACATGCCTATACAAATGCATTGTAAACTTTACCGCCGAAAAAACGAACATAATAAGAGGAAGAATTTTGGTATTTTTATTATTTCTGCTCAAATAAGAAAAATAAGGTTTACCCCTGTAAACCCTAATTTTACTATATAAAAGTGGGGTTCAAGGGGGTCAAAATTATAAAGGCGTGTCTTCGTGATGTAAATAATGTATGCCCCTATGAGCCCCAGTTTTCCCCATATAAACTGGGGTTTAGCGGGGTCTTCATTGCACGGGTTTGTTAACATGATGTTTTGTTTGTTTGATTTGACGTTTAACTCTCCAATCAACACTATATCGGTCATTTTGGAGACGTTGCCTCCAATTTTGTGGAAATTTTACCCGGCATTGAGATGAAATGACATCTCAAGCACTGCAGCCCAATGAAACCAATAGGGTTTATAAGTATGTACGGTCCGACCCGTACCGCTTTTCCTGGCCAGGCTTAGAAGCTCTAAGCGGTTTACCAGCACTCATGCCACAGGCTGTCGGTTTCTTGAAGTCCCGATGGGCGGAGCCGATTTTTTACATGATATAAATTCTCATACCCTAACAGATATCAAAAGTGGGGCCGAGGTGTCTTTGGGGCCGAGATGTCTAGGGGCCGAGGTGACAGTGGGGCCGAGGTGTCTAGGGCCGAGGTGTCTAGGACCGACTTGGTTTTGGGCCGACCTGTCTAGGGGCCGAGGTGGTAGTGGGGCCGAAGTGTCTGGAAATCGCTTATTTCATCTCCAAAGGAAGGCGCCAAATACAATTGGCTGGGCGGAGCAATCGTTTTCGCCTGTCTTTGAAAAAAAGGTATTTGTTTTGTTTGCTTTGAGGTTTAACGTCCCCTGTATAGGTCATTTTGGAGACGTTGTTTCAAATTGTGTGGGACTTTTATCCGACATTGAGATGAAATGACATCTCAAGCCCTGCCGCCCAATGAAACCAATCCGGTTTATACACATGGGCGATCCAACACGCACCACTTTTCCTGGGCATGCTCAGAACCTCTAAGCGGTTGACCAGTACTCACGTACGGTTGGTTTCAGCTCTGCATGGAAGCATCATACAGCCCATCTATTTCTTCAAGCCCCGATGGAAAAAGGTAAACCAAGTTACCCGAAGTGAGTTAAACCGATACACAAAGGGCCATTTAGGTCCGCTTGCAAAAAGCATGCGAAAGCCTTTACCGAATCTTGTGGAATCGGCGAATTTGACATATATTGAGAGTAGTTTAGGTCGTAGTACCAAAGCGTTAATCCAAAATCATTAATCCATAGTCAAATGGCAAATATCAATGTTCAGATCAACAGACATGGACTCCAGAAGAGCGTAATCAGGCGTCCTAGGATAGTAAGCATTACTTGGTAAGCAAGCTTCGCCCACCATGCCTATCGACCCGAACGAAGAAAAGAAGTAAATGCCGTGAAGGGTATGTCCGAAAAGTCTTCTTATGGCTTTCCATTGGCAAACACATCAGGAATAATTCTGGAAATGGCCACAGCACCCTGCCAATCGTGTCTGCGGTCTTGAATTACATTCTAGGGTTTTAGACAATAAATTACCATGTTCATAGCCTTCCCTTCTGATTAAGTTCGTTCATAAATCTTGTTCATTCATATTTTTCGGACGTATAATATCGTTTTTATCTATCTAACCATTTGTTGTAAATTTGTTTACATCGATAGTATTTTTCTGTCATTTTTCTGTCATTTAAAATGTACAGGTAATCTTTCTATAGCATATTTATTAAAACTACTTTGCTGATTGGAAGCAAAGAATACACCAAATAAACGAAAATAGGAGAGTATGTTTTATTGAGTCTTTTCATGACCAGTACTGAAACGTGCTACACCGGCCACGCCCTATGACCTTTACAGTGTTTACCTCAAATCAAATAAACAGACCAGCCACGCCCTCCAATTCCGGCTTAATCAGAACTCTATTTTCAAAATGATTCTTAATGAACTCTATTATCCCAAAAGGACCAGAAAAGATAATCTGCACTATGATGTTGCCTCAAAAAGCAATAGAAAACGTCCCAACGATCTAAACAATAAATTATTCTTAACTGCTATTGTGGCGAAATCTAAATGCTCATCACGTTCGTGGAAAGCGCCAATGTGATTTGCTAAATGTGCGAGGTTGTCATGGGGGATGACATATTATTGTTTCATCCAGAGAGGCTTATTCAAGGTGTAAGCTCATTAATATGCATAAATTGGAAACTACGGTTGTTTAACGCTTGTTTAAAAGTGTCGATATACAATGATAATGCACACATTTTTTAAGAGGAAAACAAAATAACAGTCAACTTAAATACAAACTTGAAAAATAGTCTCTTTTGACTATTGTTATGAGCATCAACGGGAAAGTCAAGGGGATTATGTACGTTGTTGCCAGACATATGCAGACGGTATCCGGACAACCCCCACCCCCCCACTTGGACATCACCCCCTGCTCTAATCAGGTAGGTAGGACGATTCCCCCCTCAATGTCCGGCTAGGGCAAAATAGTGGGGGGGGGGGGAGGGAATGCCCTACCTTTGCTAAATAGGAGGGGGGAGTCGTCCACATACTTCATTTCACAGGGGGGGGGGGGAATCATCCTACCCACCTAATTTGAACAGACGAGGGGGGGGGGATATGTCCAGGGGGGATGTCCTAGATTCCAGACTCACTGCGTGTAGAGCAAAACATTACGACAACACAACCGTGTGTCATAGTGCTTTCAATCATTTCTCCAAAAGGGTAATATTTTCTGATCACAAAATATCATATTCCTCTTTTTTATTCCATGTGCTTTTTAGAACCACCTGATTGAGGCGGTTCTAAGGAGTAAAGAGTACCGACAAACTATGTATTGGAGCAGAAATAAGAAATGCCTGTCCTCGTAAACCCCAGTTTTCTCTATATTAAGTGGGGTTACGGGGTGTTCATTTCACGAGATTGTTAATGTGATGAAATACACCTCCCAGTGGGCCATCCTCACACTGAAACAGGCATTTTGTGAAATAATAATAATAAAAAAATGAAATTGGCTCTATGATAATTGGCGGAATTTTCTCCTAAATCAAATTCGATCTATATGTAGTGTAAATCTTTTGTTACATGTGTATACTTTTGAACAATACAGTTCATGATAAGAGCCCCGCACGCGGGGCATTATATGGCCTTGGCAAGTAATCTGGTGTAACACATACGTGTATACTGACAAATAGTAGGCGGAATTAGCCAAAAAAGAAAAAGTTCATGGATGGACAGATGGACATAATTCTGCTAATAATATGTGGATTGAAACCTCTAAACACAATGCACTGCTTCATACTTCTTACTAAAAATCGCCTTTCTGCTTGACGGGATGTAAAATATAGAAGAATTAGCTGAAAATGAAAAGTGACAGGGGGATAACTCTGTTAATATTTGGCGGATTGTATCTGTAACCTCAAAATGGTATGTGCTGCTCCACATCATGGTCTTATTTTTTACAATGTTTCGGCTTGATCTAATGTAATCTACAGGAAGAGTTAGCTTATGAAATTTTCAAAGGGCCACAGCTGCTGCTATTTGTTTGACTATAACCTCACAATAATATATGTAACTATATATCATGAAGGCTCAGCTTGATCAGCTGTAAATTGCAGGAGGAGTTTACAGACGTTTTCAAAGGAGCATAACTTGAAAAATGTGCACTGCATCACATCAGGGGCTATATATAAATCTAGTTTCAGCTGGATGGGCTGTAAACTGTAGAAGAGTTAGCCGGAAACAATATTCAAATGGGCATAACTCTATTTGGTGGACTGTAAGCTAGAAATATTAGGCACTGCTCTACATCATGGTGTCACTATTTATAAAGTGTCAGCTTAGTCTGATGGATGTATATTATAGGAAGCGTTAGCCAGAAACAAAACAATAACAGAAATTTTCAAAGGGACATAATTCTGCTAACATTTGTTGGACCGTAACCTTGAAACAATACGCACTGCTCCACATCATGGTCCAGCTTAAAGCACATTGTGCCGGATGCATAAAAAGGTATTCACTGTTGTTAAAACAACCCCTGTGGCTCATTGTGTGTCGACTACCAGAGAAAGGGTTGATATATAGAAGAGAGTATCGAGGAGCTGAAAGACGGATAGGGAGAATTGGGGATAAAATCATGAAGGAGGAGTAACAGAAGAAACAAAAATGTCTCCTCTACCCAACCTACCGCGAAGATAACCGGCCTTTGTCGTCTGCAGGCCAGTATTAGTTGGGCGCCCCGATGCCGAAAGATACACACCGTCGCCGCAACCAACCACCGCAAAGCCTTGATTAGATAACCTGCTTAAACATGGCTATCTGAAGAGAAATTGGTATCCATCATGCAAATATACCTATATAGTTTTGACCCCCTTGAACCCCATTTTTATGTAGTAAAATAGGGGTAAACCATATTTTTATTATTTTTGCTCTATAATATAAATTGTGGGTACTCGTTAGAACCGCCTCGATGAGGCGGTTCTAACGTGTACCCACAATCTATATTTTTGACAGAAATAAGAAAAAACACAATTTTTCATCCAAAATGTTTCATTTTACGTCGGTAAAATTTATAGCGTATTTGTACAGGCGTGTTTTCGTAATGCCTTATATATTCTTTTCTCCATTTTAACAAGTGAGAAAACTTTTTGGGGTTTTCTGTTCACTTTGCTGTAAACTCTGTCCCTCTGAATAAGGGTCTACGTCCCAGAGAAAAGGGAGACAAACCTAAAATATTTGAAAGAGCTGCTTCCCCTGAATGGAGTTTACATTCCCATTAACACGCACGTTTCATGTAATTAAAACTGTATGTTTGTTTTCGTAAAATATTTTGTCCATATATTACATAGCCGTTCGTGTGGTATTATTGTTCATATTCTTCGTCTTCAAGTAACTGGGCGGAATCGCACAGCGAAACGCAAGTAGCACGATGTGTGTAATAATAACCCAGGATGCACATAACGTGTAGGTAGCGTCGTGTCAACATCTTCGTGACACTGCATCCACATTGGTCCGTCTCTTAAAACAACCGCAACTACCATTCGAGGTTTCCGCAATTACTCCTGTCAGTAAATGATGATTTCACACAAAAAATGTTCATAGTACGAGAGTGGGCATATGTTCACCACTGTAGACACCTTATTGACTATCTACTAATGATTTAACACCTTTTTTGTTGGTATGCCTCTAAGCAAAGTGTTCGCACCGATTTATCATACATGACTGATCGAAGTTAGGAAATTCAAACAAACACTACAACCACAAGAAAGGAGTCAAGTTTCTTTATTGCAGAACTAGTCATTTTTCGATTTTTCTAAAAATCTATCTTCAGGGGTAGGTCGTATCCATCAAAATTTTAGAGCTCTTTGTTTCGATTGTAGTGTTCGAGACGTCAATCATTCTTTTGAATGAAGAGACGAATGATTCATTTGTTACATGACGGGCAGTCATTACAACATAGTATGATCCGAATCTAAGGTGTGTTATGCGTAGCTAAGCAGCCGTCTTACAGTCAAAAATGCAAAAATGGAAATATAAAAAAATATGGCATCAACTGATTCGATGGTGATTGCATTGTAAATGCAATAAGGTTTCAGCGTTGTTTCAAACCACCTTTTGTTTTTTTAGGTTAATTAAATCCAGAAATATGTCCAAATTTTACAGGCTATGTCATTCTACGACCGCGTCTACACGAACATTGAATTTGACAGTATCGAATTCAACAAGCTTTAGTGTCCTTGTACATTCGATGGATGTAATAGGTGAAATCGATAGTTTAATACGTATGGAAACCAGAGTTGAATTCGACAGTGTTGAATGTGACAAAGATTGGTCGTGTGGGCACAGCCTAAGCTCCTTGTGAATGAATGTCATTAGACGTGTCACCAGTATCAATTCTGATGAGCAATAGTACATTGACATGTGCCACAGCGAAGAGCCTGGTCATCTTGCGCATCCCTATAGTTTCATCATGGTCCTCGTATGTTGCACGAGTTATTTTGCATCCGGTTCCATACAGATGAAAACCGACATTTAACGCAAATCAGGACGTGGTCAACATTTGGTCCGTTATGCGGATATGTGTGTAGAAAGCCGTTTTGGTACATACTCTGAAATAAAACCCACAAGAGATAAATTTGTACCTGTTCCGTAACGAAATATATATGTATTTCACTCTTCAAACCTGCGATATTCTTCTTCTTCTTCTTCTTCTTCTTTAGTAGGACAGCCATCTGATATTTTATTCCACTTACAGCAGAACAATAGAAGCAAAACGCAATACCGTGATTTTCACACACGCATTATTAATATATATCGTCATCATAATTGGTGTTGTTATTATTTTTATCATTATTATTATTATTATTTAATTTCTTCCACACCATAAAAATTGAAAACTTCAATAACATATAGTTTTATCCAATTTATTTTCAGCACTTTAACCGTTGAATGCGTTTAACAATACAATTGTAAATCCCACTCTATGTAAAGAAAAACAGGGACTACATTATTTTCTTCCTTTTCTTGTTCAAAAATATTAAACCGGAACGTGTAGATTCGAAGCAGAAAAATGCATTTAACAACCATGAAAGAAAGTATGATTATACACAAGGATATGATTTTATGACGCTGTCTGGTAAACGGATTTTTTTTTTCTGTTCAGTTTTATGAACTCAGCAAACTAATTCTTAAACAAAATGACGAGGACACATTACAAGAAACATGATTATACGACATCTTTTGTCAGCATTTTATTTTGCCGTGTAAATACCGCATGTGCGAGCGTGTGCAATGTTCGACCGGTCTTCCAAGCTAGTAGAATAGACTAAACAGCTTTAATGTATATTCGGTACTAAAATAAATGGATCACGGCGCAAAAAAATATTGGCATGTGCGATACGCGCAATTTCCCATTCAAAGAAAATGTACTGAGACTGCCATATAGTACCAGTCAAATGATCTTTTAATATTTCATGCGAAATACTAAGAACCAATTTTTAATATTCACACGAAATGGCCCCAAATCAAAATGTGACACGCAAATCCTTTATTCCAGCCAAACTGCATGTGTACACAAGTTGTTTTACACATTTTACCTGGACATATTATGTGCAAAATTCGCGTCAGATGTTCTATTTATACATGTGCCGTGCACATTTATTTTCAAATTTTAACCCAGTTATACCCACAGCTGTGCAATAAAGGGGTCAATTGATGATGAATTCAAAATCATTTTTCCTATGATGGCAGGATGATTTTTGAAAACGAAGTCTTAAAACTCTAGACTACATGTAACAAGAAGCACAGTTTATGCCCAAAAAATCATCAGATTGACACAATACGAAAGAAAATTCTAAATATATATAGTTCAAACCATGAGGAAACGTGAAACAAAGCGATAATTTCAGCATAAATAATTTTATACGAATTATACATCAACGGGACAAGCAACATATTCCACAAATCACAAATGCTTTTGCGCCAAATGTTACAAAGAACACAAAAACGTATTGTTGTAATCGTGTTATTACAAGCCATATGTTACCTTCTCTCGAGGACAATTGGAGAGTTGACATTACAACGTACAATTAATATTCGATATTTATGTCCCGTAAACTTGTTCTGTTAAAGGGGAGTCATTTGAATAGACATGCCGTATCTGGGTGTGAATTATTCCTGCACGTTGTATTACATCTAGATAACACGTGTTCGTCGTTTATTATACGTTTTCCTATGTAAAATGTATCCTTCTTAATGTGACTAGAACTCTCCATTGCCTTATCCGGTTCTATTGTCAATTTAAGGATTTTCGTGTGACTTTTTGATTGAGAACATTTAAAGTATTTGCATAGTTTTTCAAAGACTAGACCCAATGAGTCTAGAATAAATAAACAAATAAATAAAATTGGGTTCTCATTATAAAAAAAAAATCATTTGGCTAGTATTATATATGCTTTCTTTGTATGGGAAATTGATTGCATCAAATTTTACCCTTTGTCCAATTTGATGCGCCCTGACTCATTTATCTTTAGCAGTACTGCTACCTGTGATGATGGCTAAATATTGAATTGCGGCTTGAAACAACAAAGGAAATAGCTTACCATGCATCACCTCAAAAGTGTGCCCATAATATTGATGTCTATATTGGCTGTGTAAATGGCAGTCTTTATCCCCCGATCCAATAGGTTCATGGGATACAGCGATCAGCCTGGCGTCCGTCCGTTCGTCTGTAGACGAAACCTTGTGATGGCCATAACTCCAATACCCGTTGAGATACATTGATGGTACTTGGCACAATTGTTCACACGTGGGACAATAATTATTATTCACTAAATTACCTGTGCCGATTTAAGTTACGCGACAAATATATAGAAGTTAATAGGGAACATGTTTCTATGACATAATGTTTTGCACTACTACGCTAGATAGCGAAAATGTGGTTTAATATTTAACCGTTAATTTGAATATAATTTTATATATTTCATCAAATTAAGATTGGCCAATTTTAGGATGAAAACAGGACCCTATGTCTAATGTACCTCAATAGTAAACTAGCAACAATTCGCGACAGTATCTTATTTTAAATTGTAGTAATTAAAACATTCATTATGCAATACAAAATGTGACATGAAATCTAAGTAGAACAATGACTTTTCTGTCCTCCAATGTCAAATTTAACAAAATCAAATAAAACGTATTGGATCATTTTGAGTTGTTTTTTTTTTCGGAATTTTCGGAGGTGGAAAAACAGCCAGTACAGTTCCTTTGATGTTCCCTTGCTTTGACTTGAGACATGCTCCCAATTGTTCCGTATGAGGCTGAGACGGCGTGTCATTCGCGAGACCCACATCTCTTGGTGCCACAGTTTTTGACTTATCTCCCCTTTCCAATAAAATAGTATGACTACCTTGTGATGATCATAACACCAATACCTTTGAGACATATTGATGGTACCTTGCACAATTGTTCACAAGGCTGAGACGGCGTATCATGCGCTAGATCCACGACTCTGTGTGCCCTGGCTTTTGAGTTATTTCCACTTCCAATAAAATAGAGTGATTACCTTGTGATGGCCATAACGTCAAAACCCTTTGAGATATATTGATGAAACTTGGTACAATTGTATATAAGGTTGAGACTGCGTGTCATGCCTAAGAACAACCACAAATCTGGGTGCAGTAGTATTTGAGTTAACTCCGCTTCCAATATAACAGTATGGCCACATTGTGATCACCATATCTCCAATACCTTCTAAGACATATTGATGGTACTTGGATGTAGATAAGGTTAAACAGGGCGTTTCATTCGGAAGAATTTCAGCTCTGGTGCCCTGAATTTTTAGTTATCGCCCCTGACAATATATCCTTGTGGTAGCCATAACTCCAATACCCTTTGAGATATATTGATGAAACTTAGTACAATTGTATACAAGGTATAAAAGGCATGTCATGCGTAAAAATTACAACTCTTTGTGTCGTGGTATTTGAGTTATCCCCCCTTCACCCTGTGATCATCATATCCCCAATACCTTTAAGGCATATTGGTGGTACTTGGTACAGAAGTACATGAGGTTTTGCAGGCGTGTCATGCACAATCGGCACAATTCTGATTGCCCTGGTTTTGAGTCATCTTCCCTGACAATAAAATCTGTGATGGCAATTATTCTTTTACCCTCTGAGAGCACAATTGTATACAAGGTTGAAAAGTCATTTCATGTGCCGGAGCCACAACTTAGTATACCAGTACTTTGTGCATCTTCAACATGTTGAGAAGCGATCTTTAAACTACGCAAGCCTTTACAAAATTGTATAGACGTCATTTCGATTTAATTTAAAAATTCAATGTTGGAATTAAACCTCTTCTGCAACAAAGTCTATCGCAACCCGAATTTTATGTTGACTTAGTATATAAATTCAGAAAAATATACAAATGCAATGACTTTAGCACCAGATGTCGTAAAATCATCATTCGATACAAAAAGATAGGGTACAACATAAATGTTATACGACAGACTGCATGCATGGTAGTTAACCCAATCACGGATGACAACTTTGCTTCCCTCTTTAATTGCACGCCGGTGGGTCAGGCCTCAGATTCTATGTCGGTTCCAGCGTAAAGGCTTACTGAGAATTAGAGTTTCTAATTTTATGTAATGTTGGTTGGTGCCTGATGCTCTGTCGGGCCCATCGGAGTCTAACTGTTGGTCTTCTTTTGCTCCATCATTTCAGTGGTTTCTTGCTGTCGAGTCTTCACCGTTGTTTCATCTCTGTGGTTGTTTGATTTTCGTGTTCACGGAGATGTTGCACTGATGAGTTAGGAGGCCTTCATGCTGACTGAACAAATTATGTGTCTAAATCGCGACGGATTTAGTAAAATCGATTGATCGGTGGAAGCCCACCCCAACCCCACCCCCACTCAGTGGAATTCGTTTCACTGACCGTTCCCAGGCGGTTCCTGATCATTGCCTTCTCATTAGGTGAAGAAAGTCTCAATAAACATTACATATCCCAAATCCTGCAGATGTTGCAGCAATATACTGCGGGCTTACTGGTGTAGTTTAATTCTGGTGCTCGTTCTATTTGTGAACAATCTTCTGAAGGCCATACTGGCTTTTGGTCGGGGAAATCGCCATCTCTTCTGATGGCTATTTCTTTTAATGTGTTTTCAGATATTATCAAAATGATGTAAATTATTAACTTATTAAATTATTTGTCTAAATCGCGACGGAAGTAAGGGCGAGGATTGTGGCCACGTAAAATCGATTTAAGCCCCCCAGTGGAAATCTTCCACTGACCGTTCCAAGGCGGCTCTTCTGTGGCGATTTATTTATGTTGTTGTTTGTTACTTACTGTGTGTATCACTTGTGTCTTTTTATTTTTGGATGGCCATATGGCCATTTTGTGGGAAAGTAACTGTCCTTATGGCCTTCCTTTGTTTAGGTTTCCATTATGGTCTGGTCGCTTAATGTTCGTATTTCTTTCCCTTTGGTGTCTTTTATGGGTGGAGTAAGTTAATTGTATCAATTCCTGATCTTTGTTTTACTTCTACTTTTCTTGATATTAATTCGAATAATTCACACGGGTATGATTACATGATGAAAATTGGTTTGTTAAACATTAGATAACTGAAAGTATATAATAATAATAATAATAATAATAATAATAACAATAATAATAATTAGAATGATAATAATAATAATAATAATGATGATGATGATGGTTATGGTAATTATGATTATAAAACCAATAATAATAATGATACTATTACTACTAATAATAATAACGGAAATTATGATTATAAAACCGACAATAATAATGATACTATTACTACTAATAATAATAATGGAAATCATGATTATAAAACCGATTATAATAATGGTAATTATGATTATAAAATCGATAATAATAATAATGATAATGGCAATTATGATTATGAAACCGATAATAATAATAATAATGGTAATTATGCATATAAAACCAATAATAATAATAATGGTAATTATGAATATAAAACCGATAATAATAACAATAATAATAATGATCATTATGATTACTAAATCAATAATAATAATAAAGATACTACTACTACTATTACTTCGACTAATAATAATAATAATAATGGTGAATATGATTATAAAACCAATAATGATAATAATGACAATATATTCTAATTTTATGTAATGTTTGTTGGTGCAGTTAATGTACTTGTGTTGTTCTTTGTTTTGCAAAGGCCCATCGGGAATTGGAGAAAAATATTTTACTGCTTAGTGATTCCACATAGAGCAGAAACCGATCGCATATGCGCACTGGTAAACCGCTTAGAAGGCCTGATAAGGCAAATTATCGGACCGTTCCTGCATATAAACCCTACTGGTTTATTTGGGTGGTTGGGCTTGAGATGTCATTTCATCTCGATGCCGGGTAAATGCCAGCAACGTCTCCAAAGCGACATAAATAATGTGGCGGGGGCGTAAAACCTCAACCCAAACAAACACATAAAAAAATCAACACTTCTGAACTCAAAATGTTGAAAAGGACGACCGGTCTTGTTGATTGTTAATGAAGACACAATCTATCCCATATGCATATTAGTACACGTGTTTGAATAAGTAAACACGGCTAAAGCACGTAATTTAATTTATAATTTTAAAAATCTATCCGGAAGCATGCAAATATTATCATTTTATACATGCACATTGAATGACAGTCGTTGATTGATTGTCAATCGAACGCAACACATTTTGAGAATTCCTGGAGTGGTGTGTGTAGTTGACGTGCTGACAGCTAGATAACACTGCAGTGTCCTGATCTGGATTAATTACACCTTAGAAATAGACACATTTCAGCATACTTTATTTTTCTTCAAATTTTACCGCATGTATCAATTCTTTAGTCACGTGACTTAATCGAAGTTACAAGAAAGAGTGTGAGTGTGGAGTGAGAAATAATTGAAATGTCCAATAGATAATTAATTTAAGAAACTGTCTAGAAAGACGGATTAGAGTCGTATAATAACCAAGTCTCATCGGTGTGTGGTATCCAATGACCTGACCACGAAAGTATGCGCAAAACACAGCGAATATATCAACTACATAGTAGAATATTTTACTATGTTTAAAATGAAAAGGTTCTGTCGCCAGTTTGCAAAGCAACTCGTTTGTAATTACAGGAAGAAGCAGTCGTAGTATGTTGATCCTTCACATTCAAAACCAAGCATATGCTCCAATATGGAGCAAACCCATTTTCTTTCCTTCAATTTAACACGTCAGGCCCCCGCCAGTCGGGGCTTGAAGAAACAGATGGACTGTATGATGCCTCCACGCAGAGCTTAAACCGACCGCACACGGGTACAGGTAAACCGCTCAGAGGATCTAAACCTGTCCAGGCAAAGTTGAGCCTTTTAGTTTCTCCGCCTCCGCCCGTCGGGGCTTGAAAAAGTAGATGGGCTGCATTATGCTTCCATGCAGAGGTGAAACGGACCGCAGACGAATTATCGTAAACCGCTTAGATGACTTAAGCCTGCCCAGGCAAAGCATAGAGCGTCTGACCGTCCATGCTTTTAAACCCTATTGGTGTCACTGGGCAATAGAGCTTGAGATGTTATCGCTCTATAACTTCACACAGCTGTTGAGTTTGATAATATTTCGAGCGACTTTGTCTTTCAGCCGACTAGGGTCAAGGTCACTGGCTATTTTTTAGAAAAACTTTGTCACGCTCTAGTGCCTACATTTGTTGATAGATTTTACTATAATTTCCCACAAGTGTTGGGTATGATAATATCTCGAGCAAGTTATACTTTCAGGGTCCTGAGGTCAAGATCAGGGTCATTGTGGTGGGTGTGCGGGCGGGCGTCGTCCGAGGTTAACCTTTTGGGTAACCTTTTTTTCAAAGTGATATATTTCATTTATACTTTAGCAGATTGCTTTCATATCAGGGCTGTCGTTTAATCCTATAGGTACTCCTTTCATATCGCCTATGAATCAGAGGGTTGTGAGTTCAAACCCCGATGGAGGAAAGGAATTTGTTTCTTTTTTCTTCATAAACACAAATATTACATACATTCATGCACTTACATACGCAAACACACATACATGCATGCACACACACTTATGCATCCCCACACGCATACATGCAAGCGTGTATGTATGCATACATGCATGCATACAAACATGCTCAAATGTACTCATACATTCATGTATGCATGCATATGTGCATGTATGCACACATGCATACTCACACTCATGCATGCACATACACACATGCATGCACATACACACATGCATGCACAGCACGCTTGCATGCACACACGCATGCATACATGCCTGGTCTCCTGCCTGCATGCACACACACACACATTCATGCACATGCGTGCGCATGATTTCATGTTTGCATTGGAATGCATGCATAAATGTACACACTGACGCTTACGCCCGCCTTAAAATGAACAATCATTGGGCAATGTTACCGCAAAAAGAGAGAGCGAATTTTAGTCCAGTCTTCTATATGTTGAAAAAATATATTATACCAAGTTTACTTTGAATTCATCAATTGGCACGGGAGACATGGTACAGACATGGTAAACTTTGAAAATTCTTGCACTCAAGTGATCTTGAGCATTAAGTCAAGGTCTGTAAAATCTAATCGAGCCCTTGGTAGATTGGTATGATGTATTGTACCAAGCCTGACCAAAATTCATAGTTTCATACAAGCCATTTTTAGCCCAAATTTGGCAAGTTTTCAAAGCCCGTGACCTTGAAAATAAGGCCAAGGTCACTAAGAACTAATAAAATATTTAGTAGGCTGCAACAAAATATTGTAACAATCACCGCAATTTATTATATTTGTTTTAGGAGAAGAGGTGCAGATAAACTATTTTACGCCCGAATTTGACATTCTTCGGAAGTCTTTGACCTTGAAAATCAGAATCCTGAAACCATGTAACTATATATTGTACTTAGCGTGAGAACAATACATAAGTTTGTTTAGGAGACAGGGTGCAGACAAGCTATTTTAGACCTGAACTTGACAATCTCTGGGAGACTGTTACCTTGAAAATGAGGCCAAGGTCATTAAAATCTAACCATGCCGATGCTAAGTTGTAATAGTATATTGTAGTTTGAGCAAATATTCAGGTAAAAAAACTTTACCAATATGTTAACTCCTATACAATCGTGGTTGTTATAGATGTGTGCGCATTGTGACTGCAAACTACATGTCTAGAAACATCATTATTTGTCCACACTTATTGATATGGTATTGACGTATAGCTATAACTTACATTGTTTCGATCATACATGTCAGTACAAAACTTCTGCAAAATGTCAAACATTAATAAACAAGAAGACGAAATTGCGACATGAAGTCCATTCTTATGACCATCACCTTAACTGAGTTAAACAAAAGTGTTGGGTGAACATTTAATATTTAGCTGGGACCTGCTGATCAGCATGAGCATCTAACATTTAGATAAGTTTGCGCACCCACACGTGCTCAGTCTGCGCAAACTTATCTAAATGTTGCGCACCCACACGTGCTCAGTCTGCGCATCCACACGTGCTGATCAGTATGAGCAGCTAACAATTAGGTATCAAAACAATCTCCATATCTATTTGCTATGAAAGTTTTTGGCAATATTCTTTCTTGCACACTAGGAGCATGAACACTTCTGAATTATCCAATTTGTACATGCCAATTTTCTGGTTTTCTTTGTGCCGGTTCATTAACAGTCCGTTTTACGAAGGCATTAGCGTTTACCGGTAAACCGGAACTACTTTACCGGGAACCATCTCCCGATAAAAGCGATTGCAAAGAAACAGGACAGAGATTAAAACGAATCGGAAAAGGAAAATATTCATTTTAATGTGACTGGAACCCATAAATTTCTCCGTCCGCAGAATTTCTAGCCTTTAAAATAGCGTTTGCGTGTGGCACTTGTTATGGTGTGTTCACATTACACGCCATTAATATAAAATTTGCGAACTCCTGGTCAAACATTTGAATCTCACGTTTGGTTTCGCTGTAAAGTGTTTGGGACCCTTCCACAGGGCCATAATGATATCTGTTTGTGCCTTAAACGCCACATCAAGCTTTGATGGTCATTTTGCGTCGTTTCCGAGACAAAGGGAGGAAAGATAAACGGAAGAGATGGTAGAGGAGGTTAAATGATGGACAAGGAGGCAGAAAGAAGAAAAGGTGAACGAAAGCAGAGAAATAGAAAAATCAAACTTGCCCCTTATCCCCACCTGCTGTAAGGAAGACAGATCGCGCCCAAATGTGAATCAAAATCAGCAATTTAAACTTCTGTGTACAACAAAACCATCTGTATTGCAACTATTTTAAACCAAAGCTATTTATATCCGGTGTGTTGATACTGTAAACCGGTGTTTGCCGGATTCTTTCCCGGTCTGGTCGTTTGGTCAACCGGCTTAAACCAAGTTATTACACAATATCTTTTTCACTCTTATTAAACATATTTGAATTTCTTACTATCGCATTATGTTAAACTGGAAGGAAGTCAACATATCAGCATTCAAAATTAAAACATTTCGTATGAGAATATAATAATGAACAGCTAGAATAAATGAAGCCATAACTAGCCCAATATATTCCTGCTTACTATTCCAGTTTCACTGGCTGGCTCAGTATAGTGCACTCATGTAAGATAAAGGTATTTCCGTTTCAGTGACTCAGCATACCGCATTCATGTAAGATAAAGCTATTCCAATTTCAGTGTCTCAACACAGCGCATTCATATAAGATATAGAGGATCATACACGAGTGGTCATTTCATATGAAGTTTATAAAACGAGCCTTCGGCGAGTTTCATTTATTTCATATGGAATGACTACGAGTGTAAGATTCTGTCTATTATATGACCACTTGAGACTGGATTTTATCGCCTTTAAATTTTGCATTGTTTCCCACAAAATCGCACGGTTGAGATGGACGTCGTTATGACGTTACTTAATCCCGCCAGTGTTATTACACGCGTGGTCATACGAGTTTTATTACACGACGTTATGCACTGCTTATCAACGACTTCATATGATAAATAGAGGATCTCACATGAGCGCTCATGTATAACTGAATTTAAAGATAAAATGCGAGGTCCTTGGCCTCGCATTTTATCCCTTTTCCTCAACGAGTTAATAAATTCATTAATACATGAGCAAAATTGCAAGTTTCTATTTATCATATGACATTTAAAATGCATTTTATTCACGCTTGTTTTACAAAAATGTCAATATTCTACCATTAGTAAAGGACGTCGTACATGTTTACGGGACGTATCTAACTATCCATTAGTGGTTTTTCCAATTTATTTTTTACATAGCCGTGAAATCAATGCATATCTGAAACAAATAAAAGTGATATTTTCACACTGTGAAATATAAATGATATTTTCACAGTGTGAAAAATAACATGACCATGTTATTTTCCAGTAGCAGCCTCGACTACTTTTCTCGCCAAAATTCATAGGTTATCTATAAAATAATTCTGTAAAATACCTTGAAAAAGCATTATTTTAACTCTAAAAATTCTGTATTAAAAATGGCGATCTGTTATGTTTTGCAACTGACGGTTGTGACGTCATTGCCAAGTCAAAAATTGTGACGTAAGATCCGATTGATCAATTACAGTATGTGTCCGAAAATATTACCAAAATGAAAAGAAAATTTACTTTTCTTCTCGTGTGTTGAAAACATCAAAACTTTCACTCGTGCTTCGCACTCGTGAAAATTTTGATATTTTCAACACACTCGATGAAATATTTTTGATATTGATCTCAAAAAAGTAGATATCCTCTATTTATTACATAGCCTTATTTCATTCTCAGACGCGACGTCATATGACAAAATCTATATTTCACGACTCTTTAAAGTCAAATTTATGATATTTTCTTATTTCTTCTACATAGATCGTCTGTGTTCGTTAGAACTACAAAGGCGGTTCTACCGAGTTTCCACAATGTATGTTTCTGTTTTCGAATAGGGAATGATGCATTCGCTGATAAACCCCACTTCTCTCAGAAATATTGGGTTTACCTGGGTATTCGTTGCACGGGTTTTTGAGCACGATGAAAGGCTACCATTAAACATATGTGCCTATGAAAGTGTTCGGCTAAGCAAAGTGGATAAGTATTATGTAGCAGGAATGTATTCAACCATAACTGCTACAGAGAAATGTGTAGCCTAAAAATTCCAAGCAGTTTTTTTTTTTTTTTTTTTTGTCTTTTGCAATAATAATCATAGTGTAATATTGATTTCAACCAGAGTATGAAACTTATCTTGTCCATGACAGAAAGTCTTTTGCCATTAGAGTAAAACAACAGACAGTTCGCCTTCTCCGTTTACCTTCGCTCAAAGATGTAATAACGGGTTAAATCTGACAGTTTCCATGTAAATCCTATAGCTTTAGACAAGAATTTTACGATATTGATGAATAAATTGCTATCTGGTGTGCAAACCAACCCATACAGTGAAACATTCAACAAGCGCGCGTGACACGGAAACCAGTAAAAAGCCTGGAGATGTTATTCCTGTATTTCGATAGGACCATTATGTCCTCTTTCCGTAAAATGTGATAGTTTTTGAGCTTTAATTGAAGAAAACACGAACGTTGTATAGTTATGCACTGTACAAAGATGAAAGCCAAATATTTCTCTGCTATTGCCGGTATATGATGGATGAGCTTCAAATCGAGCAACATGGTCATCTCGAATAGTGGTCATGTACTTTATGATAGTATTCGTCTGAATTATTACGAAACATTATTATTATAGTGATACATTCTATATTCGCTCAAAATGGCATCTTTCTCATAAAAATGTGCATGTTTTTCATATTCTGCTTCAAACACAGATTGTAAGTGCTCGGTATATTTCTGATTCTGGGTTTAATGCCCTTTCCATAATATTTCGTTTATGTCAAAGCAGGCGAAAAAAAAAACACAAAAAAAAAACCCACAAAACCTGGAAAAAACATAACGTCACTTGGCCGTATTACATACTGACCAGTGAAGTATTCAACTCCAATGCCCCACAGCGATTGAAGGCTGAGCCATTAAGAGTCAGATGCTAGACGGTCCGCTTACTGAAATAATAAGAACATTTTATCAGAAAGTTTGTTTGTTTGTATTGGAGTTTGATGGCCAATTACGTTATTTACGTATTTTCGTCATTTTGAGCCGGTCAGTTTACATGTCCACACTTTTCTGGGCAGGCTTATACGTAAGCGGTTAACCAGTACAGTGCACATTCTTTCGCCAGAAACTGACAACTGCCCTTCTTGAATCAGCAGAAGGAAGAGAATGACCGTAGAAAAGATTTCACGATAAATCTTCACGAATGAATACTGCCTACTCCGGCCGGTATCGAACCCGCGTCCTCGTGATCACCAGTCAGACGCACATCCAACTGAGCTACCGAGGCCGGCTTTATCAGAAAGCATGTCAGTACAAAGCGACATCACATATCCTTAAAGAAAGCCAGCCATCACATTTGGGAGAATGCCTTTCCGACGCACCGTCATTGATCACAATTTGCAAAACAGAACCATTAATAAAACAGTTTAAAGTGACAACACAAATAAAAAGCAAGCGCACAGAATTTTAGAACTGAAAACAGCACCAAATTTGTGTCCCAATATCCCTCAGACTATACGTCATTTTCGACCCATCTTATTTTCAGTAAAACTGACAATATGCAGCCCTAATTACTAGGGTCATTTATCACTATGGACTGCGCTGCCACCACGGACGACCTTAAGTCACCTTCGACGGAAATTGGGTGGCAAAGTCTGTTTTACTTTGTTATAAGAGATGTTATTTCTAAACGAAATAGAAATGCGATATGGATTTAACGATAATGTGAAGATTTCTTAATAGGGGAAGAAGCGCTATTTCGGTTAAATGAGGAACAGCAGAGACAGACACTGAACATGTGAAAATAGTTGAAAGCCGACATTATATTAACAACTCCGCATAATTAGCACAACGATTTGTACAGAGGGACTGGAATTTACAAAAACTTTTCATTTCTACTGCAAGGTATGGACTGTTAGGCTGGCTAATCCCGCTTTATGAAAGTTGTTTCAGTACAAAAAAGAAACACAACACGAATTTTCATCAGAAAACTGTCATTCGAAAAACGATCAAAGACAGCTGTTTCACGTATATCCCTTTGGCACTTTGATATTTCTTTGTCTCACACTGCTGCCCCACAGTAGGGTTTATTACCTGCCTTAACCTGGGAATTATTGCTTAACCTAGGAAAACATGTATAGTATAATTCCTACATTCAGACCACCCTTTGAGACTTGAACATTCCGAAAGGCGGACTCCCACGAGAGCAGATTGGATGTAGAAAACACTAATTAAATGGACCTAAACTCTTCTAAATACATGTGTGCTTTTAAAAGCATAATTTGTCTAATCTATAGGTGGTCCCAATAGCGGAAATTTCACTGTACATTGCAGAGGAAATGTTGTCCTTCAGTTGTGTACCACAGGCGCTTGGCCCCTTGATTTGTCCGAAAAACTTGTGGAATAGGTAAAATGACAAAATATGAGTAAAAAAAAAAAATTTTTTTCACACTGGTATAGAAACCTAGACTTTCAAGCTTTCTATACCAGTATGAAAAATTTTTTTTTTTTACTCATATTTTTACTTTAATCACATTCCACACGTTTTTCGGACAAATCAACGGGCCAAGTGCCTGTGTTGTGCACTACCAGTTGCTACCCACGCAAATAGGGGAGCGTCTTTTTCAATTTGAAGCTGGTTCTACCTAGATTTAGGGATGTTTGGTGAGGCGAAGGTGTTGTATGTTGCGTCATCGGGGCGTCAAACTGATGTTGGCTTACAGTTGGGCAATGCCTGCTGTCCTTGCAGCAGGTAAGGGTAAAGGGCGATGTGCTTATTTCAGATTTACACTTCCATTTTCATTTTCTCTTACTCCATGTCCTTAGCTCTCATCTCCTCTACTACCTCTTGTATCTCGTTTCCCCCTTTCACTGGGAAAAGACACAAAATGACCCAACACAACCACATTCAAAATACAGCGTCGTGTCCTTTGTCACTTAAAGATAACGTAGATATTCAGTATATCATCAAACTGCAATCAAGCGTCAAGGGAAGAAAATAATGGAATTATATACAATGCTGTTTTCAGAATCAGAGTCTTTTCTGCTCTCAGACACGCAGAAGTGGAGCACAAAAGGTCATGCGTTTTAGTTCGTTCCGCACATGCATTTGACTAGTGTAAATTGGAAAATGCTAAGGCCCTTTCCTCATGCGTCGGCTAATAAACTCACTTTGAACTATTGTACTTCAACTTCGTTTTTGGTTTCAACTCATGCTCCTATATATCCAAAACAATTAAAATCTATCGTCTTTAAATGGTGTGTTTTTTTACTTTCTAAACTGAGGAAGCCTTCCATTAAAAAGGAAACTTAATCTTATATTATCTAGGTGACGATTCATAAGTTACATCTTTATTCCTTTTTCCTTATTTCTTTTTCCATTTTCCTTATTTATTCTGGCTACTTAAATTTTTCTAAAGGGTCATGATAGTTAAGGTTCAGTTTTAGCCCTACCAAAATGTCGATTTCTACCTGAATTTGCTTACAAAAAGACTTGGTAACTTTTTCCTTATTCATTTTGTCCTTTTTTCTTATTTATTTCGGCTACTTGAATTTTTATAAAAGGTCCAATCGGCCCCTATCAAAATAAGTCGACTTTTCGTCAATTTGCTTTCAAAAAGAATCGGTAACTCAAGCTGATCAGTCATCTTAAGATACCGAGACGTTTTGTAAGCAAATAGGGGTGGAAATTGAACCTTAACTGTAATAACCCTTTATAAAAATTCCAGTAGCCAAAATAAATAAGGAATAAGAAAAAAAAAATAATAAAAAGGGAATAAGGATCGTGCTAGGTGTGCTATCCAAACTCCTAACCGCACCGTCCGTCAACTTTTTCAGCTATCCAAATTTAACCTACACAGAGTGAGTGAGTGAGTTTTAGTTTTACGTCCCACGAACAGCTAAGGTCATACGGAGACGGGACCTCGGTTTAAAGACTCATCCGAAAGTCTGGAGGAGCCCGGGATCGATCCTGCGATCCCTGGTTTACAAGGCGAGTAGCGTAACCACTGCACCACGAAGGCTTCTTTAACCTACACAGACTAACCGAATATAATTAACTCGTTTGTCAAATATTTGTCAAATGAAACCAAACTACATTTAATACAAAGTAAATTTGCGATCACTGTTGAGCAGGTTATATGTACAATGACAGAATGAGTTCGGCAAATATTGTCCGTTTCCGCATAGTTAAACGCTATCATACTGAGCGTACAGTATCAGTTGGGTAAATGAACACTGAAACATAGGCTTAACAAAACAGAGTGTTGTATAATACAGAACAGTTAGCGATAGTCTATGATCTGCTTTGATTCTTAAATACAATTGACCGCATACTTATTTTTTAACAGTTTTTTAACCTGACCACATTTCATCACCTTTTCCGCAGTGGTATATGAGCCACGTCATGAGAAAACCTACTTTTGCTATTTTCGAGATGAGACTGTTCAACATCTTTCTGTTCGTTGGTTGGACAGTAAAATACGTACAATTTTAAGATTGTTGTGTGTGCAGCTGAGCAGGCTGGTTTGTATCGTACCTGGTCAGCAACCCCCGAAGACAGGGTTTCTTCTCACAGTGTTCATATGATCAGCAACCACTGAAGACAGGGTTTCTTATCACAGTGTTCATATGATCAGCAACCCCTGAAGACAGGGTTTCTTCTCACAGGGTTCATATGATCAGCAACCCCTGAAGACAGGGTTTCTTCTCACAGTGTTCATATGATCAGCAACCACTGAAGACAGGGTTTCTTATCACAGTGTTCATATGATCAGCAACCCCTGAAGACAGGGTTTCTTCTCAAAGTGTTCATATGATCAGCAACTCCTGAAGACAGGGTTTCTTCTCACAGTTTTCATATGATCAGCAACTCCTGAAGACTGGGTTTTTTATCAGAGGGTTCATATGATCAGCAACTCCTGAAGACAGGGTTTCTTCTCACAGTTTTCATATGATCAGCAACCCCCGAAGACAGGGTTTCTTCTCACAGTGTTCATATTATCAGCAACCCCCGAAGACAGGATTTCTTCTCACAGTGTTCATATGATCAGCAGCCCCCGAAGACAGGGTTTCTTCTCACTGTTCATATGATCAGCAACCCCCGAAGACAGGGTTTCTTCTCACAGTGTTCATATGATCAGCAACCCCCGAAGACAGTGTTTCTTCTCACAGTGTTCATATGATCAGCAACCCCCGAAGACAGGGTTTCTTCTCGCAGTGTTCATATGATCAGCAACAGGGTTTCTTCTCACAGTGTTCATATGATCAGCAACCGCTGAAGACAGGGATTCTTCTCTCTAGGTTCATATGATCAGCAATCCCCGAAGACAGGGTTTCTTCCCACAGTGTTTATATGATCAGCAACCCCCGAAGACAGGGTTTCTTCTCAAAGTGTTCATATGATCAGCAACCCCTGAAGACAGGGTTTCTTCTCACAGTGTTCATATGATCAGCAACTCCTGAAGACAGGGTTTCTTCTCGCAGTGTTCATATGATCAGCAACCCCTGAAGACAGGGTTTCTTCTCACAGTGTTCATATGATCAGCAACTCCTGAAGACTGGGTTTTTTATCAGAGGGTTCATATGATCAGCAACTCCTGAAGACAGGGTTTCTTCTCACAGTTTTCATATGATCAGCAAATGTAGAAGACAGGGTTTCTTCTCACAGTGCTCATATGATCAGCAACTCCTGAAGACAGGGCATTTTTCCCACAGTCCTTATATGATCAGCAACTCCTGAAGACAGGGTTTCTTCTCACAGTGCTCATATGATCAGCAACTCCTGAAGACAGGGCATTTTTCCCACAGTCTTCATATGGTCAGCAACCCCTGAAGACAGGGTTTCTTCTCACAGTGTTCATATGATCAGCAACTCCTGAAGACAGGGTATCTTCTCACAGTGTTCATATGATCAGCTACCCCTGAAGACAGGGTTTCTTCTCACAGGGTTCATATGATCAGGAACTCCTGAAGACAATGTTTCTTCTCGCAAGGTTCATATAATCAGCAACTCCTGAAGACAGGGTTTCTTCTCACAGGATTCATATGATCAGCAACCTCTGAAGACAGGGTTTCTTCTCACAGGAATTATATGATCAGCGACCACTGAAGACAAGGTTTCTTCTCCAAGTGTTCATATTAGCAGCAACCCCTGAAGACAGGATTTCTTCTCACAGGATTCCTATGATCAGCAACCACTGAAGACAGGGTTTCTTGCCACGGGGTTCATATGATCAACAACCCCTGAAGACAGGGTTTCTTCTCACAGTGTTCATATGACCAGCAACCCCTGAAGACAGGGTTTCTTCTCACAGGGTTCATATGGGCCCCGTCAAGCGATTTTGGTACTTATCGCCTGTGCGAGCAGTGAATCAAGAGGAACCTTCATACAAAAAGCCTGACCCCTCTGAATGGCTGGGCATGCGCAGTTAAAATTTGTCATGATCAACAACCCCTGAATACAGGGTTTCTTCCCATGGGGTTCATATGATCAGCAACCCCCTGTGACAGGGTTTCTTCTCACAGGATTCCTATGATCAGCAACCCCTGAAGACAGGGTTTCTTCTCACAGGATTCCTATGATCAGCAACCCCTGAAGACAGGTTTCTTCTCACAGGATTCCTATGATCAGCAACCCCTGAAGACAGGGTTTCTTCTCACAGGATTCATATGATCAGCAACCCCTGAAGACAGGGTTTCTTCTCACAGGGTTCATATGATCAGCAACCCTTGAAGTAAAGGTTGCTTCTCAAAGCGTGTATATGATCAGCAACCCCTGAAGTTCTTCTCTCAGTGTTCATATGATCAAATGCTGGAACATCGATTGGTAGGGACACCTTTTTAAATTCCGCAGCTGCTACTCAGCTTGCGGTATGTGAATACACATTCAGAATTATCTCTTCTATAATGGCTAAAAGGGCATTTTTCTACTGAAAATATGTTATACTTCATTATTCGTGTGCCTCATTACCACTTTGATGACGAGTAACCAAAATCTATGTTCTGGAACAAAATTCATATTGTACATGTGTTGTTCATATTGTACATGTATGCCCTGCAGTATGTGCTTGTTCGGGGACTCTAGGAAATGCTTATTTTTCACATGGCAATATTTCGGTAGATTTATTTTCACAGGACAATATTCCGGTACTTTTATTTTCACAGGACAATATTTCGACGTATCATTTTTACATAGAGGATATTTACTTTTTGAGATGGATACCAAACATATTTCATCGAGTGTGTTGAAAACATCCACATTTTCACGAGTGCGAAGCACGAGTGAAAATTCGGATGATTTCAACACACGAGATGAAATACATTTGTTATCCACCGAATGACCTTTACAGTGTTGACGGGGACGTTAAACCTAAAATCAAACAAACAAACAATTATCCACCGAAAAAAGTCGCGCACTTTGACACACCAAAGGAAGCATAATAACTCTGCGCCACAGGGAGGGAAAAGAAAAGCCTCGACCGGAACTCGAACCCAGGGCCTCTCCCATATCGTGCAAACACTATACCGTCTGCGCTACCGAGCCAAACGGTTGACCAATTATTTGATTATGCTATGTTCCGTTTCGTGGCCGGATCAACTTTTCAGTGTGCGTCTTTAAAATTAGATGAGAAGCGATACCGATCCCATATTTCCGATTCGGCATTTTGCATCTGTTTGTCGTCAGAAACGTTCCTTTTTTCGCCGTAGTTGCTGCCTTCTTCTCGAACCAATAAAAGCCTTAATGTTTGCCGTTGTTGATATACATTCATGTGTCAAGGTCAAATCTTAAAAGTTAAGGTACCTACCTGGGTTACCTTAAATATTTTCTTAAGTATTTTCTCAGGTTAAGTAACTACGTAACCGAAAGAATTTCTTTGAAATTCACTTTATACGACAGTTAAGTAAAAACTTAGTTTAAGTCGGTACTTAAAAAATGTAAGTACGCATTGTAATCCTGGGCAAAGATCTTAATGCGAACGCGGCTATACCTGTTTACTGTTTTGAGAAAGAGGAAAGTATAGGATGTGTATATGAATGACGTCTACATCAGTTTCCATGTGCAGGAAGATGCGAATTACTTTCACACGCATAAACATCTGTTTGACTCTGCTCAATAATTTACGTTTTCTACTGCCTTGGCTCCTTGGCTCTTTGGCATATCGACGCATAATAGCTTAAGTTCACACAAAAGAATCTCCCTAATACTTTGTAATAGGCTCTCCATGTCCATATGTTGACCTCTGCCTTTTTTAGTATTGACCGTTCTTCTTGCATTGATGTCTTGTTCTCTTAGACAAAGCAATTGTCGTAATGAGCTTGTAATCGTGTCCATTCTACTAGTTCAAACAATGCAGCTAGTTGGATAATTGCATTCATTTCCCACTGACTGTTACATGCCGCCCCACCGTATTGATCAAGGCAGTGCACTGCGGGCTGATGGATGCTTACACTGGTCATATGTTTCGCCATTTTCTTTTATAAAACAGACAACTTTCGGGGATTTCTTGTTGGTTTTCTTGTAAATTGAAACCCTATTGATAAGGCAGAAAAACATCAGTTTTGAAAGAGTTAAACATTTGTTTTTCGTTACGGCAAGGAATGCTGGTCCGATCGTGCATGATCTAGTCATCATTATATTTACATAAAATTAAATTCTAAATTCTATATATGGGCAATATAATGGCGAAATAGGCCTTGACGAATTATTGAATGAGATTTGGTCTCTTTGTGTTTCGTTTCGGCAAAGGGTGCAAATCTTATCATGCTTCAGTTATGATCATACATGTCTTTTAGAACATATGGATGACTTTATTACAGGACTGATGACGTTCAGTTCCATTGAACATGAAAAAACATGATGATGAAACATATAAATTTAAAATTAGTAGATTAGTGGATCCAAGATGCGATTTATGTCTAATATATATAACATTCTTATTGCATGTACTTTCTGTTTTTCTCTTACATTGCTCTCTCTTTCTTTTGGCTACTTAAAACATTCATTGTTCATTACTCATACATCATATCATTATTTGGTGTCACTATTTTGTTTTGTAACTTGTCTTTGTGATGTTAAAGGTCTTCGTGTTATAAGGCAAAATCACTGGACCATGAAATATAGGTCATGATCACATTCGTTTCTCTGGTCAAATGTCGGGTCGTACTGTCTCGTAATACTGAAGTTTGATGTTTATACATCAAGAATTATTCGTGTATAAGGCAAAATTACTTTTTTTCATACCAGAAAATGAACACTAGCGGTTGATACAGCATTCCGATCTACACGATCGACGCTTAGTGTTCATTTGGCAAAATGAACACTAAGCGTTGACAGTGGCAACGCTTAGTGTTCACCATCAACGCTTAGTGTCCATGGTGAACACTAAGCGTCGAGTGAACACTAAGCGGCGCTACAATGCTCCCCTTATGTGGAGGAAATAAAGAATCCATCCATCCATCCCCAATTCACTGACAGTTGTACAATTCACTGATACATGTACTTTGTGTGTGAAGAGGCGCAGGAAGTAAACCGAACACTTACATCATTAATATGTGTCGAAATATTGTCCTGTGAAATTAAATGTGTCGAAATATTGTCCTATAAAAATAAATGTCGAAATATTGTCCTGTGAAAATAAATGTGTCGAAATATTGTCCTGTGAAATTAATGTAGCGAAATCATAACGATAAGACACCCCTCTGACATTTTTTTCATATCTCCAAAATGGCTGCCTTTTATGTAAATCCGTGATATTTCCCCAAAAGGAGGGCATATAGTTTTTGCACTGTCCGTTTGTGCGTTTGTAAGTCCGCACTTTTTCGGGGGCTCACTTATAGTGGCAGCTCTTGTCTTATTAACAAGGCAAACATAGAGTTTGGGTAATCGACAGAACTGTCTCATAGAGGCGGTTCTAACGAGTACCCACACACTATATTTTTGAGAAAAATATGAAAAATAATTATCACCCTCGTAAACCCCCATTATCTCTATGTAACGTTGGGTTTAGGGGAGGGGGTCTTCGTTTCACGGACTTGTTAACCTCATGTTTCGGTACTTAGATTGTTGGTACTCGTTAGAACCGCCTCACCGAGGCCTTTCTAACGAGCTCACAAAATATGTATTTGGACCAGAAAGAGGAAAAATTTAAACATTTTCATCTGAAAAATATTAGTTCTACAGATAAGATAGACGCCATTTTTGCGCACATGTGTGTTATCGTAATTTATTTTATACTCTTCGTCAATGCATATCTGAAACAAACTGTGAAAATATATGATATTTACACACTGTAAAAATAACATGACCTTGTTATTTTCACAGTAGCAGCCCGGACTACTTTTTCTCGCCATATTTCATATGCTATCGATGAAATAATTATATAGAATACATTGAAAAGCACTCTTTGAACTATAAAAATGCTGTATTCAAAATGATGATCTGATTATGTTTTGAAACTGAAAGTCGTGACGTCATAGCCAGATCAAAATTGTGATGTATGATACGATAAATCAGTTACCGTAAGTGTCATTATAAATTTAAAAATGAAATGAAAAAATACTTTTTTTTTCGGTGAATACCAAAAGTATTTCATCTCTTGGTTTGAAAACATCCGAATTTAAGCTCGTGCTTCGCATTCGTGAAAATTTTGATGTTTTCAACACACTCGATGAAATATTTTTGGTATCCACCTCAAAAAAGTAAATATCCTCTATGTATTGTCCTGTAAAAAATGATATGTCGAAATATTGTCCTGTGAAAATAAAAGTACCGAAATATTGTCCTGTGAAAACAAATTTACCGAAGTATTGTCGTGTGAAAATATATCTTCTGAAATATTGTCATGTTAAAATAAATCTACCGAAATTTTCACCTGTGAAAACAAAAATACCAAAACAAAATAAATCTACCGAAATATTTCCATGTGAAAAAAACATTTGTCGAAATATTGTCCTTTGAAAATAAATCAACCGAAATATTGCCCTTGGAAACTAACTGTGTCGAAAAAATGTCCTGTGAAAATATATATGTGTCGAAATAGTGTCCTGTGAAAATATATATGTGTCGAAATAGTGTCCTGTGAAAATTAATGTACCGACATAATCACCTGTGAAAATAATGTTTGCGTGCACATAATAGCTACACATCACGTTACCAAGTCCGCGAAATGCATTTCCCAGAGTTCCCTACAAACACATTCTGCAGGGCATAATTCTAATGGTAGGTGGAATTTTGTTCAAGAACATAGAGATTTTGGTTACTCGTTAAAACTACTCATCGACGATGCAGCCTCGTCAAAGCGGTAATGAAACGGTTCAATGAGGCAATTCTAACGAGCACCCCAAAAATGTTTTTATCTAGGAATAAGAGAAGTATCAAATATTTTCAGTAGAAAAATGTCCTTTTAGCCATTATAAAAGACAATTCTGAAGATTTTAAGTATAGCATTCACATACCGCAAGCTGAGTAGCAGCTGTGGCATTTAAGAAGGGGCCTCTACCAATCGATGTTCCTGCATTTGCTCATATGAACACTGTGAGAAGAAACCCTGTCTTCCGAGGTTGCTGATCATATGAACCCTGTGAGAAGGAACCCTGTCCTCAGGGGTTGCTGATCATATTGACCCTGTGAGAAGAAACCATGTCTTCAGGGGTTGCTGATCATATAAATCCTGTGAGAAGAAACCCGGCCTTCAGGGGTTGCTGATCATATGAACCCTGTGAGAAGAAACCCTGTCTGGGGTTGCTGATCATATGAAACCTGTGAGAAGGAACCCTGTCCTCAGGGGTTGCTGATCATATGAACCCTGTGAGAAGAAACCCTGTCTTCAGGGGTTGCTGATCATATGAACACTGTGAGAAGAAACCCTGTCTTCAGGGGTTGCTGATCATAGGAATCCTGTGAGAAGAAACCCTGTCTTCAGGGGTTGCTGATCATATGAATCCTGTGAGAAGAAACCCTGTCTTCAGGGGTTGCTGATCATATGAAAACTGTGAGAAGAAACCCTATCTTCAGGGGTTGCTGATCATATGAATCCTGTGAGAAGAAACCCTGTCTTCAGGGGTTGCTGATCATATGAATCCTGTGAGAAGAAACCCTGTCCTCAGGGGTTGCTGATCATATGAATCCTGTGAGAAGAAACCCTGTCTTCAGGGGTTGCTGATCATATGAATCCTGTGAGAAGAAACCCTGTCTTCAGGGGTTGCTGATCATATGAATCCTGTGAGAAGAAACCCTATCTTCAGGTGTTGCTGATCTGACAAATCCTGTGAGAAGAAACCCTGTCTCCAGGTGTTGCTGATCTGACAAATCCTGTGGGAAGAAACCCTGTCTCCAGGTGTTGCTGATTATATAAATCCTTTGAGAAGAAACCCTGTCTTCAGGGGTTGCTGATTATATGAACCCTGTGAGAAGAAACCCTGTCTTTAGGGGTTGCTGATCATTGAACCCTATGAGAAGAAACCCTGTCTACAGGGGTTGCTGACCATATGAACCCTGTGAGAAGAAACCCTGTCTCCTCCAGGGTTGCTGATCATATGAACATAATGCAGACCAATTTATTTCTCCAAGTAGCGATTTGCGGGGGCCCTTGAATAATCTGTACATGCAGACAATAGAAAAGTACATTGGTTTTGTTATGGCCCTTTAATAAATAGTCTATAATTACAAGTATCACGAGCATAGGTCAGAGCGACCGTTCATATACGAATGTCGTGACCCCCCCCCCCCCCACACACACACACACACCTCCTCTACAATGGGCTCTACTAACTTAGCAAAACAAACTTCATTGAGACATCACTCTCAGTACAACCACAAGAATCTGCAAAATAATTTGTAAGTGCAGACGTGACTGAAAACACTTAACATAGACTGGTCGATGAAATCGTTTAAAATTCTGTTAGCCACCAAAGACTTATTCATTATATCAACATAGGAACTTGCAATGACAATGACCCCGGCGGGAGTCGAACCCGCGTCCTCCTGATCACCAGTCAGATGCGCATCCGACTGAGCCACTGAGGCTGGTATTCCCCCAGTAAGACACGACAGAAACCACCAGTCATTAGTTTTCCAGAACCCTATAGGAAAAATGGACAATTGCAAAGGGTCCTTCTTCGCCTCGAACCATAAAGTACAGACATTTCTTTCCAGATCCGATAATTTCCCCAGCTGACAGTTTTGAGGATGGTGTAGCTAAGTTTACCTATTTGGTGAGAGCTAGAGGCCGACGTTTCACACCACAGATCCATATAAATGGATATCATTTGACGCGACACCAGTAACAATTCGCCAAGTTCTGTAACGGAAGGTCAGGTGGTTTTTCTCCGGGTACTCCGGTTTTCGCCCACCTCTGATTAACGATCGGCTCGATATGAGTGAAATAATCTCGAAAGGGTCGTAAAACAAAAACCAAAAAAAAAAAAAAAAAAATAACAATTCTGATTCTGGGTACCGGTTACGGGGTGTGCATTGTTCATTTAGACAGAATATCATGCATAAGGTCAGAAATCATACTATTGAGAATCATATATGCATTTAAGGGTATGTTACAGCCAAATGGGTCGTTTGGAATTAATAGAACAGAATCATGTATCATGCTTCGCAGGCGGATTAAAATGTTTTGTCGCTTTTCATGACGATTATAATCCGTGTTTGTTGTACCCAAATTGTATGTGACTAACCGCATTACCCATGCAATGACATCTCAAGCCCTGTCGCCCAATGAAACCAACAGGGTTTATAAGCATGGCCGGTCCGACTCGCACCGCTTTGCCTGGGCAGGCGTAGATCCTCTAAGCGGTTTACCAGTACCCGTGTGCAGTCGGTTTCAGCACTGGCCTGGAAGCATCTGCCCATCTATTTCTTCAAGCTCCGATGGGCGGGGCGAATCTCCCTTTGGTGTCTCTGGTGGGAGGTGTGGGGTAATTATATCGATTCCTGACCATTGCCTCCACTTATATTTTAAGGTTACCGGGCACCGAAGAGCATCGACACTTTTATATCACCAGCGTTTCATACGTAGGCATAAATTGTCTAAAAACGTGTGACAGGAAATGGAGAACAGGATAAGCATGGGCTTATAAATCCTTGTTTTAGTTCTCATACAATCAGTATCTGGCTCCAGGCAAGATGAACTACTATCAGGTTATTAAGTCAGGAATAATGAACATCGCTGAAACCTGCTGGAAACCCCGCTTTATATAGAGGTATCTTGGTTTTAAAGGCTACACACTTTTTTTCTTACGAGTATTTCTGTTTGAAAACATTGGTTGTTGTACCCTTTAGAATCGTCTCTGACGAGCATAATCTACATGTATTTGTAACAGAAACATCACTGAATGCATTATCTCACAGGAATGTGCAAGAAACTGACATGAGGCTGTTGAACTCTGATACCATAATTCCACAACCGACTGAATGCATGTATTTATCTTCGCCCGAAGATGGCGATATTGTTGTTCAATACATAGAGGTCGGTAATGGGTCGCAATTCACGAGATGCCGAAAATTCATGAGAAGTTTACGAAAGCCGACGTATTAGGCGATTACATTGACTAATTTATTCCTTGCACAAAGGTCAGTTTCATATCAAATTGCTCGAAATATATGTCACCACGTGAACAAGTCCGTGAAATGAACAACCCCCTAAACCCCACTTTACATAGAGAAAACTGGGGTATATATTATTTTACTTATTTCTGCTCCAAGACGTAGGATATGGGTACTCGTTAGAACCGCCTCAATGAGTTTGCAAAATATCACAGATTTTCATCAGAAAAGTAGCCATTTTGGAGATGTGAAAGATTGCACTATGTCGCACGGGTGTGTTATCCGTAATGTGTACATCGAAACATGAACATCACTAGGTCGCACTCGAAATAGAAAAGGGAATCCGCGAATTCGAAGAAAAGGGCAAATTTATGTAAAGTGCCGTAATCAAGTGTCTGGGCAAAGCCAAGTGTAAGGGTCATTAAGAGTTTAATCAAGAGTTTAACGATCATCCGGTGTACGCGCAAGTCGTTTTCAAGACTAAAGGATTTGACCAAAAACAGTGTTAGCCATACACAAAAGGTCAAAGAAAATTGGCAGAAACCAGACCAAATAATAATTGTTCGCATTTGCTGTCACATAGCCAGGCTTAAGATGTTTTGCAAGGAGAAAAACTCGTGACATTAGCAAAAATCTCCCTCACTGGTCGGTGTAATTTACACCTTTGAAAATCCAGCTTTAAAAGGAGAAAGTAAAGCATTTTTCTCAGTATAAAATGGGGTTTACAAGGTTACCAATTACAGGGACCTGTTGGCGTGATGAGTCGAAAATAAAGGAAAAGATAAAAAAAAAACTAAACAACGGTTTGACGAAAAAAAATTATAATAACTGCCTAACGGTCTTTCCAGCCATGCAGTCAAGCCGGCAAAGTCTAAAGATTATGTTATTTATCTTGAAGGGTGTGTGCTACTCTTCTAACTTTATGAAAAATTAAAAAACAAAGTCAGGGGGAACAACCTACGTCAGAACAGTGATGTCGTAACCATTAGTAGGTTTGCCGGCGGTTACTGCACACAGTATGCATTTGTCACAACAAGTAGGCGCAGTCGGTGCATTAGGTCATAAAAGAATCAAACATACTGAAATATGTCTCAAAATGTGGCTCTTTCTTTAAATAATTCGACACAAGGTGATTTTGCTATGATGTCGGAACTACCATTGTTTACAGTGCCGAATCAAATCTTGTGGCGAAGCTTACGAAGCCTTTTCAATGCTTCTAGGTAAAATAAGCTCACCGATGAGATGCAAATATTGTTCGTTACCAGCTGAAGTGTGTTTTCTGAAGACTCGTAATGTACAGATCTAGTTTGAAACATTTTATCTCCCCTATTTACACCAATATGGCCGCTACTGAATAGGAACGATATCTCTGCTATGAAGTAGGTTGTTACCCTTGAAAGTACTACATGTAATTACGGAAGCATGTGTGTCTTTGGATCACTATGAGGCGCCGTTTTACTATTTAATCCGTATTTATAGATATCCATAATTATTTATGGATATCCATAATTCGAATTATGGATATCCATAATTATTTATGGGAATTATGGATATCCATAATTCGAATTATGGATATCCATAAATCGAACTGAATTTATGATATCCATAAATCGAATTATGGATATGCTTAATTCGATTATGGATATCCATTATTCGGCTGATTTATGGATATACATAAATCGACTTATGGATATCCATAATTCTCCTCTGCAAATAAACCTAATGAATAATGACTGCTCCCTTTGCCAAAAAATAAAACAAAAAAAAACTCGACTATCGCGTCAGGTTTCCGATGTAGGTGTGTGATAAAAGCCGGGATGGAGGTGGAGGTAATGTGGGGTAGGCTTACTGGTGGCCTGTGGTGGGGGAGAGAGATGTTTTGTTTGATTTAAGGTTTAACGTCCTCTTCAATACTATTTAGGTCATTTTGGAGACGTCGCTTCCAATTATGTTGGGCATTATTAAGCCTTTATTGAGATGAATTGACATGTCAATCCCGCCGGCCTTTGTAGCTCAGTCGGATGAATGGTGATCAGGAGGACGCGGGTTCGATACCTGCCAGGGTTGGCAACATTCTTTCGTAGAGATAGATCATGAAATCTTTTCTAAGGTCATTCTCTCCCTTCCGCTGACTCAAGAAGGGCAGTTGTCAGTTTCTGGCGAAAGAATGTGCAATGTACTGGTTAACTGCTTACGAATATGCCTGCCCAGGAAAAGTGTGGATAGGTAAACTGACGGCTCAAAAATGACCTAAATTAGTGTTGACTGGGCCGTTAAACTCAAATACAAACAAACAAACATCTCAATCCTTTTTGCCCATTGACTCGCACGACTTTGTTAGGACAGGCTTAGGCCTTCTAAACGGTTTACCAGTACTCTCAGCTCATGCAGCCAAATCTATTTCTCCAAGATCCAATGGGCGGGGGCCAGGAGATATATCTGAATCTGCCTGGTACTCCATACACCTCAAGTAGAGTATTATATGGATATATGTTTGTTTGTTTGATTTGAGGTTTAACGTCCCCGTCAGCACTGTATAGGTCATTTTGGAGACGTTGCTTCCAGTTTTGTGGGACTTTTGCCAGACATTGAGATGAAATGACACCTCAAACCATGTCACCCTGTTTGTTTGATTTGAAGTTTTACGTCACCGTCAACACTGTAAAGGTCATTTTGGAGACGTTGCCTCCAATTTTGTGGGACTTTTACCCGACATTGAGATGAAATGACTTCTCAAGCCAGCCCAATGAAACCAATAGGATTTATAAGCATAGGCAGGCCGACTCGCACTGGGCAGGCTTAGATCCTCTAAGCGGTTTACCAGTACCCGTGTGCGGTCGGTTTCAGCTCTGCGTGGAAGCATTATGCAGCCCGTCTTTTTCTCCAAGCCCCGATTAGCGGGGGCCGATGGATATATGTTAATGCTATATATAACGACCCTGTGCATTTTTTTCTCCAGAAAGCATGCACGATTGCCTGTTTGGATCATTATAATCTGACGTCCGACTTTCAGTGTCCTTAGGTGCGCAGTCATAGAGGTGATTCCAGACGGCCTGAAATTCCAGATCCTACTGCTGGTTCCGATATTTAACTGCACACATGGCGGGCGTTCTGCGTATGGCGTCCGTTGCGTTGGAAGCCTTACGGGCTGACAAGGCTGCACGGCAGAGAGGTCCCTTTGACTGGCCATCCTCTTCCAGCGATGATGAAGACCTTGAAGATTTTGATTTGATTGATTGATTTGAGGTTTAGCGTCCCCGTCAACACTGTAAAGGTCATTTTGGAGACGTTGCTTCCAATTTTGTGGGACTTTTACCCGACCTTGAGATGAAATGACATCTCAAGCCCTGTCGCCCAATGAAACCAATAGGGTTTATTAGCATGGACGGTCCGCCTCGCACCGCGGTTCCTGGACAGGCTTAGATCCTCTAAGTGGTTTACCAGTACTAGTGTGCGGGCCGTATTCAGCTCTGCGTGGAAGCATCATGCAGCCCATATATTTCTTCAAGCCCCTATCTTGAAGATTTTGAAGATTTTTACATTGAACAATCACGTGTCTATGGAGAAATCATTAAACCAAAAGCTTTGGTCGTGATTTATGGATATCCATAATTCGAATTATGGATATCCATAAATCGATCTGAATTATTGATATCCATAAATCGAATTATGGATATCTATAATTCGAATTATGGATATCCATAAATCAGAGGAATAATGGATATCCATAAATAGAATTATGGATATCCATAAATAGAATTATGGATATCCATAATTCGAATTATGGATATCCATAAATCGAATTATGGATGTCCATAAATCGATCTGAATTAATGGTATCCATTAATCGAATTATGGATATCCATAATTCGATTTATGGATATCCATTATTCAAATTATGGATATCCATTATTCGGTTGATTTATGGATATCCATTAATCGAATTATGGATATCCATTATTCGATTAATGGATATCTATAAATACGGATTAAATAGTAAAAGGGCGCCCCATAGATCACGACTTATATGTCGCCATCTCAGGAAATTGTTAATCAGAAATATATTAATTTGTTGGAAATAAAGTAAACTATCTTCAATTAACTTAAATCTGTATAGTTGAGGACCCGAAAAGGACCAGAAAATATAATCTGCACTTTGGTTCTTGACTTCTGCATAGTCATTATTCAGTTAAGTTTCATGAAATGATTTCAAATTGTATTCAATTTACAGAGTAAATTATAAAAAAAACACATTATTATAATTTTCAAACGGTCATTCATAATCTAAGTAAACCAGTGTTTGGTTCTTGCCTTCTGTAGTTATTGTGGTTTTCATTTCTGTTTTCAAGTTACATATAATAGTTCGTCTGTCTTTTCTGACAATGACCAGTCTTAATCACATTTGTGAACTGTTACTGTTTGGCTAATGAGAACAGTTCTAGCCATGAACTTTAACATATAAGTTAAATAATAGACATAATGAACAACAAATGCCAATGCTTTCATTGTTAAAAGGGCCATAATTAATTTCCAAAGTAGTAAAGCCAGAGTTACGGCTCTTGACTTTTGCCTGATAGTGCTTTACAGTTCTGTAAAGTTTGATGATAGCGAGCACGTCTTCTTGGTTTACGGTTTTGATCTCAATGCCCTTTCAAGTTCGAGCCCATCGTTAATCACAGATGGGCGAAAACCGGGGTACTCGGAGAAACACCACCGTGTAACGAACACCCTCTAAAGCACACATTATACAGAGAAAAGTGGGATTTACGGGGTGTTCATTATTTCCTTTATTTTTGCTGAAAAACATATTTTGTCGGTACTATTTATAACCGCCTCAATGAAGCGATTCTAACGTGTACCTACAACCTATGTTTTGGGTATAAATAAGAGAAGTATCACAAATTATTACCTTTTTGAGATATGAAAGACTGCACTTTGTCACACGAATATGTTATGATAATGTGTGACAGGAGCGAGGCTAGGAGACCTAATAATTATATCCACTAGGCCATGTAGACCCTCTGAGTACGTGATTTTTAAATGACCACTAATATATAGATAACATTATATACAATTTCTCAGGGTCTTCAGAAACAATCTTAGCATTGATACAACGCATAATGTAGTAATGTAGTAATTTCTTCATTTTGATTTTTTTACTACATTATGCGTTGGCATAGTCGACGCGAAATGAAGTAAAAAAATTATTTCATTTCGCGTTGATATGCACCATATCGACGCATAATGAAGTAATGATGGTAGAACATAGCTGTCTTCGAAAAGACTTAGGAAGCAATACAGTTAAATTCCTACAATTTAGACCACATTTGAGACGGTTCAAAAGTGGCCTTTAAGACCACAGCTGAACAGTCCAAAAGACGGTCTTCCACAAAAGCACACTGAAGGTCAAAATCACAAAGAAAATGTAGCTTTAACCTTCCAAATATGCTTTAAAAACAAAATTTGTATTAATTTTAGGTGGTCTTAATAGTGGAATTTCATTGTATTTGATTAAGCCAGTAGAATTAAAATCGAAGCTTGCCCAGGAAAACTGCTGCGAGTCGGCCCGTCCATGTATATAAACCCTATTGGTTTTATTGGGCGGCATCTCAATGTCGGGTAAAAGTCCCATGAAATTGGAAGCAACGTCTCCAAAATGACCTAAATAGTGTTGACGGGGACGTTAAACCTCAAATCAAACAAATCAAACAAAAGACAGACAGGCAGACAGACAGACAGACAGACAGACAGACAGACAGACAGAATGGACAAAAACTATATACCCCCTTGCATACTTCGTATGCCGGGGGTATAAATAGATGGGCTGCACGATGCTTCCACGCAGAGCTGATACCGCCCGTACATGAGTCCTCGTAATCTGCTTAGAAGGTCTAAGCCTGTCCAGGAAAACTGCTGCGAGTCGGCCCATCCATGCATATAAACCCTATTGCTTTTAATTGGACGGCAGCGATTGAGATGTCATTTCATCTCAATATCGGGTAAAAGTCCCATAAAATTTGAAGCAATGTCTCCAAAATGACCTAAATAGTCTTGACGGGAACGTTAAACCTCAAATCAAACAAGCAAACTGTTGACGCATAATGAAGTAAAATTAAGTATGCCACCCATCGCCGCAAAATGAAATAATTCTTTCATTTTGCTCAAACCTCTTAGTATCGACGCATAATGAAGTAAAAACGACATTTTATTTCATTTCGCGTCGACTATGCCAACGCATAATGTAGTAAAAATTTCAAAATGAAGAAATTACTACATTACTACATTATGCGTTGTAACATAGCATCTTTTATTAAGCTAAAAGATGTCTTTTTTTAAATCGAAATGCAATACGAAATACTATGTTGAATTGTAGTTTTCATACATGAGGCGTATACCCTTCGGTAATACTTTTGTTTGGTTTGTTGAATAATAATAATGCATATTCATCCGAAACAAACTATATAATTCTGGCCCCCTTGAAACCCACATTTGTATAGTAAAACTGGGGTAACCTGGAGCAAGCAAAATACCACAAATTTTTTATCTTAAAATTTTCTTTTTTTTCCGGCGGTAAAGTTTGCAATGCATTTGTATGGGCGTGTTTTCGTAGTGGTAGAAATATTTGACATTACCAAAACACGCCTATACAAATACCTTGCAAATTTTACCGCCGAAAAAAACGACAATTTTCAGATGAAAATTGTGATATTTTTCTTATTTCTGCTCTAAAATATATATTGTGGGTACTCGTTAGAACCGCCTCATCGAGGCGGTTCTAACGTGTACCCAAAATCTATTTCATCGAGGCGGTTCTAACGTGTACCCACAATCTATATTTTGAGCAGAAATAAGAAAAAATATCAGATGGGGCGGTTCTAACGAGTACCTACAATCTATATTTTAGAGCAGAACTAAGAAAATATCACAATTTTTCATCTGAAAATTGTCGTTTTTTCGGCGGTAAAATTTGCAAGGTATTTGTATAGGCGTGTTTTGGTAATGTCAAATATTTCTACCACTACGAAAAGACGCCCATACAAATGCATTGCAAACTTTACCGCCGGAAAAAAGAAGACAATTTTAAGATTAAAATGTTGTGGTATTTTGCTTACTTCTACTCAAAATATAGATTGTGGGTACTCGTTAGAACCGCCTCATCGAGGCGGTTCTAACGAATACCCACAAAATTTATTTTAGAGCAGAAATAAGAAAAATAAGGTTAACCCTGGTAAACCCCAGTTTTACTTTATAAAAGTGGGGTCAAAGGGGGTCAAAATATAATAGGCATGTTTTCGTGATGATATTGAAATTAAATCAGAGGCCATACTGTTGTGGACACGTAACGTATATAGAAAATAATATTTCGTTTCGGTGTGTTGTGAACACTTGACGTTCGCAACGACAAAGCTGTGAAAATGACATTTACGGAAGCGTATAAGAACCTTTTGAATCAGCGGAACATATTCGCATGGGCATGTTAATATTTCAAGAAAAGAATGCAAATATAAAGAGAAAAATAATACAAAATGGTTTGGAATCGTCCCTTTCATATTGAGACAATACGCCGTCATTCTTCGCAAAGGCTAGATCTAACGGCAATATAATACGTGAAGTAGATAGAACATTTAACTCATTTGATAAAATAAAGAATAAATAATTTTAATGAGTTATTTTTAATGAAAACCTCATGATATATAATTATTACAACTAATCTGCCGACTTCTCCATGGAAGAGATAAAATCGTCAACAAACGACCTATTATTACTGTTATTGAATTTCCAATCAGATAAATAAAACATAGATCACGTAATAAGCTGATACTGTCTGAAAGTTTGACTTTTAAACTGTTATCATACTGTAGTATCATATTATGGTTTGATGGTATCTTCAAACTGTCAAAATTTTACTTGCGACTCACTTTCTTAACTTTTCCAAATCGCCGCCACCAGAACAGAACTTTTTCAAGCATTATTACAGCAATGTCCTTTTCTTCAGAGCGAGAAGAAGAAGAAGAAGAAGAAGAAGAAGAAGAAGAAGAAGAAGAAGAAGAAGAATTCCCTGGTTTAATCATGATTTCAAAATGTCTTTTTTGTGTTTGTTTCAGATAAAGATGTATTGTCAATTTGAAAATCTGATTATTCATAGGTTTGAGGTGAAGAACAAGCGCAACATTCCTGTCCTAGACATCTTCAGTACATAGTTTATAGAGGCTCAACATAATGCATACTTAAATAATGGGGCTCTGCGAACTTTTGCCTGCTGTGTGCGACATGCGCCGTTTAATAGTTTCATAGTAATGCTCATCCATACATTTAGAGTTGATGCTAATTTCCATGGTTCAGAAATGATATTAAAGGTCGTTCTTATCTACGTATCAAATACAGAGATGATTCTTTCACAATACGTTGACAAATCTCTGCGATAAATGCCTTTGTAAAACCCAGTTTTCCCTTCCGCTGATTCAAGAAGGGCAGTTGTCAGTTTCATGCCAAAGAATTGCATTGTACTGGTTAACCGCGTACGTCAAAACGCCTGCCCAGGAAAAGGGTGGATAGGTTAACTGACCGGCTCAAAAATGACCTAAAATAATGTTGACTGGGCCGTTAAACTTCAATACAAACAAAACCCCAGTTAATATAGGTAAATGCGAGGTTAACCAGATAAATATTATTTTCTTAAATACATGCATAGATTTTTTAGTATCTATATCTCAGTAGGGTTTTTTCTAACCAGCACCTATAAATCGGAGAACAGTCATGAGACCATGTACACCACGAAAACACGCCTATATAACTTTGACCCCCTTGAACCCCACTTTTATATAGTAAAACTGGGGTTTCCGGGGGTATACCAGGTTTCTCTTATTTCTGCTCTAAAATATAGATTGTGGGTACTCGTTAGAACCGCCTCGACGAGGCGGTTCTAACGAGTGCCCACAATCTATATTTTGAGCAGAAATATAAAAATATCACAAATTTTCTTCTTAAAATTTTCATGTTTACGGCGATAAAAGTGGCAATGTATTTGTATAGGCGTGTTAACGTAATGCAAATTCTAGAGCAATTTAATAAAGTATTATTCCGCATAAAACTGCTATCGCAGTGCTAGAGACTACATGTACCTACGATCTAAGTTACTGAGCAGAATTAGGAAAAGAATGTATACCCTGCTCTTTGTTGCTGTGTTCATATAACAGACACTAAAACTGAATTCATGTATACTAGAACAAAATGTGCACCAGCGTTGTCAAGTAACATGTTGAATATTCGTGCAGCATATAAAGCAGAACATTAAAGATACACAGCGATAAATAAATAAATAAATAAATGAGATCTTTATATATTTATTCATAAAAAAAATCATAATTAATCGAAATTTATCGAAATTAATGTTATGGAGCGATGCAAGAATTCTAACAAATATTTCTAGACAAATAAGAAAGAAGAAAATTGACATGAGGCATTTTTCAATACTGCAAAAATAATTTCACGAGGTATATCTTCCATTACATAAAGGAACCATTTCACTGCAATTTTCCTAGTTCGCCCCTTTAGCATTGTCCATTGTAAAGAAAGTGAAAATATCAAGAGAAGAGTTAATTGACAGAAATATTTGTACCGTTCTAACAACCACCAATGTCGTTTTCACGCCAAACCATATTGATATCAAGCATTTTAATTCGCAGTCATTGAAACAGACAAGTACTCATTACAATGGGAAGAAAATGATCTAAGGAGCGTGAAACTGATTTCTTTAATGTTAGTTTCAAAAGCCATCAGCGTGCGCAGTAATTTGTGACAGTTTGACGCAAAATGAGACCGTTGCTTAAGAGATGAATGTTCAAATTAGGTTTTAGTCTCAGTTTATTCTTAGTCTGGAGTTTGTTGACTTTAAGATCAGGTTTTAATGCTTGTTTTAAAGCAAATACATTGACTCAAGAGGGTATTAATTTTCAAGAAGGAGTGTCATGTAATTTTTGACTTTAGTTCGTATATGCGAGCACTTCAAGGTTTCTGCCTGATATCTTTTTTACATAATCCAGTAATATATGAACTTTAAATATACATTTAAGGTCAGATGCTATGATTCTGGTCTACATATCTATTTACTATTTCCTGTTTACCAAGCCATTTTGTCGAATACCAGATGAACGACACTTTGGCGTTTTAAAAATGAATTTACGTTAACATTATGTGCATATAATTTTTTAAACTATTCATTTGTAACATGAACAATTAAAACTCTATCGTTTAACAGTTTTGGATCAGATGCCAGACAATTATATCCATATAAAGAAAATACTAATTGTATATTTTGCTATTTTTCACACGAAGTCCGTTTAGATACTGTCGAAGTCGACATGTTTGAGCCCCTAAAAACGAAAAGTTTGACAGTACTGACACCTGTTCTCGATTCGACAGTGTTTAACCCAAGGTCACCGATGAACTGGACAAAGTTTGACATTGTGGAGTCGACCAGAGGCATACACTATCTGTATCTATTTCAGTTGTTGTGCGTTTAACTTACATGTATGCATTAAACATCAATTTTCCACAACTAACAGATCGAACAAATTAACAAATCTTTAAAAGGAAGACCTCTGTAAAACCCCGGCCCGGCCCCTGCCCATCGGGGCTTGAAGAAATAGATGGGCTGCATGATGCTTACAGGCAGAGCTGAAACCGACCGCACACGAGTAAACCGCTAAAAGGAACTAACCTGCCCAGGCAAGCGGTTCGAGTCGGACCGTCCATGCTGAAAAAACCCTATTACTTTTATTGGCCGACAGGGCTAGAGGTGTCATTTCACATCAGTGTCGTGTAAAATGTCATTTCACATCAATGTCGGGTAAAATCCCACAAGATTGGAACCAACATCGCCAAAATGACATATTCAGTGTTGACGGGGACTTTAAAAACTTTGCAAAACCCATTAAATGCAGATACAAGCAGGATTTACAACGTTATATATCGTCCTTGACATTTTTTTTTCAGTTCTCTTATGACTTGAAATCATACACTGTATGGTCGCATTAACGTGATTCTAACACTCTTCCACAATCAATCTTTAGAGAATTAATAAGAAAAAGTCACGAATTGTCATGAGAGAAATGAAAAAAAAAAAAAAAAAAAAAAGCAAAAACAAACAAACAAAAAAAAAAAACAAAACAAAAAAAAAAAAACGCTTTTTAGCGCTCGTCTCTGATAAGTATTTTCCTACTCTTTACACATAAATTGTTACTTACTTGTTTTACCGGGATTTCTTTTAATCTGCATCCAACGGAATGGTTTTGACTGTAAATTTTGTGGGGAAGGAGATTCCGATTTTACAGGGGAAGGGGGCGTCATTTGGCTGTAGCAAGCATTATGGCCTCCATTAGAAATTGAGCACTGTCCCATTGTGTCGACATATGGGCTACCGTATACGGATCGCCCCGACCCCGGCGAATGGGGTGGAACACCACCGTGGGTAACAGTCTGTGTGTCACAATTTATTGCCGCAAGCCCTGTATAGGGGTCCAAACACTGAGGTAACTGTCCGTCCAATTCTTGGTATCCCGTGTTTCTAACACTCCTCCCCATCATAGAATTATTTCCATTTATGGTGTAACCTAAACTTTGGTTTTGCGTAACATGGCCATTAATCAAACTCAAGTCCATTCCATGTGAAATATTAATGTTACCCTCATAATAACTATGTTGTCCCGTGTCAATGGATCTGTTATTAATTGTCGAGTACCCATATAATGACGCTGTGTTATCCGTAGTGTTATATGCGTTAGAATAGGAATGCGCGTCAAGATTGCACAAAGTATAATCGCCTTCCGAATTCATTATTGAAGATGTGTCGTTATCAAGTACTCCAATTCTTTAGAAGTTTTAAAGTCCTGTCAATTTTCTCTGGCTCAAATTAGCTGTCTTTATCAGCAAATATATCTGAAATAAATGAAGGTAAATTTACGATGAAGATGACAATATTAGTAAACCACGTGATCACCAATAACCAATCAACAGTACGCTATTGGATTGAAACTCTAAGTCTCATTTGATGGATCGGCCAGTGATAAATGGCTCTGAGCGGTTCTGCAATTTCGAGCGTCTGACTAAATCAAATGCCTAAAGATATAGCGTCAACGTAAAAATGAAATACTGACAGTAACTTACGGGTTTATTCACTGGATAAGGGATTTATGAAACCTTTCAGCAGAATACCTTTTTCACAGGTCATGGATGAAAACTCTGAATCACCAAGGAGGAACGCATAACGCTGTGACGTTGCTATCGCTTTCATATGACTGGCACCATGTGGAGACTCGCCACAGCTTTTAATAATTCATATGCCAAAACCATTGAAGATGTTGGTTATTTTAATGTGGTGAATGATTTATGCGCTCAAACGATTATTGGTGCATAAACGACAGTTTTGGATGTGAAAGACATGTTTGGCTAAGCATTTATTTCAAATATATATAAGTCGCTTTCAAACTGCCGATCAGATCATCTCAAACAATCGGGATCTGGACGGGCTCGCTCGGCAGGAGTGGTCGAGATGGTCTACCGTGATCGGCATCGCTCGGCCTTCCTTCTAGAAAATTTTGGACATGTCCAAATATTCGAGTATCGATCGAGTAGCCAAGGGCTCAGAAGCCGTCGGAAGAGAAGTATTTGTTGCGTAGATATTGGGTTGATCTTAAAACGATCGTGTAGCGATTAATCTCTCGGCGACCATCGGGAAGAGATGGAGTATTGGTTGAGTAGAGGTCGTGAAACGATCAAGAGAGATTTAGTTTGGACCTTGTCCCTCTGGAGCTCTGGATACTTGGATAACAATGACAACTGCTCAACAGATTCTGATATACAAAACGTTCAATGTTTTAACGAAAAATGTTTGAACACAACGCACACTATCCTTGACTGACGGATGTTAATGTCGATCTAGTCTTGTCAAGATCGAAATAAGATCATCGAGTATATAGTGGTAGAGTATGTCGAGTAAGAATCCTGTAGGGGTCATGTAGAGGTCGAGCTGGCTGTCAAGAGCAGATAATGTAGCGATCCCGTTTGGATCGGTATTATCGTGTAGCTGAGATAAGATCGAGTGGTGGGGGTCCTGTGGGTCTCCTGTATGGGTTGAAGTTGTGGAAGAGTCTTGAGTGGTCGTGTGGGTCGCATGTACGGTCAAGTAGCGGTCGTGAAAAAGTCATGTACAAGCCGTTGATCGCGTATAGTCGGCAAATGTTGGCGATGGGGGCCATCGGGTGGATCTGAGCAGCTTAAAAACTAAGACCTTGTAATGGACACCCTCCTAATTCTCAATCATGGGGTTTCAAGTATACGTTTAAATTTATATTTCTTCTCAAAGACATAGATTGAACAGCGATTCAAACAGTGCTGACAGTGTTCGGTGTCTTCGCTTTTCTCCTACCCCAGCGCCTTTGAAAAAAAAACGGAAGAAAGTTCAACTTTCGTGACATGTTTCATAAAATGTCATTCGCTTTCGTTGTTCTTGCTCTGCAAAGAACTCTCAGCATTCTGATGCTATAAGCCAAAGTCACCTATAAGTGTTGGCAAGCCACAAACCACGTAGAATCTACATGGATATAATAATAATAATAATAATAATAATAATAATAATAATAATAATAATAATAGTGATAGTGATAATAATAACATTGTTAATAATAATAATAATAATAATAATAATAATAACAGAAGTGATAAGTTTTATTATTGTTACTATGTTACTATTATTATTGCTGTTTTTGTTAGTATCATCATCATTATTATTATTATTTTTCAACGAGAGTCGCGGCTTCTTTCAGTCACCGTTAATTTCGCCTCCGCTCTATTGAGTGAGAATTCTTTCTTCGTTGCATTAGGATAACGCCCGTTCTTTCATATATCCAACGCTGATAATTTTGTGATGGATAAATGTAATATATTTCTTGTTTCTATTTCGGGCGTACATGTATGCTGGGGATACTCGTTAGGGCCGGTTCTGGCACTAACCCGTGGTCTGTGCTCTGGGTTGGAAATAGGAAGAATAATGTATACCCCTGTAGGCCCCAGTTTCCTCTATGTAGAGTGGGGTTTACAGGGGTTTGCAATCATGGTTTTGCTAATGTGATGGGAACGCATTCATACCACTCAAAGAGTGAATATAATGCATGTTCACGAGATTTCAGACTTATTAACATATATGCTACTGACCTGACTACACTTCTTAACTTTTCTCCATTTCCCTTCTCTCTGCCTCCCTGGCCGTATACTTTCTCTCTTTTGTTCTATATACGCCTCTCAAAACATACTTATCTTTGGAATTTACTCATATATCATATATTGTGATCTAAGAAAAAATAAGTGTATGCTATTTTATATGATATTATATGATGTTATAACAAAGTGTCATATCAAGTGACGTGATTACCTTGCACTATTTCTGTATGGAAAATGCAACGTAATCTCACTTATTTCAAACCGTTCTTTCTGTGCCAGATATAAACTACAATAATTAGATAAGGTCCAAATAAACATTGGATTTGCAGTATCAAATTCAACAAGACCGGTCAATTTTTTCGATAATTTTGTTGATTTTGATAGATGGAATAACTGAATTGGACAGTTTGATATTTGTGGAAACCTGTGTTGAATTCAGAAGTGTTGAATTTAACCGTGTAACATTTTACATAGTTGAAACTTCAAAGCCCCCGCCCATAGGGGCTTGAAGAAGTATATGGGCTACATGATGCTTCCACGCAGAGCTGAATCTGGCCCGCACACTAGTACTGGTAAACCGCTTAGAGGATCTAAGCCTGTTCAGGAACCGCGATGAGAGGCGGACCGTCCATGCTAATAAACCTTATTGGTTTCATTGGGCGACAGGGCTTGAGATGTCATTTCATCTCAATGTCGGGTAAAAGTCCCACAAATTTGGAAGCAACGTCTCCAAAATGACCTTTACAGTGTTGACGGGGACGTTAAACCTCAAATCAAACAAAGAAACGTCAAAGATTGATCATGAGGGCACAGCCTTAAAGATCAGTGAAGAGACTTTGCACCTAGTATTTACCCTCCTTTTCAACACTCAGAACACCACATGTTCATTAATGCTGTTTTAAAAAAAATACTGACAAGCACTATCAGCGAAGAGACGGGTCATTTGTATGCTTTGCGCCTTCTTTTAAATACCAAGAACAACAATAATCCATTATTGCTGTGTTTACACATCATCATCATCATCATCATCATCATCATCTTTAACTAAAATTTTATTAACATTTATTGTTGTTATTATTATCATTATTATTATGTACTTTCCTAGCTACAAAAGTGTGTATCCATTTATTTGCATCATATTAACAAGCGCGGTTACTAATTCCCTTGTAAATCCGAGTTTATGTCAAGGGTTTACCTTATTTTGATAATATTTAAATCAATAATCTTCATTTGAATCATCAGAAAAATGGCATTTTTTTACAGTCAAAAAGTTAGCATTTTTATGAATAGTGATGTGCGGTAAATTATTTCTCTACGCCGTTTTCCATAAACTTATTTTGAAACAAAATGCTCTGAAAATATTACAAGAAACATAATTGTATGATATCTTGAGGACAGCAATATGTTTGAAGGCTATATTTCCTTTGTTGTTTCATGAAACAAAACTAGCTCTATGCAATAATGTAGGCTAAGGAGAGTTTTTAAGAGCTAAATGAGTGAGGGCAAAGCAAAATGTACATGATATACATAAATTCCCATTCAAAGAAAACATATAATATCCGTCGAATGATCATTTAATAAAGACCTCCGTAGCTCAGCGAGCGTCTGACTGGTGATTAGGCGGACGCGGGTTCGATACCTGCAGGGGTCAGCAATATACTTTCGTGGAGATGTTCATGAAATGTTTTTTTTTTACGGTCATTCTCTGCCTTCCGCTGATTCAAGAAGGGCAGTTGTCATTTTCTGGCGAAAGAATGTGCACTGTACTGGTTAACCGCTTACGTATAAGCCTGTCCAGGAACAGTGTGGAAAGGTAAACTGGCCGGCTCAAAAATGACCTTAATAGTGTTGTCTGGGACGTTAAACTCCAATACAAACAAACAAAACCACATCATTTGTTTGCAGAATAAACATAACTGATTTTAATTCTTTACGTATATGCACAGACTTGAAATATTTCCAAGCAGAATGTGACGCGCAAATCGTTTTCTTACTGAACTGCTTGTGTACAACTTTTCTGTGTATGGTTATACTAGTATCACAAACAATATCTATTATGTCGCATGGGGCAAGTTATTTTAACGCACAGGAGAGTCCAGTCCAACAACGACTGGCATCTACTGACCACTGCTAAAATTTGTGTTTTGTTCTTGTTATGCCACCGCCATTTGAAAATGGGGGGGGGGGGTATAGTATCACCGCTGTCCGTACGTACGTACGTCCAGTACAAAAAGGTTTCCGTGCGATATCTTTTGAAAAAGATTGGTGGATTGGATTCAAATTTAATACACTTGTATTCAGTCATAAAATACAGGTCAAGTCGGTAAAAATCCGCCAATTATTATGAGGGTAATGGTTCTTTTTCAACTTAATTTTACATGAAAAATGGACAGCATCAATTTTTCTATTTCTATTTTTCTAATTGCTGTTCCAAACATAGATCGTGGATACTATTTAATGACATTATAAAAAGGCGTTTTCAAGCATAACCTTCTGGACACACAACGTGAATGCAAACTCATAGCAACAGCTTTGTAACGACATGGCGTTGCATCGACGTTGGTGCGACGTTGCCTAGACGCCATGTGCCCGCTGGGAATAAACTGAACTGTCTTCTTTGTGGCACGGACCCAATATATATGTTGGTGGCTTCCAACGGGTATACGCGACCTACGTTTTAGAACAGAAATAAGAAAAAAATAATGTAACCTCTGTAATCCCAACTTCATTACAGAGACACGTAACATATATACGAAATTCAGTAACTGAAAGCCACTACTCGAACTTACTAGTAACAAGGCAGACTAAAGTTGTTGTTAAATATCTAAGTTAATGAGGACACCCAGGCATGGTATAGTGTAATATATAGTAGAACTATAGGGTTTATAGGGGTACACATTATTTTTCTTATTTCTGCTGAAAACATAGATAGTGGGTACTCGTGAGTTCCTAGAAGCTATTTTTGGAGCAAAAATATGGACAGTATCGATTTTTTTTATTTTTCGGTAGTAAAATTTTCCACTATATATTTGAATAGGCGTGTTTTGGTAATAAATGTTCCGTTATGTTTTAGCGAGTAGAAAATAATAGGAAAATAGGGAGAGTCTTTAATCCATTCATATATATGTCGAACTACAACAGAAAACTGATCTCTGCAAGCTTCATTTTTGGTAGCCTATGTATTATTATACTAAATGGATATATGCCACTTGTCAAAAACAACCACAATTTACCAAATGTGCATAATCATTCATATCATTATTTTATTTTATTTTTGGTGTTCATGCTAAATGGCAATAAGAGATTGTCGCAAGCTATTTTTGCTATATCCATTTAAATTGCAATAGCGATTTTACGTTACAATTGCCATTGCCAGTTAACTGTCAATAGCCACTTCGTTTAAAAAACACAGGTCAAGTTCGATTTCGGGTAAAATCCGCCAATTATTATGAAAGATATGGCCCTTTTTCAACTTCATTTTTTACTTGAAAAAGTGTTTCCGTGCAATATCTTTTGAAAACCCTGCTGAACTGGATTCAAATTTAATACACAGGTATAATATCATAAAATGTAGGGCAGGTTTGATTTCAGGTAAAATCCGCCAATTATTATGAGTGTTATGGCCCCTTTTCAACTTCATTTTTACATGGAAAATGATTTCCATGCGATAACTTTTGAAAACGTGGGTTGATTGGATTCATATTTTATACAATCGTATGCAATCAGAAAATACAGGTCAAGTTTGATTTCTGAAAAAATCCACAATTTCTTCTGGGAATTGTGGCCATTATTTTCAACGTTTCTATTACATATAAAAGTAGATTGCGTTTGATATCTTTTGAAAATCATTATTAGATAATTAATTTACACTGAAATCGTATAATGATGAAATCTAGGTCAAGATTGATTTAACTTACAATATGCCGATTATTATGAAAGGCCCTTTTTCAACTTCATATTTTTGCAAAACGCTTGTTTCCGGGTGACGCTGACCCCGCGGCGGGGACATTCGTGTCATACTGACACATTTCTAGTTTTTATTTAAAGTAGTTCTCTTTTGCATCGAAATAAAAAATGAATAAATACACAAATACATAAATAATAAATAAATATTTTTTTTTTGAGATAATGCTTTCCTTTCATCACTAAAAATCTCATAAATATGTGTGATATTTTGGTTATGTCTGCTGCGAAGCTGTTGGTATTTTATGACGGCCTCATTGACATGCGAGTTATGAAAAGTTTTTCGGAAAATAAAGTAGTTTAGGTCGTAGTACCAAAGCGTTAATCCAAAATCATTAATCCACAGACAAATATCAAATATCAATGTTCAGATCAACAGACAAGGCGTGTGTAATCAGGCGCCCTAGGATAAAAGGAGAATAATCTCTTGCACACCAGATACGGAAATCCTGGACTTAACCCTGGGATAAAAATTCTTATCCTACCCAGGTTCTCCTACTCAGGTCTGATGTGCACTGGCTAAATAGGACTTCACGTACGCGGTCGTTAAGTATGACGTCACGGCACGTACAGTGACGTCAATGAAGACGCATTATTGACATCAAAATATGGTGGACCTTGACAATAGAAGTGACTACATTTTAAAAATTAATCCACTCTATGCAGAAATGAAAGATATGCAAGAATAAATCGTACGTCGGGTATGAGGCGTAGATAGAAAATCCGTCCCCGGCTTCACTAGGCCTCATGATGCCGGACAGTTCAAGACGATTTTTTATCCGCCCCTCACACCCAGGTGATAATATATCTTTTGTAAACCCAACTTTTAACTATATCAAGTAACGTTTACAGGGGAGCTCCTGACACGGACTTGTTAACGTAATCATAAGTTGTGATTCGACGCCTTTATAAGTAGTTTTTGAAGTTACATAACATAACTAACTATGGTCTGTGAGACGTATTTTATATCTGGTTAAACAGATGAATGAAGAAAATGATAACATGGTGAAATTTTATAAAATCTAACTTGAAGAAAAGAAAACTAGGACTTGGTTTGTGGGTGCGCGTTCGAACCATCAAAATAAAGCGGTCCAAACGAGCACTAACAACTTGTGTTTGCAGTATGTATAGGAGAAACATCATGGACTTTCATAAGAAAAAACAACAAATGAACTATACCAAACGTGGATTGTGGGTGATTGAGCCGGTCAGTTTACCTACTTTTCCTGGGCAGGCTTATACGTAAGCGATTAACCAATACCGTGCACATTCCTTCGCCAGAAACTGACAACTGACCTTCTTGGATGAGCGGAAGGGAGAGAATGGCCGTAGAAAAGATTTCAAGACCAATTTCGTCAAAATAATGTTGCCGACCCCGGCAGGTATCGAACCCACGTCATTCTGATCACCAGTCAGACGCACATCCGACTGAGCTAACATGGCTGGCCCACTTGTGGTTAATAATAATAATAATAATAATAATAATAATAATAATATCACAAATCTTCACCAGAAAAGGAACCACCCCGGAGACATGAAAGTGGCATATGTCAGAAGCGTCTTAATGCGGTGGCCATAAGGAGCACCCACAATCCACTTGTGGTTAATAATAATAATAATAATAATAAACCTTCACCAGAAAAGCAACCACTCTGGAAACACGAAACATGCACTAAGTGGGAAGTTAGAAGCGACTCAATGCGGCAGCCATAAGGAGCACCCACAATGCACTTGTGGTAAATAATAGTAGTAGTTATAATAATAATAATAATAATAATAATAATGATAAAAATAAGAATATATATCACTTTTCATCAGAAAAATATCCATTTTGGAGATAAGAAATAATGCACTAGATGACAGTTACAAGTGCCTCAATGAGGCGGCCATAAGGAGCATTAACAATAAATAATAATAATAATAATAATAATAATAATAATAATAATAAAATATCACAAAGTTTCATTGGAAAACTTTTTGATGATATAAATGAACGCACTATGTGACACATTAGAATCGCCTCAGTGAGGCTAACAATAGGGGGCACCCACAACCCAACTATATACATGTATATATCACAGATTTTCATTAGAAATGTAGCTATTTCGGAGATATGTAAGAATTCATCATTTGCAATTCAGGAGCGCCTCAAGAGGTGACCCTAAGGAGCACCCACAATCCACATTCGGTAAGTAGTAAGAAAATAAAAAAATAAAAAAAAAAAAAAAAAAAAAATGGCGTTCCATTTTTTAGATTTAAAATAAATGGGATTAACGCCTTATTTATTATTATTATTATTATTAGTATTATTATTATTATTATTATTATTATTTGTTCTATTTGTAAAGTACCCGAACTCTGACACGCAAAATGTGTCATACTTGTGGTTGAAATTCATAGAGGAAAAAAAAAAAACAAATAAATAAAATCATACATGTGTAACATTAATCGGTGAAACTGCTGACACGCACACATAAAATCAGACTAATCTTAGTCTGGACCGCATTGCAATACGTGACAGTGAGACGGTAGCCTATATATATGTAATGCGTTTTCACTACCTTAATTGCCGTTAAAAAACGTACTAAAACCAAGCCCTCAAACAGTGGCCTTACCGTATGTATATAACCATGAATAAGTACAGTTCCTCACAGACCATATTAAGCACGAATCAAAAAGTGGCACTTGAGTCATAAATTAAATAAATATCATCATGCTGCTGCCCACTTGTAGATACCCGGAGTGACGCATGCGTTACGACCGCCTTACTATCGAGCATAAACAACCCAAATTGATAGAATTAAGTGTGTGTGTGTGTGTGTGTGTGAATTCGGGTTTAACGTCGCTTTCAACAATTTTTCAGTCATATCACGAAGGTGTCTGGTTGCGACAGGGAGCTCAATGCTATAGAATTAAGACTTGCGGACTAAACAAAATTAGTGTATACCGCGACAGAGGTTTTGTTTGTTTGATTTGAGGTTTAACGTCCCCGTCAACACTGTAAAGGTCATTTTGGAGACGTTGCTTCCAATTTTGTGGGACTTTTACCCGACATTGAGATGAAATGACATCTCAAGCCCTGTCGCCCAATGAAACCAATAGGGTTTATTAGCATGGACCGCGGTTCCTGGACAGGCTTAGATCCTCTAAGCGGTTTACCAGTACTAGTGTGCGGGCCGGATTCAGCTCTGCGTGGAAGCATCATGCAGCCCATATATTTCTTCAAGCCCCTATGGGCGGGGGCGGAACCGCGACAGGGGTAAGGGCGAGGATTATGGCCATGTAAAATCGATTTAAGCCCCCCCCCCTCCCCACCCAGTGGAATTCTTTCCACTGACCGTTCCAAGGCGGTTCTTCTGAGGCGGTTTATTTATGTTGTTGTTTGTTACTTACTGTGTGTTTCACTTGTGTCTTTTTATTTTGGATGGCCACATGGCCATTTTATGGTGAAGTAACTGTCCTTATGGCCTTCCTTTGTTTAGGTTTCCATTATGGTCTGGTCGCTTCATGTTTGTGTTTCTTTCCCTTTGGTGTCTTTGATGGGTGGAGTAAGTTAATTGTGTCGATTCTTGATCTTTGTTTTACTTCTACTTTGCATAAAATCCTACGAACTACGAACATAGCCGTGAATGGGTCAGAAGCCTTGTTCATACAACCAAACCCATGTTCAAATACATGAACATTAAATGCTGTTTGCACTTTGAGTCTTACTTTCTTTACGTTACGTTGAGCGACGTAACGTTGTCGCCCTGAAAAGTAGCATTTATTCTTTTTATGATGACGTTAGAATGCCATTGCGGAACTCACATTATTGTTAACAACTTTCTGGACTAGCCGCCATGTTGGTTTTACGGTCGCATTTGAAGCGTTTATATAGAGTCGTCACAATTTGCCATTGAAACAGTTAAGCAATGCAAGAATAACAATCACCAATGGTTATTTCATTGCATTAACGTACAGGCCCCGATAGCTCAGTTGGTAGAGTGTCCGTTCCGGGGAACGGGAGGTCACGGGTTCGATCCCGGACCGCGACATACCAAAGTCGTCAGGATAATGTGACTGGGTGTGGTATCATGTAACTTCATGACATGATACTTCAGTGAGGCAGCACTATAAAAGTGAGCCTTGAGCTCCCTGACGCAACCAGACACCGTCGGGATATGACTGAAAAATTGTTGAAAGCGACGTTAAACCCGAATTCACACACACACACACCCAATTGCATTAACGTTTGCAAGGTCCCTAAGAAAGATATTTGAACACTCAGTTAAAAAAACAGCTTACTTGAAAATCGGCAAATGTTAATGCATGAAAAACCATGGGTGCTCCCTTTAGCATATCGAGAATGATCATTGTAAAAAGATTATCTCTTGCGAGTGTGCCATCATAATGAAAAGGATATCATCAGTTCTTTGAACAAATGGATTCCTTCTGGGTGGGTACAGTATGAATTCAATTAGTTTTTTTTTTTTTGAAAACAAGTACTTACCATTACTTATATTTGCAAGCCAAAATCTCGCAGTTCTATGAATATCCTCTTTTATTTTATCTATTTATTTCAATTTAAAATGCCACTGTTTTTATTATTTTTTTTTTACGAATAATGTCCGATACCACCTTTTATAGATAAAACACTAAGATTAAAAGGCTTAATTGTCAAATAAAACGGTCGATCCCAAAAACACGGGACTCAATACTGAATTGTCGTACAATTCCATAATTCAATGTTCACGACTTTCATGTAAATAAGATATAGACATAACGCCATAAAAACATTGATATTACATGAAACTCAACAGATTGATGGGTGAACACCTACGTTAAAGGTATAAATGTAAATAAAGGCAACATTAATATCATGTCAAGGTGCATGACCCTTGTCCCTACTCTTCCTTGTGTCAGCCAACGAAAATACGTAAACCTGTGTGGTGAGACGTTATTTCCCGAATGTTGAGGTTTAGCGTCTAGAAAACGTAATGAATTGATGATTAACGACACGAGAAAACATGACTGATAGTCCGAGACCAGTGTTTTATTTATTTATATTTTGCGTACAGTCGTTTCTTAATTGCAAGACATAGCAGCTGAAGCTCTGGCCAGACTATTTTGAGGCATAGGCTGATGACACCTTTCGTTGACCGCAGATGCATGTACTAATATTGCGCGGTTCGCACTTGAACACTGAAAGCTCATTCTTGCGTAAATATCTATGAGCATGGCTGTTTGAAGCCATTGTCAAATGGACCGAAAGCCGTGCTCAAACAGCAAAAATAATGTTCAAATCATGAAATTCGCGTGCTGTTTGAACATGGATTTTGAGCTTTTGATATCACAAGACGGGCCTTGCTTTGTTTACCTTACGTTGAGCGACGTAACGTTATCGCCCTGAACGTAGCGTTTTAGGGGTCTGCGTAACAACGTCATTGTAAACAACATTCTGAACTGGCCGCCATGTTGGTTCGCCGGTCGAATTTGAAGAGTTTCTATGGAATTTATACTCGTATGGAGCTTTTGGGCGTTTTAATTAAAATTTGCTGTCGGAATCGTAAGTTATGCAAGAACAACGATCATCGATGGTTATTTCATTGCATTAACATTTGCCGGATCCCTCGGAAGATATTTGAACATTCGGCCTAGCGGCCTCATGTTCAAACAGCTACCTCGGGACCCGGCAAATGTTAATGCATGAAAAACCATGGTTGATCCCTATATTAATACATGCCTGAACCAGATTTGGGAGAGATGCCAGCCTGATCAGCATGCCGGTAACGCTATTAAGTTACAGTCTCTCTTTCTCTCTCTCTCTCTCTCTCTCTCTCTCTCTCTCTCTCTCTCTATATATATATATATATATGCCTGATCAGCATGCCGGTAACGCTTTTAAGTTACAATCTCTCTCTCTCTCTCTATTTCTCTCTCCCTCTCTCTCTCTCTCTCTCTCTCTCTCTCTCTATATATATATATATTTATATATATATATATATATATATATATATATATATATATATATATATTAGGACGTACGTCTTATTCATTTTGATGCGACTAGATTCATGTCCCACTTCAAAGAAGTGTCATTCCTGTAACAGCAATAAGCATTATTTCACATGCGTAAACATCTGTGCACATGGTTAACACATCTGCGTACATGTATTATTTATGTGTGTACAAGCGTAGTTTATTTGTGTACATGCGATTACACATCTTTGAATACGCTTAACATCTCTGTGTACATGTGTAACTTTTCTGTTTATACACGTTTGTGTACTCGCGTAACTAATCTGTCTACTTGCATAACACATCTGTGTATATGCCTAGCACATCTCTGCACATGCGGGACACAGCGTCGTTATTTTTTTTTTTTTTTTTTGGTTTGGGTTTTACGGCCCTTTCAAGATTATTTCACTCATATCGAGCCGATCGTTAATCAGAGGTGGGCGAAAACCGGAGTACCCGGAGAAAAACCACCTGACCTTCCGTTGCAGAACTTGGCGTCTCACACGTGGCCCGAGCGAGGCTCGAACCTACGGCGGTGAGAGACCTAATGACTAAGAGTTAGCGCTCTTATCCACTAGGCCACGGAGCAGCGTCGTTATATCATATGTGTAACAGACATGTGCATATGCATAACACATCTGTGTACATTATTTCTCGTCTGTGCACATGCGTAATTCATCTGTGTAGATGCGTATGACAATTATGTACATGTGTAAAACACCTGTTCACATGCGTAACACATCTTTGCACTCTGGAAAACCCATATTAAATACCTGTATTGTGCGCATTCCTTAACCTTCGCAAGTTCGCACATGCCTTAACATCCCTTTATGTATGTCATGGCTGACTTTTATTACATTACTATCTTGAGTTTGACAGTCGGTGATGATCACAGTGTTTTAAACAATCATATTTACATATCAATAATAGTCATTTATTAGATGTACTAAAGTCAAAGCCTGATATATTTCTTCATGCTTGTCTTTCTCTGTTTGCATTTCAATTTTATGGTGCGTTTGCTTATAAGTTTATTTTTGTCTCATTTACACAATCATGCCTGTACCAGCCCAGTTGTAGCACACTGTTTTAACACACATTTCTGCTTTTAGCTTTTTCATGAGCACCAAATTTCAAACTACGAGGGCGAGTCAATAAAAACCAGCATTATTTCTTGGTGAGATAAATATTTTCTTTTTCGATGTAAGTGTCCTATAGAATGATGCACTTTGATCAATGATGTCCCGGTTCCCTCAGCCCAGAACTGAATAACCCAGGGTCCTTGTCTCCCATCCACTCCTCTACTGCCGCCACGACTTCTTCGTTGGACCGTAAAAAAAGGTCCGTGCATCCTTTTTCAAGTTTGGGAATAGGAAATAGTCACTAGGAGCTAAGGCTGGAGAATAATCAGGGTGCGGTATTAGCTCGTACACATCCCGCTCAACATCATCCATTGCAATTTTGCAAATATGGACTCTTGCATTGTCCTGTTGGAGCAGAATCCCTTTGGAGAGTTTACCTGGCGTTTTTCACGGATCGCAGTTCTCAGTTGGTCGAGCAAATTTGCATCATACGCAACTGTTGTTTTGTACTTTTCTTTGGTAGAAAGTCCAAACATAATACCGCATTGTGCGTCCCAAAGTACTGTTGCCATCACTTTACCAGCAGAGGGTTACATTTCGACCTTCTTTGGCCTCGGAGACCACGGCCTTGGCGACTTTTGAACTTTATTCTGTGGCTCAAAATAATGGACTGAGGACTCATTTACAGTCACCAGACGTGAAAGAAAATCATCTTTTTTGACTTAACCCCCTTCAACAAGTCACTGTATACGGATGCTCCGATTGCGATTTGCTCGTCGCGAAGGGGTTTTACGCATAGCCAAGAGATCATGTAAAATTGTCGAAACGATACCATGTGAAATGTATAATGAACCAGTGCTTCAGCTGAAGTGCACGACCCGTCGGATGCTTTTAGCTTTATGATTGTTACCATATATGGGTATGGCGGCCATTTTGGTCATGTAACCTGGACCTAAAACGGTTCCCCCAATAAATGCGCCTTATCGTAAGGAGCAAAAATATATCTTATACTTTAGTACTGTATTCTGAATCGTTTGCAGGATAAAATGCATTCTCACTTTTCCAATACAAAAGCATATGTGTCAAAGTTTGACCTAGGCACAAAGAACGTCAAGGTCAACCCAGGGTCACCATTTTAGCAATTTATGATGGGCCTAGGTCCCAGATGCTATTTATCAAGTTTCGTGGAAATCTGCCCAGTGGTTCTGGAGAAGACTATTTTTGAAGGGTTTTTACCATATATAGCTTGGCGGCCATTTTGGTCATGTGACCTGGACCCCATGAGCAAATTTTGGTTTCCCCCATCCCATAGAGGCTCCATATGAAATTTGACTTCAATCGGCCCAAACGGTTTCCGAGGAGAAGCAGTTCGAAAATTTTCACATTTTTCACCTCGGCGAGGCTATACTAAATGGAATGTAATATTTCGCAAGTTCATTGGTTAGATGTCATTGATATCTATCAGTATGCCAAAAATTGTTTAAATATTCCAAGCGGTTAAGTCACTATCACCAATTTTCACAAACGGGTTACGGACGGACAGACAGACAGACCATATATGGCTTGGCGGCCATTTTGGTCATGTGACCTGGACCCCATGAGCAAATTTTGGTTTCCCCAATCCCAAAGAGGCTTCATATGAAATTTAATTTCAATCGGCCCAACGGTTTCTGAGGAGAAGCAGTTCGAAAATTTACACATTTTTCGACCCGGCGAGGCTATACTAAATGGAATGTAATATTTCGCAAGTTCATTGGTTAGATGTCATTGATATCTATCAGTATGCCAAAAATTGTTTAAATATTCCAAGCGGTTAAGTCACTATCACCAATTTTCACAAACGGGTTACGGACGGACAGACAGACAGACCATATATGGCTTGGCGGCCATTTTGGTCATGTGACCTGGACCCCATGGGCAAATTTTGGTTTCCCCCATCCCAAAGAGGCTTCATATGAAATTTAATTTCAATCGGCCCAACGGTTTCTGAGGAGAAGCAGTTCGAAAATTTACACATTTTTCGACCCGGCGAGGCTATACCAAATGGAATGTAATATTTCGCAAGTTCATTGGTTAGATCTTATTGATATCTATCAGTATGCCAAAAATTGTTTAAATATCCCAAGCGGTTAAGTCACTATCAGCAATTTTCACAAACGGGTTACGGACGGACCCAAAGAAGGTCAAGGTCAACCCAGGGTCACCATTTTAGCCATTAATGATGGACCTACGTCGCAGATGCTATTTATCAAGTTTCGTGGAAATCTGCCCAGTGGTTCTGGAGAAGACTATTTTTGAAGGGTTTTTACCATATATGGCTTGGCGGCCATTTTGGTCATGTGACCTTGACCCCATTAGCAAATTTTGGCTTCCCCCACCCCATAGAGGCTCCATATGAAATTTGACTTCAATCGGCCCAACGGTTTCCGAGGAGAAGCAGTTCGAAAATTTTCACATTGTTCGCCTCGGCGAGGCTATACTAAATGGAATGTAATATTTCGCAAGTTCATTGATTGGATCTCATTGATATCTATCAGTATGCCAAAATTGTTTAAATATTCCAAGACCGATTATCACAAACGGGTTACGGACAGACAGACAGACCATATCTGGCTTGGCGGCCATTTTGGTCATGTGACCTGGACCCCATGAGCAAATTTTGGTTTCCCCCATCCCAAAGAGGCTTCATATGAAATTTAATTTCAATCGGCCCAACGGTTTCTGAGGAGAAGCAGTTCGAAAATTTTCACATTTTTCGCCCCGGCGAGGCTATACTAAATGGAACGTAATATTTCGCAAATTCATTGGTTAGATCTCATTGATATCTATCAGTATGCCAAAAATTGTTTAAATATCCCAAGCGGTTAAGTCACTATCAGCAATTTTCACACACGGGTTACGGACGGACCCAAAGAAGGTCAAGGTCAACCCAGGGTCATCATTTTAGCAATTTATGATGGACCTACGTCCCAGATGCTATTTATCAAGTTTCGTGGAAATCTGCCCAGTGGTTCTGGAGAAGACTATTTTTGAAGGGTTTTTACCATATATGGCTTGGCGGCCATTTTGGTCATGTGACCTGGATCCCATTAGCAAATTTTGGTTTCCCCCACCCCATAGAGGCTCCATATGAAATTTGACTTCAATCGGCCCAACGGTTTCCGAGGAGAAGCAGTTCGAAAATTTTCACATTTTTCGCCTCGGCGAGGCTATACTAAATGGAATGTAATATTTCGCAAGTTCATTGGTTATATTTCAATGATTTCTATCAGTATGCCAAAATTGTTTAAATATTCCAAGCGGTTAAGTCACTATCAGCAATTTTCACAAACGGGTTACGGACGGACAGACTGGCAGACTGACAGAATGACCGAATGACAGAATGACACGGTGATTTTAGGGCACTCTTAGAAATCAACCGACTTCAGTCGGTTGCTTTTTCTGCGGGTCGTGCAATTCGCTAATTTTCCACCTTTATTCGCGAATCAGAGTTTACCAGATCCCGTACTGTCAGACGATCTGACTTTACCCCCAACTTAAGCGCATTTTTACAGAAGATCACCAGTCAGAAAACCCACTGTCTCTTGCGTGATATAAGTACAGATCACATCAAGTTGAAGGCTTTTAGCTTTCATAGTTCAAGGAAAGAAGATGGAAAGAACAGATTAATATATAACATGTCCTTTACACCATTGACCCTTATGTAGGTCATCGTTGTTGCATTGCAAATGAATATTGAAGGTTCTGGGTTTTCCTGAGAATTATCTAACGGTATAATATAGCTCTATATGGAGAGAAAGAAAAATGAAAGAACAAATGAACAGATAAGCCGAGAAAACCAATTGTCTCTTACACTACATAAGTCATCATTATGCTTTGCATACCAAGTTTGAGACTTCTAGCTTTCATAGTTCCTGAGAAATCTTTGACGAAAATTTAATATTGGTCAATATGGACAGGAGAGAAAGAAGTGTGAAAGAAAAAATGATCACATAAACCGAGAAAGCATATTTTCTCTGTCATCATCACTGCACAGCATGCCAAATTTAAGGAATCTAGCTTTGATAGTTCCTGGGATTTTTTTTAACGAAAAAATTAACATTTCACTTTATAGCGTGAACGAAGAATGAAACAAGAGATGAACAAATAAGCCAATAATACCCGTTGTCCCATACACGGTACAAGTCGTTTTGTTTGCAAAGTATACTAAGTGTGAGTGTTCTTGAGAAATGATCGACGAAAAATTTAACAGAGAAAGAAGAATGAAAGAATAAATGAATATATTACCCGAGAAAGCGCATTGTCTCCTACATTTTATAAGTTATCCATAATTGCATACCAAGTTTGAGACTTGCAGCTTTTATGGTTCCTGAAAAATGTTTGACGAGAAACTTAACACCGGTCTATATAGAAGGAAAGAAGAATGCAAGAACCGATGGACAAATAAGCTGAGGAGGCCAGTTGAATCTTACATGATACAAGCAATCGTCATAAGTTACTATCAGTATTGCATTAGTATACCAAGTTTTAGACTTCTAGCTTTATACCAGTATTGCATTTGTATACCAAGTTTTAGACTTCTAGCTTTATATCAGTATTGCATTTGTATACCAAAGTTGAGGTTCATCATCAACATCAGCATCATCATCACTTCATCATCATCCATTGTTAACTTTCCCTTCCTGAGCAGTAATATCCCGTCTGCACCAGCATATGGAGTTTACGTTTCACAGTTAATCCGTTATGCTAGAGCCTGTTCCAAGTACCAGGACTTTATGGAACGTGGGAAGGTGCTCACTACCAGGTTGTTATGCCAGGGGTATCAAAAAAACAAACTGGTATCAACACTAAAGAAGTTCTATGGGAGGCACCATGATCTTGTGGACCTGTACAAAGTGGCCATTTCCAGAATAATTTCTGATATGTTTGCCAATGGAAAGCTATAGTAAGACTTCCCAAATCTCGGACATACCAACCTCGGCTTTTACACCTTTCCTTCGTTCGGGTCGATGGGCATGGTTGGCGAAGCTTGCTTACCAAGTAATGCTTAATATCCGCGGACGCCTGATTACACTCTTCTGGAGTCCATGTCTGTTGCCATTTTGTCTATGGATTAACGATTTTGGATTAACATTTTGGTACTACGACCTTAACTACTTCATCAATCGCCTCTCTCAATACGCAATGTGGTGGAGAGTGCCCACACGCCAAGGATAAAAAGGGTATTTGCGACAGTTAAAAACAGTTAAAAAGGCGTGGTATACAAAGCGTGGTATACGTCGCATGTACGAAACAAATAACATTTTAATTGCGACAAACAAAGTATCATTTAACAAGTACTTACACCTGCCTTCATTTATCTTCCAAGGACTACCCCTGATAATACGAGCGTCAGCCAACGGAGCGCCTAGCACCTTTTTTCACGCCTTTATGTGGCGCGGCCGAGGATCGAACCCGCGACCTCTTATTCCGGAAGCGGACGCTCTACCACTGAGCTATCGGGACCAGAGCCTGCTCTTGCTGGTCGATGGAGTCAGGCGTGTCTCTATAGTAGCTTATGTACGATAAGGTACATCATGATGAGCCTAGCCTGGTCTCTTCGCTTCTGTAGGGTGTCTCTATTATCTCTGTGACCTTACTTGTGCGTTTTAAGTCATTTATAGGAATCTTGCTGCCCATTCGCTGTACCATCTCGATCTTGTGGCCCCAAGGATGTAGTTGTGTATTCCACTATTGGCACGAGGAACGTTTTGTAGTGTCCTTTGCAGCTTGTGTCGCAAATCTAATGTTTCTTTTGAGGGAGGCCATTGCTCAGTTTACATTCTTGGTGACATTGTCTGCTTCAGGAGAGGTCACTGCTGATTGTCACACCTAGGTATTTTGCCTCGGTTTTAATGGCGGATGGTGTTGTCGGAGCAAATGGGGCTCTTTTTGTTTGTGATGCAGATTACCTCGCACTTGTCTGCTTAAAAGCCATCTGTCACTTTCGTTCCCGCTCTTGAAGTTTATTCAATTTTTTTCTGATGCCGATGTAGAACATTTCAGTACTGGTCATGAACAGACCGAGTCTGTTATTTTATTTGGAGAATTCTTTGCTTCCAAAGGATCCAACTATTCAGAAATTATTTATCTTCACTGCAGCTGGTGTTGTGCCATATGACGGTCATAAAAAATGTCTCCCCGTACATCATCATAGTACAGTTTATATTTTCTGGTCCGTTAAGTTCATTGACCTCATTTAGAATCATTTTGAAAATATAGTTCTGCTTAAGCCGGTGCAAGAGGGCGTGGCCGGTATTGCACATTTCAGTACTGGTCATGAACAGACACAATAGAACCGAGTCTGCTATTTTCTTTTATTTGGTGTATTCTTTTGTTCTAAAGGATCTTACTATTCAGAACTTATTCACTGACAAGTTTTCTGTACTGTTGTCCAGAAATAGTGTTTAAGACCAGTACATGCTCGGGAGGTTAAAATTACCTGCTAACCGTACCACTACATCTTAATATTTCTGACACACGTTTCGAATTACATCCACTAGCTCGTTGGCAAAGGCTATGTCGTTATTTTTTAGTCTATAGGCCGAGCCAAACATCACGAAAACACGCCTATATAATTTTGACCCCCTTGAACCCCACTTTTATATAGTAAAACTGGGGTTTCTGGGGGTATACATTATTTTTCTTATTTCTGCTTTAAAATATAAATTGTGGGTACTCGTCAGAACCGCCTCGATGAGGCGGTTCTAACGAGTGCCCAGAATCTATATTTTGAGCAGAAATAAGAAAAAATATCACAATTTTTCTTTTTAAAATTTTCATTTTTTACGGCGATAAAAGTGGCAATGTATTTGTATAGGTGTGTTTGCGTAATGGAGGAGAGTTTGGGGACCTGAGCACTCAATCTTCCGAAACACAATGTCACAGTTTGTTTGGATGTCTACAGGCTCGCTGGTGATGACGCTTTATATCATCGAGAGTGATCCTCATAAATATTAGGTGTATCCTTTCTTTAAATGTTGAAGAGGCTTGGCAGTACCTCGCTGTCGCCCACAGAGGAAGATGGCCATGTCTCACACCCACAAACAATATCCACATTTACATACATACTCTAGAAAGGTAAAACAAAGTAGGACTCATCAAACTTTAGATATTTAATGATGCCAGCTTAACATTGCTTGAATTAAGTTTACGAGGAGTCTTCTTTGTAAATGGAAGATTCTGATGGACTCACATTGTCATTCGATGCCTGGCTTATGATAGAATCGCCAGATACTATGTCAAAGAGTTTTCTGGAAAAGTTGAAAATACCACAGTTGAGGCAGGTAAAAGTTTTATTAGCGCGTGCGTATGGTAGGTAGAGCTCAGCTTTCATGTCAAGGCACAGCCATCACAACAGATCTCACGTCGCCGCTAGCAGCATCCTTTGCTGCAGACTTCACATGGGAATTTCACAGCTCATGGAGCAGGGTCTAGTTCTGAGTATGAACATTTGGCTAAGGTAAAAGAGGTTTTGTTTAGGTTTAATATGTCTGTGGCAAATGATAGACATGAAGAGACTGTAGTTGGGATCTACATAAGACTACAATAGAGAATGCATCTGCAGGGCTGATGAAGAAGACCTATGGGCCTTTTGTTATTCGGACGATAGTTTATGTTTTTGGATTATCTACACACTAATGCTGTGTCCAACGTCCCATTTAGTTGGACGTTCATTGACTGCACGAGAATTATCCATATATATATGCGAGAAGAAAAGAACAGAAATAAAAAATCGCCTTCCATAATTAAAATATTGACCAGATATCTAGCGGCCTCTTTCTAAACACTGCTGTCGTTTTTTACCATTTTATTAGCTTATTTGCAGTGATGTTCCCAGCAAACCCGTAGCGGACGAACAAGAGTTTGATTAGTCACCAAGACAGCATGAAACAGTGTTTGCCTAAAACTTAAAGTCAGTCATATAGCATATTCAGTCATACTTAAAATCCAGAAAGATCCATTTTACAAAATTACACATTTGTCGGCCAGGTGCGTGCAGAATGACGTGGGTTTTTAGACACATTATTGCCCAGCTAATAAAATGTATTTATATGAGCTGTGGCCATCTTGAATGAGAGGTATAGTAGTCGCAGACAAGATTGACTATGCCGAGCTATTCAGGTGTTGCCAATATACATGTATGTCAAAGTCACTGAGCCAGAGTCGGCAGAGTGCCTGTCGCATGCCTTCTGCAAGCGGACCAACTGGTCATATACGCTTACAACTTTGTGTTACAGTTGAATTCATACTCCTCCTGATATTTGGTCAGTTCAGTATATAAGAAAGTTTTCCCTTATTAATAAACAAGAAAGATATGACACAAGGTGCCATATCAAGTGACTCGACTGTGATTGCATTGTGCTATTTCGGAAAGGAACGGAACTTATTCAAACCTTTCAGTTACTTTTATAAACTTCTTGACGGTTTCGCCGTGAACACTAATTAACATTAATAATGTTATTATTTTCATTATAAGTTTTATTCATGTACATTCCTACAAATGCAAGTCGGGCCGTCCAAAGCATAAAACACTATTGGTTTCATTGGGCGGCAGGGCTTGAGGTGTCATTTCAACTCAATGTCGGGTAAAAGTCTCACAAAATTGGAAGCAACGTCTCAAACGTGATCTAAATAGTGTTGACAGGGAAAGGAAACAAATTCCTATAAACATTATTGGCTAATGTTTATCCAATTTCATTTTCATCACATTAACATGGTATCGTAATGCGCTAATAAATCCGAGTTTATTTCAAGAAAAAAACAAACAAACAAACACACACACACACACACACACACACACACACACACACAAAAACAGGTTTACATTAATTTGACAATACCCACAACTGAATTGTTTTACAGTCATTATGGGCGAATTGAAAAATATGTTTCAACCTTTATAAACTTCATTTGAAACAATGAGAAACATGATAATACAATATCTTGTGGACAGCTTTATATTTTTTGTGTGACTAAAGTGCTTATAGCAATTATACGTATTCTAAGTAAGCATATGCTTCCAAAGTCAGGGCAAAGCAAAATGCACAAGTTGGCAAGTTTGAAACGCAACTTTCCATACAAAGAGCCCACTACGTTCCTTACGCACCCTCATAATATACGTCAACTGATCTTTTAATACCGTTTGTGCAATAATCAGAGCAAATCTTACTGTTTTCACGAAGCAAAAACTTTAAATTCACACCGTGAAAACGTGACATTTTCTTGCTAACTTGCTATAGAAGAAAATTACAGTTTGATTTATAGATCAAGAAACTTCGTGTAAGAAGTGTTCTGTGTAATTGGAATCAAATTAAATATATAAATGACAATGAATTAGGTCAGTTAGGTCACTGAAATACTCGAGTCACAAAAATATCTCCCTAGTTTCTCTTTAATTTGGCTGGTCAGTTATAAGTGTCTCTCAGGAAAGGGAGTTACGATGTGCAGAAAAAGGTCAAGTTGGGTCACAATGGATGAAATGTTATCGACGTTTAAACATTGGACCAAAGCACCGGAAGGGGGCATTTTTGATTGCTTTGTTGTTGTTTTTTTTTTCAAATTTTAGACACAGCTGAAGATGCTTAAACGACTGAAGGCACTTTTGGGGCGATTTTTGGCTTGAAACATTAGTTTGAAAATTTCGCTTAAAAAGCAGTGTTTGAGATTTCAATAGAATGTTTGTTTCTGGATAAGTTTTAGATGTTATGTTATTTTTTTATTCCTTGCTTTTCACTTGTTAGCTATACGCAAAAATGTTGAAGTCAAAATTCGATTTCAAACAGATTTTGTGGAAAATGGACTTTTTTACATTTTCTCAAAAAACTATGTTGAACACCAGATGTTCCTTAAATAGTTACAGGATTCATGTCGATAGTTAGTCAAATCGTCAATCAGTAATTTGTAACTGAATTATCCACTGGTTTTGTTAGGCGAGATACTTTAAAAGTGTATAGTGTCTATTTCCGGTCAGTATATTTTCACAAGGAGTATATACATACAGGGCCTATATAATGTGAAAATTCACAATATGAAAATATCATTTTTATTTTGTTTCAGATAAGCACTGATTTCACTGCTAAGCATAAAATAAGTCGAGGTATTAATTGTCAAGAAACAACTGAATGCCAACATATTAACATTAGTCAAACGGTCTAGGATTTTTCGTCATAAAAGCATGACTCTTGATCTATCAAAGGTCATGTGGTGATTATCAATCCGTTGCCACTGTGCGGTTTATAGTTGTGTTCCATTCTTAGCTCACCTGCGCACGAGGTGCTCATGGATCTGCCTGTGTCCGGCGTTTGTCGTGTGTCGTTAACGATTTTATTAAATGTAATCACATCCTAAACCTCTGAGCCAATTTCAAAATAATCTCACAAAAATGTCCCCCTAGTGCCTCTTTACCAAAAGTACTAAAATAGTTCTGCTCTGTTGATCAATATGACTGCAAGAGCTAAAAAAAAGAGAAAAAAAAATCAAACCTTGAAATCACTTCTCCTAGGCCAATTTGTAAAAAAAAAAAAAAAAAGACTACAGGGATTACAACTTTAGATTACTAAATAATTTCACTCGCCTGAACAAAAGGGCTGCAAGAGCTAAGAAAAGAACAAAAAAAAAATCTCCTCCAAGGCCAATGGCCCGATTTCAAAATAATTTCACAGAGTTGATATAACTTCAAAGGCCCCCATTGTCGATGTGTTCTACATTTTATTATACATAGATGATGAAAGCAATTCAGAACTTCAATTTACATAACATTACAGCTTGCAATGACCTTCTTCAGGTGTAATAAACAAGTAGACACGAAATGACGTCAACGTCACACGACCACAGCGACGACGACGTCAAGATGAAACACGTAAGTAGGCGTGAAATGTCAAAATAAAGTTTGTGTATAAGGAACATTTTACTGACATAAATGCAGCTGAAAAGCAAACATGAATGAAGTCAGTAAAATTTTATGATTAGTTTAAACGTTTATTTATTTGTATAATACATGATATACATACATACAGATAAATCAACAAAGACAATATTATACAATGGGATTCAGAAGAAAGTCGAAAGACTTATGGAACTCTGTCTCCCATTTTTACAAAACATCAATGTACAATAGTAGCGTTATGACTTGTGATAATACAGAACAAGTGAAAATGACGTATAATATTATTATAGATATTCTTGTTAAACTCATTTCTAGATACTTATTCCTAGCGTCTAGCTGGATTGGCTCCACGGGGGACATGGAATGTAAAATACAATAGATGAATGTAGATAGTGTGACATCTTATGTTACACATTTAGCTTGTCTGGCTAAGTTAAGCTAGAGGTCTAGTATAGCACGAATCCTGTCGTAAAGGAAACTATTAATGATACTATTAGTAGATATGGTTATTTATAATAGGATTATATTAACTACAGGAGCTTATAAGTTTACTACGAATCGTTTAGTTTTGATTATGAATTCTTGAACGGCTAAGAATATCTGCTTGTTATTCGAATCCGATAATTCGTGGTTTCCAAACAGAAGTACGTCAAGAGACGGCTGACATATTGGTTGTATTTCAGTGTAGAGATCTTGTCGTAGATGTGTGTATCGTGTGCAGGAAAATAGAAAATGTTGAGTAGTTTCGACAGCTCCGCAGACGCAAAGTGGGCTTTCAATAATGTTTTTTGAAAATAGATGTTGATTGAGAGAACTGCATCTCATTCTCAGACGAGCGTGATAAATCTGACCTGTCCTCTTGCCGTTACAGAAGTACCTCGGCAAAGAAGCCAGGTTAAGATCAAGTTGTCTTTTGAAGGAGACATGGCTTGGCGAATTTCTTATTTCTTCAGACAGTCCATTCCAGTCTCGTACAACTGATGGAAGGAAGGATTTATAATAGAGTTGAGAATGTGCTTGTACAGTACTTAGGTCTCGTGCGTTACGTAAGTTGTAAGTAGAATTGTTACCTACTGGGGCGGGTACCAGTGAAGAAAGATAGTCAGGAGTCAAGCCGTTTTGCATTTTATAAAACAGTTGTAGTTTGTGCTTCTTCCTACGTGATGCTAATGATTCCCATTTGGTTTCATTATGAAGACTTTCTATAGAGACTAGTTTTGTTGCACCGGTGACGATGCGAGCAGCTTCGTTTTGTATTTTCTCTAAATCGTTAACTTCATACAAAGTACAGTTATCCCAAACGACGTCCGCATATTCAAGTAATGGTCTAATAAAAGAAAAGTATATTGTTTGAAGCGAGTGCCTATCGAGTTTAAATTTTAGTTTTCTCATGATATTTATACGGCTCCATGCTTTAGTTTTTATATACTCTAAGTGTTCATGCCATGTACAATCATTGGAAAATACAACACCAAGGTGTTTATGAGATGTTACGTCATTTATCTGGGTTTCATTCATAAAGACTCGAGGATGGTTAGGCTTGTACCTTTTTCTGGAAAATACCATTGACTCCGACTTAGATGGATTGAACTTGACGAGCCACTGTTTAGCCCACTCGTTAATTTTAGAGAGATCAGTATTTAGTTTATCAGCGGCATCAACAGGATCATCAACAATAATATAAAGGTTTGTATCATCAGCAAAGAGTCTGATAGAAGAGTGAATATCCTCGACAATATCGTTAATATAAATTAGAAAAAGGAGAGGACCGAGAATAGAACCTTGAGGGACGCCAGCCTTAATTGAAGTCCAGCTCGAAGCTGTTCCAGGTAAGACAACACGTTGTTTTCTGTTTTCTAAATAGTCTGAAAACCATTGGAGGAGCTGTCCAGAAATGCCAACAGAAGAAAGTTTATACAGAAGGCCTTTATGCCAAACTCTATCGAAGGCTTTACTAATATCGCAAAATATTGCTCTTACTTCTTTGCCTTCGTCTAGAGCTTGACAGAAAGTATTGTACATATCAGTTAGCTGGTTTACAGTAGAATCACCCGGTACAAAGCCAGACTGTAATGGCGTTATTATGGCATTTTCTCGAAAAAAGTTAAAAATATATTTGTGAACGATTTTTTCAAGAACTTTTCCAATAGTACTAAGGAGAGATATTGGTCTATAATTGGACGCTTCGGAAGGATCGTCTTTTTTGAAAATAGGAGTAACGTTGGCTTGTTTCCACATAGCTGGAAATCTACCCTTCTCAAGACAGAAGTTATAAAGATCTTTTAGAGGGGATGTTAGAGGCTCGGCAAGATCCTTGAGAATTTTATTACCAATAAGGTCAGGGCCTGTCGCCTTGCCTGTGGGTAGTGACGAAAGTATAGATTTCACATCTTCTCTTGTAATAATAATAGACTCGAGTTTGTTGTGTGTTGTATTTGTTGCTTGTGGTAAGGACGCGTTAACTTCATCCAAAATTGTTTGTTGTGTAAAAAAATCGTTAAGTAGGTCGGCTTTTTCTTTGTCGTCACAAATAATAATGTTATCGGCTTTCAGTGGAGGTATAGAAGATTGTTGTTCTGGTTTAATGAAATTTTTTAATGTTTTCCACCAATCCTTTTGATTTATATTGGGATCTTTAAGTTTATTCTTTAATTTGTTGAGTTCATCGTCTTTAGCTCTTCGAATAAAGGAAGTTACCTGGTTTCTGACTTGTTTGTATTTATTAAAATCTTGCTCTTGTTTTGTTCTTTTGTACTTATCATATAGGCGTTTACGTTTTCTCATAAGTTTCTTTATATCATTAGTCAGCCATGGTGGATCGGATTTGCGAATATGTATCGTTTTATTCGGAATATGTTTGTTTACAAGATTCAAGATCACATCGGTTACATTTTTAGCATAGATATCTACATCGTCGTCCTTCAGTGAATTCCAGTTGGTTTCATTTAGTTTGCGGGAAAGTGTTTGGTAATCGCCTCTATGATATAAATAAATTTGTCTTGTGTAAGTTGGGGATGTGATTTTGTTAAAATTATATGCACAATATATAGGACAGTGATACCTTATGTTTTGATCAAGAAAGGGCTCCCCAACGCCACTCAGAACAACCCTGTTCTTGTTTGACACCATAAATAGGTCAATAATTGATTCGGAGTTCTCTGTATAGTGCGTGGTTTCAGTTATAATTTGGTCCAAGTTAAAATGCTGGCATAAATCATTAATTTTCCTATGGGACGTTTGTTTTGATACATCAAAATTAAAATCTCCTGTTATTGTTACATTTGAAATATTAGTATCAAATGCTAGCCCGAATGAGTCCTCAATGCATGTGTAGATTGCGTTATTTGAATTAGGAGGTCTATAAAACGTACCCAACAACTCTTTCCTGTTATGAATACAAATTTCAACCCATACACATTCAATTTGCGGAAGTTCAAGGTCAGGTCTTCTACGGGAAAAAATAGAATCACGCACATATACACAAATGCCTCCATGGTTATCTCCCATGCGATCACGACGATATAAGCTAAATCCATTTATTTTTATTGATTCATTAGGTACTCTGTTATCTAACCATGTTTCCGTGAGGCAAATAGCATCAAAATTTCGTAATTCAGACTCTATAACGTCTACTTTGTTAGTTAGGCTCTGAATATTATAGTGAACAATAGAAAATTTGCTGTTGAGGGTAATTTCTCGAAAAGTAGGTTCAGAGGTCGATGAATTCAAAGACTCATCTAATGGTCCGGGGTTTTTCTCTATGCCCCCTATTAGTAGCATTGCTATGATGACAAGAAGATCAAAATAGTTAAGATACTCTAGACCTTTAGCCTTAGCTTGGCGACAATAATGCAACCCTATCCGTATCCTGTAAATTTGAATTTCAATCATGTTATGCAATCAATTAGGGCACGAAATAGTTTCTTTGGAACGGATAGGTTGCGTTGATTTATAACATTTCCTAGGATAATTGAAACATGTACATGGTTTCCCCCGTGGAGCGCTGAGACGACGTTGATTAGTTTACATGATGGACAAACATAAAGGAACATATACATAATCAAAAACATAATGATACTAGCAGAGGAAGGGGACTAAAATGAACATTTTTGGTGATTACAACTTGTTGGATGCATATAAGTGTCTGGAATCCTAGAATTCTCTCTCTGAGTCAAATTGAACATATATTTTGTTCAAGATGGTGTTGATTTAATGGCTGCTGTGTGGCTGGCATTTTACTGACAAGTAACGTGTATATTACTAGCTTTCTTTAGCGAAACTTCCACCGTTGCATTAATAACTTACAATACTATAATTATGACTATTATGCGATGAGATAAAAGCTGAAATGGCTATTCTGTAAGAAGCAGGTGGCTTCAATAGCTTCACATGCATATGACAAACTTATTAGTGGCATGGCTGTAAATACCAGAAACAAAACCAACAAGGAAGTATCGTTGAAGACAAAGTGCCAACACACATTACTACATTGTTGCAAAGGATATAGTTCTCTTACAATGACTATTTTACCATGATCATGAAGGAAATTTTGTTTCCATGTCTGTTACATAAGCCTATCTATCCTATCTCAGACATAATATTGTCCTGACATACAAATAAATTTACGAGTCGTAATGTGCATACATGATACTGACATCTAAATTATGAGCCGGAAACATTTGTGGCACTGGCATGAGCAGTGCATTACAAAACAAATTGTTTGCGTGACAATTCACATAAATGTCGTGTCATTTTACATGGTTATTTTATGTCAGGTAACTTACTGGTATGGAAGTAATGTGACATAGGAATCACTGACATTACCTGATACATGTATGACAATTTTTTATAAACCGGCTTCATAAACCGACTGTAGCAGACATTCCCCCGACAATACTTAACTTTCACAGGTTTACATTTTGCTGACATGGACTTGCAGTTGTGTAATATTATGACAGTCGCTGACATGACCTAATGTCATTGTATCTTAATGTAGACTTAATCACCGGTTGCAAGCGCCGGAACGCGTGACAACGACACTTATGCCATACGCTAACGGCGAGGGCCAATGTGCGACTGCGCATGCGCGCAGTACGGCCAGTGCCTCCGCCGTCGGGGCGAAAACATGAAGGATCCAATTATGCATCTGGCGATTTATTTCACTAGATCGCGAATCATAGGCATGTGCCAAATGTCCGCACTGAAGGCAATAAGTATCGTTGTATCGCGTAACGACCCTAATGTCATGTGGTTTAAAAATCGCTCGTGCGACTCCTTGGCACGTGGGTATCGTGAGCCAGGTTCATTCATGACTGGAGTACAAGTGTGTCAGTGTGTTACAAATACGGATATAATTTTCCACTATTCAGATGGATCAATACATGTAACTCCTGAAAATACTATAAGAAAGGTATTTTTGTTGTTGTTATGCTTATCATAAGAGCGTCGTACTAGTGCGTAAAAGAAGTGACAGAGGCGCCATACAGACTGAGCGAATATGCATGCTGATCCACGCCTCTGTCATACCTGTTTAAGACACAAACAAGTCGGGCATCCCGGACGACACTTGGTAGAAATTAGGGCTCAGATGCTTCATCGCAATCTCGACAGGGCTGCACTGACCTCGCTGCATCGTTGAACGATACAGCGGTGTCAGGACGTCCCCAACACCAACGGCGAGGCACATGAATTGAACCATATATGACGCTGTTCACAAAGAGAAGGTATGGTAAGAATCCCAAATACTCCGGCCCCTTAACACAGTATTTACAGACATGGTCATTTTATAACAGGCATATTATTTACGCAGTTAACATAGCAGAAATATCAGTAATTCTATGACTGCGTTTCTAACAAGGTTATAATTCGACATCATTGACATACATGTCATGCAACCGAGACTGATGTAACTGGTTTATGATGTTTGAATTATTGCTATGACAATTTGTGACAGACTGAATGACATAAACAGCAAGGAATGATTTAGCATCGCTGACATACATATTATGTATCAGAGATTACCGATATATACAACATTTTATGACACTTCAGAAAATCAGAATGGTTAGAATATGATACTACTTACATATTCAACGGCAGAGCTAATGCCGAGAGAGGCAATTTCAATTTTTTTTCTGCTGGATTATGAGGTATGTGACGTCATAATTATCTGAATTATCTGACAGAAGTTCTGTCATCAGAGGTAAGACATAGATGGTGCTGACTTGTCTATGGTTGTAAGATTACCACACTGATATGATTCAGTGAAGATATTAAACAGAAATATGTTATGGCTATGATACCCCATCAGTCGCATTGATGCTAACAAAAACCATTTTGGCAATGCAGATCGGACACCTGTCCAGCGGGCACACAAAACACGTATGCAACGTCACATCAACGTCGATGCAGCGCCATTACGCCACATCGACGTCCATGCGACGCTGACCTGGCATCTCTTGTTCGCTGGGTAGTATTGTACGAAGAAGAGAGAAAAAAGGTAAATACATATTTCCTTATCTACTCCCAGCAGAGCACGTATACAACGTATAAGACGTCGAAACAACGTCGATGCAGCGTCATGACGCTACATCGACGACGATGCGACGTTGTCAAGAGATCATCCGCCCGCTGAGTGGTGCTGTGAGAAAACACTAAAGAATTACAACTATAAATGATAATTTTCTTATCAGCTTCTCACAAAGTGACCATACAACATCGAATAAACGTCCATACAACGTCATGGCGCAGTATCGACACTGATGCGACGTGACCTAGACATCACTTGCCCACTGGGTGGTACTGAACGAAACAAGAAAGAGGAGAACTGGAATCTAATTTTCTTGGCCTCTCCCCACCAAACGCGTATACAACGTTGAATCCACATCGATGTAATGCCTCGGCGCTACATCGATGTTGACTCGACGTTGTCCAGACATCATTTGCCCTCCAGGTGGTAGTTTTTCGAAATGATAACTAAATGAATAAATACAAATATCAGAAAAAAGTAAATTGCTTTTCTTGTTTGCTCCCGTCTGAGTCTAATCATCGTCAATGCAACGTCACGGCGCCACGTCGACAATGATGCGACGTGACTTAGACATCACCTACCCGCACGTGGTATTGTGAAACGAAAAATGTAAATGTTTATGTTCTTGTCCGCTCCCCACCAGTCTGTCTCTTACGTTGACAAGAGACAGACCCAGGGCCGGACAATTTTATAAATAACTCCTCGATGTCGGACCCCCTCATCCTCACCTTGACCGAAAACGAAAAGACAAAGTGAGAGAAGGGGTGCATACGCGTACGAGGGACCATTCGTTCAATACCAGGTGCCGTACATGACAAATGAACAATGGTTGATACAAGCTTTGGCTTCCTTGAGCTACTGAATACAGGGAACCAGCCAAATGTTTTTTCCACCAGATCACATGGTCTTGGTAACATCAACAATGACCAGAAGCATATAATTTCTCTAGAAATTTTAATTTCCCTAGAAATTACATGCTTCTGCAATGACAGAATGTCTTTTTAACATACATCGTACGATTTCTATAATCGTCGAAAGGTTTTACTTCGGAGGCCCACAACGTCAAATCCACGGTCGACGTTGTCTTAGCGCTGTGTGTCCTCTGAGTATCTACGTTTCTCGAAAACAAATGTTAATGCGGGCACACAACGCCGAGTCACAGACCGAACAACAATGTTAAAGTTGAACGATGGACGCCTTTGATGAGCATTGGATTTTTTTTTTAATCTAATCCAACAATAAGAAATATAGAATATTACTAATAGTCTATAAGATATATAGTTGTACTAACACTATTAAGTTACCAAAATAATATAAGTAAGTAAGTAAGTAACTAAGTAAGTAAGTATATAAAGCAGCAAGGACTCTGGACACATATGAAGTAAATAACGTCGTAACATATATATAGAGAATTTTACATGTGTATTCATGCATTATTGAAATCAATAAACGAGTTGAGAAAAAGGGATAAAATGCGAGGCTTTGCCAAGCATTTAATTATCCCCCTTCCTCAACGAGCCCTAATAAATTCAGCAATACATGAGCGAGAATGCAAGACTCTGTTTATGATATGTCATTAATAAAGCGGATTTTATTCACAATTTATATGAAGATTGTCAATATTTCGACATAGGTATTAAAGGCGACGTCGTAAAGGACGTTGTACATGTAACGTTACGGGGCGTAACTACCTTGTTTGCACATTTAATCCACTAGTGGATTACGGAATTTATTTCATGACGCCATCGCACTCTCAGACGCGACGTTATTTGATAAATCAAATTACCATATGTAATAGCACATGGTTACTGACGCGTGGTGTCCCAGGGGGACACAACGCGAATGCAACGTCGCCTCAACGTCGATGCATTGTCATATAGCATGGACGTTGATGCGTCGTTGCAATGTCGATAGGCTAAATAGAAGCCGAGCTACCACTTTTGTTATTGTCTGACAAAAGATTAAAATGCATGATTGAGCATAAGTCGCTAAACACGGCTGGAAAACGGCATCCGCGAAGGACATCATTCATGCAAGGCTTTTATGCAAATTACATACCCTATACCATTCCACAGTGCAGATAAGCTCGAGGGTTTCGCATAAACATTTATTGTTCTGAGAGAGAGAGAGAGAGAGAGAGAGAAAGACTCGCTTTCAAAATCTGGGCACCGCAGAAGCCGTTCACCAACCGTGTTATAGACAAGTATCAACTCACATTCCATGCTGTAAACATTAGAAAGTTTATGTCATATTGCTATATTGTATACTGAAGACAAAAATCAAGTAGTCACAATCAGTGGATAATAAATGGTATTGAATGCAGTCAATAACCCGCGGTGTGAGCCGCTGGCTGTGCTGGTGTGGGAGGTCTGTAAGCCTCCAACCCCTCTACTGATGTGATACGAGTTCTGTTACTATCATTGTCCAGAATAAAAATATTCCCATTGTACACCCATGTTTTTTGGATGTGCCTGTCTTTCTTTAAGATACGACACTGATAGGCTAGGTCTCTACGTTGTTTTGTTAAATCTTCGTTTATGAATATCTTTTCATTATTTGTACGAAGAACAGCTCTGCCTTTCAGCATTCTGAGACGCGCATCAGAGTTTGTGAATTTCACGATGATTTCTCGCGATTTACGTTGTTGATTACGTCCACCAGGAATGCCATCAGTGGGCTTACCGACCCTATGTGTCCTGTCTATGTCTTGTATATTGATGTTCGCGTTAACTCTATGTGCCAATTCCATCACTTTCTGTGTAACGTCCTCGTTAGTTGTTTCCTGGATACCTGCTATCCTGATGCATGAACGTCTGGAATATTGTTCCAAGTCGTCATTTCTAACTTGAGCTTTCTTTAGTTCATTCTGGACTTGAGCTAACGAAGCTTTAGTCTGTGCAAGATCCTGTCTCAGTGGTTCGACAGCGGCCTCGATCATGGCTTTAATTTCATTGGTCAGAAGTTCTTTCATTTTTGATGCGATTCTAACCACATCATCATCAGACAACTGGGTATTGGGTATACTGGGCAGTGGTGGTATATGAGGAACTTGCTGCATCTGTTGTAGCATCTGAATGGAATGTGCAATGTTTGCCATACCTGCCATTTGTGGGGGTTGAAGGTTTATATTTTGTTGAGGTATTTGTGCAGGGATCATACCAAAGCCATTGTCTCCAGTGTTCAAGCCGGGTCCCCCGGTATATTGTGTAGCCTGATCAGCACCACTCTGGAGGTCAATCCCCACAGAAGCTTCACCAGATGCAATCTGTGATTGTTGCATATCTATATTGTCCCTCAGAAATGACCCACTACACTCAGATTCAGATTCAGATTCAGTTTCTGGCAAATCAGGTACCTCTGACAGTGATAATTCTCTCGACCCAGTGTTCTCAGAATCACCAATAACAATGTTAACAGAATCAGATACTAACTCAGCAGTTGATACAAGTGGACGATACTTTTTAGGAGATGACAATATTTGTGGTGAGGATTTATTTCTCTGTCGCTTATTTCGCCGTTTTTTTGTCATCACTCACTATTCGACAACATGCAGAACGGAATTTTAGAATCTTTACAGCTATTTTCAAAATCGGAGTTGCCCGCCTGTTGAAGATGAGCTTTTTATCTCTTATTCATAGCAGTTCAGCAGTTCTGAATTCATATCTTCTTAAAACATAGATCTATAAGTCACTTACATGCAAAAATTTCCCCTGAAAATTCCTCTAAACACTAGTTTTTATTCACATTTTCACTAACACTTTTCTGTAAACATTTATCAAGTCACGTGATCAACCCATGATTAGTCGTTACCCTTATCCTGCTGAATATTTTAATTAGCCACATCCATATCTGAATGTCAGACAATACGCTGACATGGTATACTATAGTGTTTTCTTTCAAATTCACAAACTAAAAGACAACCAGTGTTGATCCTGATCAGATGGCTTCTTCCTTAATCATCTGATCCGGACCCACACTGTTTGCAAAGGCAGGTGTTGTCGCGAACAACGGGATAAGGGCTAAATTACCCGTTTTCTGCTGAGTGGTTTAATTAGCCACCCCTATTTCAGAATATCAGCCAATCAACTAACATTCACAAACTGGATTACAAACTTACAAACAGTGTAGATCCCGATCAGATGTCTCTTTTCGAAGCCATTTGATCTGGATCCACACTATTTGCAAAGGAATTGCAGATTAGAATTCTCTTCCTGAACGGTTGAAAGAATTAGAAAAAAACTCATTAATTAAAAGCAGACCTAAAATACAACTGCTGACATTTTTTTCTCTTATTGAGCACATGATGCTTCTTTCCGTCCTATTACGCTTAGCTTGTTGCTGGTACTGTGCTAGTTGGATTGTTGCCATGTTTACCGCACACAGCAAGGGACAACTCAGCTTTGTGCAGGGCAAATTCTTTGTTCTGCTCGGCCGAACAAAATTGCCGCCGGAGCTTAAAATAGCAAAATCTTTAAGCGGCATCTCCTAGCCCAATGGCCCTGTTTCAAAATAATGCCATTTCCTCCTTGGCCACTTGTCCGATTTCAAAAAAAATTTACAGAAATATTAGCTTTTGTTTTGCAAAAACGTTTCCACGCAGCTGAAGAAAATGGCCGAGAAAGCATTTTTTTTTTATAAAGACGCATATATGGATTTTTACATATTTTGGCCCGGCTGTCATTTGTTATACAAAGACTTTAAATTCTTGTTGCCAGATACATTACAACTTCATCTAGTAGACACCTGCTAAGATTGTTTATTTTATAGCCCAGACCTTTTTATATTTGGTTTGTTGGTTCATTTAATGGACCTCCACCAAGATAGTTCAAATTACAGCCCCGGGGTCAAAGTTGGCCTATCCCCGGGGGCTATTTGTTTGGAAAATTGAAACGTTGTTTGTTTGTAGTTTCATCTACCACTGTAGTTTCATCTACCTTATTGGTTTGTAGTTTCATAGACCTCTACCAAGTTTGTTCAAATTATAGCCTTAGGGTTCAAGTTGGCCCCGCACTAAACCACTTTTCTACGTAAACCCATACAGGGAAAACTTTAAAAATCGTGTTGTCTGCCTATATTGGCAGAGTCTCTGAATCTATATAAACAAAGAATCGGGTATCTATATACACAGCGCCTCTGGCATCTCTAAAAACATAGGGCTTCTGAAATCTATATGGACAGAACCTCTAGCATCGATATGGACATTCTCTGGCGTATATATTGACACACCCCTGAGCAACTATATATGCAGAGAGCCTCGTGCATCTATTTGGTCAAAGCATCTGGCATCTTTATGGACAGAGCCTCTGGCATCCATATAAATAGAGCCTCGGGCATCTGTATGGCTAGATTCTCTAGCATCTGTATGGACAGTCTCTCGCATCGATATGGATAGAGCATCTGGCATCTATATGCATCCATATAGACATAACCTCGAGCTTCTGTACTGACAGAGTCCCTCCCATATATATTGACAGAATCTCTGGCATCTGTATGGACAGAGCCTCCAGGATCTATATGTACACTGCCCCCTTATCTATATGGACAAAGCCTCTGACATATATATGGACATAATTTCTGGCATCAAAATGGGCATTACCTGTGGTACCTATATGTACAGAGCATCAGGCTTCTATATGGGAAGTCTTTGGACTCTATGGACACGGACGTCTATATGCACATATCGATATGGACTGAGCCTCTGGCATCTATATAGACACAATGTCACACATACATATATGTGCAGCCTCTGACATCTATATGGACAGGGCATCAAACATCTGTATGGGCAGAATTTAGTTTAGATTTAGTGAAAATGGTAGTTTTTGCCTTCCTAAAGTGAAGGGTTTTGGCCGAAAATCTTTTGCCTATACAGGCTGTACCTTATGGAATGGGCTTCCATCAAGCATTAAAAATGTAGACGGGCCTAGGATTTTTAAAACAGCTGTAAAATCGCATTTTTTAAACTCTCTTTGATTGGACACATGCTGCTTGCATAATTTGGTAATCGCAGATTTTTTTTAATTGTAAATTTTTAAGTCATTTCTTAGGTCTTTGAAAGCAATAGTCTTAATTACAATCTATTTATTATAAATTTTTAATTGCTACATTCTAAGCATTCATATTTAAATCGTAGATCTTTAATAATTTATTATTCTAATTTTATTGTTTGTGCCTCACTATGACTTGCAAATCAGTACAAAAGGACCACAATGGAAATAAGAGAGATCACTCTCTCTTTTTTGTGTCATCCTTGGTAGTGATTGGCAAGCCATATGAACATTGCAATGTATTGATTGTTTTATATGTACGAAATGTGTGTATTTAACATTGTATATCCATTGTTTTGTTTTACATGTATGTTGCTAATCTGTGATACCGAAATAAATAAATCAATCAATCAAGAACCTCTGGCATCTATATGGACAGAGCCACTGGCATCTATATGGACAAAGCCTTTGGCATCTATATGCAAAATTGCAGTATGTTTCCTCTGGCTTTCTTTGCCGGATCATTACAGGGCCACTGATGAGGCTTTATTAGCCGAAACTACGTAGTATGACCCATCTTCTTTCTTATGAATGTTGTCATTGCTCTTAAAGGAACTCATTTTTGATTTTTATTTGCCTCTAGAATCTATATCGACAGCGCCTCTGGTATCTCTATGGACACACTGGTAAAGGCAAGCGCGCAGGGTAAGGAACAAACGCACAGGATATGGAAATTTTTTCCGCTCAGGATAAGGAAGAAAATGGCGGAATCGGCATCACATATGAAGGTTTGTTGTTGTTCTACATCTCGTGTTATGGTTACTAATCAATAAGGCTGCTCATATTAGCTTCACGGAAGACACAAAGTATTCACAAATTTATCTTCGATGGTCTGAATTCGCCAGTTACAGCCAGTCAAACGGAGAACCGGACACAGTGGAGCTACTCAACCACGTAATCTCATTAATTTACATGAAACGCTCTTCTGGGAAGGCCCACCGTGAGAAATCCCAGTTCCATTTTCAATACAACGCCCACGGGCAAGGAAATGGGTACAACGCATATGATAAGACATAAAATTTTCCAGGGGAAATGGTAGTTGAATGGTCGTAGCACTAGTAAATTTCCATCTCAGATTAGGTTTTCCGATATTAATAATTAGTCAGACATAGTTTATTTGTGACCGTTAGGAAACGTTCAAAGTGTGTGTGCCTTGTCTTGGCATGTGCACTGCTCTGGTTCTAGCAATATAATTAACCCCTCCCCCCACTATGAATCTCTAGGACGATGTGGCCGGGACGATTTGACCTAGGACAATTTGGCCAGCAAAAAAATATTGGGTAGGACAAGGCTAATATAATGTCCAGTTCATATTGACAATTTATTGTTTTGGGTTTGTTCTTAGTAATGCTTGTGGAAGGAACATTTCTAAGAAGATTTTAATCCATACCAATTAGAAATTTTATTTTAATTTTAAACTATATATATATATCTTTAAGCCTGTGATATTATGACTAGCCAACATCGAAGTAGCAAAGACATAATAATTGATAACTATACAAAAATAGATAAAGGACTTGTCTCCATAAGGGGATTTTCCTGGTACCTAAATATTTCAATAATATTTTGGAAAACTATAGCCACAGAGAGAGGACATTCATCCCTGGTAAGTTTGAATCGAACGGAGCTCTGGTTTTGTGATAAGGGTTTATCAAAAGTGGGTGGGGTAATTCCATATCAGTTCTACCAAGGACAATTAATCAGCAATTGCCTATATTCAAATAGCAGACTGACAAAACTTTTTGCCAGGTAATGCATATACTGTGCGTACATATTAATATGAAATAGGGTGATTGTATATTTTACTGAACTTTGCTAAAATATAATAGTTTATTTGCACTTGCGGATTGCCATTAATTTTTCATCTACCAAGTTTGCCAAAACGTTGAACATTCTCTATGAAGCAGCACATTCTTACCTCATTTCTAGAAAATACTTATCAGTGTTTGGCCATTGCAGAATTTTGAGGATTTTTTGATAAATGGTATGTGCCCTTGAAAAGAGAAAATTGCAGTCAAATGCGATGAAATTATCAAAAATTTGTTTTGCCGTTTTGCTATAGTTTACTGGAAAGAAATGCTTACAGGAGTTAAATTATAATGTATTCATCGTGTAAAAGGGTTGTACTGTTATAGCAGAGACTACATTGGTATCAGTTAGGGTCAAAATTAGTTTTAGAGGTGTTAAGAGTTCAGCGTTTTAATCGGATATAATTGACACACATTTGCTCATCTCATTCCGTATCAGTTTCTTCCGAGGAGACGCTGTTGGTATTTATGTATTTATTATGTATCTTAGGCCCTTTTGTTGCAGGCTTGTGTCACTGAAACCCCAAATACCATAAGACTGATGCAATATAGGCACAGCAGTCCACCACTCTAGCCCCTGATTTGCATGTGCAAAACCAACCGGCGATAGGTGATAAGCCCGTGCTGTATTCTTGCTACTGGTATGCCTTGAACGTATTTGGGACTTGAGGACACCTTCTTGCTCTTTGTTTATAAGTATTTCATGTTTGCCGTTATCTGTTTGGTGTTCTTTCGTGTAGATTCTGGCCTGGCGAATCTGATACACTCCCATTGCCAGGTCTCTTAATTCTGCTGCGTTCAGTTCTGGGAAATATGGCATTTCAGATGCATCCATACTTTACCAAATTGTGCGCCGTTTGTCCCACTTATTGTCAGTCACCTTTTGTTGAAGTTTATTAGGTGCCTTTGCTAAAGCCATTATTCGTTCGGCCATGAAAACATCTGATTCCAAACTTGTCACCAAGGGTGGCCTGAAAGCGTTGCAAAGGGATAAAAAATTCGCACAAAATCGCCAGCAAACGGGATGTGAAAGTTGGGAAGCACATTACTTAAAGCTTTCCATTGCTTTATACGCCCATTTGCTGACTCAACAACCCATCTCACTTTGGTGACACGTCTGGATTCATTTGCTTCCTCGGTACTATGCTGTTTCTCTGTTCTCTTCAAGAAATGAGGCATTTCAGTATTGATCCCACAATCATTAATAAAACTAGAAGTGGCGGCAATGATCAGGAATCGATACAATCAACCCACAGCTCCCATCAGAGACACCAAAGGGAAAGACACACAAACATGAAACAACAGACCCTAACGGAAACACCAACAGCGAAAAACCAAAAGGACAGTTATTTTCCCACAAAATGTCAATAGGCTATCCAAAATAAATAACATAAAAGACACAAACACCCAAAGACAAATTATAACAAAAATAAACCGCGACAGAAGAACCGCCGCCTTGGAACGGTCAGCGGAAACGAATTCCACTGGGGGTGGGGGGGGGGAGAAATCGATTTTACGTGGCCACAATCCTCGCCCTTACTTCCGTCGCGATTTAGACAAATAATTTGTTCAGTCCGCTTGCAGTCTGCTGCATCCCTGATTTTCTTTTCTGGGGGTGATTTTTGGTCCATGTCAGATGTTGTAGAAGTAGCAGCAGTAAGGCAATCCAAGTCTAATGTCCAATTTCGTTCCAACATATCTTGGCCTGCCACATATGGAACGGAATAAAGTAATTGAAGATCACACTACATAATTTGCAAGGGTGTTGTTTGCTGATTCACAGAAAGATGTTGCTATTGCTGTTGCTGATGGTACCTGTGTGTACATAGAGAACAGCGGTGATTATTCATTCCAAAGGCGTTCTTATTCTGTTTATAAAGGTCGCCCATTGCTAAACCGATGATGCTTGTAGCAACTGACGGCTGCTTGCGCCTAACCTGGCTGATGGTAAAAACTCAGATGCCAAGAAAACAGAGCATATGCTGAACAGCAACAGTGAGGATATTAGAAATTGGTTCAATGAAGGGGATGTTCACATTGTTGATAGGGGGTACAGGGAAGTAACAGACTTACTTAATGATTGTGGGATCAAAACTGAAATGCCTCACTTCTTGTAGAAAACAGAGGAACAGCATAGCACTGAGGAAGCAAATGAATACAGACTTGTCACCAAAGTGAGATGGGTTGTTGAGTCAGCAACTCTCAACTCTCAAGTCCCGTTTGCTGGAGATTATGTGCGAATTGTTTGCTGCCTTTGCAAGGCTTTCAGGTCACCCTTGGTGACAAGCTTGGAATCAGATGATGTCATGGCCAAACGAATTATGGCCTTAGCAAAGTCATCTAATAAACTTCAACAATAAGTGGGACAAACGGCGCACAATTCCGAAAAGTATGGATGCATCTGAAAGAACTGAACGAAGCAGAATTAAGAGACCTTACAATGGGAGTGCTTCAGACTCGCCAGGCCAAATCCTACACGAAAGAACACCAAACAGATGGTGGCAAATATGAAATCCTTAAAAAAAAAAGACCAAGAGGGTGTCCTCAAGTCCCAAATACGTTCAATGCATTCCAGTAGTAAGACCTATAATTCATGGATTAAATACAGCACAGGCTTATCACCTATCGTCGGTTGGTTTTGCACATGCAAATAAGGGGCTAGAGTGGTGGGCTGCTGTGCCCATATTGCATCAGTCTTATAGTATTTGGGGTTTGAGTGACACCAACCTGCAACAAAAGGGCCTAAGACACATAATAAATACATGGATTTTCTTACAGATGCTGCAGCTGAAGTTTGGGATACCAACAGCGACTCCTCGGAAGAAAGTGATACGGAATGAGATGAGCAAATGTGTGTCAATTATATCCGATTAAAACACTGAACTCTTAACACCTCTAAAAGTAATTTTGACACTAAATGATACCAATTTAGTCTCTGCTACAACAGTGCAACCCTTTTACATGATAAATATATTAGAATTTAACTCCTTATAGCAATTAGAAAGGCATAACAAAGTTTTGATAATTTCATTGCATTTTACTGCAATTTTCTCTTTTCAATGGCAAATAACTCATGTCACAGAGAGACACAGAACATTTATAAAAAAAATCCTCAGAAATCTGCAATGGCCAAGCATTGATAAGTATTTTCTAGAAATGAGGTAAGAATGTGTTGCTTAATAGAGAAATGTTCAACTTTTTGACAAAGTTGGCAGATGATGAATTAATGAATATCCAAAAAAGTGCAAACAAATTATTATATTTTAGCAAAGTTCAATAAAATATGCAATCACCCTATTTCACATTAATATGTACCCACAGTATATGCATTACACGGCAAAAAGCTTTGTCATTCTGCTATTTGAATATAGCCAATTGCTGATTAATTGCCCTTGGTAGAACTGATATGGAAATACCCCACCCACTTTTGATAAAACCTTATCACAAAACCTGAGCTCCGTTTGATTCAAACTTACCAGGGATGAATGTCCCCTCTGTGTGACTATATTTTCCCAAAGTATTATTGAAATATTTAGGTACCAGGAAAACCCCCTTATGGAGGCAAGTCCTTTTATGATTTTGTTTTAACTTGTTGGAAGACAAGATCAGTTAGCACTTGGTTAACTGGCTGACTTATTTGTTGACTGGTCATGTTTCCTTGCTTTCTTAATTACCCTTTTCACACTTAAATTGTTGGTTTGTTTGTTTTTTTGTCTCCCCTATCTCTCTAGGCCGGCCTCGGTAGCTCAGTTGGGTGCGCGTCTGACTGGACGTGGGTTCGACACCTACCGGGGTCTCTTTCGTGGAGATTGATCAAGAATGTGCACCATTCTGGTTAACCACTTACGTTTAGGTAAACTGACCTGCTCATTTTTGAGTCGGTCAGTTTACCTATCCACATTTTCCTGGGCAAGCGTATACGTAAGCGGTTAGCCAGTACAGTGCACATTCTTTCGCCAGAAATTGACAACTGCCCTTCTTGAATCAGCGGAAGGTAGAGAATGACCGCAGAAAAGGTTCCTTGATCAATCTCCCCGAAAGAATGTTGCCGACCCCGGCAGGTACCGAACTCGCGTCCTCCTGATCACCAATCAGATGCGCATCCGACTGAGCTACCGAGGCCGGCATAAAAATGCAGGTACCAATACATGTACATACTTTAATATTTGTCTTATATCCGACGACGAACTGCGTACAAAGGGCCTGGTAAGATTTTCCATTATATCTGCGCACCCACCCCCCCCCCCCCCCTCCACTGAATATTTGTTTCATAAATATTTTATGGTGATAGCCAAATTAAGATTAATGAAAAGATACAACTTCACAGAAAAACAAAACAATAAAAATGTTTGGTCATTCACAAATAAGGTATGTTTTAACCATGACTTTACCCCCACCCCCAGCTGATTCTGACCAAAATTGAAAATTTTGCCATGTATGTTTCCAAAGTTTGTGGCTTTCAAAATATACCAGCCTAGTCATGCCTGTGCATATTTTATATTTTGTACACAGAGATAAGGTTGTGATATGTTAACATGTGGTGACTCTGTGTTTATTTTTTTTTTAATTTTTCATTATTTAATATTTGGTCATTCTCAGAAATTCCAACATAAAAATTGCCATAACTCCGTTCATAGTAAAGATAAATATATGTTGCTATTACTCATTTTCTTAGTTAGAACCCAATGTATAATTTGGTCCCTGTTTCATTTTGATGGTGTAATGTTTCATTTTTCGTATATCTCCATGATAATGCAAGTGGGTGTGGTAACTAGATACGACTCACTTAGTGTACAAATGGTTAGCAGTGCTACCTGATATATTAATGCGCCAGTTGAAACCTATATGATCAGGTGCTTCCAAAGGCACTTTCTATTGTCTTTTTCTTTCGAAGGGATATACTTTTATCAAACTTCTCTTACTATTTTCGTCATAATTTATTTACTCAAAACAGACATATCAATAGTCAAGTTATTCTGAATATACATGAAGACGAAACAAGTTGTTTCTGTATGTTTCCATTCCTAAGCCTGTTAGCAAGTGAAACGATGCACACTGAAGAGGATTTGAGTGGGGGGGGGGGGGGGGAGGGGGCAAAAAGGAGCGAAATCATATCAGGCCCTTTAATGACCATGCAATAGATATGTCTCCCGAATTAGGCGAGGTAATCTACCCTATTTTCAGCCAAAGAACAAACATAGAATTTTCTACCAGAAATACTGCATGGACATATATATCATTTCTAATTCATGGTCGCGATGAATCCAATCCATATATCCCCATAGGGGATGATTATATTGCTGGAACCAGAGCAATGCGCATGCCAAGACAATGCACACAAACTTTGAACGTTTCCTAAAGTCACAATTGGTGCTTTAAACTATGTAGGACTAATTATTAATATCGGAAACCCTAATCTGAGATGGAAATTTACTAGAGCTACGACCATAGAACTACCATTTTCCCTGGAAAATTTTGTGTCTTATCATATGCGTTGTACCCATTTCCTTGCCCGCGGGCGTTGTATTGAAAATGGAACAAGGATTTCTCACTGTGGGCCTTCCAATCTCCAATTTTCCTTAAATCGTATTTGCAACAGTCTGATTTATCATGCGTATGTCCACAACCAACAAAACAGCGCATGCCATCTTCCTGGAAGAGCGGTTCATGTAAAAAAAATAGATATCGTGGTGGAGTAGCTCCACTGTGTCCGGTTCTCCGTTTGACTGGCTGTGACTGTCGAATTCGGACCATCGAAGATACATTTGTGTCTTCCGTGAAGCTATGTGAGCAGCCGTATTGATTAGTAACCATACCAGGAGATCTAGAACAACAGCAAACCTGCACATGTGATGCCGATTCCGCCATTTTCTTTCTTATCCTGAGCGGAAAAATTTCCTTATCCTGTGGGTTTGTTCCTTACCCTGCGCGCTTGCCTTTACCGGTGTGGAACGAGTCTCTGGCATCAATATTGTCAGAGTTTCTCGTATCCATAAGGACATAGCCTCTGGCATATTTACTGGTTTCTACATGGAAAAAAAGTCTTTGGCATCTATATGGACAGTCTCTGGCATCAATATGGACAGAGTCTCCGGCATCTATACGGAAAGAACCTCTGGCATTTAAATGCTTGGAGCCTGTGGCATCTATATGGAAAGAGCCTCTGACATCTATATGAAATTATCTCTGATATTTATAAGAACAGAGCCTCTGACAGCTATATAAACACAGTCTCCGAATTTTATAGGGGCGCAACCTCAGACATCTATATGGACAGTCAGTCTCTGGCACCTATTTTGACAAAGCTTATGACCCATATATGGAAATGATCTCTCATATCTATATGAACAGAGTCTCTGATATCTATTTGTACACTAGAAGCCTCCGTGGTGTAGTGGTTATGCTACTCGCCTTGTAAACCAGGGTCGCAGGATCGCTCCCGGTCTTCTCCAGACTTTCGGATGAGTCTTTAAACCGAGGTCCCGTCTCCGTATGACCTTAGCTGTTGGTGAGACGTAAAACTCAAGCACTCACTAATCTATATGTATATAGCCTCTGATATCTATATGGACAGAGCCTCTGACATCTATATAGAATCTATTTGGACAGAACCATTGACATCAATACGGATATTTATTAATTGACTATCCTGCATTGATCCGAGGTCATCCGTATTAACACCAGGTCAACCAATATTAACTGTGGTCAAGTGAGGTTAAAAAATAAATAATCATGTTTTTTTAATCGTGTCAATTAATAAAATTGTCATTAATCAAGAAATTTCGTCCTTAGTTTAGTTTATACTAATTTATTTTAGTTCGATTGCGATGGAAGCTTCAAGCTTATTTAATCGCTCTCGAACACTCATTCCGGATGTTTTCACGCGCGCGAGAGAGAGACAGTGACTATTACACCACTGTTACCCATTTACACCTGGGTGGAGTGAGGCAGTGTCATTATGTGTCTTGCCCAAGGACACACCTCGATACCTGGTACCGGATTCGAACGCACAACCTCTCGATCATGAGTCGAACGCGTTAACCACTGTGTTATCGAAGCTGATGATAGCTGCATCTACATGTATATAGCTGTATCTATCGGTCTCGGGCCAATGCAGCAGACCTCGGACCTGTACCTGGGCCAATATGAAATTACTTGATTAATAACATTATATTATGAACAGAGCATCTGGCATCTATATAGACACCAACAAAGTGCAAAACTCCAGAAAATTAAAAAAAAAATCTGTTAAGTACCCCAAATATAAAATGCAACATTAGCAAACACCAACAATAATGTTCGTTCCCCGCCCATTGGGGCTTGAAGAAATAGATGGGCTGCATGATGCTTCCACGCAGAGCTGAAACCGTCCCGCACACGAGCACTGGTAAACCGCTTAGACTATCTCAGCCTGCCCAGGCAACGCGGTGCGAGCCGGACCGTCCATGCTTATAAACCTTATTGGTTTCATTAGGCGGCAGGGCTTGAGATGTCATTTCATCTCAATGTCGGATAAAAGTCCCACAAAATTGGAAGCAACGTTTGCAAAATGACCTTTACAGTGTTGACGGGGACGTTAAATCTCAAACAAAACAAAACAAACAAACAAACCAAAAACAAAGCCAACATACAAACATCAACATACACCAGGTACCCCACCAATGGGTACTTCACACTCTTGGGATGGGTGTCTTCTGAAACTGCTCAGAGAAAATGTACCGCAATTGAAAACGAATGCTTTCTATAGCTTTGAACCGTAATGCGCCAGGAAATCATTGACACTGATTTTCACATACCCATGCTTGTATTCTCAAGTTTCTTTGCTTATTACAAGAAGCTGTTACTGGGCATAAGATATAAGCAGCATTTGTTTCTATCGCGAGTTCTGACATTATGTTTTAAATAATTCCCACATGCAAGGTTTACGCTTTGACACCAAATAAACAGTAAAATTCTGAATTCCCGTCGATTAACCTATACATGTACGAACAAGTTTACATGCATCTCTGAACCAGAGCCCCCTTTTACTGGACCCTAAGCATTATGCCAAGTTGCTCATTTTCTAATCAGCCGGAACACAATAAAGCCTACTGACCGTTGGAGACTGAGATCAGTGAACTGTGAATGTCCGTACATTAATTAGGGCCCCGCACTGAAAGTGTGGGTGCCCTATAGTAATCACTCTGTCCGTCCGTCTGTCTGTCCGTCCGTCCGTCCGTCCACAAATTTCTGATAGCGCTGCCGGGGCCCTAGTCAGTTTCACTGACAGCTCTAGTTACAAAAGCGACACTGGATTTATATTGCAAATAGCACCATCACCTCAGTATTATAAAAAGAATAAGATCAAAGCTACTGGCCAAGTGTGATTGACAGGAATTTGAAAGGTAATGAACCCAATGAACATTTTTATTCTTACTTCCTTCTGCTCGTCTACAAATATATTTCAATGAGTTTAACGTTCCATCGATGTCATACGGAGACGTAACCTCGGTTTAGTCTCATACGAAAGTCTGGAGAAGCCCGGAATCGAACTCACAACCCCTTGTTTATGACGCGAGTAGCTTGTCCACTACACCACGAGGCTTTTCCCGTTAGGTTTAAGTTATAGATACAAAAGCTGTCCAGTGACCGATAAAGCTAATGTTCGCGCATATTAGAAGTTTTGTCTAAAGACAGAGTGCATTATAAATAAAGGACCGACAAGTGCCGCAAATCGCTATTATTATTATTTTTAATATATATTTATTTTCTATATTGATTTGGCTAACCCATGTATGTCTAGTATTTTATCCCAACGCTGCCACTGGTGTAGCGTTTGCCGGGTCGTCCATGCAGTCAAACAACACGCTTACAAATTCCATGTATTAGCCGCGCTCTCCGTACACCAGAATTTATACTACTCAAAGTTTGATAGGGATCACTTTTTCAATGCAAAATAATTTTTGTTTAAATTCATCAGCTGAATCCAAATTTGATACATAATTATAGTAATATATCCTTCCCAAAGACTAGTGATTAATTTTGTCAACAGGCACTGCATTCAAGCGTGACAACAGCAACCGTCTTGGCACCTACAAAATTTGCCGTAACACGAAGGGATTTGGACACTTGATTTTTCACAAATTTCCAAATTTCACAAATTTCCAAATTTGTTTAGATAAACGTGCCTAAAAACGTGTATGGCGTCCACGGGCATCAATTACAGTACGACATCGCCTGCACATGCTCGTAATCAGAGTGTGTATCCGGTTAAAAGGAATCAGCCTCCATTCAGCAACCAATGCACCTTTGAGGTCCTGTAAAGTCCTCGGCTGTACAGGCACGCTGTAGCATGTCCCACGCATGCTCAATCGGATTTAAGTCCGGTGATCGAACAGGCCAGTCCATACGGACGATTGTCTCACGTTCCTGATAGGCATCAGTGAAGTGGGAACGGTGGGGCGGCGGGTATTATCGTCCATCAGAATGAAGTCCGGGACGATAGCACTTGCATATGGACTCACAAACTGATCAAGAACCTCATTACAGTTAACGTTCCGTTTTCAACGACATACAAATCATACCCTTCACGCTTACCCCAGCCCAAACCAAGACTGATCCCTTTCCATAGCGATCATGTTCTGCCACGTTCAAGTAATCGAATCGCTCTTTAGACATTCACCACACTAATATAGGGATCAACCATGGGTTTTCATGCATTAACATTTGCTGGATCCCGAGGAAGGTGTTTGGACTTAAGGCCGTTAGGCCGAATGTTCAAATATCCATGGATGATCGTTGTTCCTGCATAACTTACGAACCGGACCGCCAATGTTGACGAAAATGCCAAAACGCTCCGTATAAATGCCATATAAACTCTTAGGCCGTTAGGCCGAATGTTCAAATATCTTCCGAGGGATCCGGCAAATATTAATGTAATACAATAACCATGGATGATCGTTGTTCTTGCATAACTTTCGAACCGGACCGCAAATGTTGACGAAAATGCCAAAAAGCTCCGTATAAATTCTATATAAACTCTTCAAATGCACGGCTTTCGGTCCATTTGACAATGGCTTCAAACAGCCATGCGCATAGGTATTTATGCAAGAATTGACATTCATCAGTGAAGTCTAGACAGAATCTGGACTCATCAGTAAACAGTACTGGCGTCCAGTCACGAATCGTCCACCTGACCTCTGGTAAAGTCCAACCGGTCTTGCACGTGCTGTGTCGTCAACGGAACACGTACGGCAGACCTCCTGGCATTCAGTCCGAAATAGTGGAGCCTGTTTCTGAGTGTGTGTAGAAATTCGTACTCCTGTTCCGTTCCTAAAGTCGTTATTCAAGCGTTCAGGAACCGCTGACGTCGAGACTGAATCAACCAAAACGGCCCTGGCGTTGAGTTTCAGCCCTTTCTTCACCCCGCCGTGTCTGTGTGAAGGATTTTCGTTGGAATACAGTGTTGACGGGGACGTTAAACCTCAAATCAAACAAACAAAATTATTTATGTAAATTAATTATTTAGTTCAGTTATTTGCTAAATAATCAAAAATATCTTGGCAGCCTCTGAATCGATTTTTTAACACGAAAGCAGTTTTGGGAAGTTTAGATGCAATATACAGACGGGGATTCTTACATCAAAATAGTTCGATTTTTTGCTCTTGCCGCTTTTTGAAAACAAGATGGTCTCAAATCTGTCGCCATTTACCTTAAACCCAGTGTTTCACATAATTCAACCAACGCCTGCATCTTGAATGGTTAGAAAGTAAGCATATTATTATTTTTTCCCTGACGGTCACATTGTGTGTGTCTTTATGCAACTAAATTACATGTATCACATAAATAAATAACTATTTTACGGTTTTAGCTAGGAAGCCAATACTACAATATTCGAGATCGTTCAAGATAATATTAGGCATACCAAGTGGTTTTCCAACTATCAAAACCTTGTACAGTATTGTACGAAACTCTGAAACATAATGGCACAGATAACGACCACACATTGCTAGATATACCGTGGTCCCAATAATCTTTTCTTTCTTTTTCTTTCCTGCACCATTACCGACTTAGTATCTTCATTTCTCTATACAGCGAAAACTCGCACAATTTTTTTTCTTTTATTCAGCAGTTATCAAAACTTTTTTACTTTCACACTTTTCCCATAACCATATTTTATTCAAAACAACGTTTAAATTACAAATATGAACGGACAAAATCATCACGAGAACAAGTCCGTGAAATGAACACCCCCCTAAACCCCACTTTATATAGAGAAAACTGGGGTTTAAGGGGGTAAACATTATTTTTCTAATTTTCACTCCAAGACATAGATTGTGGGTACTCGTTAGAACCGCCTCAATGAGGCGGTTCTAACGAGCACCCACAACCTATGTTTGTAGTTTTTATAAGAAAAATATCACAGATTTTCATCAGAAAAGTAGCCATTTTGGAGATGTGAAAAAATGCACTATGCCATACGGGCGTGTTATCGTAATGATAACATGGTTAAAGCATTTTACGAACTCAATGCTTGTCTATTGTTTAGATTAGAATTACTGGGAAGCAGATCACACAAGTATTATAATTGACTTTTCTCTGTATCCCATTCAGATATAATTATACTTTTTCGATATTATTATATTTGACTGAAATAAAGTTTAAACTAAACATAACTAAACTAAATAAATACAGTAAAATTCCTATATTAAGACCACCTTTGTGACTGTTCAAAAGTGGTCTTTAAGTAAGACCACTTTTGAACAGTCCCAAAGGTGATCTCTTATCAGGAGTAACTGGTTGTTGAAAACACGAACAAAGAATAATTTACGACTTGACAATAAGCTTTTAAAAGCAGATTTAGTCTTAATTTTAGGTGGTCTTAATAGCGGAATTTTACTGTACATAAACAAGAATGTAATTGAAAAGGACAAAAAATAACCAGGAAATATACATTACACTTTGTCGAGTTCAGTTTAAAAAATCTTATTTTTGACAGTTTATCAAGTCTTCGGCGCTTTACTTTAAAACACCCCTGGACAGTTTTTCTATCGACTCAGTCAGCAGTCGTGTGCACAAGATTTATCCAATAAGAAATAAAAACTTGCCCTTTGGCCCTCCGTTCTTTGTCCAGCTTTTATCAATAAACGATGTTGAAGCGATTAGATTTGATACAAGGACAATGATCATTAGAATAAATGTGCTCAAAAATGTCAAGTGATCTCCAAAGATCGTGTTGTGAAAGTATTTAAACAACTGACATTAATTCTAAAGGTCAATTGACTTTCTTCAAGCAGTCCGCATTGGCATTGAAAGATCAACAAGCCATAGCCGTGCCGCGACAACGTTCAAAGGACGAAAGAAATTTGATATCAAAGGTGAAAGCTTTTCTTCCGTGGAATGGACACAGGTTCAAGGGAGCCAACTCCATCAAAATAGTTTTGTCTCCCTCTTCAATTACCGTCTACCCTGAAACGAAATAAAAGGGCCCATTATAGACATCTACCCTTGAATAAAAAAAATTCGTGAAAATTTCTTTCCTGTGGAGTGTTTGTCGCTTTTCGAGGGCTAGAAAAGCTAACGAGGAAACATGGAAATTGCAGCCTTGTAAGAAAACTTGTTTTAAAACTATGCAGAGTTTAAAAACACTGGTCCTGTTTTTTTTCTTGTTCAAACACTACAAGGATACATTCAGAATCAGTTCTGTTGTCAACATTTCTTATCACCCCCGACACGTCTTCCTTGCAGTCATGTACATATAAGTTATATCTTTAAAAAGTTAAGAGACAGGTTAGATGAAGGTCATTAAGCCAATACACGAAAGGGCGTTGTCAAACTAAGAGCTAGAACTGCCGCACAATCAGACGTGAGCGTCACCACAACTATGTGCTCCATACACACTGGTCATCCGAAGTTACACAATATGCTCCTGTTGACAAAAATCAAAGCAGTGCCTTTGCGACAGAGCTACAACTAACTTGACACTTGAAAACTGATGGAAACGCTTAGGATATCAAACACAAGCCTGCCCAGGCAAAGTGGTACCGCTTATAGTTGTTATATAACAACTGTTTATTGCATACCTCTTATACCTTATGTGGGGTAAAATCACACAAGGTCAGAGGCCACTGAAATATTGTTGACAGAGACGCAAAAAGCGACACAATCATGAATTCATAACACCCTAACGTCGTTCTGTTTGGGTATGAAAACTGGCCAGCTTGGGAGCATACTGTGTATATATTATATATTTACTCAAAAAAGTAACTATACCAACTTTCGGGTGAAACTCACTAGATATCTGGCAGCTATTAAGCTAAATTTGGTTGTAGACATTTAAATCGGACGTTTAGCTAGAGAATGCTCAAACTTGCATTTGTCCATACCTTTCTGCTCCAGAGTTGTCTTCCAATATGTGCCTAGAAAGATTTTGGTAGAAAATGGACATTGCGCATGCGCAGAAATTTCTTTTTTGTCTAAGCTGGAAAACAATATCTCTGAACATCGGATAATACTTTACTTCTAAAATATCTCATGATCTCGCATCATAAGCGAGGTTTTAATTTGTGAAATTCTCAAATTATCTCCCCTGCAATTAAAATATAGTAGTTTTCGAACTGCTGTAATTTTTTATTCCTGTCAATCAAGTTTTGCCATTTTTTCAAAAAAAAACGCTTTGTATCCACCATTGCTTTTCATCAAGATGGTAAAAAATACAGAAAAGTCATGTAGCATGTTGCACTATCGAGTGCGATTTTCTATGGAGTTCCCATTGAAAGCAGCATTTGCACACAACTTCTAAGAATTGGAGGTCAATATGTGATAGCCTGTTTCTCGTAGCTGATGCAACTAAAGTTCCAAATCTTTTGTGAATAGACGCAAATGGTATCAAAAGAAATGTCACATGTATCAAATTTTAGAACTGTAGGGTACAGGGAAATTTTGTAATGTTAAATCATAGCATGTTTTAATGATTTTCTCTGCGAAAATGCACAGTGACCCCTTGAGTGTTTAAAGCAATAGTCTACGATGTTGTGTTTACGAAAACAAAAACGAATGGTGCTTTTGCACGGAAAAATGAGTCATCTTATCAAAACATAACAAACTTTGTGTAGTTTTTATCTGTAGTAGCTATAGTAACAGACGCAATTTTAGGTATAGGAACTTTTTTGACTGAGTATATATACCATACACAAAATGCTACCAGTCGGCTGGAGTTGTATAGGGAGCACACACTTGCTTTTCTAAGCTAGCGGCACGACTGGAGACTTTAACGACGGCTCTTCGTATGTCAATCTTCCAATGTCTCGCTTTAGTTATACTGAAATACTCTCTGAAACGGCTGTATCCCCACCCCCATCTCATTTTTCATTATCATTAATGTTTATAGACGAATAACATTCATTTGGTAATTTGTTTGATTTGAGGTTTAACGTTCCCGTCAACACTAAAGGTCATTTTGGAGACGTTGCTTCCAGTGTTGTGGCACTTTTACCCGACATTGAAATGAAATGACATCTCAAGCCCTGTCGCCCAATGAAACCAATATGGTTTTAAAGCATGGACGGTCTGACTCGTGCGTACCGCTTTGCCTGGGCAGGCTTAGACCCTCTAAGCTGTTTACCGGACTGCAGTACTCGTGTGCGGGTCGGATTCAGCTCTGCGTGGAAGCATCATGCAGCCCATATATTTCTTCAAGCCCCGATGGGCGGGGGTCGAATAACATTGGTAAATCTATGTAAAAGTGCTGCTGGACAGATCATTTTTGCAAAGCTATCTCAATGTAGTTCAGTTCAAGTTACCGATTCGAGTGCAGAAAGATAATAATAATAATGATAATAATACTACTAACAATAATCGATCTTGTTTATAGAGTGTAACACATTAGTACTAGTACTAATCTTCCATGTGGTCCTCTTATCCTGGATAGGAACTAGTAAGGAAACAACACTTGGCGCTTGCGGGGATTGAACTGGCTAAAAGTTAAGCATACTAAAAGAAATAAGCAAGTTCAAATGCACTGCTCAAAAAACAATTAAAGGAGAACACTTTTAAGCCTCTTGGCAATTTTCAAAAGGAAAGGCACTATTTCAAAGTGACATCTCTTAACTATGTTCATACAAACGTCAAGAAGCAAGGTTCACGTGCAAAGCAAGAATGTGAGCTACAGCTTGGATACCCCTACGGTTGAAATTAGGTATGGGGCGATCTGTTCAAAATTTGAGTTTGGGTCAGAAACATGTCAATCTTCGGTTATGCGTTATTTTGGGCTTCAAAGAGGCTTTTTTAGCCGAAACTACGTAGTATGACCCATCTTCGTTCATATGAATGTTTTCATTGCTCTTAAAGGAACTCATTTTAGATTTTTATTTGCCTTCACTGCAGCTGGTGCTGTGCCGTGTGGCGGTCGTAAAACGTCTCCCCGTACACCAACCATAGTGCAGTTTATATTTTACTTTTGGTCCTTTGAGATCAGCGTGAATATTCTGAGAAATCAGAAATATATTATTGGTTTAGACTCATATTCTAGACAGGTTTTTAATTATTTGGACCCCATTTTGATTTATATCAGTCTTTGAATCGACTGCCTGTTCGAAATTCGCAAAATTGCAGTATGTTTCCCATGGCTTTCTTTGCCAGATCATTACAGGGTCACTGATGAGGCTTTTTTAGCCGAAACTACGTAGTATGACCCATCTTCGTTCTTATGAATGTTTTCATTGCTCTTAAAGGAACTCATTTTAGATTTTTATTCGTATGGTTTTAGGCGGTTCTTGGAAGAAGTTGAGGTCGTTCAAGCTTAAACCCAATAGAACATGGCGGCACATTCTTTACAGACGTATCTCACTGGGCGATCATCCACCAATGACTATTCAAGAACTCACAAACATCCTTAGACATGAGTGGAAATACTACCTTTACAGACTGTTCAAAATTTGGTTCTTAGCATGCCTAGGCGATGCCAGGAGTGTTGTGCTGCTCGAGGTGGTGATACACATTACTGACAGGAAAAGTAACTGATTTGCGCATGTCTAAGACATTTGAAATACTCTGATGTAAAGTCGGCGATTTCTTAAACATTTATGCAAATTCTTCCTTAACAGGTTACAGGCCGTGATTTGTGAACTTGTTGCCAATATTTGCCATCATCATGTTGCAGATAAAGTTATTCATCTTTCTGAATCGTTGTTTCATCATCATTATTTGTTTGTATGTTTGATTTGAGGTTTAACGTCCCCGTCAACACTGTAAAGGTCATTTTGGAGACGTTGCTTCCAATTTTGTGGGACTTTTACCCGACATTGAGATGAAATGACATCTCATGCCCTGTCGCCCAATGAAACCAATAGGGTTAATTAGCATGGACGGTCCGCCTCGCACCGAAGTTTCCTGGACAGGCTTAAATCCTCTAAGCGGTTTACCAGTACTAATGTGGGGTCCGGATTCAGCTCTGCGTGGAAGCATCGTGCAGCCCATATATTTCTTCAATCATCATTATCCAACATCTTTATACTATGAGGAAATATGTGTTTGCTCCTTTAATTGTTTTGAGCAGTGTTTGTTTCTATATGTATTACGTTTCTTTCTATCGTTCTTTCTGCTATGTGCTCAAAACCGGCGAAAGAGTGGGCACTTAGGACTGATTTACCGCTTAGGAAGATTATGAGCACCCAGTTTTAAATCGTCTAATAACCGTTACATAGATATCAATGAAAACATGCTGATCACATTAACAAGACCTTGGAATGAATACCCTTGGAACCCCCACGTTTAGTAGGAAAACGTGGGATTTACAGGGGTACATTTTTTCTTCAAAAACATAGACTGTGATTACTCGTTAGAACCGCCTCGATAAGTATCCACAACTTATAAGAAAACATATTGTTCATCTATTTTGGAGCCATGAAAATGCACTATATCACAAGATTGTGTTATCGTTATATATTTACATTTCCAGTGTAAAGTCTAATGTAAACCTATAAAAAACAATGTATTTCATACTTCCGTGAACGCATCGAATCACATGATTTTCAGTGACGTCAAGTGACGTCATTCTAAACCATTGTTTTCTACGGGCGTTGATGACGTCAACGCTGCTCCGCTCTTAGTAGAAAAACAGCGTGTAAATGTTTTTTCAGCTTTAAAAGTTTGCCCTATAAGCATTTTTGGGCAAATCATGTAAATATAAAAAATCAACTGAATTGTTCTGCTTTTCATGAAAGTATGAACGACAGCGGGTCGCTAGCAAAGTTTACATGAACCCCTTGGTCATTTACTTTGCCGCAACCCACTGCGTTCATACTTCCATGAACAACAGAAAAATAAATTTCATTTCTTAAATGAATTGTTTCCACAGAAGACTTATGATTGCCTGCGCATCCGCGAAGTCTGATAACAGCCTTCCTTCTTTCCTAGTCTCAGGTTTAGAAAACTAGATACTGGATAAGCCAAAGAGTTACACAAAGTATGTGCTTGTCGCACAGGTCATCTTCTGCCATATCTTTGCGTCGACTCAATAATGTTAATTTCTTAGACAAACACTTGTCAGATTGACTTTCTTGTCGTATCGTCTTTCTAAGTAGTGTCACTTCAGACACAATGGCAATAAAATGTTGAGGCCAGTAAATCCTACAATTTTATATTGATCAGTTTTACTAAGCAGCATCTGATCTATCAAATGGAACTGCGCGTTTGATTACTTCCAGCGTCTGCGTGATATGTATGACACATTCTCGCGCGCACTTCGTCACGTGTCATGGATAACAGTAAAAAAAAAAAAAAAAAAAAAAAAAAAAAAATCGGTCATAATTGTCATCGGAAGGGATGCAACAGTTCCATTAAACCGTGTGTTTTTTCTCTCTCTCTCTCTCTCTCTCTCTCTCGTTTGTTTTCTTTTCAGATACATATAGTCATATCCCGAGTTTATCAATACGAGGGTCGTTTAATATTTACACATGTGAACGCAAAACTGTTCAAACTGATCTTGATTTGAAACATCATTCAAAATATCTTTGCATCATGCCAATCAACTGCCAGCCAGGAATAAATTCAAAACACATAGTGGTGTGCATTTCATTGCAGACTCCAGCACTTTCCAATCAGAATATATCTCAAATGTCAATCAGCCCTAAAATGGAAACAAGAAAAGATATGACACAAAGTGCCATATCAAGTGACTCGATTGTGATTGCATTGTACCGTCTCGGAAAGAAATAGGAAATGATATCTTATTATTAAAGCCATTTAGTTATAAACTTATAAACTAGAATATATGAACACTGAATTTGCAGTATCAAAATCTGGCCGTACGTTGTTTGTTCTTTTAAGCTCCACTGGCCGAAGGCCAGCGGGGCTATTGTCATGGCCCCGTGTCCGTCGTGCGGACATGGCAACAAAACCACACAAAAAATAAAAAATCTTTAAAAATCTTCTCCTCCAAAACCACTTGTTGGATTTTATGTTTATTTTGCAAGAATGTTCCTTGGGTGGTCCTCTTTCAGATTCCTTGAAGAAATTTTGATCCGACAAAAAACATGGCCGCCATGGGCGGGGCTTATTTTCCCTATTTAACATATAATGTAATGCTAAAACATCTCCTCCTCCTAAACTACTGGGCCAATTGTAACCAAACTTCACAGGAATGTTCCTTACTTAGTCCTCTTCTAAATCCATTCAAAGAATTTTGTTATACCCTGAACTCTGGTTGCCATGGCAACAAAACCACACAAAAAAATAAAAATCTTTAAAAATCTTCTTCCCCAAACCCACCTGTTGGATTTCATTTTTATTTTGCATGAATGTTCCTTGGGTGGACCTCTTTTAGATTCATTGAAGCAATTGTGATCCGACAAAAAAACATGGCCGCCATGGGCGGGGCTTATTTTTACTATTTAACATATAATGTAATGCTAAAAAATCTTCTTCTGCAAAAGTACTTGTGGGATTTCATTGTAATTTGGCATGAATGTTCCTTGGGTGGTCCGTTGTCAGATTCCTTGAAAAAAATTTGATCTTCCAAAAAACATGGCCGCCATTGGCGAGGCTTATTTTCACTATATAACATATAGTGTAATGCTGAAAATATCTTCTTCTGCAAAAGTTCTTGTTTTATTTCATAGTTATTTGGCATGCATGTTCCTCGGGTCGACCTCTGTCAGATTCCTTGAAGAAATTTTGATCCGACAAAAAACATGGCTGCAGTGGGCGGGGTTTATTTTCACTATATAACATATAGTGTAATGTTAAAAAAGTCTTCTCTTCTTCAAAAGTTCTTGTTTATTTATTTATTTATTTATTTATTTAAATGTACCGTCCTGTATCTGAATTAATCTCCTCCAATTTTGCTGACTATCACATATCTATAGAGGTCCACCTACAAATTGTCATTGTACATATTCAAAACATCAAAAATTTCACTTGCCCATCACACTCGTGATAGAACTGATGTTTTCAACACAAACTCTATTTATACGATTATATGTTTCAAAATAAATTCAAAATACTGAGGGAGATTGATTTATTAGACCTAATTATACTACAGTGTCAACAGTTCTCCAGATCGCTAAGGGTTAAAATGGCTTAGTTGAAAAGGGAGGCATACCGAATCCGACGGAGGAAAGGAAAAAAAAAAATAATAAATAAATAAAAACATAAATAAATAAACACAAACAAGCCTGTTCATTTTTTAGCTCCACTGGCCAAAGACCCGCGGTTCTTATGTTATATGTTATGGCCCTGTGTCCATTGTGCGCCCGTGCGGTCGTGCATCATTGCGTTAACTTTTTTCTTTAATTATTTCCTCCTTAACTACTTGGTCGATTGTAACCAAACTTCACAGGAATGTTTCTCACATGGTCCTCTTCTAAATTCCTTCAAAGAATTGTGTTACATGCAGAACAAAATGGCATCAAACCAAAAAAAAAAAAATAAATAAATAAAAATCTTCTCCTCCAAAACCGCTAAATGGATTTTATTCTTATTTTGCATGAATGTTCCTTGGGTGGACCTCTGTCAGATTCCTTGAAGAAATTCGGATCAGACAAAAAACATGGCCGCCATGGCCATGCCCCACATGACTGCCATGGCCATGCCCCTTGGCTCATTAGCTTTCAAAGACTTATAAGGGGAAAAGTTTTAAAAACCTTCTCCTCCAAAACCGCTCAACTTACACCCGTGGACACAAAAGCGTTCAAACTCCTATGAAATAACTTTCAATTTATCTCTTTGCATCAAGTTAGTTTGACAAGCAAATGTCATTCATGAAAGAATTCTAAAACTAGATCAAGCAATTGATTGGTCTTATTTTGGAAAACACTTTCTGATTGACATTTGAGATGTATTTTGATTGGACAGTGCAGGAGTCAACAATGAAATGTACACCACCTTGTGTTTTGAATTTATTTCTGTCTAAAAGTTGACTGATAGGATGTTAGGATTTATTGAATGATGTTTCAAGTCAGAATGAAATGAAGCTCATCAAAGTTTGAACGCTTTTGTGTCCACAGGTGTAATGGATTTCATTCTTACTTTGCAGGAAAGTTCCTTGGGTGGACCTCTGTCAGATTCCTTGAAGCAATTTTGATCAGACAAAAAACATGGCCGCCATGGACACGCCCATTGGCTAATTAGCTTCCATAGACTTATAAAGGGATCTCTTTTTTTAAATCTTCTCCTCCAAAACCGCTAAATGGATTTCGTTCTTAATTTTCGTGAATGTTCCTTGTGTCTACCATTGTCTGATTCATTGAAGAAATTTTGATCAGACAAAAAACATGGCCGCCATGGCCACCACCTTTGGCTCATTAGCTTCCATAGACCAATAAAGGGAAAAACTTCTTCTCTGAAACCATAAAGCCTAAAGCTAAGACATTTAATATGTAGCAAAGTTATGTGGTCACCTACTAAGTCCTGCGAACTATGCCTCTGGAGTCCAAATTGGCAACGCCCCGGTGCCTAGTAGCTCCCATATACTAATAATGAAAACATCTTGAAACTTTTCTCCTCTGAAACCATAAGGCCAAGAGCTTAGTATGTAGCAACTTGAAGTATTCAACTGCATAAATCCTGCCAACCATGCCCCTGGGGTCCAAATTGGCCACACCCTGAGGCCCATAAGCTCCCATAGACTTATACTGGAAAAAAAACTGACAAAAATCGTCTTCTCTGAAATCATCAGTGCCCAGAGCTTAGATATTTAGTATGCAGCAACGTCAAGTGGTCACTCAAATAAATCCTGCCAACAATGCCCCTGGGGTAAAAAATTGGCCACGCCCAGAGGCTTATTAGTTCCCATAGACTTATAATAGGAAAAACTTAAAGTCTTCTTCTCTGAAACCATAAGGCCCAGAGCTTTAGATATTTAGAACGGAGCAATGCCAAATGGTCACTCACATAAATCCTGCCAACCATGGCTCTTGGGTCCAAAAATATAGAATGGACATTACTTGTGTGGATTAGGCCAGGTAAAGTTGGCAGAACAGCAGAACCAGCAGAAAAAATGGTCAAGTTAGCAGAACAGCAGAACGAGCAGAACGAAATGGTCAAGTTAGCAGAACAGCAGAACGAGCAGAACGAAATGGTCAAGTTAGCAGAACAGCAGAACGAGCAGAACGGATTGGTCAAGCTAGCAGAACGAGCAGAACGGATTGGTCAAGATAGCAGAACAACAGAACAGCAGAACGAGCAGAACGAACTGGTCAAATAAGAGCAGAACCAGTAGAAAATGGTCATATTAGCAAAACAACTAAACCAACAGAAGAAATGGTCAAGTTAGCAGAACAACAGAACAAGAAAAAGAAAAAAAAAAAAAAAAAAAAAAAACAAGACTACATACAAAGTCTCTCCAAAAGATGATGTATGCGGTTTTTTGTCTCCGAATTTCGGATTTTTTCTCTCTATACTTAGTCGCTATAAAAATGATGAAGAACGCCGTTTACCGCGCCTTCCTATCGCATTTATTAGCTGAGATATTGAGAAAAACATCATTTTTTTCTTCTGCTGGGAAGACCGAGAAAAATTTTTGTCTCGGAATTTCGGATTTTTTCTCTCTATACTTAGTCGCTATAAAAATGATGAAGAACGCCGTTTACCGCACCTTCCTATCGCATTTATTAGCTGAGATATTGAGAAAAACATCATTTTTTTCTTCTGCTGGGAAGACCGAGAAAAAATTTTGTCTCGGAATTTCGGATTTTTTCTCTCTATACTTAGTCGCTATAAAAATGATGAAGAACGCCGTTTACCGCGCATTCCTATCGCATTTATTAGACGAGATATTGAGAAAAACATCATTTTTTTCTTCTGCTGGGAAGACCGAGAAAAATTTTTGTCTCACAATTTCGGACTTTTTCTCTCTATACTTAGTCGCTATTAAAAATGATGAAGAACGCCGTTTACCGCGCCTTCCTATCGCATTTATTAGCTAAGATATTGAGAAAAACATCATTTTTGTATTCTGCTGGGAAGATAGAGAAAAATTTTTGTCTCCGAATTTCGGATTTTTTCTCTCTATACTTAGTCGCTATAAAAATGATGAAGAACGCCGTTTACCGCGCCTTCCTATCGCATTTATTAGCTGAGATATTGAGAAAAACATCATTTTTGTATTCTGCTGGGAAGATAGAGAAAAATTTTTGTCTCCGAATTTCGGATTTTTTCTCTCTATACTTAGTCGCTATAAAAATGATGAAGAACGCCGTTTACCGCACCTTCCTATCGCATTTATTAGCTGAGATATTGAGAAAAACATCATTTTTTTCTTCTGCTGGGAAGACCGAGAAACATTTTTTGTCTCGGAATTTCGGATTTTTTCTCTCTATACTTAGTCGCTATAAAAATAATGAAGAACGCCGTTTACCGCGCCTTCCTATCGCATTTATTAGCTGAGATATTGAGAAAAACATCATTTTTGTATTCTGCTGGGAAGATAGAGAAAAATTTTTGTCTCCGAATTTCGGATTTTTTCTCTCTTTACTTAGTCGCTATAAAAATGATGAAGAACGCCGTTTTCCGCGCCTTCCTATCGCATTTATTAGCTGAGATATTGAGAAAAACATCATTTTTGTATTCTGCTGGGAAAATAGAGAAAAATTTTTGTCTCCGAATTTCGGATTTTTTCTCTCTATACTTAGTCGCTATAAAAATGATGAAGAACGCCGTTTACCGCGCCTTCCTATCGCATTTATTAGCTGAGATATTGAGAAAAAACATCATTTTTGTATTCTGCTGGGAAGATAGATAAAAATTTTTGTCTCGGAATTTCGGATTTTTTCTCTCTATACTTAGTCGCTATAAAAATAATGAAGAACGCCGTTTACCGCGCCTTCCTATCGCATTTATTAGCTGAGATATTGAGAAAAACATCATTTTTTTCTTCTGCTGGGAAGATAGAGAAAAATTTTTGTCTCCGAATTTCGGATTTTTTCTCTCTATACTTAGTCGCTATAAAAATGATGAAGAACGCCGTTTACCGCGCCTTCCTATCGCATTTATTAGCTGAGATATTGAGAAAAAACACCATTTTTTTCTTCTGCTGGGAAGATAGAGAAAAATTTTTGTCTCCGAATTTCGGATTTTTTCTCTCTATACTTAGTCGCTATAAAAATGATGAAGAACGCCGTTTACCGCGCCTTCCTATCGCATTTATTAGCTGAGATATTGAGAAAAACATCATTTTTGTATTCTGCTGGGAAGATAGAGAAAAATTTTTGTCTCCGAATTTCGGATTTTTTCTCTCTATACTTAGTCGCTATAAAAATGATGGAGAACGCCGTTTACCGCGCCTTCTTCTCGCATTTATTAGCAGAGATATTGGGAAAAACATTTTTTTTTTTCTTCTGCTGGGAAGATAGAGAAAAAAAATTGTCTCCGAATTTCGGATTTTTTCTCTCTATACTTAGTCGCTATAAAAATGATGAAGAACGCCGTTTACCGCACCTTCCTATCGCATCTATTAGCTGAGATATTGAGAAAAACATCATTTTTTTCTTCTGCTGTGTTGATAGAGAAAAAGTTTTGTCTTCGAATTTAGGATTTTTTCTCTCTATACTTAGTCGCTATAAAAATGATGAAGACTGCCGTTTACCGCGCCTTCCTATCCCATTTATTAGCTGAGATATTGAGAAAAACATCATTTTTGGCCTGCCCCGGGGCCCACTGGTTTTTCATAGGCTTGTATAGGGACAACCTTTAAAATATTCTTGTCTGAAACCAGAAGGTCCAGGCCTTTGATATTTGATATGCAGCTTCATCTAAAGGGCCTCTATACCAAGATTGTTCAAATAATAGCCCTGGGGCCAAAATGTCTCCGCCCGGAGCCCACTGGTTTTACATAGGCTTATATTAAGAAAGCCTTTAAAAATCTCCCTGTCTGAAACCACAAGGCCCAGGTCTTCGATATTTGGTACAAAGCTGCATCCAGTGGCTCTACCAAGATTGTTCGAATTATAGAGGCCTGCCGCAAAAATTTGAACAATCTTGGTAGAGGTCTCTTGATGAAGCTTCAAACCAAATATCAAAGACCTTGGCCTTCTGGTTTAAGACAAGAAGATTTTGAAAGGTTTTCCCTATAATAACTGGATCCTTTGGAAGCAAAGAATACACCAATAAACGAAAATAGCAGACTCGGTTTTATTGAGTCTGTTCATGACCAGTACTTAAATGTGCAACACCGACCATGCCCTCTAGCACCGGCTTAAGCAGAACACTATTTTCAAAATGATTCTAAATGAACTCAATGATCCCAAAGGACCAGAAAATATAATCTGCACTATGGTGGTGTACGAGGAGATTTTTTCTGGCCGCCACACGGCACAACACTAGCTGCAGTGAAGATAAATAAGTTCTGAATAGTTGGATCATTTGGAAGCAAAACATACACCAAACAAGAGGGCCATGGTAGCCCTGGATCGTTCACCTGAGTCCAAGACGTTTCATAGCTTATGGAAATAGTGAAGTCACTAGTTAAAGGACGTGTGGACCAAAGCTTTTTTCACTCTTTTTTTAGACCATCTTTTTCATTGCAGTGGAATCCTTTTAGCAACATTAGAGGAAACATTCTATGAAACTATATTACAAGGAGCCTTTGGCTTAGATGTTCTTTAAAGATTTTGGTATTTTCAGCTCTGGCAGAACAACTGAAAGGTCATACGAGGAACATTTCCGTGAAATTATTTTGCAATTGGGCCATTTTGCCTAGGAGGAGAAGTCCATGAAAGGTTCTTCTATTTTTTTAGCTCTGATGGCCAGAGCAGAACGATTTTAGCAAGTGTGGTAAATGGTCACAAGAGAAACATTTCTGTGAAGTTGTTTTAAATTTAGACCATTTGCCTCAGAGGAGATGTTTGAATTTTTTTTTCTATTTTAAGCTCTGGCGGTAATTTTGTTCAGTGGAGCGAATCGATTTTAGCAATTTTGGCAGAGGGTCACCCAAGGAACATGTTGAAATCTTGCCAGTTGTCATTTAAACATTTTTCTATTTTTAGCTCTGGTGGCCATTTTGTTCATTGAAGCTGAACCATTTTAGTGTGTGTGAATTCGGGTTTAACGTCGCTTTCAACAATTTTTCAGTCATATCACGACGGTGTCTGGTTGCGACAGGGAGCTCAATGCTCACGTTTATAGTGCTGCCTTACTGAAGTATCATGTCCCAGACACATTACATGATACCACACCCAGTCACATTATCCTGACACTGGATCGACCAGTCCTAGCTCTACCCCGTAAATCTGAGTGCCAAGCGAGGAGCAGCTAGTACCATTTTTAACGACTTTGGTATGTCGCGGCCCGGGATCGAACCCGAGACCTCCCGTTCCCCTGAACCATTTTAGCAATTTGGTATAGGGTCACCCAAGAATCATTTCTGTGAAATTATTTCAAATTTGGGCAAGTAGGCTAGGAGGAAATGTCGTTTTAAAGTTTCGTCTGTATCAGCGGAGCGGAACCATTTTAGTAATATTTATTAATAGGGTCACCTAAGGAACATTTCTGTGAAATTACTTTGAAATCGAAGGAGATGTCGTTTAAAGGTTTTTTTTCTATTTTTAGCTCTGGCAGCCATTTTGTTCAGCGGAGAGGATTAATTTTAGTAAGGATGGTAGAGGGTCACCAATGGAACATTTCTATGAAATAATTTTGAATTCGGGCCAGTTGGCTAGGAGGAGATGTCATTTAAAAGTTTTTTTTTTTTTCAGCTCTTGCGGCTTGTTCAGCAGAACGGAACCATTTAGCAGTTTTGGTAGAGGGTCACCCAAGGAACATTTCTGTGAAAATATTTTGAAATTGGGCCAGTGGGCTAGGACGAGATTTCGTTGTCATTTTTTTCTATTTTTAGCGCTGGTGGCCATTTTGTTCAGCAGAGCTGAACCATTTTAGCAATTATGGTAGAGGGTCACCCAAGGACCATTTCTGTGAATTATTTTGAAATCGAGCCAGTGGGCTAGGAGGAGATGTCGTTTAATTTTTTTTTTCTATTTTTAGCTCAGGTGGACCGGGCTTCCTCAGACTTTCGGATGAGTCTTTAAACCGAGATCCCGTCTCCGTATGACCTTAGCTGTTGGTGAGACGTAAAACTCAAATACTCACTCACTCACCCACTCACTCACTCACTCACTCACTCACTCACTCACTCACTCACTCACTCACTCACTCACTCACCCAGATCTGATGGCCATTTTGTTTAACGGGGTGAACAATTTTAGCAATTTTGGTAAAGGGTCACTCAAGGTACATTCGTGTGAACTTATTTCAAAATCCTTTCACCGGTTAAGGAGATGTCATTTGAAGAAATTGTTGACGACGCACGACACACAAAGGACGACGAACGCCGAACACAGGTCGATCACAATAGCTCACATTGAGCACCTTGTGCTCAGGTGAGCTAATAAAGGAAAATAGCAGACTCGGTTATTGAGCTTGTTCATTTATGACCAGTACTGAAATGCACAAAACCGACCACGCCCTCTAACACCGGATTATGCAGAACCCTATTTTCAAAATGATTCTAAATGAACTCAATGATCCCAGATTAAGCGGGCCGCGGGTCGGGCCCTTTTAGGCCTCAGAGCTATTTTTAGAACAATCTTCGTAGAGGTCCTCTAGATGAAGCTTCATACCCAATTTCAAAGACCTTGGATTTCTGGCTTCAGACAAGACGTTTTTTTTTCAGGTTTTCCCTATATAAGCCTATGTAATACCAGTGGGCCCCGGGGCGGGGCCATTTTGGCCCGGGGGCTATAATTTGAACAATATTGGTATAGATTCTCTAGATGAAGCTTCATACCAAGGTCCTCTTGATGAAGCTTCATACCAAATATCAAAGACCCGGGCTTTCTGGTTTCAGACAAGAAGAGTTTTAAAAGTTTTGTTTGCTGGTTTTGCTTGGATCCCAAATTTTTGAACTACTTTCAGTATGTACCTCCCAAGCATCATTCTGGTGAAGTTTGGTTTAAATTGGCACAGTGGTTAGGAGGAGATGTCAATGCTGACGGACGACGGACTAAGGACGGACGCCTGAGCACTTGCCTGTCCATTACGAAAACATGCCTATACGAATACATTGTAACCTTTATCTCCGAAAAAATGAAAATTTTAAGATGAACAATTGTGATATTTTTCTTATTTCTGCTTTACAATATAGATTGTAAGTAGTCGTTAGAACTGCCTCATCGAGGTGGTTCTTACTAGTACCCACAATCTATATATTGTAGAGCAGAAATAAGACAAAATAGGTTTACCCCTGCAAACCCCAGTCTTACGAAATAAAAGTGGGGTTCAAGGGAGTCAAAATTATGTAGGCGTGTTTTCGTGATGCAGAAAAACTCAGGTGAGCTACATAAAACCAACAGGGTTTACAAGCATGGACGGTCCGACTCGCACCGCTTTCCCTGGGCAGGCTTAGATCCTCTAAGCGGTTTACCAGTACTCGCGTGCGGTCGGTTTCAGCTCTGCGAGGAAGCATCATGCAGCCCATCTTTATGTTCAAGTCCCGATGGGCGGGGCCGAAAGTTACTTTATTACATTAGACGTTGTTATTTTTGGGATTGTCTGTACACACAGACACCGGGTACCCACACCAACTTCTACCTCAGGACCTGCACCAACTTCGACCTTAGGATATATGGATACTTTATGATTTAATTTTTTCGTTTGAGATTTCATCTTCCTCGGTAGCTCAGTCGGATGCGCGTCTGACTGGTGATCAGGAGGACGCTTGTTCGATACCTGATAGGGTCGGCAACATTCTTTCGTAGAGTTTGATCATGAAATCTTTTCTACGGTCATTCTCTCCATTCCGCTGATTCAAGACGGGCAGTTGTCAGTTTCTGTCGAAAGAATGTACACTGTACTGGTTAACCTCTAACGTATATATTGATAGGTAAATTGACCGGCTCAAAAATGACCTAAAATAGTTAAACTCCAATACAAACAAACAAACCTGTCCTAGACTTTATTAGATAAGGCGTTGATACATTTGGCGTTGACTGCAACGCCTAATGTTTTGTTTGTTTGTTTGATTTGAGGTTTAACGTCCCTGTCAACACTGTAAAGGTCATTCTGGAGACGTTGCTTCCAATTTTGTGGGACTTTTACCCGACATTGAGATGAAATGACATCTCAAGCCCTGTCGCCCAATGAAACCAATAGGGTTTATTAGCATGGACGGTCCGCCTCGCATCGCGGTTCCTGGAAGGCTTAGATCCTCCAAGCGGTTTACCAGTACAAGTGTGCGGGCCGGATTCAGCTCTGCGTGGAAGCATCATGCAGCCCATATATTTCTTCAAGCCCTTATGGGCGGGGGCTTGAACGCCTAATGTAATACACTCAGAACATTTCAAAGAAACGGGCCTCCGTGGCCTAGTGGTTAAGAGCGCTGACTCTTGATCACTAGGTCTCTCACCGCTGTGGTTCGAGCCTTGCGCGGGTCACATGTGAGACGCCAAGTTATGCAACAGAAGATCAGGTGGTTTTTCTCCGGGTACTCCGGTTTTCGCCCACCTCTGATTACCGATCGGCTCGATATGAGTGAAATAATCTTGAAAGGGCCGTAAAACCAAACAAACATTTCAAAGAATCTTGAGTCATATCATTAATAAGAACAGTGTTGCGTACCCACACCAGATTCGATCCCGGTATCCACACCACCTTCATCTCATATATATGGATACTTGATAGCTTGCTTTAACATTTTCATTTGATATTTCGTCTTGTAATAGACGAAAGTCAATTTAATACATTAAGCGTTGTTACATTTGGCATTGACTGCAACGCCTAATATAACAACGCCTAATATAATACACTCAGAACATTTCATAGAATCTTGAGGAATATCATTAATTAGAATAGAGTTGCGTTAGAGAAGCACAAGCCCCCCCCCCCCCCCCACACACACACACAAACACTCCAAGTACCCACACCACCTTCGACCCCAGTACCCACACCAACTTTGACCCCAAGTACCCACGTCACATTCGACCCCAAGATATATGGATACTTTATGGTTTTAACTCTTTCATTTGAGATTTCATCTTGTCCTAGACGAAAGCTACTTTATTACATTAGGCGTTGTTACATTTGGCGTTGACTGCAACGCCTAATGTAACAACGTCTAATGTATTACACTCAGAACATTTAATAGAATCTTAAGTCATATCATTAATGAGAACAGTGTTGGGTTGGTATCTTTCAAGAAGCACAGCCTCCCACCACATACACTCCAAGTACCCACACCACCTTCGACCCAAGTACCAACACCACCGTCGTCCCCAGTACCCACACCACCTTCGACCCTTAGATATATGGATACTGTATGATTTTAACTTTCTTATTTGAGCTTTCATCTTGTCCTAGACGAAAACGGCGTTCTTCATCATTTTTATAGCGACTAAGTATAGAGAGAAAAAATCCGAAATTCGGAGACAAAAATTTTTCTCGGTCTTCCCAGCAGAAGAAAAAAATGATGTTTTTCTCAATATCTCAGCTAATAAATGCGATAGGAAGGCGCGGTAAACGGCGTTCTCCATCATTTTTATAGCGACTAAGAATAGAGAGAAAAAATCCAAAATTCGGAGACAAAAATTTTTCTCTATCTTCCCAGCAGAAGAAAAAAATGATGTTTTTCTCAATATCTCAGCTAATAAATGCGATAGGAAGGCGCGGTAAACGGCGTTCTTCATCATTTTTATAGCGACTAAGTATAGAGAGAAAAAATCCGAAATTCGGAGACAAAAATTTTTCTCTATCTTCCCAGCAGAAGAAAAAAATGATGTTTTTCTCAATATCTCAGTTAATAAATGCGATAGGAAGGCGCGGTAAACGGCGTTCTTCATCATTTCTATAGCGACTAAGTATTGAGAGAAAAAATCCGAAATTCGGAGACAAAAATTTTTCTCTATCTTCCCAGCAGAAGAAAAAAATGATGTTTTTCTCAATATATCAGCTAATAAATGCGATAGGAAGGTGCGGTGAACGGCGTTCTTCATCATTTTTATAGCGACTAAGTATAGAGAGAAAAAATCCGAAATTCGGAGACAAAAATTTTTCTCGGTCTTCCCAGCAGAAGAAAAATATGATGTTTTTCTCAATATCTCAGCTAATAAATGCGATAGGAAGGCGCGGTAAACGGCGTTCTTCATCATTTTTGTAGCGACTAAGTATTGAGAGAAAAAATCCGAAATTCGGTGACAAAAAATTTTCTCTATCTTCCCAGCAGAAGAAAAAAATGATGTTTTTCTCAATATCTCAGCTAATAAATGCGATAGGAAGGCGCGGTAAACGGCGTTCTTCATCATTTTTATAGCGACTAAGTATAGAGAGAAAAAATCCGAAATTCGGAGACAAAAATTTTTCTCTATCTTCCCAGCAGAAGAAAAAAATGATATTTTTCTCAATATCTCAGCTAATAAATGCGATAGGAAGGCGCGGTAAACGGCGTTCTTCATCATTTTTATAGCGACTAAGTATTGAGAGAAAAAATCCGAAATTCGGAGACAAAAATTTTTCTCTATCTTCCCAGCAGAAGAAAAAAATGATGTTTTTTCTCAATATCTCGGCTTATAAATGCGATAGGAAGGTGCGGTAAACGGCGTTCTTCATCATTTTTATAGCGACTAAGTATAGAGAGAAAAAATCCGAAATTCGGAGACAAAAATTTTTCTCGGTCTTCCCAGCAGAAGAAAAAAATGATGTTTTTCTCAATATCTCAGCTAATAAATGCGATAGGAAGGTGCGGTAAACGGCGTTCTTCATCATTTTTATAGCGACTAAGTATAGAGAGAAAAAATCCGAAATTCGGAGACAAAAACTTTTCTCTATCTTCCCAGCAGAATACAAAAATGATGTTTTTCTCAATATCTCAGCTAATAAATGCGATAGGAAGGCGCGGTAAACGGCGTTCTTCATCATTTTTATAGCGACTAAGTATAGAGAGAAAAAATCCGAAATTCCGAGACAAAAATTTTTCTCTATCTTCCCAGCAGAATACAAAAATGGTGTTTTTCTCAATATCTCAGCTAATAAATGCGATAGGAAGGCGCGGTAAACGGCGTTCTTCATCATTTTATAGCGACTAAGTATAGAGAGAAAAAATCCGAAATTCGGAGACAAAAATTTTTCTCTATCTTCCCAGCAGAATACAAAAATGATGTTTTTCTCAATATCTCAGCTAATAAATGCGATAGGAAGGCGCGGTAAACGGCGTTCTTCATTATTTTTATAGCGACTAAATATATAGAGAAAAAATTCGAAATTCCGAGACAAAAATTTTTCTCGGTCTTCCCAGCAGAAGAAAAAAATGATGTTTTTCTCAATATCTCAGCTAATGCATGCGATAGGAAGGTGCGGTAAACGGCGTTCTTCATCATTTTTATAGCGACTAAGTATAGAGAGAAAAAATCCGAAATTCGGAGACAAAAATTTTTCTCGGTCTTCCCAGCAGAAGAAAAAAATGATGTTTTTCTCAATATCTCAGCTAATAAATGCGATAGGAAGGCGCGGTAAACGGCGTTCTTCATCATTTTTATAGCGACTAAGTATAGAGAGAAAAAATCCGAAATTGTGAGACAAAAATTTTTCTCGGTCTTCCAAGCAGAAGAAAAAAATGATGTTTGTCTCAATATCTCGGCTAATAAATGCGATAGGAAGGCGCGGTAAACGGCGTTCTTCATCATTTTTATAGCGACTAAGTATAGAGAGAAAAAATCCGAAATTTGGAGACAAAAATTTTTCTCTATCTTCCCAGCAGAAGAAAAAAATGATGTTTTTCTCAATATCTCAGCTAATAAATGCGATAGGAAGGCGCGGTAAACGGCGTTCTTCATTATTTTAAAGCGAATAAGTATAGAGAGAAAAAATCCGAAATTCGGAGACAAAAATTTTTCTCGGTCTTCCCAGCAGAATACAAAAATGATGTTTTTCTCAATATCTCAGCTAATAAATGCGATAGGAAGGCGCGGTAAACGGCGTTCTTCATCATTTTTATAGCGACTAAGTATAGAGAGAAAAAATCCGAAATTCGGAGACAAAAAACCGCATACATCATCTTTTGGAGAGACTTTGTATGTAGTCTTGTTTTTTTTTTTTTCTTGTTCTGTTGTTCTGCTAACTTGACCATTTCTTCTGTTGGTTTAGTTGTTTTGCTAATATGACCATTTTCTACTGGTTCTGCTCTTATTTGACCAGTTCGTTTTGCTCGTTCTGCTGTTCTGTTGTTCTGCTATCTTGACCAATCCGTTCTGCTCGTTCTGCTGTTCTGCTAGCTTGACCAATCCGTTCTGCTCGTTCTGCTGTTCTGCTAGCTTGACCAATCCGTTCTGCTGTTCTGCTAACTTGACCATTTCGTTCTGCTTGTTCTGCTGTTCTGCTAACTTGACCATTTCGTTCTGCTCGTTCTGCTGTTCTGCTAACTTGACCTGGCTTGTGGATCACTTGTTTTTTTTACCCATTACATGCGGGAAAACCCTAAATGGGTACCTTGGCAAACAGTGCTGGCCCAGATCAGACCCCACAGAACACCGTGTCTGATCAGGGCCTGCACTATTTGCTAACAGAATTTTCCATCAAAAAAGAAAAAATAGGCCTGACACCCCTTATATGACAAATGGACTGGTCCAACATATAGCAATAGAAGAGTCCTCTAGTATACAATTGGTTAATGTTATAAATATGACAATTGTCTGAAGTTAGCCGGTGGAGCGACATGCCCTCTTGGGCCTATTGTTTGTTGAATTCCATAGATTGAATATCTAAATTGACGTGGAAATCTGTGTTGAATTTAACAATGTAAATTTCACAGAGTTGAATTCGACCATGACTGATCAGGCGAAATTATAAACCGACAGGTACAATCAGCAAAAAGACTGGTCTTCTTTATACTTAGCACCCTCCTTTCCAATATCAAGAACAACCCGTCATTAATGTTATTATTATTATTATCGTTTGTTATCATTATCTTCATTGTTATTGTTAAATGTTCTTTCCTACAAACAATATTAGCTAGTGTTTATCCACTTTATTTTCATCACGTTAATAATAATGATTATTAAAATGGTTGAAGCAGTGGTAGTAGCACAGTGATAGAAGCAGTAGTGGGAGTGGTAGTAGTCGTAGTAGTAGTAGTAGTAGTAGTAGTAGTAGTGGTAGTAGTAGTAGTAATAGTAGTAATAAATGTGGGAGTAGTAGCAAGATAAAATTATTATTATCATCATTTTGATGATGATTATTATTATTATTATTGTAGCAGTACTTAGTTGTAGTAGTGGGAGTAACAGGAAGAGTGTAATAATTTTTGTCATCGTTTTTATTTTTAAATTATAATTTTCGTTATTATAAGAAATATCATCAGTTGTAATGGTTTGTTTGTTTTGTATTGAGACAACATTATTAAGATCATTTTGGAGACGTTGCTTCCAATTTGTGAGACTTTTATCCGACATTGAGATGAAATGGCTTCTCAAGCCCTGCCGCTCAAGCAAATAAAAATGTTTATATATATGGTCTCACACCACTTTGCCTGGGCAGGCTAAGACCTCCTAAACTGTTTACCTGTACTAATATGCGGTCAGTTTCAGCTCTGCGTGGAAACATCATGCAGCGCTATCAATTTCTTCAAGCCCCGATCGGCGGGTGCCTAATAATAGTAGCAGCAGTGGAAAAAGTAGTAACAGTATAATTAGTATCATCTTCTTTCTATTATTAAAATTATTATCAGTAGTTGTAGAAGTAGTAGTAGAAGTTATAGTAGTATAATAATTATTATTATTATTATTACATTCCAACAAACAATATTGGCTAATTTTATCCAATTTTATTTTCATCACATTAACATGCTCATGTAAAGCGCTTGTAAATCCGATTTTACGTCAACAAAACTAAGGTTTACATTTCAACCCACAATTTACCTGCAATTGTGTCGGCCTCGGTAGCTCAGTCGAATGCGTGTCTGACTGATGATAAGAAGGACGCGGGTTCGATACCTGCCGGAGTCGGCAACATTCTTTCGTGGAGATTGAACATGAAATCTTTTCTACGGTCATTCTCTCCCTTCCATTGATTCAAGAATGAAAGTAGTCAGTTTCTGGCGAAAGAATGTGCACTGTACTGGTTAACCGCTTACATATAGCCTGCCATATACCTAAACTGATCGGCTCAAAAATGACCTAGAATAATGTTAACTGGGCCGTTAGACTCCAAAACAAACAAACAAACATCTTTTAAGTTAGCATATTGTATTACTTCTCTCCAAAGTCAGGGCACAGCACAATGTACATGTTGGCAAGTTTGAAACACAACTTCCCATACAAATACGCAAATGGTACCGAGTCCACTATGTTCCTTACGCACCCTTATAATATCCGTCAAATGATCTTTTAATATTGTATCCAAAATAATCAGAACCATTTGCTTTCACAAAGTGTCTATAAAAACCCTTTAAAAGCTATCTATCAGAATGTGACGTACAAATCCTTTTCTCTTACTTAACTATTTGCATGCATTTCAAGAACAACTTCTGTTTGTTTGTTTTAAGGCCCGATTAACACTATTTAGGTCATTTTTAGCAGGTCAGTTTACTTATTCATACTTTTCCAGGCTTATACGTAAGCGGTTAACCAGTAGTAGTACAGTGCACATTCTTTCGCCAGAAACTAAAAACTACCCGTCTTGAATCAGCGAAATGGAGAGCAAGACCGTAGAAAAGATTTCATGATCAATCGCCACGAAAGAATGTAGCATTTTGTGTTAAGAAAATGTGTAAGAATTGTCGTGTTGAAGTATCAAACAATAGTATTAGTGACATATGAACAGTTAAGGTGAATCATAAGTTCGAGTCAAAAAAAAGTGTTTGTGAAAATGAGACCTAACATTGGCCATATTCGACTGGGAAGTTTCGTGAAATTTCCGTGAAAATCCACGCAGGAGTGTGGTGTCTTTCTTGTAATAGCCGATCACATGGTCCAGTCAAATATGGGTTGTTTTTCAAGTACATAAGCGATCGTGGAGCACGATTCTATTCGAAGGAAAAGTCGAACCTTTCGCGCACCACGGTCGCTTATGAGCTATACACAAATAAAATATTTGATTGGACCATGTGACCAGCTATTACATCTAGGCACCACACTCCTACCTGGAATTTCACGGAAATTTCACGAAACCTACCAGTCGAATACCGTCAATGTATACCGCTTGATCCAGTTGTAGAACTACATTTGCTTATCAAGAGATTGATTGAAAGGTACTTCATAGGAAACGAACAGATTTGTGTCCACAGGTTTAACTGGCCTAACCTAGTTACCGACCTCTAGCAAGTGCACGCTTTTCACATATTGTACATCGATGCCTTATACATAGTTACACAAACTTTTATCGCCCATCGGGGCTTGAAGAAATAGATGGGCTGCATGATGCTTCCACGCAGAGATGAAACCGACCCGCACTGGTAAACCGCTTAGAGGATATAAGCCTGCTCAGGCAAAGCGATGTGAGTCGGAACGTCCATGCTTATAAATCCTATTGGTTTCATTGGGCGACAGGGTTTGAGATGTCATTTCATCTCAATGTCAGGTAAATGTCCTACAAAATTGGAAGCAACGTCTCCAAAATGACCTTTACAGTGTTGACGGGGACGTTAAACCTCAAATCAAACAAAACAAAACAAACAAACAAACAAACTTTTATCGATCAATATGGTATTTGTAGTCCATGCGAGGTAAAATGTAACATGGCAGGGGTCAATGTTGCCGAACTTGTTTCAAAATCGAGCACAGTGCAGTGATTAGACCTGGTTTTGAAAAAGAAGACGAACCAGGAACTTTATGAGGAATTGTGGGAAGACTGTCCCTTCATATTCAACTGTTAATAATTGGCTGGCTGATTTAAACGTAAAAGACGAGCACGGCTGGGTACGAGCAAGCTTTCAGCGCGTTGGATGCCAATTGCCTTTGTAAAGAACAACGAGCTGTCCGAGTGTCCATGTCTGAGTCACTTTTGAAAAAAAAATATGATTCTGATCCGGAAGACTTTTCTGTAAGAATTGACACCGGGAACAGAACTTTGATCCATCACTATGATCCCGAGACTAAACAGCAGAGTAAACAATGGACTGGTCACGGTTCACTTCGTCCAAAGAAATTCAAGACTAAGCCTTCAGTTGGAAAGGTCATGACAACTGTCTTTTGGGATAGCAAGGGGATTCTGTTTGTGGACTATTTATCTCATGGCCAGACTATTAATGGGGACTATTATGCTATTTGTTTACCAATTACGTGCAGCTATAGTATAGAAAAGGCGTGGAAAACAAAAAGTTGTGCTGTTGTACATGCATACTTGCAAAGTTTATCTGGACGCAATGAAGCGGAACGGTTCCAAACCCCTACTCTCCTAATCTGTCACTCAGTGATTGCGTTTTGTTTCCGAACTTGAAGAAATACTTCCAATCAGATGAAGAGCTTAAGGAAGCATTTGGAAGGTAGATTGACTCTAAAGGCCCTGAATTCTACACAAAAAAGGACCTTCAGTCTTGGAACGTTGATGGAGGAAGTGTTTATTGCCGCCGGGCGACTATGTGGAAAAAAGAAGAAATCAAGCGTGTCTCTAAGTAGGTAAGGCCAGATTCTTATTGAACGACCCCCGTAGTACTTTGATAAACTAAGTATGATATGAATTTTAAGGGCAATAATTGGGGTCAATAATATGTATTCATAAGAAAAACACTTATATGACTAAAATCGGCACGACGTTCAACAACAACGAAGACAACAACAACAACATAATAATAATAATAATAATTGTTGATAATGATTGAATTAATGTGCAGTACATCAGCTCCGGTGCTGAAGAAATTATGTATATTTATCGACATTATAATGAATTATTTTAATCAAGGTCAACGTTGAGAAGCCCATTTACACTATCTCACTTAGCAAAACTCAGCGTAACACCTTTCTTACTCCCATTCATACCATCAACTAGAAAAGTAAAATTTAGACTTGGTGAAGATTTGTTGATACATGTACTACACGCCCAGTGTTGACATACATTACTGATTTTTTTCGCATTCTTCTTTCTAACTTCTTCTTCTTCTTCTCCGTTGCCTGGCAACCGAATTGTTAACAGCGAAACACCCGAATATTGGTCAACACGTACATTAACTAAAACAGTCCACTTTGTTCTGACACATTTATACAATGTACTTATCAGAATATTATGTCTCACTGCCGTGGGATCGAGCCTGGCTCGGGTCACGCGTGAGACGCTAAGTTCTGCAACGGAAGGTCAGGCGGTTTTTCTCCGGGTACTCCGGTTTTCGTCCGCCTCTGATTAACGACCGACTCGATTAGGTGAAATAATCTTGAAAGAGCCGTAAAACCCAAACCAAACAAAAAATAAATAAATAAAAAAATAGTAGTATGACGTCGCCGTCGCCGATATGCAGTGGATAGCATCGTATGGCTACAATTGTAATAACGCTTTGGTGTGATATGGTAATGCCGTAACGAACTCCATGCCATCAATGCATGTTCTGTGGGAAAATGTCCAGTTATATGTGATACAATTAATATTTAAGTGATCATATGATAAACAGAAACTTACACATGTGGTCATTTCATATATAATTTATGAAATTCGCCGAAGGCTCGTTCCACACATTCAATGCGAAAGGACCACTCATGTAACATCCTCTATGTGGGTGTAACATGTATACAAATAATATTTTAAAGCTAAAGCGCTAAACAACAATACTCACAGAGGCCGGCGATGTGTTAATCCGACATCTTTATATTGTATTATGCTTGTAAAACATGGGGACCGCTGGTTAAATCTTACATTCTGTTATGCAAGATTTTGGTTAAAACACTCAATTCTCGTGCAACCGGTCGGCGTCTTCAAACAAAACAAAGAAAGCTGATAAAATCCCATGCATGACGTGTCAGGATTAAGCTCGTGCACCGAGTAGATTAATCCACTTATTCAAATAAAACGAAGGTAGCTGTTTAGAGACCAATACTCATGCTTATGATAATGATAACATACCTACAAAAGATAATAAAATTATCATCGAGGTTTAAGAGTAAAATCAGTCATATGCGGTCAAGCTATGCATGAAATTTACCAATTTATTAATATGTTTGTTTTCAGCAAAACATTAACCTCCTGTTAATTGCTGCTGCTGCTGTTCTTCTTCTTCTTCTTCTTCTTCTTCTTCTTCTTCTTCAAGTAGTCCCGGAAGGCACGCGGCGTCGGAGTGGCGTCGTATCGGCGTCGACGCGATGTGGTGACCCGTCGACGTTGATATGACGTCGTTTTGACGTTGCGTGCCAACCGGGATGTAAATGTTTTAACAAATCCAAACCGTCTACATATTTAAGCTTGTACCTAAAGCCTCATTCTTGGCTTCGACCCAGTGATGGTGCCCTACTTCCCCTAATGATGATGAGGGCGAAGGACGGGCAACCATTATTATACAGTGTTATGATAAAGGCGTTATTTAGAGAAAAAAAAACGCAATTCTATGTTTAATAATAATGAATGATCTGTTGTGCACGCAATGCTTATACATACTATTAATGCTATAACCACTATACTAATGTTATAACAACTACTTTACTACTACTACTACTACTACTACTACTACTACTACTACTACTACTACTACTACTACTACTACTACTACTACTTACTACTACTACCGGCCCCGATAGCTCAGTTGGTAGAGTGTCCGCTCCGGGGAACGGGAGGTCTCGGGTTCGATCCCGGGCCGCGACATACCAAAGTCGTTAAAAATGGTACTAGCTGCTCCTCGCTTGGCACTCAGTTTACGGGGTAGAGCTAGGACTGGTCGATCCAGTGTCAGGATAATGTGACTGGGTGTGGTATCATGTAATGTGTCTGGGACATGATACTTCAGTGAGGCAGCACTATAAACGTGAGCATTGAGCTCCCTGTCGCAACCAGACACCGTCGTGATATGGCTGAAAAATTGTTGAAAGCGACGTTAAACCCGAATTCACACACACACACACTTACTACTACTACTACTATCAATACTGATGCTTTTCCCCACCCACTTTATCTGCCCACTCCTGTTATAAAGATTCCTCAGCACATTTTGGCACCTATACACTACGCCATGTATGTTTGAAAATGTTTGTTACTTGTCTCATGTTGCCACCATGTGTGGCCTGAGTGAAAATAAAGTTATGTTGAGTTGAGTTGAGTTGAGATAATTTTGATGATGTTTTTGACCGACGGCCGCTGTTCGTATCGTAAAAAACAAGAGCACCGCAAGCGGGTGCCATGCTCGCCTGTTTTTTCGTATGTCACAAAGGGTGATAAATCAGTGAAATTGCATGACAGAGTTATGGCTGTGTTTCTACTAACATGCTGAAAAACACAATTTTGGCGGGTAGGTAGAAGAAACATTTTTTTATTATTTTATTTTTTGTCCCGAAAAAAAACACAGCAAAAAACAAACAAACAAAAAAAAACAACAACAAACACACACACACACACACACACACACACACACACACACACACACACACACACACACACACACACACAAAAAAAAAAAAATGGGTCGGGCCTGTATTTTTCTGTGTTTTTGTTTTTGTGCGTCAAATAAAAATCGTTCCCCAAATCTCTTTGCGCATGCACAGCATATTTCGTGTATAAAATTTTGTCTCTAAGTTTATTTTTGGCTTAAATTATATTTAATTTTTGTGCGTTTGATATTGAATTACATGTGATTTTTTGCGATACTGTTGCTGGATCATTGAAAACTGTGATTTGTTAAAATGTCGCGAATGTGTCGAGACAAAACTGTAATTCAAGAGTACTCAAATCTGGGGTTACTATATCCAGAATTTGGGCATCACGGCATAATTTTAGGCACTTAGAGTTTTACGGCCCAGTCAACACTTTTTAGGTCATTTTTGAGCCTCCACACTTTGTCTGGACAAGCTTATCTGTAAGCAGTTAACGAGTACAGTTAACCAGTATAGGCCCTATAAAGTGATTTGATTTGTTGATTATCAGACATGGGTGTGGCGCTGAAAGAATAATCAAAATTTATTTGATAATTCATATTTTGTTCTATGTTGAAAAAGATTGCTCTATAATAAAAAAAAAAAGATTGCCAAAACGACTCAGGCCGAAACGACCCTGGGCTGAAACCACCTACCGAAATAGGCCGAAACAACCCAAGTCTAAATTTAGGCCGAAACGACACAGACTGTAACGATCCGGCTAAAACAAACCCAGTGGAAACGACTCAGGGTCGAGACGTACCGGATTCGGGCTTGAGATGACAATTTATTTCAATGTCTGGTAAAAGTCTCACAAAATTGGAAGCAACATCTCCAAAATGACTTACACAGTGTTGACACTTAGAACCACCTCATCAAATTGGTTAAACCTCAATCAAACAAATTGTCCCGAAGATCGGCATTGAGGCCGAAACATATTTGTACAAAACGTCCGACAGCTTCCAATAGCTATTTACAAGGTGAAATATTCAATTGGGCGCCAATTGGCAAAATGTGCAGACCCAGGTCAAACGCAACAGAACTAGGCGACTGATCAGAACCTAGACTGTTTGCAAAATGTTCAGGCTTTTTTTTCAAATCATAAATGTTGAACATTACGATAAAATATGCGTGCGACATAGTGCATTCTTTTATATCTCTATAACGGGTCAATTTTCTGATGAAAAATTGTGATATTATTCTTATCTACATTCAAAACAAAGGTTGTGGGTGCTCGTTAGAACCGCCTCATTGAGGCGGTTGTAACGAGTACCCACAACCTATGTCTTGGAGCAGAAATAAGAAAAATAATGTATACCCCCGTAAACCCCAGTTTTCTGTATAAAAAGTGGAGTTTAAGGGGGTGTTCATTTCACGGTGCGCGGAAAAAAGTTACAGGAATTTATTCTTATAAACAATGTCTGGGCTAAATAAATCATATTAGGGACAAGTTAATATGTGTGGATCAATCCGAGATAAATGATACTCGTAAAAAAGTCAACCGAAAATCAAGACAGTATAACGTTTCGTTCGAAAATCTCGATCTTACTTCTAGAAATAACCGTTCCCTAAGTGAGGACCGCTATTTGGAATGGACCGCTTTGGAGCGCTTGTATCATTCCATTCCGGGGCGATCCCGTTCAGGTTCCGGGACACTCCATTCCAGTTCCGAGTGTAGGACAATATCCCCTCCGGACAAAATCCCCTCTGCTCATTTTTGCATAGGTAGACGAAATCCCCTTCGTGTTTTTACAAGGTCATCACGAAAACACGCCTATTTAATTTTGACCCCCTTGAACCCCACTTGTATATAGTAAAACTGGGGTTTCCGGGGGGCACACTTTATTTTTCTTATTTCTGCTCTAAAATATAGATTGTGGGTACTCATTAGAACCGCCTCGATGAGGCGGTTCTAACGAGTGCCCACAATCTATATTTGGAGCATGAAATAAGACAAATATCCCAATTTTTCATCTTAAAAGATTCATTTTTTCGGCAATAAAGGTATAGGCGTGTTTGCGTAATGTGGACATAATCCCCTTTGAAACGTTTTACAGGTTGAGCATAATCCCCCTCGTGAGTTTTACAAGGTGAACAAAATCCCCTCCATAAGATGGACAAATCCCTTCGGACAAAATGCCCCTTGCTGAATACTGCCATAGGAATGGTACTTGAATGGGCTTCAATGCTGACCGTTCCAAGGCGGTTCTTCTGTCGCGGTTTATTTTTGTTACGGTTTGTCTTTGGGTGTTTATGTCGCTTATATTATTTTATTTTGGATAGCCTATTGGTCATTTTGTGGGAAAGTAACTGTCCTTTTGGCCTTCCGCTATTGATGTTTCCATTAGGGTCTGTTGTTCCATGTTTGTGTTTCTTTCCCTTTGGTGTCTCTGATGGGAGCTGTGGGTTAATTGTATCGATTCCTGGTGTTAAGGGAATGTGTGGCGGTCGTAAAATGTCTCCATGCCCTTCATCATAGAGTAGTTAATATTTTCTTGTCTTTTGGGATCATTGATGCCATTGTTGAGTTTTGGAAATATTTGGGAGTCACTGATGAAGCTTAATTGGCCGGAACTAGCTAGTCTGGCACAGAAAAAAACCTGTACACTTAGTTGTATGGCTGCCAACGGATAACCCTTTTTCTTAGGGCATATTTAACGTCCCTACAACTGGTGTTAAGGGAATGTGCGGTGGTCGTAAAAAGTCACCTTGCCCGCCTTCATAGTGTTGTTTATACTTTCTTGTCCCTTGGGAGCATTGATTCCATTGCTGAGTTTTGAAATATTTGAGGTAAAATTAACAATGTCTTTGCATAGGTGTGTTTTCGTAATGTTTTAACGAAAGGTAAAATTCTGTGTTGAAGTTTCTGATTTTCGGATGTTTCATATTTGTACACGGTAACGTTTACAGTATTCAATTATCGTGTCCCTGGGTGGAGCTAATGGTTAGTTTACAGTATTCAGTTATCGTGTCCGGGCTGGAGCTAATGGTTAGTTTAGAGTATTCAGTTATCGTGTCCCTTGGTGGAGCTAATGGTTAATTTACATTATTCAGTCATCGTGTCCCTGGCTTGAGCTAATGGTTAATTTACAGTATTCAGTTATCGTGTCCCTGGTTGGAGCTAATGGTTAGTTTACAGTCCTTGGCTGGACCTAATTGTTAGTTTACAGTGTTCAGTTATCGTGTCCCTGGCTGGAGCTAATGGTTAGTATACAGTATTCAGTTATCGTGTCCCTGGCTGGAGCTAATGGTTAGTTTACAGTATTCAGTTATCTTGTCCCTGAGCGGAGCTAATGGTTGGTTTACATTATTCAGTTATCGTGGCCCGCGGTCGAGCTAATGGTTATTTTACAGTATTCAGTAATCTTGTCCCTGACTGGAGCTAATGCTTAGTTTACAGTATTCAGTTATCGTGTCCGTGGCTGGAGCTAATAGTTAGTCTACAGTATTCGGTTATCGTGTCCCTGGCTGGAGCTAATGGTTAGTTTACAGTATTCAGTTATCGTGTCCCTGGGTGGAGCTAATGGTTAGTTTACAGTATTCAGTTATCGTGTCCCTGGCTAGAGCTAATGGTTAGTTTACAGTATTCAGTTATCGTGTCCCTGGCTGAAGCTAATGGTTAGTTTACAGTATTCAGTTATCGTGTCCCTGGGTGGAGCTAATGGTTAGTTTACAGTATTCAGTTATTGTGTCCCTGGGTCGAGCAAATGGTTAGTTTACAGTATTCAGTAATCTTGTCCCTGACTGGAGCTAATGCTTAGTTTACAGTATTCAGTTATCGTGTCCGTGGCTGGAGCTAATAGTTAGTTTACAGTATTCAGTTATCTTGTCCCTGGCTGGAGCTAATGGTTAGTTTACAGTATTCGGTTATCGTGTCCCTGGCTGGAGCTTATGGTTAGTTTACAGTATTCAGTTATCTTGTCCCTGGGTGGAGCTAATGGTTAGTTTACAGTATTCAGTTATCGTGTTTCTGGGTGGAGCTATTGGTTAGTTTACAGTATTTACAGAATTCAGTTATCGTGTCCCTGGCTGGAGCTAATGGTTTGTTTACAGTATTCAGTTATCTTGTCCCTGGGTGGAGCTAATGGTTAGTTTACAGTATTTAGTTATCGTGTCCCTGGCTGGAGCTACGGTTTAGTTTACAGAATTCAGTTATCGTGTCATTGGGTGAAGCTAATGGTTAATTTACAGTATTCAGTTATCGTGTCCCTAAGTGGAGCTAATGGTTAGTTTACAGTATTCAGTTATCGTATCCCTGGATGGAGCTTATGGTTAGTTTACAATATTCAGTTATCGTGTCCCTAGGTGGAGCTAATGGTTAGTTTACAGTATTCAGTTATCGTGTCCCTTGGTGGAGCTAATGGTTAGTTTAGAGTATTCAGTTATCGTGTCCCTGGCTGGAGCTAATGGTTAGTTTACGGTATTCAGTTATCGTGTCCCTGGGTGGAGCTAATGGGTAGTTTACAGTATTCAGTTATCGTGTCCCTGGGTGAAGCTTATGGTTAATTTACAGTATTCAGTTATCGTGTCCCTGGGTGGAGCTAATGCTTAGTTTACAGTATTTAGTTATCGTGTCCCTGTCTGGAGCTAATGGTTAGTTTACAGTATTCAGTTATCGTGTCCCTGGCTGGAGCAAATGGTTAGTTTACAGTATTCAGTTATCGTGTCCCTGGGTGGAGCTAATGGTTGGTTTATAGTATTCAGTTATCGTGTCCCTGGGTGGAGCAAATGGTTAGTTTACAGTATTCAGTAATCTTGTCCCTGACTGGAGCTAATGCTTAGTTTAGAGTATTCAGTTATCGTGTCCTTGGCTGGAGCTAATGGTTAGTTTACAGAATTCAATTATCGTGTCCCTGGGTTGAGCTAATGGTAAGTTTACAGTATTCAGTTATCTTGTCCCTGGCTGGAGCTAATGGTTAATTTACAGTATTCAGTTATAGTGTCCCTGGCTTGAGCTAATGGTTAGTTTACAGTATTCAGTTATCTTGTCCCTGTGTGGAGCTAATGGTTAGTTTACAGTATTCAGTTATCGTGTCCCTGTGTGGAGCTTATGGTTAGTTTACAGTATTCAGTTATCGTGTCCCTGGCTGGAGCTAATGGTTAGTTTACAATATTCAGTTACCGTGTCCTTTGCTGGAGCTAATGGTTAGTTTACAGTATTCAGTTATCGTGTCCCTGGGTAAAGCTAATGGTTAGTTTACAGTATTCAATTATCGTGTCCCTGTGCGGAGCTAATGGTTAGTTTACAGTATTTAGTTATCGTGTCCCTGGGTGGAGCTAATGGTTAGTTCACAGTATTCGGTTATCGTGTCCCTAGGTGAAGCTAATGGTTAGTTTACAGTATTCAGTTATTGTGTCCCTGGGTGGAGCTAATGGTTAGTTTACAGTATTCAGTTATCGTGTCCCTGGGTGGAGCTAATGGTTAGTTTACAATATTCAGTTATTGTGTCCCAGGGTGGAGCCTAATGCTTAGTTTTACAGTATTCAGTTATCGTATCCCTGGGTGGAGCTTAAGGTTAGTTTACAGTATTCAGTTATTGTGTCCCTGGGTTGAGCTAATGGTTAGTTGAGAGTATTCAATTATCGTGCCCCCCTCCCCACGGGTGGAGCTAATGTCTAGTTTACAGTATTCAGTTATCGTGTCCCTGGTTGGAGCTAATGGTTAGTGTACATTATTCATTTATCATGTCCCTGGGTGGAGCTAATGGTTAGTTTACAGTATTCAGTTATCGTGTCCCTGGATGGAGCTAATGGTTAGTTTACAGTATTCAGTTATCGTGTACCTGGCTGGAGTTAATGGTTAGTTTAGAGTATTCAGTATTCGTGTCCCTGGCTGGAGCTAATGGTTAGTGTACAGTATTCAATTATCGTATTCCTAGGTGGAGCCTTTGGTTAGTTTACACTAATCAGTTAATGTGTCCCTGGATGGAGCTCATGGTAAGTTTACAGTATTCAGTTATCGTGTCCGTGGCTGGAGCTAATGGTTAGTTTACAGTATTCTGTTAATAGGACCCTGGGTGGAGCTAATTGTTAGTTTACAGTATTCAGTTATCGTGTCCCTGGTTGGAGTAAATGGTTAGTTTGTGCTTCACTTTTATTAGTGGAACATTAAATCTGTGCACACTGTAACAACTAACACTCAGACCACTGAGTCAGGCCAGATATCAATATCTTTTATTTGAACACAGGCATTTACATTGAACCTTGTATGTAGAATAAAATCTACACCTAATTGTTAGTTACATTAGTTTACGTTGGTTTTTAAACTTTATTCAAATTTGGTGATGAAGTTGTGGGTACTGTAAAGTGGGTGAACGGGGAGAGAGGTTAGGGTATACGAGCTCAAATTTATTCTATTTTTTTTTCAAGTACACAATGACAAGGCAAATTTCGATCAAGCCCAAAATTTTATTATTACGTCAAAACCGCGCGGGAATTAGTTGGTAATGAATGACAGCAAATAATTTATTCTGAAATAAGAACGTTTTTGCTTCGCAGAATAAGATCAAAGTTAATTGAGAAGGCTAATGCGACACTGTGTCTCACCTGTCAATACTTTTTCGGCTGGTATGCAAAATAGATTGGCAACGTCCGGGAAAGCGGAGGGAAATGTGTAAGATAGATATAGTATAGTTCACCGGATTAAACCGGAATTGGTCGGCCCCCATCGGGGCTTGGAAAAATAGATTGGGCTGCATCATACTTCAACGCAGAGCTGAAACCAGCTGAGTACTGGTAAACCGCTTAACATGTCTAAGCCTGCGCAGGTAAATTAGTGCGGGTTGGACCATCCATGCATATAAACCCTATTGTTTTCACTCGGCGGCAGGGCTCAAGAAGTCATTTCATCTCAATGACGGGTAAAAGGGACATGGAATTGGAAGCAACGCCTCCAAAATGACCTAAATGCTGTGGACGGGGACGATAAACCTCAAATCAAACAAACATATACTATAATTGATTCTCCGCTGATAACTGACATTTGACTTCGATCTTGTGAGCCCCGCGCAAAATTGTTCGCTGTGTGCTTTATGAAAGCTCGCTATATGAATGTTTGTCTTGATACGCAATTCTCAGTTAAAATGTTTTATGTTTTTCTTTTTCTGATCCTTACTTAGTGGCGGTTTTAAAGAATACTGACAACAATGTTTCGAGCAAAAATTAGGAACATAATGATTGCCACCATAGCTCCCACTTTTACGATATAAAGTGCAGTTTAGTGGGTGTTCATTACACGTGCTTGTTAACGGGGTGTGAGCGGGAGCGGGGGCAATGTAACACTATGATTGAAGTTGAGAGAATGTCATTTTTTGCGAGATTCCTGATCATTTCCTTCACTTATATTTTACATGGCTTTTACGTCATTTTTACAAGAGGAACAACATTTGTGACATCCTCTTTCGTTCTTGTGGAAGGGCTCAGAGGTTCTCTTGTGGACAAGTAGGGCTAAAAGGTTCTCTGGTGGACTAGTAGGGCTAAGAGGTTCTCTTGTGGACTAGTGGGGCTCAGAAGTTCTCTTGTGGACTAGTGGGGGTAAGAGGTTCTCTTGTGGACTAGGGGGGCTAAGAGGTTCTCTTATGGACCAGTGGGGCTAAGAAGTTCTCTTGTGGACTAGTAGGGCAAGGAGGTTCTCTTGTGGACTAGTAGTGCTAAGAGGTTCTCTTGTGGACAAGTAGGGCTAAGAGGTTCTCTTGTGGACAAGTAGGGCTAAGAGATTCTCTTGTGGACTAGTAGGGCTAACAGGTTCTCTTATGGACTAGTAGGGCAAAGAGTTTCTCTAGTGGACGAGTAGGGCTAAGAGGTTCTCTGGTGGACAAGTAGGGCTAAGAGGTTCTCTGGTGGACAAGTAGGGCTGAGAGGTTCTCTGGTGGACAAGTAGGGCTAAGAGGTTCTCTGATGAACTTGTAGGGCTAAGAAGTTCTTTGGTGGACTAGTAGGGTTAAGAGGTTCTCTTGTGGGCCAGTAGGGCTAAGAGGTTCTCCGGTGGACTAGTATGGTTAACAGGTTCTCTAATGGACTAGTATGTTAAAGAGGTTCTCTGGTGGACTTGTAGGGCTAACAGGTTCTCTTTGTGGACTAATAGGGCTAAGAGGTTCTCTTTTGGACTATTGAGGCTAAGACGTTCTTTTGTGGACTAGTAGTGCTAAGAGGTTCTCTTGTGGACTAGTAGGGCTAAGAGGTTCTCTTGTGGACTAGTAGGGCGAAGAGTTTCTCTTGTGGACTAGTAGGGCTAAGAGGTTCTCGTGCGAACTAGTAGGCGTAAGAGGTTATCTGTCGGACTAGTAGGGCTAAGAGGGCCTCTGGTGGACTAGTAGGGCTTACAGGTTCTCTTGTGGACTAATAGGGCTAAGAGGTTCTCTGGTGGACTAGTACGGCTTACAGGTTCTCTTGTGGACTAATAGGGCTAATAGGTTCTCTTTTGGACTATTGGGGCTAAGACGTTCGCTTGTGGACTAGTAGTGCTAAGAGGTTCTCTTGTGGACTAGTAGGGCTAAGAGGTTCTCTTGTGGACTAGTAGGGCGAAGAGTTTCTCTTGTGGACTAGCAGGGCTAAGAGGTTATCTTGCGAACTAGTAGGCTTAAGAGGTTATCTTTCGGACTAGTAGGGCTAAGAGGGCCTCTGGTGGACTAGTAGGGCTAAGAATTAATCGATTAAAATAATAACCAATACTGCTGCATCGTCACTGCCGTTGTACAAGTTAAGCAACGCGCAAATTAAAATGTGTGATCTGTTTAATAGACAGTGCGCAAAGAAAACGGACACACATGTACCGGGAGCTGTTTAACAGACAAAGCGCAACCAAAATCGCAATGAAAATGTTGGCGCCCAGGTCCCGGGAACTATTAGATAGACAAATCGCAATGAAAATAACGGGATTGTTTATTCGACATAGCACAATGAAAATAATGGGATTGTTTATTCGACAAAGCACAATGAAAATAACGAAGCACAGGTCACGGGAACTGTTTATTCGACATAGCGCAATGGAAATTACGGAGCCCATTGCACAATTGATGCAATGAGCCCAAATACCGGGAACTGTTGAATCAACAGAGCGCATTGAAAATAGTGGAACCATGGCCCCGGATTGTGTTTATTCGACAGAGCACAATATAAATAACAGGGCCCAGGAACCGGAAACTGTTTAATAGACACAGCGCAATGAAAATAATGGAGCCCACGTTCCGGAAACTGTTTAATAGACAGAACGAAATGAAAATAACGGAGTCTAGTGTTCAATAGACAGAGCGCAATGACAGTAAAGGGACCCTGGTACCGAGAAATTTTGAAGAGAAGAGCGCAATGAGCGCAATGAAAATAAGGGGCCCAGCTACTGGGAAATAAGAGGGCGCAAATAAAGCAACGGAGCCCAAGTACCGAGAACTGTTTAAGGAAAGATTACGCCATGACATAAAAATTTTCTACATTTTTCACACGTTACATTTTCTAAACCCTTTTTCTATTGCACATGTTATGTCAAACGTCTGTCTCTCTGCCTTTGTTGATAAGCTTACAATTTTAAGAAATCTAAACTTATGTGCAACACTCATAGATTTGTTTTTGTTTCAGATTAGTATGCTTAGACCATTTAATCGTTGGAATATATTAGATATTGTACATTAAAGACTAGACACAGCCTTGGTTAATTGCCATAAACCCCATTGGTTCATCTTCAATAATTTTATATGTCTGTAAAAATTCACTCATTTAGCATCATGGTCAATCTTTTACCTGTAGGCAGTTGATAAATGTCCATGAGTAGAAATAAAAAAAATTAAGCAAACTACGAGGGTAGGCTGAAAAGTTCTGAGCCTGACCAAGAAGCAGGCATCGAACAGCCATGAAATTTTGTATTCATTAAATCCAAACCTTTATTATTTGATTTAACTCAAATGAGTTCAAGTTTACCTATAATAACGTAGAATTTCTAGACTTTGAAAATTGATACTAGCACGTTTTTGAGAAAATGGACAAAATCTGGCATCGTGGTGCCATCAAGTACCTCCATAAAAAGGGGTTAGCTCCTAAGAACATTCATGCCGATATGGTTGCTACATTAGGGGATGATGCTCCTTCGTATGCAACCGTGAAAAGGTGGGCAGCAAATCTGAAGATGGGCAAGGACAGCCTTGAAGATGATGACCGGTGTGGACAACGGCAACAACTGAGGAAACTATCAGCCAAGTGCACAGGGCCGTGATGGATGACAGGCGTTTAACTGTGAATCAGTTAGCTAACACTGTTGGCATCTCCTGTGGACGAGTAGAGAACATTCTACACAGTGAATTAGGAATGTCGACGAATTCCGCCAGATGGGTGCCACGGCTTTTGACGCCTGACCAAAAGCTGACCAGACTGAACCTGTCACAAGCCAACTTGGCTATTTTTGAAGCAGACCAAGATGGTTTTCTTGACCGTTTTGTCACTCAGGATGAGTGTTGGGTTCATCACTTTGAGCCATAGACCAAAAGACAATCCATGCAATGGAAGCACCCTGGCTCACCCCCTCCAAAGAAGGCAAAGGTCGTCTCCTCTGCAGGGAAGGTGATGACATCAGTGTTCTGGGATGCCAAGGGTATAATATTCATAGATTACCTTCAAAAGGCAGAACAATTAATGGGAAGTATTATGCAGATCTGCTAAAACAATTGCGAAAGGCAATTAAGGCTAAGCGACCCGGAAAATTGACAAAAGGGGTCTTGTTCCATCAGGACAATGCGCCTGCTCATAAATCGGTTGTCGCAGTGGCTGCTGTGCATGACTGTGGCTTCACACTTGTCGAACACCCTCCGTATTCACCTGATCTAGCTCCATCATACTATTTCCTGTTTCCAAACATGAAAAAGCACTTGGCTGGGCAGCAGTATCGGTCAGACGAGGAGGTGATAGCTGCTGTGGAGGAGTTTTTCAGGGACCAAGATGAGACCTTCTATACCACTGTGATCCAAGGACTCCAGCATCGCTGGAGGAAGTGTGTCTCTGACTATATAGGACCGTGTACCCAAGACTGGTCTCATTTGCTCAGTTTATATCGACGAGGTAGCACTCTAAGGTAAACAAACAAGTAGTTTTTTTGGTAAAATGGACAAAGTCGGTGAAAGAGCAGTGATCCAATATTTGCATAAAAAGGTTTAACACCTTAGGATATCCCTAGCATCACTAGAGAAAGATGCTCATTCATATGCTACAGTGAAAATATAAGTGCGGCAAAGAGAGCATTGAGGATGACCCGTCCTGGAAGGCCTGTCAATGTTGTAACATATCAATCAGCCCTCGTAGTTTTATTGGACAGCAGACGTTTTTCAGCGTTCCTGAAAAATGAAAATTCTGCGTGGCTGCCTGTCCTCAAAGTGAATCAATTTCTTAAATGAGCGCCCAAATTGCAAAATATTTGGCGAAAATGTTCTTAAAAGTCACAACTTGATAAATGTATCAGAGAATTTCGATATCTCACTAAAATGAAACTTTTGCTCAGAATGACCAATTATTTTCTTTCCAGAAAAATAATAAATTGCAAAATCTTTCTTTTGAACAAGGTTAGAAAAAGTCTGTGATATATTATTGTACAGCATGTACTTGTGATACCTATACAAGGAAAATGGTCATTTTTAAGCAAATGGTAGAAAATTGAATCCAAAAATGAAAAAAAAAATACTTTTCAGTTAATAACATGAAGGCAGCCTTATTTCGTAATATATAAAATAGCTTATATTAAACTTCAATTTCTTAGCTTTGATGTATCTCATAATATCTCACCATTGTGCCTTGTTACAGTTGAGAAACACTCATTTAAAGATGACCACTGTCCCAATGTGTAGTCTATCCTTAACAGAGCAAAATGAAAATAACGGAGTCGAGGTACAGGGAAGTGTTTGATACAAGTGTTTAATACATAGAGCGCCATGAAAATATAGGAGCCCAGGTACCGGGATGTGTTTAATTGACAGAGCACAATAAAAATAACAGGGCCCAGGAACCGGGAAGTGTTTAATAGACAGATCGCCATGAAAATAACGGAGCCCAGGTACTGGGATGTGTTTCATAGACAGAGCATTATGCAGCCCATCCATTTCTCCAAGCCCCGATGGGCTGGGGCCATTAAGGGACATGTCATTTTTTCAATTTTCCCCAGTATAAGTCAACGGAAAATCTAAGTTGCCATAGAAACCAAACTAATTAGCCGAATTTCATGAAAAACACAAAACCTGAGGAATAAAAAATGATTAATATTTTCATAATGTCTCCGTCTTATATAGCATATGGTTTCTGAGGAGATGATTTTTCAAGTGTTTTTTTTTCCCCTAGTTTTGCATTTTTATGGCAACCATAAGAACGAGCAGTAGGTCTTAAATCGTATGGCATATAGTCGATTACTTATGGAACATTTCTACAAAAGTATTGTCAAAATATCTGTAAATGCTTGACAGCAAATACCTTTTTCCAATTTTCCCTGTTATAAGTCTATGGAAACTCAAAGTTGCCAAAGCAACCAAATTAATGAGCCGAATTTCATAAAACAAAAATAAAAAACTTTCAATCCCCCAACCCAAGGATGCTACAGATGAAATTTGGGTCCAATCGGCCCAGTGGCTTCAAAGGAGGTGTCGTTTGAAAGTTTTGGCGTCACACGACGACGCAGACCCAGAAGAAGACGATGACGACAAACAACTGCCTATCCTATAAGCTTGCGGAGCCCAGATACCGGGAACTGTTTATTCGACAGAGCGCAATGAAAATTCAGGAGCCCGGGTATCGGGAAGTATTTCATAGACAGATTGCAATGAAAATAAAGGAGCCCAGGTACCGAAACTGTTTATTCGACAGAGCGCAATGAAAATAACGGAGCCTAGGTACCGGTAAGTGTCAAATGGACAGAACGCAATGAAAATCACGAAGCCTAGATACCGGGAAGTATTTAATAGACGGCGGACAATGCAAATAAAGGAGCCCAGGTACAGGGAAGTGTTGACTAGATAGAGCGCAATGAATATTAAGGAGCCCAGCTACCTGGACGTGTTTCACAGACGGAGCGCATTGACAATAACGGAGCCAAGTTATCAGGAAGTATTTAATACACACAGCGCAATGGAAATACAGGAGCCCAGGTACCAGGAACTGTTTATTCGACAGAGCGCAATGAAAATAACGGAGCCCAAGCACCGTGAAGTGTTTAATAGACAGAGCGCAATGAAAATAACAGAGCCCACGTACCGGTAAGTTTTGGAGCGCAATGAAAATAACGGGAGGTGTTTAACAGACAGAGCGCAATAAAAACCGGTCCAGGAACCAGGAACTGTTTAATAGACAGGACGCAATGAAAATATAGGAACCCAGGTACCGGGAAGTGTTTAACAGACGGAGCGCATTGAAAAAAGGAGCCCAGGTACCGGGTAGTGTTAAATAGACGGAGCGCAAAGAAAATAAAGGAACCCAGGTACCGAAAAGTTTTTTAATGTTAAAATAGATTCCCAATTATGCCTATAAATGGGAATCCCACAAATGGGAGATTGTCAAACTATACATACCCGGATCAAACACAACACAACACGGCGTCTTAGCAGCGTTTACACTGTTTGCTTAAAGTTCATGAATTCAAGGGTTTAACAAAATGGTGTAAGCGGTAGCAGTCCACCCACCAGTAATGTCAGTACTTCGTGTTTTTTCGACGTGTTTTTTTTTGCACAGAAAGTTTCATCCTAATTGCCCGCTGCTAATGAATACAGGTTATGTAAGCTTTCTTATCTCAGTAAGGCATGTCTAACGAGTACCCATAATCTGTGTTTTGGTACCTAAATAAATAAACAAGAATTATCTTCTGAAAAGATATGCGACGTAGTGATAAATTGATTATTATTCTAATCTATGCATGCCTTGGTGACCAAAGGGGTAAGGATTCTCGATTTCACAGTGGAATACAAAACGTGTTCGTGAAGCACAACCCAGTCGAATACCGCCAATCATCTCTATAAACAACTACGCCTAGTTGACTGGGTTTCGTTAGTGATTCAAAAGGGTGTCATTAGTTTCAGTCAATAAGTTACAATTTTGCCACATTAAATGACCCCAAACGTTTGCTTCTGACGGTTGATGAGCTGACACATAAACTCCCACATGAATCTGAGGCAATAAATTACACAATTCAGGAAGCAAAACAAATGAGCCAATGTTCATAAACAACAACAACAACAAAACGGCCCGAGCCCATCGGGCCTTGTAGAAATAGATGGGCCTCATGATGCTTCTCCGCAGAGCTGAAACCGACCACACACGAGTACTAGTAAACAGCTTGGAGGATCTAACGGGGCACAGCGGTGCGAGTAGGACCGTCCATGCTTATAAACCCTATTGGTTTCATTGGGCGACAGGGCTGGAGATGTCATTTCATCTCCATGTGGGGTAAAAATCGCACAAAATTGGAAGCAACGTCTCCAAAATGACCTATTCGGTGTTGACGGGGACGTTAAACATCAAATCAAATCAAACAAAACAAACAAACAAAACAACAACAAAAATAAATAAAATAATAAAATAAAATAAACCCGTCTGTCTGGATCTATTTTGTTGACTTCCGCATACGCATGCGTTTATAAATTATTTTTGCTATGATGGACTGTCGATGTTAACCGAGAAACCAAAACATATTTTTGTCAGACTCTGTCCTACAATGCCACTCTTTGCAGTGTTATTTAGTATACAAATTCTAGTGTGTAAATGTTTTTGACGCATTAGCACTTCTTTCATTTAAAAAATTCAAGTATTTCGCTATGTGTTATGGTATCTATTGATTTCCAGGGAATAAATCAAAAGTAGGTCAGACATGAGATTACGACTAAAACAATTCCTGCATAAAATGGGCCATACCAGTCGAAAATGGACTTTTGGTATGTGTGCCCAGAAAAGGCTCGGATAAGCATGCGTATCCGCGCCGCCTGATCAGATTCTTCGCTGTTTGATGTATGGATTGCTTCGTCATGCATCTTGGGAAAATGGTAGTGACTAAGGTTGTGTACGATCTGATCTGAGCCTTGGCTGAGCACATAGGCCTCAATAGTTCGTGATATATATAATATGCTTATCCGAGCTTTTTCTGGGCACACATACCAAACAATGAATCCCTTGTATTTTGTTAGTTCCGAGTGGCATTGACCTCCTTTCGGGGATGTAAGGTGCGTAAGCAACGGCTAAATAGATTTGAAAGTCAATTACTTTGTTGACTGATTTCATGGTGTGCAGGTAGTGTTGTTGTGCCTGTTACCGCAACAATAACAGTAGTGTTGTTGTGCCTGTTACCGCAACAATAACAGTAGTGTTGTTGTGCCTGTTACCGCAGCAATAACAGTAGTGTTGTTGTGCCTGTTACCGCATCAATAACAGTAGTGCCGTTGTGTCTGATACCGCAGCAATAACAGTAGTGTTGTTGTGCCTGTTACCGCAACAATAACAGTAGTGTTGTTGTGCCTGTTACCGCAGCAATAACAGTAGTGTTGTTGTGCCTGTTACCGCAGCAATAACAGTAGTGCTGTTGTGTCTGATACCGCAGCAATAAGAGCAGTGTTGATGTGCCTGTTACCGCAGCAATAACAGTAGTATTGTTGTGCCTGTTACCGCAGCAATATCAGTAGTGTTGTTGTGCCTGTTACCTCAGCAATAACAGTAGTGTTGTGGTGCCTGTTACCGCAGCAATAACAGTAGTGTTGTTGTGCCTGTTACCGCAGCAATAACAGTAGTGTTGTTGTACCTGTTACCGCAGCAATAACAGTAGTGTTGTTGTGCCTGTTACCGCAGCAATAACAGTAGTGTTGTTGTGCCCGTTACCGCAGCAATAACAGTAGTGTTGCAATTGACCATATCCATCAGCTTTACCACAGCAAATGGACGTAACGAACATCCTAGTCGGTGACGTTCTTGTGTCTTGATTCTTCTTAAAGATAGACTGATGATACTGTTTCTCACCGAGGTCATTCCGATGAGCTTACTATTGACTGCAACATGACATTTCTTAATTTAGACCCCAGTCACACTGTCACGTATTGAGCTATGTAATTTTGCGCCGTTTGGATAGTAATACCCACCAAAACCTTACTGAAACAACAAAACGTAGAATAAAATGTAGCAAAATAAAAAGACGTATAGGAAAACGCAGGTATTCGTAGTAAGACATTCAAAATTCGATAGCTCGAACACGTTTCGGACCACGAAATTCTGTTCGAGACAGGGGTAGTTCGAGCCACTGACGGTACTGCAAGGAGAAATAACGGGGTTAATTTCATTAGGATCGCCTCATGGAGGCGACTTTAATGAGTACACAACATACATTTGCAAGATGAAAGTCGCCAATTATCCCACACTAATCCTATGTTGAGGAGTTCCCTAGGGACACAAGAACAGGTTCGACTCAGTCATAGTAAACGATCCAGCAGTGTTCGAGCCATCGAAGTTCTACTGTATTTTGAGAACCTCCAGGAATATAGCTGTCTTAGGAAACTTTTAGAGATTAAGTGGCAAGAAAGGATTCCAGACACGGAAGTCCTGAAAAGGACAGGGATGCAAAGTGCATACACACTTCTTAAACTAGCACAGTTAAGTTACTCGGATGCCTGAGGAATGTCTGCCAAATTCTCTATAGAGAACTAGAAACGGGCAAACGCTCCCGTGTCGATCAGAAGAGGTACTTTACTACAAGGACATCATCAAAGCCTCTCTCAAGGACTTCAACATACCAACAGTCGTGAGAACAAATTGCACAGGACATAGCAAAGTGGCGAGGTCTCATCAAAAGGGGTGCTAGAGAATATGAGGCAAAACGAATCAGTGACGCTGAGCAGAAAGGGACAGAGCGCAAAGCCAGAGCTGGGGCATCACCAATAGAGTTGTCTTCCTTTAGCCTCTGTTGCTCTATCTGCAACAGTATAATAGTCAAAATTCGATACCTGCCGGGGTCGACAAGATTCGCACGTGGAGATTGATAATGAAATATTTTCTACGGCAATTATCTCCCTTCCGCTGATTCAAGAAGGGCAGTGTCAGTTTCTAGAGAAAGAATGTGCACTGTAATAGTTAACCGCTTACGTATAAGCCTGTCCAGGAAAAGTGTAGATAGGTAAACTGACTGGCTAAAAATCACCTAAAATAGTGTTTGTTTGTTTGTTTTGAGGTTTAACATCCCCGTCAACAATGTAAAGGTCATTTTGGAGACGTTGCTTCCAATTTTGTAGGACTTTTACCCGACATTGAGATGAAATGACATCTCAATCCCTGCCGCCCAATGAAACCAACAGGGTTTATAAGCATGGACGGGCCGACTCGCACCGCTTTGCCTGTGCAAGCTTAGATCCTCTAAGCAGTTTACCAGTACTCGTGTGCGGGCCGGTTTCAGCTCTGTGTTGACTTGGCCGTAAAACTCCAATACAAACAAACAAACTATCTGCAACAGACAGTTCAGAGCTAGAATTGGTCTCACCAGCCACCTTAGAACGCACAAACAGTAACAATTCACAAATGTGATTAAGACTGGTCATTGTCAGTACTGATAGACGAACTATATATGTTATGCGAATTTGAAAGCAAACGTAGTAGAGCAATGTATGTGGCCATATATAACCGAATGCACTACGTTTTCCTAGAAACCTCCATGGTGTAGTGGTTACGCTACTCGCCTTGTAAATCAGGGATCGCAGGATCGATCCCTGGCTTCTCCAGACTTTCGGATGAGTCTTTAAACCGATGTCCCGTCTCCGTATGACCTTAGCTGTTGGTGGCACGTAAAACTCAAACACTCACTACGTTTTACTACGATTATTGTCGTTCTGCTACGCTTTAAAATACGTAATAAAACCTAGAATTCAATACATGAGAGTCATAGTATGGCATATGGAGCCATATATAGCCGTATATAATACGTTTTCACTCTGTTTTAGTTATTGCCGTTCTGCTACGTTTAAAAAAACGTAGTAACACCTAGTACCCAATACAGGTCAGCGGAGAACTATAATATTATACATGTACATTACATTAACGGTATGTTCATAGATTCAGAGAGGCTCAAATGTCACTGTACAAGTAACAACGTAGAACTCCATGTTGCTCTAGTAATTTTTTTTATTATTATTATTTCAGTTGATAAGGGTAAGTAAAAATCAATAATTACAATATTATAGATGTTTGTTTTATGCATAAAACAATCATTGCAATATTATTAGTCCATTGACCAATATTGTGGTAAGTTTAGTTACCTCATAAATCATTTCAACTTACTGTCAAAATATTTGCAACAATTGCCAGCGGTGTGTGTCAAATTGTGACATTCTCTTTTATTGGTGTTTAATTCATATTTGTAAGTATTAATGTTGTACTAATATCCCAAATGATGACGTAATTATGGCAACTGTTGTACCCTTGGGTATCTATTAGCGGCGTACGCTCTGTCCTGTGGTGACTACAAATTGACGTTATATGTCGTGATTATATTGATAAAAAGATTTAGAGACTTTATTAACGTCCGATAATTAAATTACTTGGTTACTAGAATCGCGCAGTCGATGGCACGCCATCGCATATGCCCATGCTTCCGTTCGATGACCATGTACTGAAAACTTTGATTTTTGACCCCCAGCCCCCCCCCCCCCCCTGGTACCTTTAGTATACTGCATGATAGCTCTATCATTTAGCTAGCATAACCATGTCTGCGATGCCCTTAAAACCCTACTATCCGTACTTTAGGAAAACCGATGTGACATGCATTAGCTTTCTAAATTATGTTCTCAGAAGCCTCCGTGGTGCAGTGGTTACGCTACTCGCCTTGTAAACCAGGGATCGCAGGATCGATCCCGGGCTTCTCCAGACTTTCGGATGAGTCTTTAAACCGAGGTCCCGTCTCCGTATGACCTAAGCTGTTGGTGGGACGTAAAACTCGAACACTCACTCACTCACTCACTCTAAATTATGTTCTGAAACAAAGATTATGAGAAGTCATGAAAGCTAAAACAAAAGAAAAATTTCACCTTTTTGTATTTAAAATATATATCATCCATGGAGTCAGAACATAGCATTATCTCATTTAAGTATGGTTTTCTAATATTGAGTCGACAGCCTCCTCGCATCAAATATTCAAACATCTATGCAAATAGCCAAAATACGTTAAAATGACTATTTGCCGTCCACTTGCAGATAACGAAATTACGTTAAAATGGCTATTTGAAGTCGGCTGCAAACAAACAAAAAACGATATTTACATTTCCAGTGTAAAGTCTAATGTAAACCTATAGAAAACAATTGCGTTCATACGCCCATGAACGCATCGAATCACATGATTTTCAGTGACGTTAAGTGACGTCATTCTTAACCATTGTTCTCTACGGGCGCTGATGACGTCAACGCTGCTCCGCTCTTTGTAGAAAAACAGCGTGTAAATGTTTTTCAGCTTTAAAAGTTTGCCCTACAAGCATTTTTTCGCCCATTGATGAGGGGCAAATAATGTAAATATAAAAAATAAACTTATTTTTTCTGCTTTCCAAGAAAGTATGAACGACAGTGGGTCGCGAGCAAAGTTTACATGAACCCCTTCGGGGTTCATTTACTTTGCACGCGACCCACTGCGTTCATACTTCCATGAACTGCAGAAAAATAACTTTCATTTCTTAATTAAACTGCTATTAAGTCTTTCTATATACCTGCAGTTTATATGCGTGCCTGTCGAAGACTTGGATCAGACTGCGCGCATCAGAGAAGTCTATCCATAGTCTTCGCTGTGAACTCTCAAGAGTTTTAAAAGCACATGGAATCTTTTGGACGACCATAAGAAACAGTTATTGGTTTGAATTAAAAGTAGAATGAGATGAAAGGAGTTTAAACAAAACAAGAACATGGTATGTATAACAAACATCTAGGTTGGAAATAACGAAAGCCAACTGTATAAGATTGTCTATACTGTACTTTATTTATACTTGTTATCTGTACATGTGAGAGTGCAATTATCTCTTCAACATACTGTTTTGTTTGTTTGTAGCCTAGTGAACCTTATTTCGGTCATATCGAGCCAGTCAGTTTACATATACACACTTTTTCTGGGCTGGCGTGTACGTAAGCGTTTATCCAGTACACTGTAAAAAATTAAAGGAAACATTACACCAAAACTGGTGGCAGCTGAGCTGCCACCAATTTTAGTGTAAGTTACCTCCATGGTATGCTCGGTAACTTTTCGCCGATTTGCCAGCTCTTGATCCAAATATATGGTGTAATTAAGCACTCAACCATCGAAGAAAAGTTTACACTATAGTGTAATTGAAATTCACTACTGGTGTAAATGTACCATTGAAGGAAACGTTTCAATTGTGAGGTGTGTGTATTGTTTCCTTCGTAAATCGGTGTAACAATACACCAATAACTAAGACTGGCTACACCAACGTGAACATTTAACTGTGTGTGTCAAAATTATTTATCTTTTTTTTCAATTGGTATAGAGCTTATTAGACTCCGATGCCCCTTTTAAAAGGCACGTGTGATACCCTTTCTAATGGGTAACATTTACCATTTTTCAATGGTAATGCTAGAGCGTCTGTAAAACGCTAGTGTAAAATGTTGCACTTTCCATTAGATTTTGTATAAATTCTTTAGTAAACAAAAATTGTGTTTATACTGAAATAGAAATTATCTCATTTTAATCTCATTTACCAGGATTTTCGTTATGCATGAAACAAACCTATAATCCATATTAATAATTATATCATGTGTATGATATGTATGCCATTTTGAGCTATATGACATGAAAGAGGAACAAAATAAAATATGTTGTACATATGACGTATCTTGTACGACTTGTTACACGATTCGACGGGAAACGTTAACTTTCGTTAATGTAGCACAAAACACCAGTATAAGTGCAAATGCAACACCGATAAGTTAGAAAGATAACGCTTTCAAGGTGTAATTACATTTTTACACTGACATAAGGAAATGTTATCCATCATTCGAAGAAATATTACACCGATATTTCATAACACTGAAAAAAGTGTAATGTTCACAGTTACACCGCCCTTCAAAAAATGTTACCCTGTAGTATGACTAAATTTACGCTATTTAGTAGCAAACCTTACACTAGAAATAGTGTATCATTTCAAACACGAAACGTAACACTTGTTTTGTAGAATTGTTACACCAAACACCAACTTTGCAGTGCTACACCAAAGTTGGAGTAAATTATATAAGTTTTCAGTGTATTGTTACTCAAAGTAACACTTTACACCCAAAATGGTGAATGGTTCTAGCTCACACGAGTTTTAGTGTAAACTTTACTCTGCCTTTACGTCGAGTTAACACTTATTTTTTACAGTGTACATTTCTTATTAATTCGTCAGAAACTGACATCTGCCCTTCTTGAACCAAAGGCAGTGAGAAAATGACCGTAGAAATGATTTAGTGATCAATTTAGTTCGTCGAATTTTGTCGTTTTAAATGTAAATAATAATAACAAAACAAAATAAAAGAAAAAAAATACGGAACCCGGGAAGGGACATGATTTTTTTTTTATAATTATGTTGTGCGAACAAGATAATATCTTGAGCGGACAAGATATTATCTTGTTCGGATAACATATTATCTTGTGCGGACAAGATATTATCTTGTGCGGACAAAATAATATCTTGTTCGCACAAGATATTATCTTGTGCGGACAACATAATATCTTGTTCGCACAACATATTATGTTGTGCGCACAAGATACTAAGTTGTGCGAACAAGATATTATCTTGTCTGCACAAGATAATATCTTGTCCGCACAAGATAATATCTAGTTTGCACAACTTCCAAAGATCTATGTAGTGCAAACAAGATAATATGTTGTGCGAACAAGATAATATCTTGTGCGCAAAAGATATTAAGTTGTGCAAACAAAATATCTTGTGCGCACAAGATGATATGTTGTCCGTACAACATAAATTAGGTTGTCCGTACAAGATAATATCTTGTCTGCACAACATATTATCTTGTGCGCACAAGATAATATCTTGTTCGCACAACTTAATATCTTGTTCGCACAACATATTAAAAAAATTTCATGTCCCTTCCCGGGTTCCTTAAAAAAAAGAAAAAACCACAAACATTTAACTGTGTTGTTCCTTAATTGTACATGTAACATGAAAAAAAAAGAACAAAAACAACAACAAAAAAACAACAAACCTTAATCCTCGTTTGCACTGTTGATACAAGTTACAAATTCGGATATATATAATCTATATATATATATATATATATATATATATATATATATATATATATATATATGCATGTTCAAGTGAGAAATTTCCCCATCATTTGCCATGTAAGGCCCTACAACTTACATGTACTCCAACAGGGGTAACAACCTACGTCATAGCAGAGATGTCGTACCCATTTCAGGAGCGGCCATATTGGTGTAAATAGGGTAAATAAAATGCTTCAAACTAGATATGTACATTACGAGCCTTCAGAAAACACACTTCAGCTGGTAACGAACAATATTTGCATTCCATCAGTGAGCTAATTCCACCTAGAAACATTGACAAGGCTTCAATAGCTTCGTCACAAGATTTGATTCGGCGCTGTAAACAATGGTAGTTCCGACATCATTGCCAAATCAGCTTGTGTCGAGTTATTTGAAGACAAGGCCACAATTCAGAGACAGATTTTAGTATGTTTGATTCTTTTATGACCTAATGCACCGACTGCGCCTACTTGTTGTGACAAATGCCTTTTGTGTAGTAAACGCCGGCAATTCTACGAATGGTTATGACGTCACTGCTCTGACGTAGGTTGTTCCCCCTGTCCAAGCGAAGAAAAGAATCCATGTGTCTCTAACACATTTAAGCGCGCACAACATAGACTATGAATATAGACTGGGCGGATGTGCGCAGCCTGATCTGAGTCTCCGATAGGTGCACATGTATATTACAAGAATACAGAATAATTGTTAAAACATTTTAAAGTTTTTTTTACTATTTCCAGTTGACATAGCTATTTTAATAAATTGTTGCGTTTTGTTCACAGTTTAAAGGTCACTTTTAAAGAAGATCAAACCATGAGCGTGTAGCGCGAGTGATTTATCTACTTACAACTGACCGACAACTGTGATTTATTACTCAACACATGCACTAAAGCTGATCTAGATTGACTCTAACACACTAATATTGGACAGTAATAATTATTGTGTTGTTTCCTTCAATCGCCATTGATAGAAGAAATCCCGCCAAAATTATGGACTTTATCACATACATTTAATTTGCATCGAAAATGACGTTACACCATATAACGTCAAAGAATATTCAAGTGACGCCACAAAACGGCGGCTTTTTGCGTCAAGCTCTTATTCCAAGTGATTTAGTGTCGATTAAATCACAGATCCTTTCCATTGCCTTTATAGGCATGCTGTGTTAGAATGTCCGATTAAACGCGATAACGGTGAAGGCGTCCGGAACGAAGTTTTTTATGATTTTGGTTTCACGGCCCTTTCAAGATTATTTCACTGATATCGAGCCGATCGTTAATTAGAGGTGGGCGAAAACCGGAGTACCCGGAGAAAAAAACACCTGAACTTCCGTTGCAGAACTTGGCGTCTCACATGTGACCCGAGCGAGGCTCGAACCACAGCGGTGAGGGACCTAATAATCAAGAGTCAGCGCTCTTAACCACTAGGCCACGGAGGCCCGTTAGCCGAACGAAGTTCAACGGACAAACAATAAAGGATGAAACTGGTCTTTAACGAAAGATAACTATCTCTACTGAATTCTTCAAGGGGCTGTATACTTCAAAATGGGTATTGTTTGTTTGTTTGATTTGAAGTTTAACGTCCTCGTCAACACTGTACAGGTCATTTGGAGACGTTGCTTCCAATTTTGTGGGACTTTTAACGGACATTGAAATGAAATGACATCTCAAGCCCTGCCGCCCAATGAAACCAATAGGGTTTATAACCATGGACGGGCCGACTCGCACCACATTGCCTTGACATGCTTAGATCCTCAGCGGTTTACCAGTACTCGTGTGCGGGTCGGTTTCAGCACTGCGTGGAAGCATCATGCATTCCATCTATTTCTTCAAGCCCCGATGGGCGGGGGCTAACAAAATGGGTAGCATCATATTATTTTCTGGATGTAATTTATGCGTTTTTAGCTCACCGCTATTCTGATAGACCAGTGCTCCGGCGTCCATCGTCCGGCGTCCATCGTCCGGCATCCGTCGCCTGTCAACAATATTAGTAAACATCTCCTAAACCATTAGGCCGATTTAGACCAAACTTCACCAGAATGATCCTTGGGAGGTACTAACTGACAGTTGTTCAACGATGTGGAATCCAAGCAGAACTCTGGTTGTCATGGTAACAAATAGGAGAATTTTGCCAAAAATAAAAGTGGTTATTGTACTTGCTTCTGATGCCAGATTGGGACGTTAACTGGAGGCCCCTGTGCAGGAAGAGTCATATCCTGTGCAGGTTAAAGATCCCTACCGTAATTACATGCTTACTGTTTAGGCTTTCAACCATGCAACCTGGAGTGTTTGTAATGTACACCTGCGAGTAATGGTCAAATGTGAACGATCGCAGTATAAGTAGAAAGAAAGAAAGAAAGAAAAACATTTCAAAAATCTTCTTGTCTGAAACCAGAAGGCCCAGGTCTTTGATATTTGGTACAAAGCGTAATCTAGTCGATCAAGATTGTTCAAATCATAGCCTTGGGACACAAATGGCCGCGCCCTGGGGCCCACCGGTTTTACATGGGCTTGTATAGGGAAACTAGTAAGAAAGGGTCACTCATGAAAGGGCACAATCCAAGAACGCAGAGGTCACCTATAAAAAGTGACACTGAGGCACACAAAAGAACAGCTTGGAACGGTCAGTAGTAACAGAAGGGGGGTGGGGGGGGGGGGGGCTTCAACTCTGGAGTTTATGAAATTTCAACCATCGACCTCAGTTCCAGTACAGTATCAAACAAAATAACAACAACAAATTGATCCACATAGAGGCTTTCTAGCTCAACAGAGGGTGATGATAAAATACATGGTAAAATGGTTATGTATAGATAAATATGCTCATGAATCTGGACAACAATCCGACATCAGAGCAGAGGAAAACAAACCACCAGTTACATCACGGAGGTTCGAACTCAGGTATATCCGGCTCCACCATTCTTTAAAAATCTTCTTCTCTGAAACCGTAGGGCATAGGTCTTTGATATTTGGTATGAAGCTTCATCTAGTCGACCTCTATCAAGATTGAATTATATCCCTGGACCAGATCATGGCCCCGCCCTGGGGCCCAACGGTTTTACATGGGCTTGTATAGGGAAGTAATTCAAAAATCTTCTTCTCTGAAACCGTAGGGCACCGGTCTTTGATATTTGGTAAGAAGCTTCATCTAGTGGACCTCTACCAAGATTGTTCAAACTATAGCCCTGAGGTCAAAATGGCCCCGCCCGGGGTCCACTGGTATTATATAGACTTATAGACTTATATATAAGGAAACCCTTTAAATTCTTTTTTAGCTCACCTGAGCTGAAGGCTCCGGGGGAGCTATTGTGATCGGTCACTCGTCCGTCGTCGTCGTCTTCCGTCCGGATGTCCGTCCACAATTCCTTTAAACGACATCCCCTCCTAAACCACTGAACAGATTTTGACCAAACGTGGCAGAAATGATCTTTGGGTGGTCCTCTCTCAAAGTTGTTCAAAGAATTCCATTCTATGCAGAGCTCTGGTTGCCATGGCAACAAAAGGGGAAAATAAGAAAAAAAGCTTTAAACATCTTCTAATCTGAAACCAGCAGGCCCAGGTCTTTGATATTTGGTATGAAGCTTCATCTACCGAACCTCTACGAAGACTGTTCAAATTATTGCCTTGAGGCCAAAAATGGCCCCGCCCCGGGGCCCACTGGTTTTACATAGGCTTATATATTGAAAATCTTTAAAAATCTTCTTGGCTGAAACCAGAAGGCCCAGGTCTTTGATATTTGGTATGAAGCTTCATCTGGTGGACCTCTACCAAGATTGTTCAAATTATAGCCCTGGGGCCGAAAATGCCCCCGCCCCGGGGCCCTTTGGTTTTACATAGGCTTATAGGGAAAATCTTTAAAAATCTTCTTCTCTGAAACCAGAAGGCCGAGGTCTTTGATATTTGGTATGAAGCTTCATCTACCGGACCTCTACGAAGATTGTTCAAATTATTGCCTTGAGGCCAAAAATGACCCCGCCCCGGGGCCCACTGGTTTTACATAGGCTTATATATGGAAACTCTTTAAAAATCTTCTTGTCTGAAACCAGAAGGCCCAGGTCTTTGATATTTGGTATGAAGCTTCATCTGGTGGACCTCTACCAAGATTGTTCAAATTATAGCCCTGGGGCCGAAAATGCTCCCGCCCCGGGGCCCTTCTGTTTTGCATAGGCTTATATAGGGAACATCTTTAAAAATCTTCTTCTCTGAAACCAGAAGGCCGAGGTCTTTGATATTTGGTATGAAGCTTCATCTAGTGGACCTCTACGAAGTTTGTTCAAATTATAGCCCAGGGGCCAAAAATGCTCCCGCCCCGGGGCCCTTTGGTTTTACATAGGCTTATAGGGAAAATCTCAAAAAATCTTCTTCTCTGGACCTCTACCACGATTGTTCAAATTACTGCCTTGAGGCCAAAAAATGGCCCCGCTCCGGAGCCCACTGTTTTTACATAGGCTTATTAGCTCACCTGAGCACGAAGTGTTCATGGTGAGCTATTGTGATCGGTTAATGTCCGTCGTCCGTCGTGCGTCGTGTGTCGTGTGTCGTGCAGCGTCAACAATTTGCTTTATATGCTAACTCCTCCTAACCCTTGAGCCAATTTCAATAAAACTTCATAGGAATATTGCTTGGGTGTTCCTCTACAAAAATAGCTAAAATTGTTCCGCTCTGCTGAACAAGATGGTCGCCAGAGCTAAAGATAGAAAAAATTTTTAAAGGACAACTTCCCCTGTACCTTAAGGCCAATTTCATTCAAACTTTATATAGGAATGTTGCTTAGGTGACCCTCTACCAAAATAGCTAAAACGTTTCCGCACCGGTGAACAAAATGGCAGCCAGAGCTAAAAATAGAAAATTCTTTAAACGACAACTCCTCCTGTACCCTTCTGCCAAATTAATTCAAACTTCATAGGAATGTTGCTTAGGTGACAGTGACATTCAGGTGAGCGAACCAGGGCCCTCTCGGCCCTCTTGTCTCTGAAACCGCTGGGCCCAGATCGATAATATTTTGTACGAAGCTGCATGTAGGTGACCTCTACCAAAAATATTCAAATTATAGCCCTGAGACCAATATGGCCGGGCCCAGAGACCCACCTGTTTTACTTAGACTTGTATAGGGAAACCCTTTCAAAACTTCTTTTCTGAAACCAGAAGGCCCAGATCTTTGATATTTGGTATGAAGCCTCATCTTGTGAACCTCCACATAGATTGTTCAAATTAAAGCCCTGGGTCCAAAAATGTGTTCAAATTAAAGCCCTGGGTCCAAAAATGGTCCCTCCCAGGGGGCCCACCGGTTTAACATGGGCTTGTATAGGGGACTCCTTTAACCTTTTGAGTGCCAACGTCATTTACTGGAAAGTGCAAAACGTACGACGTTACACAGCGTCTTGTATTTATAGGTTATTGACAATATATTGTGAAATATTCGGCACGAGTTCATATGGCGAAGGACGCACGAGCTTGCGAGTGCGTCTTCGCCATATGAACGAGTGCCGAATATTTCACAATATAAAGTCAATAACCTTTTTATTATATACCCAAAAATTCAAATGTTGGCTAGAATTCAGGATTGCCTGGTATGATTTTCTGAACGTAAAATCAGATTATACATCTTTAAGTGGTTTGAAATGGAAAATAATGAAGGTCTTTAAGTGTCTCCCTACATGTTGAAAAACCTCGCCCAATGGCGCCAACGTGAAGACGACGTTAACGTTGGTGGATGTGACATCATTAAAAACATTGCCGTTTCCCAAAGCAGGACGCCATTTTTTCCGAAGCGTCGGTTATATTTCTTTCAACATACTCCTGATTTCTTAGAAGAAAGTATTGAAAATCTAAACAGATTGCAGGTAGGTCATATTTGACAGCATTAAATGGGGTTTATGCTCTTTGTCAGAACCTATATTCGTTTTGTTTTATGTTCTTTCAGTCGTATCGACGTAACGACAAGATGGCTGCCGATTTTTAGTATCGAAATGAACAAATTTGAAAGTAGTTCTATTGTGAACGTGACTGCTTATCTACGGGCAATATGAACTTGACTACGGGCAATATGGAAAAAATATTGACCGGTAAATTCTGTAGAAAGTAAACGGGACATTTTCTGGGTATATAATAAATCAGTCTTAGCAACGTCAGTGGAACCAAACTGAACGCGACGTTATCCAGATGACGTTCATTTATTTCCCGCGGGGTTTTTCAAAAAGTATCCGGCGTTTTGCATAGATATCTTTCACTTCTATTATGGATTAAACAATACTTATTTTCACATTATCACGTAACGAACAGACGGAGCAGTGCTTTGTACACCTGTTTTGAGAGATCAAACGCACTTTACATCACTGCGTGGATAGAATAGAATAGATATGTATGTTTGCCATATGGGCCCATGTAGGGAATACAGCAACACATATATAAATGCAAATAGGCCCCCGCTGATTCAAGAAGGGCAGTTGTCAGTTTCTTGCGAAAGAATGTGCACTGTATTGGTTAACCGCTTACATATAAGCCTGCCTAGGACGTGTGGATAGGTAAACTGGCCGGCTCAAAAATGACCTAAAATAATGTTGACTTGACCGTTTAACTCCAATACAAACAAACAGATCTTAAATGTTTCTTTTGTGGATATTTTACGAATATCTTTAATGATGTCGAGTATTTCTTGTAGCTTTTCTCGAAGTTTTTTTTTATTGATGCGTGTGCATTTGAATTCATCTTATAGTGGGATGTCAAACCGGAGGATCCGATACATGCAGGCCTTGTCGTGGAAGAACAGAAAAAAAACGATCTAAATGTCACCGGTTTTAGGAGCATATTTTCAACTTAAAACATCTCTCTCTCTCTCTCTCTCTCTCTCTCTCTCTCTCTCTCTCTCTCTCTCTCTCTCTCTCTCTCTCTCTCTCTCTCTCTCTCTCTGTTCTGTTTTCATTTCAGAGTACGTGTGAAAAGTTTGATGAAGATTGAGCCGCATGCTGACAAAAACAACACAATCTCCAGTACGTCAGGTTAACATTACGAAAACACGCCTATACAAATACATTACCACCTTTATCGCCGAAAAAATGAAAATTTTATGATGAAAAATTGTGATATTTTTTTTATTTCTGCTCAAAATATAGATTGTGGGCACTCGTTAGAACCGCCACAATCTTTATTTTAGAGCAGAAATAAGAAAAATAAGGTATACCCCCGGTAACCCCAGTTTTACTATATAAAAGTAGGGTTCAAGGGGGTCAAAATTATATAGGCGTGTTTTCGTAATAATTATTCGGTTCAGCCTTGGCAGTCTCATCGTCTTCATTATGCACTCAGTTGGTAGCTCAGGACTTATGGTTTCTTATTGCGGGTAGCAAAGACTGCTCGCTGATCGCACAATGTCATTTTGTGGGCTTTGTAATGCAGTGGCTCAATCTTCCTTGTTTCATCTGTATTTTGTTTTATTTTGATTTGCTTGTCTTTCAATTTTTAATTTATTTTCATTACATTTATTTAAAATATCATATACATGTATGGGATTCATAATGATTTGTGCCAAAATTGTGCTTGTGTATATATATATTTGTTAGTTGTGCCGAAGATAAATATGAAGGCTCAGAACAAAGAAACTCCGTTTCGGTTCGGACAGCTTGATTCAAAGATTGGAGAAATAACCGCTCGACAGTGAACGATATGAGAAGCATTGACTATCAAATTAAAGTTTAATAAAAAAAAGCACTAAGCTCAAAAGCGCGAAAGAATATAAAACTAGAGCTGCCGCCTAACGGGTGCCAATTATACCCCCGCATGCGTTGTCAGACAAATTTTTACAAGTATTTGACCTTGAGGAAGGTCAACGTAAAGGTCAAGGTCAGGTTTGTGTATATCAATCTTAAGTACTAGTGGCAAGGTGTGTGGTGTGTGAATATTAAAGAAATCGGTCAAAGAATAAGGAAGTTATGAGCAATGTTAAAGTTTTTTGTAACGGACCGACGACGACAGACGACGACAGACGACAAGCTGACTCCTATATATCCCCTTCAAACTTCGTTTGCGGGGGTATAAATATCTCAATATTTCTACAGCCAGTTTGGCTTTATTACGGACTAATTAGGAACGAAGCGAATAATGCACTTGAAAATATGTAGGTACTAATAAAATCTTCAATTTGTCTCCCTGAAAACGCATCTAGCCGATAGAAAATACATACTATTACTTGTTCGCTTTTTCTTTACGCACTTTTGAAACAACCACCCGCTAAATGACGCGACGTTAGCGTTCACTTTGCCGCCTAACGTCAAACGATGACGTTACTTGACAACAAGCGGGAAAACAGAAGAAAAATATAGCAACGGTTAGGAAGGTGAATTTGGTGTGATTTTCGTTTTTCGTTTTTCGATATTCATTTTCAGGTGAAGTTGGTTTGATTTTCGTTTTTCGTTTTTCGATATTCATTTTCAGGTGAAGTTGGTTTGATTTTCGTTTTTCATTTTTCGATATTCATTTTCAGGTGAAGTTAGTTTGATTTTCGTTTTTCGTTTTTCGATATTCATTTGCAGGGGAATTTGTTTTGATTTTCGTTTTTCGTTTTTCGATATTCGAATTAAGGCCGAATATCGTATTTTGACATTCAAAATCCTAGTTTGACATTCGATTTGGCGAAGAAAATCGTATTTTGACATTCAAAATCCTATTTTGACATTCGATTTGGCAAAGAAAATCGTATTTTGACATTCAAAATCCTAGTTTGACATTCGATTTGGCGCTGAATATCGTATTTTGACATTCAAAATCCTAGTTTGACATTCGATTTGGCGAAGAAAATCGTATTTTGACATTCAAAATCCTAGTTTGACATTCGATTTGGCGCTGAATATCGTATTTTGACATTCAAAATCCTAGTTTGACATTCGATTTGGCGAAGAAAATCGTATTTTGACATTCAAAATCCTAGTTTGACATTCGATTTGGCGAAGAAAATCGTATTTTGACATTCAAAATCCTAGTTTGACATTCGATTTGGCGAAGAAAATCGTATTTTGACATTCAAAATCCTAGTTTGACATTCGATTTGGCGAAGAAAATCGTATTTTGACATTCAAAATCCTAGTTTGACATTCGATTTGGCGAAGAAAATCGTAGTTTGACATTCAAAATCCTAGTTTGACATTCGATTTGGCGCTGAATATCGTATTTTGACATTCAAAATCCTAGTTTGACATTCGATTTGGCGCTGAATATCGTATTTTGACATTCAAAATCCTAGTTTGACATTCGATTTGGCGAAGAAAATCGTAGTTTGACATTCAAAATCCTAGTTTGACATTCGATTTGGCGAAGAAAATCGTAGTTTGACATTCAAAATCCTAGTTTGACATTCGATTTGGCGAAGAAAATCGTAGTTTGACATTCAAAATCCTAGTTTGACATTCGATTTGGCGAAGAAAATCGTAGTTTGACATTCAAAATCCTAGTTTGACATTCGATTTGGCGAAGAAAATCGTAGTTTGACATTCAAAATCCTAGTTTGACATTCGATTTGGGGAAGAAAATCGTATTTTGACATTCAAAATCCTAGTTTGACATTCGATTTGGCGAAGAAAATCGTAGTTTGACATTCAAAATCCTAGTTTGACATTCGATTTGGCGAAGAAAATCGTAGTTTGACATTCAAAATCCTAGTTTGACATTCGATTTGGCGAAGAAAATCGTAGTTTGACATTCAAAATCCTAGTTTGACATTCGATTTGGCGAAGACAATCGTAGTTTGACATTCAAAATCCTAGTTTGACATTCGATTTGGCGAAGAAAATCGTAGTTTGACATTCAAAATCCTAGTTTGACATTCGATTTGGCGAAGAAAATCGTAGTTTGACATTCAAAATCCTAGTTTGACATTCGATTTGGCGAAGAAAATCGTAGTTTGACATTCAAAATCCTAGTTTGACATTCGATTTGGCGAAGAAAATCGTAGTTTGACATTCAAAATCCTAGTTTGACATTCGATTTGGCGCTGAATATCGTATTTTGACATTCAAAATCCTAGTTTGACATTCGATTTGGCGAAGAAAATCGTAGTTTGACATTCAAAATCCTAGTTTGACATTCGATTTGGCGAAGAAAATCGTAGTTTGACATTCAAAATCCTAGTTTGACATTCGATTTGGCGAAGAAAATCGTAGTTTGACATTCAAAATCCTAGTTTGACATTCGATTTGGCGAAGAAAATCGTAGTTTGACATTCAAAATCCTAGTTTGACATTCGATTTGGCGAAGAAAATCGTAGTTTGACATTCAAAATCCTAGTTTGACATTCGATTTGGGGAAGAAAATCGTATTTTGACATTCAAAATCCTAGTTTGACATTCGATTTGGCGAAGAAAATCGTAGTTTGACATTCAAAATCCTAGTTTGACATTCGATTTGGCGAAGAAAATCGTATTTTGACATTCAAAATCCTAGTTTGACATTCGATTTGGCGAAGAAAATCGTAGTTTGACATTCAAAATCCTAGTTTGACATTCGATTTGGCGAAGAAAATCGTAGTTTGACATTCAAAATCCTAGTTTGACATTCGATTTGGCGAAGAAAATCGTAGTTTGACATTCAAAATCCTAGTTTGACATTCGATTTGGCGAAGAAAATCGTAGTTTGACATTCAAAATCCTAGTTTGACATTCGATTTGGCGAAGAAAATCGTAGTTTGACATTCAAAATCCTAGTTTGACATTCGATTTGGCGAAGAAAATCGTAGTTTGACATTCAAAATCCTAGTTTGACATTCGATTTGGCGCTGAATATCGTATTTTGACATTCAAAATCCTAGTTTGACATTCGATTTGGCGAAGAAAATCGTAGTTTGACATTCAAAATCCTAGTTTGACATTCGATTTGGCGCTGAATATCGTATTTTGACATTCAAAATCCTAGTTTGACATTCGATTTGGCGAAGAAAATCGTAGTTTGACATTCAAAATCCTAGTTTGACATTCGATTTGGCGCTGAATATCGTATTTTGACATTCAAAATCCTAGTTTGACATTCGATTTGGCGAAGAAAATCGTAGTTTGACATTCAAAATCCTAGTTTGACATTCGATTTGGCGAAGAAAATCGTAGTTTGACATTCAAACTCCTAGTTTGACATTCGATTTGGCGAAGAAAATCGTAGTTTGACATTCAAAATCCTTGTTTGACATTCGATTTGGCGAAGAAAATCGTATTTTGACATTCAAAATCCTAGTTTGACATTCGATTTGGCGAAGAAAATCGTAGTTTGACATTCAAAATCCTAGTTTGACATTCGATTTGGCGAAGAAAATCGTAGTTTGACATTCAAAATCCTAGTTTGACATTCGATTTGGCGAAGAAAATCGTAGTTTGACATTCAAAATCCTAGTTTGACATTCGATTTGGCGAAGAAAATCCTAGTTTGACTTTCAAAATCCTAGTTTGACATTCGATTTGGCGAAGAAAATCGTAGTTTGACATTCAAAATCCTAGTTTGACATTCGATTTGGCGCTGAATATCGTATTTTGACATTCAAAATCCTAGTTTGACATTCGATTTGGCGAAGAAAATCGTAGTTTGACATTCAAAATCCTAGTTTGGCATTCGATTTGGCGAAGAAAATCGTAGTTTGACATTCAAAATCCTAGTTTGACATTCGATTTTGCGAAGAAAATCGTAGTTTGACATTCAAAATCCTAGTTTGACATTCGATTTGGCGAAGAAAATCGTAGTTTGACATTCAAAATCCTAGTTTGACATTCGATTTGGCGAAGAAAATCGTAGTTTGACATTCAAAATCCTAGTTTGACATTCGATTTGGCGAAGAAAATCGTAGTTTGACATTCAAAATCCTAGTTTGACATTCGATTTGGCGAAGAAAATCGTAGTTTGACATTCAAAATCCTAGTTTGACATTCGATTTGGCGAAGAAAATCGTAGTTTGACATTCAAAATCCTAGTTTGACATTCGATTTGGCGAAGAAAATCGTAGTTTGACATTCAAAATCCTAGTTTGACATTCGATTTGGCGAAGAAAATCGTAGTTTGACATTCAAAATCCTAGTTTGACATTCGATTTGGCGCTGAATATCGTAGTTTGACATTCAAAATCCTAGTTTGACATTCGATTTGGCGCTGAATATCGTAGTTTGACATTCAAAATCCTAGTTTGACATTCGATTTGGCGAAGAAAATCGTAATTTGACATTCAAAATCCTAGTTTGACATTCGATTTGGCGAAGAAAATCGTATTTTGACATTCAAAATCCTAGTTTGACATTCGATTTGGCGAAGAAAATCGTAGTTTGACATTCAAAATCCTAGTTTGACATTCGATTTGGCGAAGAAAATCGTAGTTTGACATTCAAAATCCTAGTTTGACATTCGATTTGGCGCTGAATATCGTAGTTTGACATTCAAAATCCTAGTTTGACATTCGATTTGGTGAAGAAAATCGTAGTTTGACATTCAAAATCCTAGTTTGACATTCGATTTGGCGAAGAAAATCGTAGTTTGACATTCAAAATCCTAGTTTGACATTCGATTTGGCGAAGAAAATCGTAGTTTGACATTCAAAATCCTAGTTTGACATTCGATTTGGCGAAGAAAATCGTAGTTTGACATTCAAAATCCTAGTTTGACATTCGATTTGGCGAAGAAAATCGTATTTTGACATTCAAAATCCTAGTTTGACATTCGATTTGGCGAAGAAAATCGTATTTAGACATTTAAAATCCTAGTTTGACATTCGATTTGGCGAAGAAAATCGTAGATTGACATTCAAAATCCTAGTTTGACATTCGATTTGGCGAAGAAAATCGTATTTTGACATTCAAAATCCTAGTTTGACATTCGATTTGGCGAAGAAAATCGTAGTTTGACATTCAAAATCCTAGTTTGACATTCGATTTGGCGTAGAAAATCGTATTTTGACATTCAAAATCCTAGTTTGACATTCGATTTGGCGAAGAAAATCGTAGTTTGACATTCAAAATCCTAGTTTGACATTCGATTTGGCGAAGAAAATCGTAGTTTGACATTCAAAATCCTAGTTTGACATTCGATTTGGCGAAGAAAATCGTAGTTTGACATTCAAAATCCTAGTTTGACATTCGATTTGGCGAAGAAAATCGTAGTTTGACATTCAAAATCCTAGTTTGACATTCGATTTGGCGAAGAAAATCGTAGTTTGACATTCAAAATCCTAGTTTGACATTCGATTTGGCGAAGAAAATCGTAGTTTGACATTCAAAATCCTAGTTTGACATTCGATTTGGCGAAGAAAATCGTAGTTTGACATTCAAAATCCTAGTTTGACATTCGATTTGGCGAAGAAAATCGTAGTTTGACATTCAAAATCCTAGTTTGACATTCGATTTGGCGAAGAAAATCGTAGTTTGACATTCAAAATCCTAGTTTGACATTCGATTTGGCGAAGAAAATCGTAGTTTGACATTCAAAATCCTAGTTTGACATTCGATTTGGCGAAGAAAATCGTAGTTTGACATTCAAAATCCTAGTTTGACATTCGATTTGGCGCTGAATATCGTAGTTTGACATTCAAAATCCTAGTTTGACATTCGATTTGGCGCTGAATATCGTAGTTTGACATTCAAAATCCTAGTTTGACATTCGATTTGGCGAAGAAAATCGTAATTTGACATTCAAAATCCTAGTTTGACATTCGATTTGGCGAAGAAAATCGTATTTTGACATTCAAAATCCTAGTTTGACATTCGATTTGGCGAAGAAAATCGTAGTTTGACATTCAAAATCCTAGTTTGACATTCGATTTGGCGAAGAAAATCGTAGTTTGACATTCAAAATCCTAGTTTGACATTCGATTTGGCGCTGAATATCGTAGTTTGACATTCAAAATCCTAGTTTGACATTCGATTTGGCGAAGAAAATCGTATTTTGACATTCAAAATCCTAGTTTGACACTCGATTTGGCGAAGAAAATCGTATTTTGACATTCAAAATCCTAGTTTGACATTCGATTTGGCGAAGAAAATCGTAGTTTGACATTCAAAATCCTAGTTTGACATTCGATTTGGCGAAGACAATCGTAGTTTGACATTCAAAATCCTAGTTTGACATTCGATTTGGCGAAGACAATCGTAGTTTGACATTCAAAATCCTAGTTTGACATTCGATTTGGCGATGAAAATCGTAGTTTGACATTCAAAATCCTAGTTTGACATTCGATTTGGCGAAGAAAATCGTAGTTTGACATTCAAAATCCTAGTTTGACATTCGTTTTGGCGAAGAAAATCGTAGTTTGACATTCAAAATCCTAGTTTGACATTCGATTTGGCGAAGAAAATCGTAGTTTGACATTCAAAATCCTAGTTTGACATTCGATTTGGCGAAGAAAATCGTAGTTTGACAATCAAAATCCTAGTTTGACATTCGATTTGGCGAAGAAAATCGTAGTTTGACATTCAAAATCCTAGTTTGACATTCGATTTGGCGAAGAAAATCGTAATTTGACATTCAAAATCCTAGTTTGACATTCGATTTGGCGAAGAAAATCGTAGTTTGACATTCAAAATCCTAGTTTGACATTCGATTTGGCGCTGAATATCCTATTTTGACATTCAAAATCCTAGTTTGACATTCGATTTGGCGAAGAAAATCGTAGTTTGACATTCAAAATCCTAGTTTGACATTCGATTTGGCGAAGAAAATCGTAGTTTGACATTCAAAATCCTAGTTTGACATTCGATTTGGCGAAGAAAATCGTAGTTTGACATTCAAAATCCTAGTTTGACATTCGATTTGGCGAAGACAATCGTAGTTTGACATTCAAAATCCTAGTTTGACATTCGATTTGGCGAAGAAAATCGTAGTTTGACATTCAAAATCCTAGTTTGACATTCGATTTGGCGAAGAAAATCGTAGTTTGACATTCAAAATCCTAGTTTGACATTCGATTTGGCGAAGAAAATCGTAGTTTGACATTCAAAATCCTAGTTTGACATTCGATTTGGCGAAGAAAATCGTAGTTTGACATTCAAAATCCTAGTTTGACATTCGATTTGGCGCTGAATATCGTATTTTGACATTCAAAATCCTAGTTTGACATTCGATTTGGCGAAGAAAATCGTAGTTTGACATTCAAAATCCTAGTTTGACATTCGATTTGGCGCTGAATATCGTATTTTGACATTCAAAATCCTAGTTTGACATTCGATTTGGCAAAGAAAATCGTAGTTTGACATTCAAAATCCTAGTTTGACATTCGATTTGGCGCTGAATATCGTATTTTGACATTCAAAATCCTAGTTTGACATTCGATTTGGCGAAGAAAATCGTAGTTTGACATTCAAAATCCTAGTTTGACATTCGATTTGGCGAAGAAAATCGTAGTTTGACATTCAAACTCCTAGTTTGACATTCGATTTGGCGAAGAAAATCGTAGTTTGACATTCAAAATCCTTGTTTGACATTCGATTTGGCGAAGAAAATCGTATTTTGACATTCAAAATCCTAGTTTGACATTCGATTTGGCGAAGAAAATCGTAGTTTGACATTCAAAATCCTAGTTTGACATTCGATTTGGCGAAGAAAATCGTAGTTTGACATTCAAAATCCTAGTTTGACATTCGATTTGGCGAAGAAAATCGTAGTTTGACATTCAAAATCCTAGTTTGACATTCGATTTGGCGAAGAAAATCCTAGTTTGACTTTCAAAATCCTAGTTTGACATTCGATTTGGCGAAGAAAATCGTAGTTTGACATTCAAAATCCTAGTTTGACATTCGATTTGGCGCTGAATATCGTATTTTGACATTCAAAATCCTAGTTTGACATTCGATTTGGCGAAGAAAATCGTAGTTTGACATTCAAAATCCTAGTTTGGCATTCGATTTGGCGAAGAAAATCGTAGTTTGACATTCAAAATCCTAGTTTGACATTCGATTTGGCGAAGAAAATCGTAGTTTGACATTCAAAATCCTAGTTTGACATTCGATTTGGCGAAGAAAATCGTAGTTTGACATTCAAAATCCTAGTTTGACATTCGATTTGGCGAAGAAAATCGTAGTTTGACATTCAAAATCCTAGTTTGACATTCGATTTGGCGAAGAAAATCGTAGTTTGACATTCAAAATCCTAGTTTGACATTCGATTTGGCGAAGAAAATCGTAGTTTGACATTCAAAATCCTAGTTTGACATTCGATTTGGCGAAGAAAATCGTAGTTTGACATTCAAAATCCTAGTTTGACATTCGATTTGGTGAAGAAAATCGTAGTTTGACATTCAAAATCCTAGTTTGACATTCGATTTGGCGAAGAAAATCGTAGTTTGACATTCAAAATCCTAGTTTGACATTCGATTTGGCGAAGAAAATCGTAGTTTGACATTCAAAATCCTAGTTTGACATTCGATTTGGCGAAGAAAATCGTAGTTTGACATTCAAAATCCTAGTTTGACATTCGATTTGGCGAAGAAAATCGTATTTTGACATTCAAAATCCTAGTTTGACATTCGATTTGGCGAAGAAAATCGTATTTAGACATTTAAAATCCTAGTTTGACATTCGATTTGGCGAAGAAAATCGTAGATTGACATTCAAAATCCTAGTTTGACATTCGATTTGGCGAAGAAAATCGTATTTTGACATTCAAAATCCTAGTTTGACATTCGATTTGGCGAAGAAAATCGTAGTTTGACATTCAAAATCCTAGTTTGACATTCGATTTGGCGTAGAAAATCGTATTTTGACATTCAAAATCCTAGTTTGACATTCGATTTGGCGAAGAAAATCGTAGTTTGACATTCAAAATCCTAGTTTGACATTCGATTTGGCGAAGAAAATCGTAGTTTGACATTCAAAATCCTAGTTTGACATTCGATTTGGCGAAGACAATCGTAGTTTGACATTCAAAATCCTAGTTTGACATTCGATTTGGCGAAGAAAATCGTAGTTTGACATTCAAAATCCTAGTTTGACATTCGATTTGGCGAAGAAAATCGTAGTTTGACATTCAAAATCCTAGTTTGACATTCGATTTGGCGAAGAAAATCGTAGTTTGACATTCAAAATCCTAGTTTGACATTCGATTTGGCGAAGAAAATCGTAGTTTGACATTCAAAATCCTAGTTTGACATTCGATTTGGCGAAGAAAATCGTAGTTTGACATTCAAAATCCTAGTTTGACATTCGATTTGGCGCTGAATATCGTATTTTGACATTCAAAATCCTAGTTTGACATTCGATTTGGCGAAGAAAATCGTAGTTTGACATTCAAAATCCTAGTTTGACATTCGATTTGGCGCTGAATATCGTATTTTGACATTCAAAATCCTAGTTTGACATTCGATTTGGCGAAGAAAATCGTAGTTTGACATTCAAAATCCTAGTTTGACATTCGATTTGGCGAAGAAAATCGTAGTTTGACATTCAAACTCCTAGTTTGACATTCGATTTGGCGAAGAAAATCGTAGTTTGACATTCAAAATCCTAGTTTGACATTCGATTTGGCGAAGAAAATCGTAGTTTGACATTCAAAATCCTAGTTTGACATTCGATTTGGCGAAGAAAATCGTAGTTTGACATTCAAAATCCTAGTTTGACATTCGATTTGGCGAAGAAAATCGTAGTTTGACATTCAAAATCCTAGTTTGACATTCGATTTGGCGAAGAAAATCGTAGTTTGACATTCAAAATCCTAGTTTGACATTCGATTTGGCGAAGAAAATCCTAGTTTGACTTTCAAAATCCTAGTTTGACATTCGATTTGGCGAAGAAAATCGTAGTTTGACATTCAAAATCCTAGTTTGACATTCGATTTGGCGCTGAATATTGTATTTTGACATTCAAAATCCTAGTTTGACATTCGATTTGGCGAAGAAAATCGTAGTTTGACATTCAAAATCCTAGTTTGGCATTCGATTTGGCGAAGAAAATCGTAGTTTGACATTCAAAATCCTAGTTTGACATTCGATTTGGCGAAGAAAATCGTAGTTTGACATTCAAAATCCTAGTTTGACATTCGATTTGGCGAAGAAAATCGTAGTTTGACATTCAAAATCCTAGTTTGACATTCGATTTGGCGAAGAAAATCGTAGTTTGACATTCAAAATCCTAGTTTGACATTCGATTTGGCGAAGAAAATCGTAGTTTGACATTCAAAATCCTAGTTTGACATTCGATTTGGCGAAGAAAATCGTAGTTTGTAATTCAAAATCCTAGTTTGACATTCGATTTGGCGAAGAAAATCGTAGTTTGACATTCAAAATCCTAGTTTGACATTCGATTTGGTGAAGAAAATCGTAGTTTGACATTCAAAATCCTAGTTTGACATTCGATTTGGCGAAGAAAATCGTAGTTTGACATTCAAAATCCTAGTTTGACATTCGATTTGGCGAAGAAAATCGTAGTTTGACATTCAAAATCCTAGTTTGACATTCGATTTGGCGAAGAAAATCGTATTTTGACATTCAAAATCCTAGTTTGACATTCGATTTGGCGAAGAAAATCGTATTTAGACATTTAAAATCCTAGTTTGACATTCGATTTGGCGAAGAAAATCGTAGATTGACATTCAAAATCCTAGTTTGACATTCGATTTGGCGAAGAAAATCGTATTTTGACATTCAAAATCCTAGTTTGACATTCGATTTGGCGAAGAAAATCGTAGTTTGACATTCAAAATCCTAGTTTGACATTCGATTTGGCGTAGAAAATCGTATTTTGACATTCAAAATCCTAGTTTGACATTCGATTTGGCGAAGAAAATCGTAGTTTGACATTCAAAATCCTAGTTTGACATTCGATTTGGCGAAGAAAATCGTAGTTTGACATTCAAAATCCTAGTTTGACATTCGATTTGGCGAAGAAAATCGTAGTTTGACATTCAAAATCCTAGTTTGACATTCGATTTGGCGAAGAAAATCGTAGTTTGACATTCAAAATCCTAGTTTGACATTCGATTTGGCGAAGAAAATCGTAGTTTGACATTCAAAATCCTAGTTTGACATTCGATTTGGTGAAGAAAATCGTAGTTTGACATTCAAAATCCTAGTTTGACATTCGATTTGGCGAAGAAAATCGTAGTTTGACATTCAAAATCCTAGTTTGACATTCGATTTGGCGAAGAAAATCGTAGTTTGACATTCAAAATCCTAGTTTGACATTCGATTTGGCGAAGAAAATCGTAGTTTGACATTCAAAATCCTAGTTTGACATTCGATTTGGCGAAGAAAATCGTAGTTTGACATTCAAAATCCTAGTTTGACATTCGATTTGGCGCTGAATATCGTAGTTTGACATTCAAAATCCTAGTTTGACATTCGATTTGGCGCTGAATATCGTAGTTTGACATTCAAAATCCTAGTTTGACATTCGATTTGGCGAAGAAAATCGTAATTTGACATTCAAAATCCTAGTTTGACATTCGATTTGGCGAAGAAAATCGTATTTTGACATTCAAAATCCTAGTTTGACATTCGATTTGGCGAAGAAAATCGTATTTTGACATTCAAAATCCTAGTTTGACATTCGATTTGGCGAAGAAAATCGTAGTTTGACATTCAAAATCCTAGTTTGACATTCGATTTGGCGCTGAATATCGTAGTTTGACATTCAAAATCCTAGTTTGACATTCGATTTGGCGAAGAAAATCGTATTTTGACATTCAAAATCCTAGTTTGACATTCGATTTGGCGAAGAAAATCGTATTTTGACATTCAAAATCCTAGTTTGACATTCGATTTGGCGAAGAAAATCGTAGTTTGACATTCAAAATCCTAGTTTGACATTCGATTTGGCGAAGAAAATCGTAGTTTGACATTCAAAATCCTAGTTTGACATTCGATTTGGCGAAGAAAATCGTATTTTGACATTCAAAATCCTAGTTTGACATTCGATTTGGCGAAGAAAATCGTATTTTGACATTCAAAATCCTAGTTTGACATTCGATTTGGCGAAGAAAATCGTAGTTTGACATTCAAAATCCTAGTTTGACATTCGATTTGGCGAAGAAAATCGTAGTTTGACATTCAAAATCCTACTTTGACATTCGATTTGGCGAAGAAAATCGTAGTTTGACATTCAAAATCCTAGTTTGACATTCGATTTGGCGCTGAATATCGTATTTTGACATTCAAAATCCTAGTTTGACATTCGATTTGGCGAAGAAAATCGTATTTTGACATTCAAAATCCTAGTTTGACATTCGAATTGGGTCCGAATATCGTATTTTGAAATTCAAAATCCTATTCTGACATTCTATTTGGCTGTACTGGGCCCCTTTGAGCGTGACCTTGATCCCCAAGGTCAAAGGTCAAAAAGTAGGACATGGGCATATCTTCTAAACCGTTGGGAGTTACACTTCTGAAACTTGGTCATTGGATGGTCCTTGGAATTTAGAGTGTACTGGGCCCCTTTGAGCGTGACCTTGATCCTCAAGGTCAAAGGTCAAAAAGTAGTACATGGTCATATCTTCTAAACCGTTGGAATAACACTTCTGAAACTTGGTCATTGGATGGTCCTTGGAATGTAGAATGTACTGGGCCCCTTTGAGTGCATGCTTGGCACCAAGGTCAAAGGTCAAAAAGTAGGACATGGTCATATCTTCTAAACCGTTGGCGTTACACTTTTGAAATTTGGTCATTGGATAGTCCTTGAAATGTAGGGTGTACTGGGCCCCTTTGAGTATGACTTTGACCCCCAAGGTCAAAGGTCAACAACTAGGACATGTTGATATCTTCTAAACCGTTGGAGTTACACTCCTGAAACTTGGTCATTAGATGGTCCTTAGAATGTCGAGTGTACTGGGCCCTTTTGAGTGTGACTTTGATCTCCAAAGTCACGGGTCAAAAAGGAGGACATGGTCATATCTTCTTAACCGGTGGAGTTACACTTCTGAAACTTGGCCATTGGATTGTCATTGGAATGTATGGTGTACTGGGCCCCTTTAAGTGTGACCTTGACCCCCAAGGTCAAAGGTCAAAAAGCTGGCCATGGTCAGATCTTCTAAACCTTTGGAGTTACAATTCTGAAACTTGGTCATTGGATGGTCTTTGGAATTCGGAGTGTAGTATCCAAATTATGATTTGACCCCCTAGGGTTATGTAGAGCCGATCGTCCGCTTCAGAAGGGCGAAAATTGTGTTTTGTATTTAACAGAGAGAGAGAGAGAGAGAGAGGAGAGAGAGAGAGAGAGAGAGAGAGAGAGAGAGAGAGAGAGAGAGAGAGTTCAACAAGTATAGTAACGTAACAACACAAAGGACACACTCAAATGAGTCGCCCTCGTCCACCGGGGACTGAAGAAATAGATGAGCTACATGATGCTCCCACGCAGAGCTGAATCCGACCGCATACGAATACTGGTAAACCGCTTAGACGATCTAAGCCTGCCCAGGCAAAGCGGTACGGACCATGCTTATAAACATCGGACGCCAGGCTTTTAGACGTCATTTTATCTCAATGTCGGGTAAAACTCACACAAAATCGGAAACAACGCCTCCAAAATGACCTATATTAAGTCCCCACCCATCGAGGCTTAAAGAAATATATGGGCTGCACGATGCTTCCACGCAGAGCTGATCGCGACCGAACATTAGTACTGGTAATCTGCTTAGAAGGCCTAAGCCTGCCCAGGAAAACTGCTGCGAGTCGGCCGGACCATGCATATAAACCCTTTTGGTTTTATATGACGGCAGGGATTGAGAAGTCATTTCATCTCAATTTTGGGTAGAAGTCTCACAAAATGGGAAGCAACGTCTTCAAAATGACCTAAATAGTGTTGACGGGGACGTTAAACCTCAAATCAAACACAATGACCTATACAGTGTTGACGGGGACGTTAAACCTCAAATCAAACAAAACAAAACACTCCAATGCGGTGTCTGATTATGCTCGTTGATTATAGATGATTTTCTAGTGTTCGTTCGAACCAGACTTTTTGTCTGAATCCTTGACCAACGTCTAAGCAACGTCGCATCAACATGAACACGAATACGACGCTGCAAAGAAGATAAAGTTTTAACTTGACAAATTCATATATTTAAGGTCAATGTCACCCAAATCAAATAAAATATTTTAAGTGGCAATGATATATCGAACCAAGTTCGACCAAATTTCATCTAAGGCGGTCCATAAAGTATGTTCTATAAAAAGTCTATCCTTTGTAATCAAGGAAGACATCGCAGAACTGAAATTATCATCACGAAAGCACGCCTATATAATTTTAACTCCCTTGAACCACACTTTTATACAGCAAAACTGGGGTATATAGGGTTAAACGCTATTTTTTCTTATTTATGATAAAAAAACTTAGAATTCTGGGTACTCGATAGAACCGCCCCATCGAGTCGGTATTATCGAGTCCCCGCAATCTAGGTTTCGAGCAGAAATAAGAAAAATATCAGAATTTTCAAAAGAAAAGTTATTTCTTTTGGATTTAAATTTCCAATACATTTAGACAGGGCCTGTTTTCGTAATGGAAGTGTGTATGTTTCCTTGGGCAGACTAGCCATTTAGGCCTCATAAGTGACCCTCCGATATATTAAACATTCAACAGTGGCAACAATGATCCCAAAGGACAAGAAAATATAAATTACGCTATGATGTAGGATAGGGTGACTTTTTTACGTCTGCCTTAACACCAGCTGCAGTGACGTACTATATAAAGATTATCATACGCATTTTTCTCATATTATACCCCATATGAGCTCGAGGGTTGATGTGGGGTATGATATGCAATATGCCTTTTCGCAATACGAAAACACCCCTCTTACCCCCCTTGAACCTTAGGTTTACATAGGTAAAACCATGGGGGTTACAGGAGTATACATTATTTCTTCTTTTCTTATTTCTCCTCTAAATCAGAGATTGTGGGTACTCGATAGAGCACCTCGTCGAGGCGGTTCTATCGAACCCCGCAATCTATGTTTTGAGAAGAAATAAAAAAAAATATTACGCCGAAAAAAATGACAACACACATCTTTTATACAGCATCTCATTTAGAGGTTGGCCTGACGTTGCATCGACGTTGCAGTGTGGTTATGTAGGTCGCGATCCAATTTCAACAAAAATACAACGTCTCTACAACGTCGCATTCTGACCTTGAACTGACATCGCAGTTACAACTTTGTATCGATGTTGTGTTGTGTTGCGACCTAAATACAAACAAATACCAATGTTGATCCGATGTCAGGCGTTTGCTTGGAAAATATCCTAAATCATTAAAATAGTGTTATTTGGCCATTAAATCTAAATTTAAACAAAAATAATTAAATGGAGGCCTCGCTTATGTGGTCCGGCCTCGGTAGCTCAGTCGGGTGCGCGTCTGACTGGCGATGAGGAGGACGTTGGTTCGATTCTAGCCGGGGTCTACAGCATTCTTTCGTGGAAATTGATCATGAAATATTTTATACCGCCATTATCTCCCTTTCGCTGATTCAAGAAGGGCAGTTGTCAATTCTCGTTCTGGCGAAAGAATGTCCTCACGGACTACGCTCCAGGTTAGTTCACTGCAGAGGAGCCAAGATATTCACCAAAGGACTAGTACGGACTCCGTCTCGTTTAAATTCAATGGAAACTTCACCTCAGATGAGGCTTAAGTTGAGTTCAGTGGAAACTTTGCCTCTGGTGAGTTCTCTGGAGACTTCGCCTTAGGCAAGTATCTTATGTGTTCATGTCAAGTGAGTAAGTTCGCTCTATCAAGCAGAGGTGGGGAGGACATAATTTTGGTGCGAATTCCGTTTGCATCGGTGTTGGCGTCAGTGAACCCTGTGTTAACCAATGTGAAGCCTACATGGTGGCATTGCTGTGTTGAAGGATTTCATTTTAAAGGAAAAAGTCCCAAAACTGTCACTTTTGAGTAAAACACACTGTTTTCTCCGTTTTGCTAGATCCGCCTTCTAATATAGATAAATTACAGTTAAAGGCAACGTTGAGAACGTCCTAGCGTTTTTCTCCGTCATCGGCATCGGTATCCGTATTCTGTATTGGTGTAAAATGTCTAAGAAAGAAATGATGGATTTTGATCAAATTTTGCATATGAATTGATATTGACAATGTCTAGCTTGGGATTGTTACACTGCTTTTCGCGTCAATTTTCAACAGAGTTATGGCCTTAGAATGATGCCAGAAAATGATTTCCGCTCAACATATATCTTAAGAAAGAAATGATTGATTTTAATCAGATTTTGCATAAGAATTGATATCGACAACCTCTAGCTTGGGATTGTTACACAGCTTTTAGCGTCAATTTTCAAAAGAGGTACGGCCCTTGAAGGATGCCAGAAAGTTGTTTCCATTTGATATCTTAAGAAAGAAATGATAGATTTTGATAAAATTTTGCATATGAATTGATGCTTGGGATTGTTACACGGCTTTTGCGTTAATTTTCAACAGAGTTATGGCCCTTGAATGATGCCAGAAAATGGTTTCCACTCAATATCATAAGAAAGAAATGATTAATTTTGATCATATTTGGTATATGAATTTATATTAACAAGATCTAACTTGGGATTGTTAAGCGGCATTTTGCATCTATTTTCAGCAGAATTATGGTCCTTGAATGACATCAAATATTTACTTCAGTACAATATTTTGAGAAAGAAATGATGAACTTTGATCGAAATTTGTATGTGAATTTATATTGACAAAATATAGCTTGGGATTGTTACAAGGCATTTTGCGTCAATTTTCAGCAGAGTAATGGCCCATGAATTATGTCAGAAATTTGTTTCCGCTCAATATCTTGAAAACACATTAATGGATTTTCATCAATTTTTGCATATGAACTGATATTGACAACATCTAGCTTGGGGTTATTACACAGCTCAATTTTGCGTCAATTTTCAACAGCGTTATGGTCCTTGCCCGATGCCAGAAAGTCTAATTAATTTTGATCATATTTATATGTGAATTTATATCAACAAGAGTTAGCTTTGGATTGTCATGCCAAATTTTGTCTCTATTTTTAACAGAGTTATGACCCCTGAATGGCATCAAAAATTCGTTTCTGCTCGATATCTTGAGAAAAGAAATGATGAATTTTGATCTAATTTGGTATGTGAATTGATGTTGACCAAATATAGCTTGGGATTTTTACATGCCATTGTACTATTGCGGGGGGGGGGGGGGGGGGGTATTTAGTAAGCCCTGCTTACTGACATCTAGTTGGTCCTGAAGCGCTCACCTAACAGCTCAAGATCTGAAGGGGTAAGGGACACCCTGGGATCCCAAGATCCATGTCTCTTGGTCATGAATCGCTCACCAGAATAAGAAGAAGAAGAAGAAGAAGAAGAAGAAGAAAGTAGTAAAACTAGATATTATGCAATTGATGAAATGAGGGAGTGGGGCATGCCCCCGTTGTACACTCTAGGGTCCAAAGATCCATGCCTCTAAATGGCCCTCACATAATGAACAAGAATATATATGGTTTATGGGTGGGTATCTGAACGGTTTCAGAGATATTAAGCATTTTACCATATATGGGCATGGCGGCAATCTTGGTCATGTGACCTGGACCCAAAATGGTCTCCGGATTAAATGTCCCTTATCATAAGGAACAAGAATATATATGGCTTATGGGTGGGGATCTGAACCGTTTCCGAGATAATAAGCATTTTACCATATATGGGCACGGCAGCCATCTTGGTCATGTGACTTGGACCAAAAATGGCCCCCACTAAATGCTCCTTATCATATCCAGAAAATATATGGTGAAGGGGTGGTATTCTAAACCGTTTGTAAGATATCATGCATTTTCACTTTTTCCCATATAAATGCCTATGTGACCAAATTTGGCGTTGGCAAAAATAGGTCAAGGTCATCCCAGGGTCACCATTTATGCAATTTATAATGGGCCAATGTCCCACATGCTACATACCAAGTCTAATGCAAATCGGCCCAGTGGTTCCGGAGAAGAAGATTTTAGAAGGTTTTTTTACCATATATGGGCATGGCGGTCATCTTGGTCGTGTGACCTGGACCAATAATGCAAACTTTCGTTCCCCCACCCCATGGAGGCTCCACATGTTCCAGAGGAAAAGACGCTTGAAAATGTGAACACACATACACACACGACACAAGACAGACAGACAAACTCTGGCCACCCTGTAAGCTTACCATTGAGCCTTCGGCTCAGGTGAGCTAATAAATGGTTCATATGTGGGGATCTGAACGGTTTCTGAGATATTAAGCATTTTACCATATATGGTCACGGCGGCCATCTTGGTCATGTGACCTGGACCAAAAATGGTCCCCCCACTAAATGCCCCTTTTCACAAGGAACAAGTATATATATGGTTGGTTGGTGGGGATCTGAAAGGTTTCCAAGATATTAAGCATTTTACCTTATATGGAAATGGCGGCCACCTTGGTCATGTGACCTGGGACAAAAATGGTCCCCGGACTAAATGCCCGTTATCGTAAGGAGCAAGAACATGTATGGTTTGGGAGTGGTATTCTGAACCGTTTGTAAGATATAATGCATTTTCACTTTTTCCTATACAAATGCCTATGTGACTAAACTTGACCTTAGCATAAAATAGGTCAAGGTCGACCCAGGTCAACATTTTAACAATTTATGATGGGCCTACGTCTTAGATAATACTTACCAAGTTTCATGAAAATCGGCATAGCGGTTATGGAGATTTTAAGGGTGTTTTACCATATATGATTATGGCGGCTATCTAGGTCATGTGACCTGGAACCCATTAGCAAACTTTCGTTCCCCCATCCCATGGAGGCTCCACATGAAATTTGACTTCAGTTGGCCCAGCGGTTTCTGAGGAGTAAAAGTTTAAACATTTTACCATATATGGACATGGCGGCCAGCTTGGGCATGTGACCTGGGCCAAAATGCACCCCCCCCCCACTAAATGCGCCTTGTCACAAGGAGCAAGAATATATTTGGTTTAGGGGTGGTATTCTAAACCATTTGTATGATATAATGCATTTTCGATTTTTTTCCATTCAAATGCCTATGTGGCCCTCGTCCCAGATGCTACATGTCAAGTTTCGTGGAAATCGGCCCTGTGGTTCGGGAGAAGAAGATTTTTGAAGGGTTTTACCATGTATGGGCCTGTCAGCCATCTTGGTCATGTGACCTGGACTGAATGTCAAAATACGATTTTCTTCGCCAAATCGAATGTCAAACTAGGATTTTGAATGTCAAAATACGATTTTCAGCGCCAAATCGAATGTCAAACTAGGATTTTGAATGTCAAAATACGATATTCAGCGCCAAATCGAATGTCAAACTAGGATTTTGAATGTCAAACTACGATTTCCTTCGCCAAATCGAATGTCAAACTAGGATTTTGAATGTCAAACTACGATTTTCTTCGCCAAATCGAATGTCAAACTAGGATTTTGAATGTCAAACTACGATTTTCTTCGCCAAATCGAATGTCAAACTAGGATTTTGAATGTCAAACTACGATTTTCTTCGCCAAATCGAATGTCAAAATAGGATTTTGAATGTCAAACTACGATTTTCTTCGCCAAATCGAATGTCAAACTAGGATTTTGAATGTCAAAATACGATTTTCTTCGCCAAATCGAATGTCAAACTAGGATTTTGAATGTCAAACTACGATTTTCTTCGCCAAATCGAATGTCAAACTAGGATTTTGAATGTCAAACTACGATTTTCTTCGCCAAATCGAATGTCAAACTAGGATTGTGAATGTCAAACTACGATTTTCTTCGCCAAATCGAATGTCAAACTAGGATTTTGAATGTCAAAATACGATATTCAGCGCCAAATCGAATGTCAAACTAATATTTTGAATGTCTAACTACGATTTTCTTCGCCAAATCGAATGTCAAACTAGGATTTTGAATGTCAAACTACGATTTTCTTCGCCAAATCGAATGTCAAACTAGGATTTTGAATGTCAAACTACGATTTTCTTCGCCAAATCGAATGTCAAACTAGGATTTTGAATGTCAAACTACGATTTTCTTCGCCAAATCGAATGTCAAACTAGGATTTTGAATGTCAAACTACGATTTTCTTCGCCAAATCGAATGTCAAACTAGGATTTTGAATGTCAAACTACGATTTTCTTCGCCAAATCGAATGTCAAACTACGATTTTGAATGTCAAACTACGATTTTCTTCGCCAAATCGAATGTCAAACTAGGATTTTGAATGTCAAACTAGGATTTTGAATGGCCAAATCGAATGTCAAACTAGGATTTTGAATGTCAAACTACGATTTTCTTCGCCAAATCGAATGTCAAACTAGGATTTTGAATGGCCAAATCGAATGTCAAACTAGGATTTTGAATGTCAAACTACGATTTTCTTCGCCAAATCGAATGTCAAACTAGGATTTTGAATGTCAAACTACGATTTTCTTCGCCAAATCGAATGTCAAACTAGGATTTTGAATGTCAAAATACGATTGTCTTCGCCAAATCGAATGTCAAACTAGGATTTTGAATGTCAAAATACGATATTCAGCGCCAAATCGAATGTCAAACTAATATTTTGAATGTCAAACTACGATTTTCTTCGCCAAATCGAATGTCAAACTACGATTTTCTTCGCCAAATCGAATGTCAAACTAGGATTTTGAATGTCAAACTACGATTTTCTTCGCCAAATCGAATGTCAAACTAGGATTTTGAATGTCAAACTACGATTTTCTTCGCCAAATCGAATGTCAAACTAGGATTTTGAATGTCAAACTACGATTTTCTTCGCCAAATCGAATGTCAAACTAGGATTTTGAATGTCAAACTACGATTTTCTTCGCCAAATCAAATGTCAAACTAGGATTTTGAATGTCAAACTACGATTTTCATCGCCAAATCGAATGTCAAACTAGGATTTTGAATGTCAAACTACGATTTTCTTCGCCAAATCGAATGTCAAACAAGGATTTTGAATGTCAAACTACGATTTTCTTCGCCAAATCGAATGTCAAACTAGGATTTTGAATGGCCAAATCGAATGTCAACCTAGGATTTTGAATGTCAAACTACGATTTTCTTCGCCAAATCGAATGTCAAACTAGGATTTTGAATGTCAAACTACGATTTTCTTCGCCAAATCGAATGTCAAACTAGGATTTTCAATGTCAAACTACGATTTTCTTCGCCAAATCGAATGTCAAACTAGGATTTTGAATGTCAAACTACGATTTTCTTCGCCAAATCGAATGTCAAACTAGGATTTTGAATGTCAAACTACGATTTTCTTCGCCAAATCGAATGTCAAACTACGATTTTGAATGTCAAACTACGATTTTCTTCGCCAAATCGAATGTCAAACTAGGATTTTGAATGTCAAACTACGATTTTCTTCGCCAAATCGAATGTCAAACTAGGATTTTGAATGTCAAACTACGATTTTCTCCGCCAAATCGAATGTCAAACTAGGATTTTGAATGTCAAACTACGATTTTCTTCGCCAAATCGAATGTCAAACTAGGATTTTGAATGTCAAACTACGATTTTCTTCGCCAAATCGAATGTCAAACTAGGATTTTGAATGTCAAACTACGATTTTCTTCGCCAAATCGAATGTCAAAGTAGGATTTTGAATGTCAAACTACGATTTTCTTCGCCAAATCGAATGTCAAACTAGGATTTTGAATGTCAAACTACGATTTTCTTCGCCAAATCGAATGTCAAACTAGGATTTTGAATGTCAAACTACGATTTTCTTCGCCAAATCGAATGTCAAACTAGGATTTTGAATGTCAAAATACGATATTCAGCGCCAAATCGAATGTCAAACTAGGATTTTGAATGTCAAACTACGATTTTCTTCGCCAAATCGAATGTCAAACTAGGATTTTGAATGTCAAAATACGATTTTCAGCGCCAAATCGAATGTCAAACTAGGATTTTGAATGTCAAAATACGATATTCAGCGCCAAATCGAATGTCAAACTAGGATTTTGAATGTCAAACTACGATTTCCTTCGCCAAATCGAATGTCAAACTAGGATTTTGAATGTCAAACTACGATTTTCTTCGCCAAATCCTAGGTTGACATTCGATTTGGCCATTCAAAATCCTAGTTTGACATTCGATTTGGCGAAGAAAATCGTAGTTTGACATTCAAAATCCTAGTTTGACATTCGATTTGGCGAAGAAAATCGTAGTTTGACATTCAAAATCCTAGTAGTACGATTTTGAATGTCAAACTACGATTTTCTTCGCCAAATCGAATGTCAAACTAGGATTTTGAATGTCAAACTACGATTTTCTTCGCCAAATCGAATGTCAAACTAGGATTTTGAATGTCAAACTACGATTTTCTCCGCCAAATCGAATGTCAAACTAGGATTTTGAATGTCAAACTACGATTTTCTTCGCCAAATCGAATGTCAAACTAGGATTTTGAATGTCAAACTACGATTTTCTTCGCCAAATCGAATGTCAAACTAGGATTTTGAATGGCCAAATCGAATGTCAACCTAGGATTTTGAATGTCAAACTACGATTTTCTTCGCCAAATCGAATGTCAAACTAGGATTTTGAATGTCAAACTACGATTTTCTTCGCCAAATCGAATGTCAAACTAGGATTTTGAATGTCAAACTACGATTTTCTTCGCCAAATCGAATGTCAAACTAGGATTTTGAATGTCAAACTACGATTTTCTTCGCCAAATCGAATGTCAAACTAGGATTTTGAATGTCAAACTACGATTTTCTTCGCCAAATCGAATGTCAAACTAGGATTTTGAATGTCAAACTACGATTTTCTTCGCCAAATCGAATGTCAAACTAGGATTTTGAATGTCAAACTACGATTTTCTTCGCCAAATCGAATGTCAAACTAGGATTTTGAATGTCAAACTACGATTTTCTTCGCCAAATCGAATGTCAAACTAGGATTTTGAATGTCAAACTACGATTTTCTTCGCCAAATCGAATGTCAAACTAGGATTTTGAATGTCAAACTACGATTTTCTTCGCCAAATCGAATGTCAAACTAGGATTTTGAATGTCAAACTACGATTTTCTTCGCCAAATCGAATGTCAAACTAGGATTTTGAATGTCAAACTACGATTTTCTTCGCCAAATCGAATGTCAAACTGGGATTTTGAATGTCAAAGTACGATTTTCTTCGCCAAATCGAATGTCAAACTGGGATTTTGAATGTCAAAGTACGATTTTCTTCGCCAAATCGAATGTCAAACTAGGATTTTGAATGTCAAACTACGATTTTCTTCGCCAAATCGAATGTCAAACTAGGATTTTGAATGTCAAAATACGATTTTCTTCGCCAAATCGAATGTCAAACTAGGATTTTGAATGTCAAAATACGATTTTCTTCGCCAAATCGAATGTCAAACTAGGATTTTGAATGTCAAAATACGATTTTCTTCGCCAAATCGAATGTCAAACTAGGATTTTGAATGTCAAAATACGATATTCAGCGCCAAATCGAATGTCAAACTAGGATTTTGAATGTCAAACTACGATTTTCTTCGCCAAATCGAATGTCAAACTAGGATTTTGAATGTCAAAATACGATTTTCTTCGCCAAATCGAATGTCAAACTAGGATTTTGAATGTCAAAATACGATTTTCTTCGCCAAATCGAATGTCAAACTAGGATTTTGAATGTCAAAATACGATATTCAGCGCCAAATCGAATGTCAAACTAGGATTTTGAATGTCAAAATACGATTTTCTTTGCCAAATCGAATGTCAAAATAGGATTTTGAATGTCAAAATACGATTTTCTTCGCCAAATCGAATGTCAAACTAGGATTTTGAATGTCAAAATACGATATTCGGCCTCAATTCGAATATCGAAAAACGAAAAACGAAAATCAAAACAAATTCCCCTGCAAATGAAAATCGAAAAATGAAAAACGAAAATCAAACTAACTTCACCTGAAAATGAATATCGAAAAATGAAAAACGAAAATCAAACCAACTTCACCTGAAAATGAATATCGAAAAACGAAAAACGAAAATCACACCAAATTCACCTTCCTATAAAACAGTGAGTTATATTACGTTTAGTGTAGATCGATGACTGTTTACTGAACACTACGTCATACGGACCATTCCATCGGAAACCGTTATGTAGGGGTTACCAACTTTTTCCTCGCTTTATTCACAAAATCATCTGATATGACATCCTTACAGGAATACAATGTGGCGGTATTGGTTAGATGCATAAACTTTAACGACCTACGCCAAATCGAATGTCAAACTAGGATTTTGAATGTCAAAATACGATTTTCTTCGCCAAATCGAATGTCAAACTAGGATTTTGAATGTCAAACTACGATTTTCTTCGCCAAATCGAATGTCAAACTAGGATTTTGAATGTCAAACTACGATTTTCTTCGCCAAATCGAATGTCAAACTAGGATTGTGAATGTCAAACTACGATTTTCTTCGCCAAATCGAATGTCAAACTAGGATTTTGAATGTCAAAATACGATATTCAGCGCCAAATCGAATGTCAAACTAATATTTTGAATGTCAAACTACGATTTTCTTCGCCAAATCGAATGTCAAACTAGGATTTTGAATGTCAAACTACGATTTTCTTCGCCAAATCGAATGTCAAACTAGGATTTTGAATGTCAAACTACGATTTTCTTCGCCAAATCGAATGTCAAACTAGGATTTTGAATGTCAAACTACGATTTTCTTCGCCAAATCGAATGTCAAACTAGGATTTTGAATGTCAAACTACGATTTTCTTCGCCAAATCGAATGTCAAACTAGGATTTTGAATGTCAAACTACGATTTTCTTCGCCAAATCGAATGTCAAACTACGATTTTGAATGTCAAACTACGATTTTCTTCGCCAAATCGAATGTCAAACTAGGATTTTGAATGTCAAACTACGATTTTCTTCGCCAAATCGAATGTCAAACTAGGATTTTGAATGTCAAACTACGATTTTCTTCGCCAAATCGAATGTCAAACTAGGATTTTGAATGTCAAAATACGATATTCAGCGCCAAATCGAATGTCAAACTAATATTTTGAATGTCAAACTACGATTTTCTTCGCCAAATCGAATGTCAAACTAGGATTTTGAATGTCAAACTAAGATTTTCTTCGCCAAATCGAATGTCAAACTAGGATTTTGAATGTCAAACTACGATTTTCTTCGCCAAATCGAATGTCAAACTAGGATTTTGAATGTCAAACTACGATTTTCTTCGCCAAATCGAATGTCAAACTAGGATTTTGAATGTCAAACTACGATTTTCTTCGCCAAATCGAATGTCAAACTAGGATTTTGAATGTCAAACTACGATTTTCTTCGCCAAATCAAATGTCAAACTAGGATTTTGAATGTCAAACTACGATTTTCTTCGCCAAATCGAATGTCAAACTAGGATTTTGAATGTCAAACTACGATTTTCTTCGCCAAATCGAATGTCAAACAAGGATTTTGAATGTCAAACTACGATTTTCTTCGCCAAATCGAATGTCAAACTAGGATTTTGAATGGCCAAATCGAATGTCAACCTAGGATTTTGAATGTCAAACTACGATTTTCTTCGCCAAATCGAATGTCAAACTAGGATTTTGAATGTCAAACTACGATTTTCTTCGCCAAATCGAATGTCAAACTAGGATTTTCAATGTCAAACTACGATTTTCTTCGCCAAATCGAATGTCAAACTAGGATTTTGAATGTCAAACTACGATTTTCTTCGCCAAATCGAATGTCAAACTAGGATTTTGAATGTCAAACTACGATTTTCTTCGCCAAATCGAATGTCAAACTACGATTTTGAATGTCAAACTACGATTTTCTTCGCCAAATCGAATGTCAAACTAGGATTTTGAATGTCAAACTACGATTTTCTTCGCCAAATCGAATGTCAAACTAGGATTTTGAATGTCAAACTACGATTTTCTCCGCCAAATCGAATGTCAAACTAGGATTTTGAATGTCAAACTACGATTTTCTTCGCCAAATCGAATGTCAAACTAGGATTTTGAATGTCAAACTACGATTTTCTTCGCCAAATCGAATGTCAAACTAGGATTTTGAATGTCAAACTACGATTTTCTTCGCCAAATCGAATGTCAAACTAGGATTTTGAATGTCAAACTACGATTTTCTTCGCCAAATCGAATGTCAAACTAGGATTTTGAATGTCAAACTACGATTTTCTTCGCCAAATCGAATGTCAAACTAGGATTTTGAATGTCAAACTACGATTTTCTTCGCCAAATCGAATGTCAAACTAGGATTTTGAATGTCAAACTACGATTTTCTTCGCCAAATCGAATGTCAAACTAGGATTTTGAATGTCAAACTACGATTTTCTTCGCCAAATCGAATGTCAAACTAGGATTTTGAATGTCAAACTACGATTTTCTTCGCCAAATCGAATGTCAAACTAGGATTTTGAATGTCAAACTACGATTTTCTTCGCCAAATCGAATGTCAAACTAGGATTTTGAATGTCAAACTACGATTTTCTTCGCCAAATCGAATGTCAAACTAGGATTTTGAATGTCAAACTACGATTTTCTTCGCCAAATCGAATGTCAAACTAGGATTTTGAATGTCAAACTACGATTTTCTTCGCCAAATCGAATGTCAAACTAGGATTTTGAATGTCAAACTACGATTTTCTTCGCCAAATCGAATGTCAAACTAGGATTTTGAATGTCAAACTACGATTTTCTTCGCCAAATCGAATGTCAAACTAGGATTTTGAATGTCAAACTACGATTTTCTTCGCCAAATCGAATGTCAAACTGGGATTTTGAATGTCAAAGTACGATTTTCTTCGCCAAATCGAATGTCAAACTGGGATTTTGAATGTCAAAGTACGATTTTCTTCGCCAAATCGAATGTCAAACTAGGATTTTGAATGTCAAACTACGATTTTCTTCGCCAAATCGAATGTCAAACTAGGATTTTGAATGTCAAAATACGATTTTCTTCGCCAAATCGAATGTCAAACTAGGATTTTGAATGTCAAAATACGATTTTCTTCGCCAAATCGAATGTCAAACTAGGATTTTGAATGTCAAAATACGATTTTCTTCGCCAAATCGAATGTCAAACTAGGATTTTGAATGTCAAAATACGATATTCAGCGCCAAATCGAATGTCAAACTAGGATTTTGAATGTCAAACTACGATTTTCTTCGCCAAATCGAATGTCAAACTAGGATTTTGAATGTCAAAATACGATTTTCTTCGCCAAATCGAATGTCAAACTAGGATTTTGAATGTCAAAATACGATTTTCTTCGCCAAATCGAATGTCAAACTAGGATTTTGAATGTCAAAATACGATATTCAGCGCCAAATCGAATGTCAAACTAGGATTTTGAATGTCAAAATACGATTTTCTTTGCCAAATCGAATGTCAAAATAGGATTTTGAATGTCAAAATACGATTTTCTTCGCCAAATCGAATGTCAAACTAGGATTTTGAATGTCAAAATACGATATTCGGCCTCAATTCGAATATCGAAAAACGAAAAACGAAAATCAAAACAAATTCCCCTGCAAATGAAAATCGAAAAATGAAAAACGAAAATCAAACTAACTTCACCTGAAAATGAATATCGAAAAATGAAAAACGAAAATCAAACCAACTTCACCTGAAAATGAATATCGAAAAACGAAAAACGAAAATCAAACCAACTTCACCTGAAAATGAATATCGAAAAACGAAAAACGAAAATCACACCAAATTCACCTTCCTATAAAACAGTGAGTTATATTACGTTTAGTGTAGATCGATGACTGTTTACTGAACACTACGTCATACGGACCATTCCATCGGAAACCGTTATGTAGGGGTTACCAACTTTTTCCTCGCTTTATTCACAAAATCATCTGATATGACATCCTTACAGGAATACAATGTGGCGGTATTGGTTAGATGCATAAACTTTAACGACCTAGTTGTCCAAAAGGTCGTAGGTTCGAATCTCAAATTTTGAATAACATTTTTGTTTTTACTTCTTTTTTTCCTTTAATACACAGTTTTTTTTTTTTTTTTTTTTGCAGCTTGTCGCAAGAAATGTTCAAGCCTGAGCTTTTGGAACTTTGCAAACGAGATTAACCAGCTCCTCCTTTTCGAGTTGACCAGCTTTTGAAGAGACACGGGCACACAATTCTGCGGCTTTCGCCATACCATCCTGATCTGAATGCCAAAAAGATGATACGAGGAAATTTAAAAGGTTATATTGGCCAATGAAATTTTCAGCTTCGCATGACAGATATGAAGGCTCTGATCGAAGAAGGCATCGGAAGCATTGTTGAAAAAGAATGGTCTGCTTGCTTAATACATGTCGAAAAGGCTGAACAGGACTATTGTTTTGTTTGATTTGAGGTTTAACGTCCCCGTCAACACTGTATTGGTCATTTTGGAGACTTTGCTTCCAATTTTGTGGGACTTTTACCCGACATAGAGATGAAATGACATCTCAAGACCTGTCGCCCAATGAAATCAATAGGGGTTATAAGCATGGACGGGCCGACTCGCACCGCTTTGGCTGGGCAGGCTAAGATCCTCTAAGCGGCTTACCAGTACTCGCGTGCGGTTGGTTGCAGCTCGGCGTTGAAGCACCGTCAGCCCATCTATTTCTTCAAGGCCTAATGGGCGGGGGCCTGAACTGGTCTATTGTAAAAGTGACATCGCTGTTGAGGCTGAAATGGAGCGAATCATTAACCACATGGACTCTGACAGTGTCGTTAGGGACGATAGCGAAAAAGGTACAGAGACTGCTTCTGTGGGTGATGTACATGTATCTACCGACATTGCCGAAAAATCAAAACTGTTTTTGTAATGCAATTTCGAAATATGAAATTCTGAAATTATGAAATTCAAGCTAATGTGACTCGCTGAAATTTGAAAATAATGAACCACATACTCCTATTAAAAATACACCCAGATGGAAAATTGTTTCAAATCACAAAACTTTTACCACCATGTTGTAGGCAACTAAAATCTATATAAGAAAGTGGAAATTAAATTTGGACCTATCAGCGTTTAAAGCTTATGACTGTAAAAACTCAATTTTCATCCTGCTGGAAATGCAACATAATGAAAAATTGATCGGACTTTAAAAACTTTCACCACTTTCGGGTAGGCAACAAAAAACTATGTGAAAATGTAACAGTCAAATGCGGCCCAGTTCGTCCTTTCAAAGTACCAATTTTCATCCTGCTCAACCTGTTAAGTTGGCAGGGTGACAGGACAGCAGGATGAGGAATTCTTCTGAATTTCAAAATATTTACCACCATGTTGTAGGCACCTTAAAACTATGCAAGAAAGTAGAAATCAATTTAACCCCTTCCCGTCTTTAAAGCGTACGGCCGAGATAACCCCAAATTTTGTCCTGCCACACATACACCCAGATGCAAAAATTGTTTCAAATCACAAAACCCTATATCATCATGTTGTAGGCAACTAAAATCTATTTAAGAAAGTAGTAATTAAATTGGGCCCCTACCAACGTTTAAAGCATACGGCTGCAAAAAAAAAAAAAAAAAAAAAAAACAAGAAAAAAAAAAAAACAACTCAATTTTCATCCTGCTGGAAATGCAACATAATGAAAAGTTGATCGGACTTTTAAAACTTTCACCACTATCGGTTAGGCAACTAAAACTATGTGAAAATTTACAAAGATTGTACTCAAAAGTACCAATTTTCCTCCTGTAACAACCGCACTTGCAACTGCACTTTTTGTAAATAAAATGTTTGCATTGGTACGCTTTGTTTTCCTAATGTATGATCAAAAACATACATATACCAGTGCTCGTGAGAACCACCTTGGGAAGCCTTAATTCGGACTGAACAAATTATTTGTCTAAATCCGTCAACACTGTAAAGGTAATTTTGGAGACGTTGCCACCAGTTTTATAGGATTTTTACCAGACATTAAGATGAAATGACCTGTCAAGCCCTGCCGCCCAATGAAACCAATAGGGTTTATAAGCATGAACGATCCGACTCGTACCGCTTTGACTGCGCAGGCTTAGATCCTCTAAACGGTTTACCAGTACTCGTGTGAGGGTCGGTTTCAGCTCTGCGTGGAAGCATCATGCAGCCAAACTATTTCTTCAAGCCCCGACGGACAGGGGCGTAACTGCCCTATTAGGTTCTAGTTATTGCATGTTTGCGTTTCTTTCTCTTTGGCGATTCTGATGGAAGGTGTGTGTTAAATGTATCGATTTCACTTCTATTTAATGAATAGGTTCTAAAGAGTACTAAAACCTATTTTTTAAATATAAGATAAAACTGTATACACTGATACCACTTTTCACTTTATAAAGTTGGGGTTCAAAGGGTATTCATTGCATGTTTTAACGTACCTGTAATGGACATGTTGTTAACGTACCTGTAATGGGCATGTTGTTAACGTATCTGTACAGGGCATGCTGTTAACGTACATGTAATGGACATGTTGTTAACATACCTGTAATGGGCATGTTGTTAACGTACCTGTAATGGGCATGTTGTTAACAAACATGTAATGGGCATGTTGTTAACGTAACTGTAATGGGCATGTTGTTAACGTACCTGTAATGGGCATGTCAACAGATGTTAGTCCTTGTTGCATTACATCGTTACATGAAGCCCAAGTAAAATGCGATTGACTCGCCGTAGAATAACTGCCAACAGTCTTTGGATGGTTGAAAGTTTGACTTATTGAAACTTTCTCCCCTTTCATTCATGGATTAAAATTTTAAAACCTCAACTTTTCATGCTTCGACTTTTAGCTTTCATAAGATTTTGCATAGCAAAATACTCTTTAACCGCATATAAATCAATATGCTTTTTATGTTATTGAATTTGCATAAACTAGTGACGTACGTCATGCTGTGCCAATTGTACTGCTTGAAATTAAATTGTCTGCGCTTGCGTGATTTCCAGGCGAGAGCACACGCTGTTCCTATGTTTCGCACAAGAGGCAATTTTGATGTTTAGTATGCTTAATAAAGTCGCTTCCCATGGTTGAAAAAAATATTGATGTGAAATGTCAGCTTTGAATCTATTAACCTTTTGTCAATTTGGCTTTATAAATTGCTCTCATGGATATTATTGTTTTGACTGCGCACTGTAATGTGAAGTTAATCTAGCATAAGCTGGACTTCATATACCGATACGGAACATATGCCACTTACAGGGTTTCTCTGGGGGAATTCACGTGCTACACCATTCTTCTTCAGTGAGGCCATAATCAGGGGTGCATTCCCTTTTATTGGCTATCGTGACTGCAATCGATTTGCAAAAGGTTCCAGCTTTGGGTTAACCATACGATCAGGAGCTTCCCATTTCACGCAAATGTTTTCGTTAGTTGAATTCAACACGAGTCCCGATTTAATATAACTTTATTACGTAACAAATGTATTTGAGTATTTGTTTCGTATGTAGTTGCTCTAACCCACAATTTATGTTTGTCATAAAATAAAATTGACCGGAAAAAAAGATCGATTTTCAGAGACTCTGCACTGCACCGTACCGCACTGCACCGCACCGCACGGGCGTGTTTCCAATGACATTTCTTTCCTATATAAGCAACATCCAATGCGTAAATAATACGTGAACCTCGTAAGTGTTCAAGAGCTATAATATATGTTCGTCTGACTATTACATAATTTGCGTGGTTAGAAGTTTGAGATAAGGTTAGCGGCCCCGCCCATCGGGACTTGAAGAAATAGATGGACTGCATGATGCTTCCACGCAGAACTGAAACTGAACACATACGAGTACTGGTAAACAGGCAAAGCAACACGAGTCTGACCGTCCATGCTTATAAGCCCTATTGATTTCATTGGGTGGCAGGGATTGAGATGCCATTCCATCTCAATGTCGGGTAAAAGACCCACAAAATTGGAAGGAACGTCTCCAAAATGACCTATACAGTGTTGAAGGGGACGATAAACCTCAAATCAAACAAAAAAACAAACAAAGATAAGGGTAGACATCAGCAATGGAGTAATGTGGTAGTTTATTTTCCCTTGACACTATTTATTTATACATAGTCTATCTTACACAAGTGGTCATGTCATATTAAATTTATTAAATGAGCAATAGGCGAGTTTCATAAATTATATCGCGTATCTGTAAATTTTCAAAGATAATACATCCTAACAATTTTGATTTCTGGCTGTGAATCTCTCTCTCTCTCTCTCTCTCTCTCTCTCTCTCTCTCTCTCTCTCTCTCTCTCTCTCTCTCTTTCTCTCTCTCTCTCTGAGTGTTTGTTTGATTATAGGTTTAACGTCCCCGTCAACACTATAAAGGTCATTTTGGAAATGTTCCTTCCAATTTTGTGGGATTTTTACCCGACATTGAGATGAAATGACATCTCAATGACATCATTTAGGTCACCTGACCGAAACTCATGGTGAGTTTTTATGACTGTGAGATGTCCGGCGTCGTCGTACGTTGTGCGTCGTCCCTCGTGCGTCGTCCGTGCGTAAAAGTTTCTTAAGATCACTCTAGAGGCCACAGTTTTGATCCAATCATCATCAAACATGCTCAAAATAATTATCTAGAAAATATCTAGTTCATGTTTAAATATGGGTCATGTCGGGCCCAAAGGTAGGTCAGTAGGTCAAACCATATAAAAACCATGTGAACACTCCATAAGGCCACAGGTTTGATACGATCATCATCAAACGTACTCGGAATGATCAACTTGACAATATCTGGGTCAAACTTGAATATGCGTCATGTCGGGTCAATAAGTAGGTCAGCAGGTTAGATCATAGAAAGACCTTGTGAGCACTTTAGAAGTCATCATCAAACTCACTCAGAATGATATCTAGACGTATCTCGGATAAGTTTGAATATGGGTCATGTCAGGTCAAAAAGTAGGTCAGTAGATCAAATGATAGAAAAACTTTGAACACTCTGGGAACCACAATATTGGCTAAAGCATCATTAAACACATCTTGACAATACCTGGGACAATTCTGTAGGGTCAAAATGTAGGTCAGTAGGTCAACTCGTAGAAAAAACCTTCTAAACACTCAAAGAGGCCACAGTTTTGGTCCAAACATCACCAAATATGTTACCCTCACGCACAATGGAGTGTTGAGGGTTATAGCATTTTCCCTGTCCATAAGAATGTATGGGAGTTTGTGCGTACGTGCGTACATACGTGCATTCATACGAACATGCATGTACGTACTTTGTCTTTGCTCAATTACCTTTATTTACTGATGGGTTTTAATATAAATTCACAAAAATGTTTGGTATGTCCCTCTAGCGCCTACAAACTTTCGGATGAGTCTTTTAACCGAGGACCCGTCTCCGTATGACCTTACCTGTTGGTGGGACGTAAAACTGAAACACTCACTCACTCACTCTAGCGCCTTTATTTATTAATAGACTTTAATATAACTTCACACAAATGTTGTGTATGATAATATCTCAAGCGAGTTCGACTTTTAGGATCTTGGGCTTAAAGTCAAGGTGACTGTGGCTATTTTAAAACAAATGTTGTCAGCACTCTAATGTATACCTTTGTTGATGGATTACATAAATGCTGTGTATGATTATATCTCGAGCAAGATCGACTTTCAGCGTGCTTGGTTCAAGGTCAAGGTCACTGCAGCTGTTTTCAGAAAAACTTCGTTGTTGTATTTTAATGGAATCACATATATGCCTGGTATGATTATTTATCGAGCAAGTTCGACTTTCAAGGTCAAGGTCACTGCGGCTATTTTTAGAAGATTGTGTCATCACTCTAGCGCATACATGTATTGATGGATTACACAATTGTTGTGCATCTCGAGCAAGACTGACTTTTCAAGGTCAATGACACTGCAGCTATTTTTAGAAAATCTTCGTTATTGCTCTAGTGCCTTCATTAATTGATGGATTTTGATTAACTTCACAGAAATATTCACTATGATGATATCTCAAACAAATCAGACTTTGAAAGTGTTTTGATTAAAGACAAGGTTTTTGCGGCTATTTATAGAAAAGCATTGTCGCCACTGTAGTTCTTACAGTTATTGCTGGATGTTAAGGTAACTTCACACAAATGTTGGATATGATGAAATCTCCAGCAAAGTTCTGGGTGCAGGAGGTTTTTAGGAAAATCTTTGTCACCACTCTAGCGCCTCGACGTTCAGGGTCCTGAGCTTAAGTCAAGGTCGATGTGGCTGTTTCAAGAAAAACTTTTTCATTGCTGTGGCTGTTTTTTTTTTAGAATTTATGAAACGAGCCTTGGGCGACTTTCGTAATTTTCATATGAAATGACCGCAAGTGTACGATTCTGTTTATCATATAACGATTTAAAACAAGAGGCCCACGGGCCACTATGCTCGTCAGAGCTCAGGCGGGCACTGCCAACTGGCAGCCATGTATGATTATAAAGTCTCCCAAACGAACCCCCATTTCCACATGAGCTCCTATGTGTACCCTTTATCTGAAATATTGGGCCTTTTATGAAGTTGAGGGATGGGACATGGACCCAACAGAGCCCAGTTTGGTATCACTGACTGCGTCTTATCATAAGGAACAAGAATATGTATGGTTTAGGGGTGTGGATGTGTACACTTCCTGAGATATATGGCCTTTTAAGCTGTGGGAGCTTATGAGCCCCGGTGCGTGGCCAGTTCTGACCACAGGGGCATGATTGGCAGGATTTATGTAGGTGACTATATTACGTTGCTGCATACAATATATCTTACCTATGGGCATTATGGTTTCGGAAAAGAACTTGAAGGTTTTTGAAGCTGTCTTTCCATTATAAGTCTAGGAAAGCTAAGGGGCCCTGTGGCGTGGCCAATTTGGACCGCGGGGGCATGATTGGCAGGATTTATGTAGGCGGCCACTTGACGTTGCAACATAATAAATATCTAAGCTCTGGTCCTTGTAGAAGCCTCCATGGTGTAGAGGTTACGCCTACTCGCCTTGTAAACCAGAGATCGCAGGATCGATCCCGGGCTTCTTCAGACTTTCGGATGAGTCTTTAAACCGAGTTCCCGCCTCCGTATGACCTTAGATGTTGGATGGACACTCACTCACTCACTCTGGGCCTTGTGGTTTCAGAGAATAAGATTTTTTTTAAAGTTTTTTCCATTGTTAGTCTATGAGAGCTTATGAGCCCCGGGGCGTGGCCAATTTGGACGGCAGGCGCATGATTGGCAGGATTTATGTAAGAGACCACATTACGTTGCTATACATACTAAATATCTTAGCTATGGGCTTTATGGTTTCGGAGGAGAAAAAACTGTGAAGCCTTTTTGTCCTTTGCTAAAACTATGGAAGGTAAGGAGCCCCGGGGCGTGGCCACTTTGGACCCCATGGGCATGATTGGTAGGATTTATGTAGGGGACCACTTGACGTTGCTACAAACGAATATCTAAGCTCTGGGCCTTGTAGTTTCAGAGAAGAAGATTTTTTAAGTTTTTTTCCATTGTAAGTCTATGGAAGCTTATGAGCCCGGGGCGTGGCCAGTTTAGACCGCAGGGGCATGATTGGCAGGGTTTATGTAGTTGACTATATTACATTGCTACATACTAAATATCTTAGCTATGGGTTTAATGGTTTCGGAGAAGATTTTTGATTATTATTTTTTTTTCATTTTAAGTCTTTGGAGCTACGGATCACCGGGGAGTGGGCAGTTTGGACATAGGGGCATGACTGGCAGAATTTATGTGGGCTGCCACTTGACGTTGCTACATACTAAATATCTAAGCTCTGGGCCTTGTGGTTTCAGAGACGAAGATATTTCACGTTTTTTCCATTGTAAGTCTATGGGAGCTAATAAGCCCCGGGCGTGGCCAATTCTGACCCCAGGGTCGTGACTGGCAGGATTTATGTAGGTGACCATATTATGTTGCTACATACTATATATCTTACCTATGGGCATTATGGATTCGCAGAAGAAGATTTTTGAAGCTTCTTTTTTCCATTCAAGTCTAGTGAAGCGAAGGAGCCCCGGGCGTGGCCAATTTGGACTCAAGGGGCATGATTGGCAGGATATATGTAGGGTGCCACTTGACTTTGCTACATACTTAATATCTAAGCTCTGAGCCTCGTGGTTTCAGAGAAGAAGATTGTTTACGTTTTTCCCATTGTAAGGTCCATGTCCCATCCCTCAACTTCATAAAAGGCCCAATATTTCAGATAAAGGGTACACATGGGTGCTAATGTGGAAATGGGGGGTTCGTTTGGGAGACTTTATAATCATACCTGGCTGCCAGTTGGCAGTGCTCGCCTGAGCTCTGACGAGCATAGTGGCCCGTGGGCCTCTTGTTTTAAATCGTTATATGATAAACAGAATCGTACACTGTTACGAGATGGAATAGGAAACCTCACTAGTGCTTATGCACATCTAAATTATTTTAGTAGCTATATGGTAGGGAGGTGCGAGTGAAATATTTTAGGTGAAATACGGTAGGCATAATGTGCTGCTCCATGCACAAGTCATGCACATATCATACGATGTATGCATGAGTGGTTTGTGGAGATCTGTTTTTACAATACAGGGAGCCGCTATAAGGCTGAGTTCTATAAAATTTGCCTAAAAATCGCCAACCGCCAAATTGTGCCATATATGATTTTCATTCCCGTCACGTGTTGTGTGGGTGTTCGTTTTGACAGGAGTCCTGGCATTGATTTATAGGGTCGTTTCATCAATTTTTTCTATGGGAAATATACTATTTGAACGCAAATCCATTATCTACTCGATTTTGCTATCTAGCTTCAATTGTGGACGGTATCTCCACCTAGCAAGCTAATACGAGTATGCATGATTTTCCGGTAGTATTCATAGATACAAAAACCCTGAGAAAAACGAACACTTTAGCAGCAGGTCAAGTTGTAACGAGTATCCACAACATTGTGTCGGGAAAGTGAAAGTATATTGAAAGGTATGTTAAATATATGTTTAGTATTATTTTTGTATGAACATGCTTGTAGGTTTTGGAGGGGTTTACTTCTAGTATGCCCCAACTTTCTGAAGCCTATTCTGAATTCACTGTTGAAGCCTGTAGTGATTAGGCTACTAGCTTTGCCAGCTAGATGTCGCAGGATCGATCCCAGGCTTCTCCAGTAGTAGAATGAGTCTTTCTAAGTGAGGTCCTGTCTCATTCTGACCCTAGATGTTGGTGAGACGTAAAGTTTGGACACCCGCTCATTCTAGATTCATTTAGGCTTTTAGACCCCTTTTGTAGAATATAATTAATAAACGCCGGGTCACTTGTTTGATCCATGACTTTTGACTAGCTGTGGTTAGAAAACCATGGTTCCGTCTCAATATGATATTAGGTGTAGAGGGGACGTAAACTTAAGACGGGTTTAACCATATCTTCATCATCAGGGCAAACTCTTATAAGAGCCTGTCGGGTTATCCGTGATGATGAACCGTAATGAATTTTATTTTACAAGCGTGTTCAGGTTGAGTAGAAATAATTTTGTTCAAGAAGAATTATAAGTTCATTTTGTAATGATGCCGTTTTTGTCTGATAACTCAGTTTGTGCATGTATGTACATATAAAGAACGTGATGATGATAAGTGGGAGTATTTGGTCGCCACACTTCATAACGGCCTGAGCGGCGGGGATGACGTCAGCTGCGTCATCGGCGTCGCGAGGACGGTTGTGACGGGGTGCCTACCAAATACAGAGAGAATTTACGGCAAACAGTGTTGGCCCTTATGAGACACTAACAAATGTTGTGGATTATAGATGAAAATCTTTCTGTTTGTAGTTTCTATCTGTTGTTAATGTAATGAATTTGTGAATAGCTATATTTGTGAGCCGTGTCGCGGAGAAGGATATGAAATAGAGATTGTTATGTTTCCTGTAATTGGCGGCTGACCAGGTAGCGCAAAGGCGTGGTCTGTTCAATTGCCTCTTACTTGTGATAAGGTAGTGAGCACAAATTTGATGAGTATTATGCTCAGTAGTAATGAGCATTAATTGATTTCTGTAGTGCTCAATAAGGAAACATGAACTTTGAGTATTATTGTGTCAAGCGCTGGGTGCTGATAATTTGATGCACAGTCAAGTTGAGTTCTGCTGTACGGTTATTTGTCACATGCACTAATCAGCCTGTATGTGTCTGGTCGGCGCATGCGCAATAACGGTATATGCATGAACATATTCTTACTTCTCCGGGAGGGGGATCATGGTATAGCATGTATGTTTTGTGAACAGTATCTTAGTCCAGTTATCGTAATTTGCAGGCACAACAATGTGTGGTGACCTGCTGCTCCCTGCATTATAGCAGCAGGTACTGGTACGGCGCTGGGGGTTAGGGTCCAGCAAGGGCGGTGCCCCGCGCCAGCCCGGGGGGTAGAAATATGGCGGCTGCCTTCGGGAGTGTGGCAGAGTGGTAAGACCCCACCGAAAACAGTCCCATTGCCGAGACCACCCGGTGCCTCGAAATAGGTGGCTGCCTTCAGCTTCTGTGGCAGTTGGGTAAAAGCCTCCAACATACAGAACAATCGTCCGTTCGACCGGTATTATTTTGTAATTCAATTTATTCAAATGCATCTTACAAAGTTTTTTTTACAATTCACTACGCGAGATCTATCCTTTTAAACCTTTCCTATCTCATGTTACTACCACGCTGCATTTGTACGTGTATCATCATTGCTGGTGGGTCGCGCACCGCAAAGAAGAAAATCTCATCTGTATATGTTTGTACTGTGTATGTGTCACTTTTTCATGCTCCTTCACTCTGCACATCAATGAAAGATGCATTTTGTATACGTTATTAGATAAGTAACTTGTCATTTCATGTTATCCCAAAGTTATTTTATGTTACATCAATGTTAACAGAATTGGATACTTATCACGAAATTCTGAAGTGTTCGTCATCATCTAACACAGCTTTATTCTTTATTAGTTTATAAAATCCTTTGTTCTCTCTGAAACTTATCACCTCAATAATTTCTTATCATAATCGTGGATCTCATATTTAGCAAAGGATCTCCTGTTTTCAGAGCCAAGCTTTTATTTAAGCAAACGTTTTCGGCCTCCCTTGTCTGTAGGGAATAAAATATACAGATCACTTTCCTTCTGTAGTGAATGGGGATGAAATTCCTTGTTGAAACAGGAGCCACTTGTTTGCCGTGAGTGGCGTCTCGTATGCTGGAAGAAGGGATCCTGATGATTGAGAAAAGCCCAGGGATCTCCAGCTTTTCAACACATCATTTTGGCCCATATTTCAGATAGACGAGGGGTTTGGGCTAGATCCGGCCTGAATCAATCGGCTCAGTCGTGCCAAGCTCTAGAATCGCACAGCTTGTCCTTATCTTCCTTCCTTCTTTTTTACGTATCTTTATGGTACAAACCGGGTGTAACTTTGTCTTATTCCTCTATCTTTGAGTGTTGTTTGATGGGCGGCGGCTGATGGATCAATCGGTGGGCTTGTACTGGGGAAATTCAGCAGAAACTTCTGTGAGGGAGAGAATATGGGTGGGGATGGGTCCCAACTGTTCCTCATTTTTTTCATTAAAATCTGGGTGCATAGTTGGGAATCATAAAACAGAAGTGGAGCGGAAGGACTCTGGTCCTGTCATCGAGTATAATAGCAATGTAGCCTTGGCGTTGGAAATAGGAGATCCATTTCCATTAAACGTCCCCTTGTAGGGCTCCAAGGAGGGTGGGGCGCATCGCTATCGAATCATAATTTATCACCATGGGATCCAACACTAGGAAAAGAGCATTTTTAGATTTATCAGATGACGACCCGGAACCGGCTATATTCAATTTCAAAGCTAATGAAAATTTCGCAAGGTTTTTAGTGGTTTCGAGCAACGAAGAAAAGGCCGTAACTACACTTTCACCTTTTGTCATTGAAAAACAGATTGAAGCTATTATCGGAACGCCAAAAAATGTTAAAAAATTGAAAAACGGAACTCTTTTGATAGAAACAAATCGGAAATCGCAAACGGAAAATCTTCTTAAAATTAACAAATTCTTCAACTCAGTAAACGTCTCTGTCACGGAACACAAAACATTAAATTCATGCAAAGGAATAATCCGTGACAGAATGCTAAAACAGGAAACAGAAGCCAGCATTGTGGAATATTTGAAAGAACAAGGAGTTACGGCCTGTAAAAGATTCAAAATTAAAACAGACGGAAATCTTATCGACACCAACACATTACTTCTTACATTCAACACAACAACGTTGCCGAAATCGCTGAAAATCTTCTACAGAATAATACCGGTCGAAATCTACGTACCCAATCCTCTGCGATGTTTTAATTGTCAGAGGTTTGGGCACCATGAAAATGATTGTACTGTCCCTGACGGATCTGTTTGTGAGAAGTGTGGTGGTACCGATCATCACACTATCAACTGCAAGAATTCTCCAAAATGCGTGAACTGCGGAAAAAATCATCTCTCAAAATCCAATGTCTGTGAAGTTTGGAAAATGGAAAAAGAAATTATGAAAATCAAAGTCACTCAAAACGTCACATATTTGGAAGCCAAGAAAATTCAACAAAATAAACCAGAAACCACATTCGCCAAAGTTGTCCAATCACTTACCAGCAAACCTGAAACCAAAGAAACATCAACACAATTCAACGAAAAAGATTTTGAAATTAAACCCCATTCTAAAGTTATTACCTCTTCTGTAAAACCCAAAACCACATCGTCACATCCTACTACATCGTCACAACCTACATCGTCACAACCTACATCTACTCATCATTCAAGATCAGAATCTAGACAAACTTCACAGACCAGTTCACAACCTAACAGCAAACATTCTAGCAGATCTCACTCCCGATCCACGTCAGGGACAGCGGATCAAAAAGAAAAAAAACGGCAAAGAAAAACATAAAGGATCAAACCCAAACAGTAAAGGGGCGTCGGCTGATCCAGTTAAACTGGCTAATCAGTACGGAGCCCTTGAGGACATGAAGTTAGACGTTGATCCCTCCACGTTCTCAAAGCCTAATAAAAGATAAAGGATTAAATTCCTTGTTTTAATCTTCTCTCCATTCAACCATGGATAAGAAGTCAATAATTCAATGGAATTGTCGAGGACTGAAAGCCAATTTTAACGAACTTTTAATTTTATCTACACTTTTTTTCTCCTAATGTCATTTGTCTCCAAGAAACTTTTTTGAAAACTACAGATAATATTAATTTCAAAGGTTACAGTATGTACAATCATATCACAACGGATAATCAGAAGGCATCAGGAGGTACATCAATCCTGGTAAAATCTGACGTTCCTCATAGGAAAATAGATGTAAACACTAATTTACAAGCTGTTGCTGTAAACGTCACTTTATCCAAATCCATAACGATTTGTTCTGTCTACCTCCCACCTCATTATAATTTTTCTAAACGGGATTTAGAAAATTTAACTAATCAATTACCTAGTCCTTATATATTATTAGGAGACTTTAATAGTCACAGCAAATTATGGGGTTGCTCGGATACAAATGACAAAGGGGAAATCATAGAAAATTTTATTGCTGAAAATGATTTATGTTTATTTAATGATAAACAACCAACATACCTTCATTCTCCCACAAGAAATAATTTTGCTTTAGATCTTTCAATTTGCTCTCCAAATATTTATCTAGATTTTGATTGGTCTGTTGTGGACGATCTCCATGGGAGCGATCATTTTCCGATAGTAATTGAAGAAATTGCATCGACCCATGAGGATCGTCACCCCAGATGGAATTAGAGTAAAGCAAATTGGGAAAATTTTAATCAGTTATGTAACGAAAAACTCGACCCTGAACTTTTTAAAACTGCAAGTGATATACAAGATTTTACTGATGAATTGATTGATATTGCTGAAAAATGTATTCCTAAATCCTCGACTTTTTCAAAAAGAAACAGACCTTGGTTTAATGACGAAGTTTAAACTTCAATCAATAAAAGAAAATCTGCATTACGAAAATTCAATAAACAACCAACAAAAGAAAATCTTATCCATGCCAAACACATGCGAGCTAAAGCTCGCAAAACAATAAAATCGGCCAAAAAAGCATCTTGGCAGCAATACGTCTCCAAACTGAATACCAGACCACCAACTAAGAAAATATGGGACATGATTCGAAAAATTAGTGGCAAAAACAAATCAAATAAACATGTCCATATCAAATCGAACGGAAATATATGTTCAACGGCTAAAGACATTTCCAATGCCTTGGGGGAAAATTTTCAGAAAAACTCCTCTAGCTTAAATTATTCAGAAAATTTCCAAAATATTAAACAAGAACAAGAGAAAAAGAATTTAAATTTTTCCTCATTAAATCATGAAAAATATAATTTACCTTTCACTACTAAAGAATTATTAGATGCTCTCCATAAATCTCATGATACTGCTGTTGGTCCTGACGACATACACTATCAAATTTTAAAACATTTACCCAACAAGGCATTGGAAACATTATTAAATATTCTGAATGATATTTGGATCGCTGGAAAATTCCCTGAAAACTGGAGAAAAGCTACCATTATTCCTATTCCGAAACCTAATAAAGATCATACTGAAGCCACTAATTACAGACCTATTGCTTTGACAAGTTGCTTATGTAAAACAATGGAGAGAATGATTAATGATAGGCTGGTTTGGTTCTTAGAATCAAACCAGCTTTTCACTAAATTTCAAGCTGGTTTTAGAAAAAACAGCTCTACTAATGACCATTTGATTCGCTTAGAATCATTTATACGTGATGCCTTTATCAAAAAAGAACATGTCGTAGCTGTATTCTTTGACCTAGAAAAGGCCTATGATACGACTTGGAAATATGGCATCATGAAAGATTTACACAACTTGGGCCTTAAAGGCCGATTGCCACTTTTTGTTCAAAATTTCTTGTCCGATCGAACATTTAATGTTCGCATAGATAATACATTATCGGACACATTTGATCAAGTACAAGGTGTACCACAAGGTAGTATTTTATCACCAACCTTGTTCAGCATAAAAATTAATAATATAGTTAAATGTGTAAAAGACCCAGATTGTTCGCTTTTTGTTGACGATTTTGGAATTTTTTATCGTTCCAAAAATATGGAAACCATTGAATTTAAACTGCAAAGGTGTTTAAATCATATCGAAACTTGGGCAACAGAAAATGGTTTTAAATTTTCTAAAACAAAAACTCAGTGTGTTCATTTCTGCCAAATTCGAAAGTTGCATTTAGATCCAGTTTTAACAATATACGGCAGTCCAATTCCAGTCGTCACTGAGGCGAAGTTTTTGGGTCTTTTATTTGATAGCAAATTGTCTTTTATTCCTCATATCAAAGCTTTGAAAGCTAAATGTTTAAAAGCTCTTGATATTCTTAAAGTCCTGTCCAGTTCCGACTGGGGAGGAGATCGCACTGTTCTTTTAAATCTTTATAGATCTTTAATTCGTTCCAAATTGGACTATGGATCCATAGTCTATGGATCTGCTAGGAAATCTTATTTAAAATCTTTGGATACTATACATCATCAAGGTTTACGTCTAGCACTAGGTGCATTTCGCACTTCACCTATTGAAAGTCTTTATGCTGAATCAAATGAACCATCACTTTATGTAAGAAGAGAGAAATTGTCTCTTCAATATGCTACCAAATTAGCTGCTAATCCACGAAATTCAGCATATGACTCGGTTTTTAATCCAAATTATGAAAGATTCTACAATAACAAACCATCTGCTATAAAACCTCTTGGACTGAGAATAAAACCGTTTCTCGAAGATGCCAATATAAATATTAAAAATATACAATCGTTTACTTTTCCATCGAAAGAACCATGGGTATTGAAACCACCAACGATAATTTTAGATTTAGGAAAAAATAAAAAATCCGAAGTAGAATCGCATATATTTAAGAACGAATTTTTAGAAATCAATTCAATTTTAAACATCACATTCCCATTTACACTGACGGTTCGAAACAGGATGAGAAAGTTGCTTGTTCTGTCATTAGTCCGAATTTCACTGATAGCATTAGATTAACCGATAATAGCTCTATTTTTACTGCTGAAGCGAAAGCAATTGATGTTGCACTGTATCATATTAGAGATCAGTACGAAAAACAATTTATCATTTTTTCAGATTCTCTTTCAGTTCTAAAGGCTCTCAAAGATCAACAGCACAGAAATCCCTTAATTCAACAAATTTTAAGAAAATTCCACTATCTTTCTCTCTCCAAGGAGATTATTTTCTGCTGGATTCCCAGTCACATCAATATTCGTGGAAATGAGTTGGCGGATTTAGAAGCTTAATCTGCTTTATCTTTGCATGTTACAAATTTTAAAATTCCTTTTTCAGATTTTAAATCTAACATTAATAAATATATCAAAAACAAATGTCATTCTATTTGGGAAAAAGAAACCGATAATAAATTATTCAAAATAGAACCTAATTTTCACAGTAAATGCTCTTTCTCAAATTACAGTAGGAAAGACCAGACTAAAATTACAAGATGCCGTATTGGACACACAAGACTAACTCATTCTTACATATTACAAAACGAACAAGCACCTTTCTGTGTATCCTGTAACGAACCGTTCACAGTTAATCACTTTCTCATTTCATGTGTAGAATTTTATCATATCCGCTCAAAATATTTTAATGTTACAACAATGAAAGATCTTTTTAACGACATACCATCTTATCAATTAATCAATTTTCTTAAAGAAATCGGACTTTTTAACAAACTGTAATCATTAATATTTTAACTTTTAAACTTCAATAACAATTTTATATCTAATACCTAATTATTTTTAGACGCCATATGCCCTATTAGGGTTGAGCGTCTTTAAACAAAATATCCATCCATCCATCCATCCAGCAAGGGCGGACGGACCACCATAAGCAGCTCATACCAGTGAACGAATGTGAGACCATTCAAATGGAAGAGGTCAAATAAATAACCTGCAGGCGATTCAGACAAATCAAATTAGTGCGATCGCTCAATAATACATATCAACCTGTGGTCGGCAACAATATCGATAGACTAGTTTACACTAGTTCGCGAGAGGGAGATTCACGCGAGAGGGGGGTTCACCCTAAGTTATAAACTGGCCAGTCGCGTCTTGTGTTGTTTCTTTTGGTGTTTTTGTTGTTGTTTTTGTTGTTTGCTTCTGTAGGTATTCACGTCACCCGTTCCGAGCACAGAACATTGTTTTGCTTTCGGAGCGGACGTCGTGAGTTGGCTACAGAAACAACAAATTGTGATGTTTTGTGTTAGTAAGTGTTGTATATAGATACTGTAAATAATTCATGTCATTCATTTAATATCTTTCTGGTGCCTTACCCCACAGCTGCGCGTACACCTGTCAGAGATCACGCTCGGTTGTCTTGTCAGCATGGGGGTTTGCGGGACGCCGTAAACCCACATGTAACATTTGGTGTCAGAAGTGGGTAGCCTTGCTGGCTTAACTGACATGTCAGACAGACCAAATTATATGTACCACATTTATGTCAGAACCTGTGAAAACAATTAAATCAGTTAAGCCAGCAAGGCTACTTCCAGTGAGATTAAAACGATATCCTTTTTCTAACAAACAGCAGAATGTCAGGGGAACAGGAAAATTCTGGGGCAAACCACCATAGCTTAATAGCAATTTTACTAACGAAAATTTGGGGGCAGACTACGTTAGCAGGTAATTTTCGCACGGTTGTTGTGTAAATAGCTGTCTTGTTTGGATAGGTTCATCCTATTCCATCTCTGTACACAAAGAAAAAAACATTTCTGATTGTTTTTTCTCCAAAAGGGGAAACCTTTGTTACGAGATGGAATAGGAAACCTCACTAGTGCTTATGCACATCTAAATTATTTTAGTAGATATATGGTAGGGCGGTGCGAGTGAAATATTTTAGGTGAAATACGGTAGGCATAATGTGCTGCTCCATGCACAAGTCATGCACATATCATACGATGTATGCATGAGTGGTTTGTGGAGATCTGTTTTTACAATACAGGGGGCCGCTATGAGGCTGAGTTCTATAAAATTTGCCTAAAAATCGCCAACCGCCAAATTGTGCCATATATGATTTTCATTCCCGTCACGTGTTGTGTGGTACTGGTACGACGCTGGGGGTTAGGGTCCAGCAAGGGCGGACGGACCACCATAAGCAGCTCATACCAGTGAACGAATGTGAGACCATTCAAATGGAAGAGGTCAAATAAATAACCTGCAGGCGATTCAGACGAATCAAATTAGTGCGATCGCTCAATAATACATATCAACCTGTGGTCAGCAACAATGTCGATAGACTAGTTTACACTAGTTCGCGAGAGTGAGATTCACGCGAGAGGGGGATTCACCCTAAGTTATAAACTGGCCAGTCGCGTCTTGTGTTGTTTCTTTTTGTGTTTTTGTTGTTGTTTTTGTTGTTTGCTTCTGTAGGTATTCACGTCACCCGTTCCGAGCACAGAACATTGTTTTGCCTTCGGCGCGGACGTCGTGAGTTGGCTACAGAAGCAACAAATTGTGATGTTTTGTGTTAGTAAGTGTTGTATATAGATACTGTAAATAATTCATGTCATTCATTTAATATCTTTCTGGTGCCTTACCACACAGCTGCCAGTACACCTGTCAGAGATCACGCCCGGTTGTCTTGTCAGCATGGGGGTTTGCGGGACGCCGTAAACCCACATGTAACATACACTTGCGGTCATTTCATATGAAAATTACGAAAGTCGCCCAAGGCTCGTTTCATAAATTTCATATGAAATGACCGCTCGTGGAAGATCGTCTATATATGTACCTTGAAATTCACTGCTACGCAGAAATTTGATTTTCACTCAAAGAATATTTTGGGTAGAGTTAAAAAAGGGTAGTGAAAATCTTTAAACTTTTGGCGAATCAGACATATGTAAAACAATGGGGAAATAGTGATTTGCTGTCAGGAGTGAAATTTCGCTAAATCCCAAGCGCGGCCCCGCCCGTCGGGACTTGGAGAAATAGATGGGCTGCATGATGCTTCCACGCAGAGCTGAAACTGGCTGCACACGAGTACTGGTAAACCACTTAGAGGATCTAAGCATTCCCAGGCAAAGCGGTGCGGGTCGGACCGTCCATGCTAATAAATCCTATTGGTTTCATTGTGCGACAGGTCTTTAGACGTCATTTTATCTCAATGTCGGGTAAATGTCCCACAAAATTGGAAGCAGCGTCTCCAAAATCACCTCTATAGTGTTGACGGGGACGTTAAACCTCAAATCAGACAAACAAAATAAACTCTCTTGCACTCTCAGAATACCATATAAATGCGCCACATTAGCCAGAAATCTCCACTCTTCTGCAATTATCGTATGGAAGCTCTGTAGGCCAGGAATAATCGAGTGTTGTAAATGTAAAGTACACCGTATGCGTTATTATCTTTTTCTTTATTGTTTACATCCCAACCAGCACCTTCTAGGTTGCATTTCCCCACCCATTGGGGTTAACACATTTTCAACCAAAATATTTTCTACACTGTTATATCTTATTCTAGCTGATTCTATTCTAGTCTAGTTTAGCCTACCATAATCTAGCTAAGCAGCACTTTGACACAGGTTTTAGATCTACCTCAATGCCATTCTTAATCTAGTTATCAGGACCATTCAGACAAGAGTGGTGAGGCATTTGAAATTTTGATGCACTCGCACTGAGGGACAATTTTGCTACATCAAGCAGGGGTTGTTCCTTTGATGTCGGTGTTTAAGCCTGTGGGTATTTGTTTATATCATTCCTTAATGTAAATTTTTTGGGAGCAATATCTCGCCACAATGGTAGTTTCATCTTATAACAGTGGCCATTTCATGCATGTTTGTAAGCATAATGACACAGTTATAATCTAAATCTGTATGCTTCAAAACTTATACTAGTGGTTTTTTATGCCAGTGGTAATTTTGTGCATGTCTACAGTTAAACTTATACTAGTGGTAATTTCATTTTGCACTAGTGGTAATTCAAGCATGTATTTCTTGTGATATTTATTGTATTATTTGACTTAGTGATTCATTGGGTAAAGTTATAAATATCGAGCACTATAGTCTTTCAAAACGCAGTGAGACGTGACTGCACTTTTAATTTTGGACTCGTCCGTGTTTGTAGTGGATATTTTTCACACTGGGCGATAGTTACCGTCATATCTTTAATCTGGCTCGTTGTGTAACTAGATTGACGACCGGTCGAGACAAATTAGTAACACGTCTTCCGTCTTGGAGATCTAGGGTTCGAATCTTGGGCAGATGTTTTTTTGTTTTTTTTTACTTTTCTTTAATATTTTTTTCGAACCTATAAAATTGGAGCACATGAGATGTTTGTTTGTTTGATTGATTTTAGGTTTATTGTCCCCGTCAAGTTGCTTCCTGTTTTGTGGGTTTTTTACCCGACACTGAGATGAAACGACATCTCAAGCTCTGCCACCCAATAAAATTAATCGGGTTTTATAAGTATGGACGGTCCAACCGCACCACTTTGCCTGGGCAGGTTCGGACTGACTAAGCGGTTTACCATTGCTCATGTGTCGTCAGTTTCAGATCCGCTTGGAAGCATCGTGCAACTCGATCTATTTCTCCAAGCCCCGATGGGCGGGGCCATCACATTAGATGTGCAGTCATTTTATTGAAAAGATGGAACGAGCACAAGCGAATCGTTGCAGCTCGGATTCAAGAAGTATTATCAAAAATGTTACTATGATTGAACGTACGTTCATAGCCGTTATCGAAGGCAAATGCGCTGTTGAAATGAATATGAAATTTGAATTGGGCTTTTACGGCCCAGGAAACACTATTTAGGTCATTTTTGAGCCGGTCAGTTTACTAATCCACACTTATCCTTGGCAAGCTTATACGTAAGCGGTTAACCAGTACAATGCACATTCTTTCACCAGAAACTAACAACTGCCCTTCTTGAATCAACAGAAGGGAGTGAATGGCCATGGAAAAGATTTCATGATCAATCTCCATGGGAAATAATGTTGCTGACCCCGCGTCCTACTGACCACCAGTCAGACGCGCATCCGACTGAACTACCGAGGCCGGCATCCAACATAAAAATATAATTGTTGAAAATAAAACAAAGGAAACAAAATATAAATGATGTAAATATAAAAAAAAAAAAAAGAAAATAACTTTAAACATAAAGAAGATGCAATAAAAATGAAAAATTAAATATAAAAAAAATGTGCCACTGGGAATCGAACCCTCGTCTAAAAGATTTTTTAGAGTGACTCGCAGTACATCACATTAACCACTCGACCATGACTTTTAGATAGATAATATCAAAACATTGATTTATATCTTTAAAATCACGAGAAAAAAAAATGGAATCGACTCGTCTCGCTTAAACTTTAAACTCTCAAAGGTCGTTGATAAACTATAGTAGTTGTCATTTAACCCCTACTTCATAAACTTCATCTGCACCAGGCGGACCAACAAACATGTGTAGTACTCGTACCCCACTATAAGGCCGCTCAGCCATATATCCTGACAAGCAAATCCTTCGGTCTGAGTGCTACAATTTGGTGTGGGTGAGTGGGATAGAATTTAGGCTAAATCAGACTGTATTAAAAATCACGAAGATGGCAAAGAAATGAACAAGATAAACATTTATATATTTTATTCAGGATAAAAGTGAAAAAAAAAAATAAAAGTAATAATAATAATAATAAAAAAAATTCTTGGTCCGTGTAGATAGTTCTGATATGAGTCTTTCACTCTAGACAGTTCTAGTTTTATGACTCACAGAGTCCTGGTATTGTCACTGTTGGAATCTGGTCTGGTGGTCTAGTGGTCTGAATTTATTTCACTCCTGAAAATATAAAGTGATACAAATATTAAGCACATAGGTTCAAAAACCTGGTGTATGACAGTTTATGGTAGAATAAATAAATAATAAAAATGGCAGAAAATAATGAGACACTTCCCAATTTGCAGATACAGGATCCAAATATTGATACAGATGACAATGAGTCGGTCACGTCAAATGACAATGAAAATACCCAAGATTTTTCTCGTTTAGAAAGCGACATTAAGGAGCAAATGACAACCATTGCCAACCAAGTAAAAGACAGCATTTCTGGTTTGAGCAACCACATGCAATGCAAGCTAAATTATTTTGACCGCTCTATTCAGCGAATGGAGTTAAAGTTATCTGAGCAGGCGAGACAAATTAGAAATAATCAAAGTCATTCAAGAGTTAGCTCCCTTACCATGTCAAATGAGAATTCAAATAATTTACACAGTTCCAACATGGTTGACAACCACACTGGCACACATGATCCTGGGCAAACAATTTTCGAGTTTTAGTTCTTATACGGCTGTTAGGGGAGATAACTATGTCAAACTTAAACCACAGTCTTACTCTGGTACAGATGCCTTCGAGGACTTTTTGGCACAATTTGATATTACTGCAGAAATTAATGGCTGGGATTATAGAGCAAAATCGCTGTATTTGGCAAATAGTCTCATTGGGGACGCCGGGTTTTACTCAATGAGCTGTCTGATGTACAAAGGAGAGATTATAAGAGTTTGGTGCTAAAGCTAACCTCCAGGTTTGGATCAGAAAATAGAGCTGAAGTGTTTAGGGCTCAGCTAAAGTAAAGAGTGAAGGCAAAGGGAGAGTCTATTGCACAGCTGGCTCATTCAATAAAGAAGTTAACCAGGCAGTCTTACCCAAATGCATCTCAGGATGTCATAGAGGCTTTAGCATTGGATCACTTTATTGACGCATTCTCTGAAGCTGAAATTCGCCTTCGGTTACAGGAAGTTGGCCCTACAACCTTGTTCGAAGCAAAGGCAATTGCCGTCCGTATGGAAGCACATGGGATAGCCGATCGCCAACGTACACGCTTAGTAGGTAAAGTCGAGCAGGCAAGCTCAGACAATTCTTACGGCCAAAAAGAACTCCAAAGTCAGCTGTCCCAAATAAGCAAGAACTTAGATATCTTACAAAAACGTGTTGAAAACCTTTCTCACCAAAGAAGCCAACCCCTGTTTAACAATAAAAACTCAGTACAAAACAGTATAAAACCTGATAATTCTTTCTACGAAGCTAATAGGTTTAGGCCAGAGAGGCGTAATAATTTCTCCAGAAATGCAACCACAGGCAAGGGGAGGTAATTCAAATCATAATTTGAACACTAACCCACAGGTTTTACCAGAATACTCGAAATCAGGGAAACTACCGTCAGTCGAGCAAGGGGTCCGGGTTCAGACTGAACTAGAAGGGCCCGAAACTATTGCTATGAGACAAAATTGGAGCATGGAAGAGGATTATTTTGTCTGTGCAAAAATTCAAAATGTACCTGTTACATTTCTTATAGATACTGGGTCAAATGTTACTATTTTAAAGAAAGACTTTGTTGAAAAAGTTCCCTTAGAAGTTCAACAAAGTATTAGACCAACAAACACTAAACTGCTAACTGTCACAGGGGAGATAACTCCATTTTTTTTTGGAAAACAACTCTTTCTATTGAGATTGGCTCACAAAAAGTGCAGCAAAAGGTATTGGTTGCAGATATTGAAAATGATGGAATATTAGGGATGGATTTTCTCACTGCACATCAATGTGATTAATGCTCACTCAAAAATTGTTGAAAATAAAAGGGGAGAAAGTGTGTTGCTTTGCAAACAGCCGTGAGGCTCAACCCACATGCTGCAGGTTGCAATTTCAGAGTATGTAGTTATTCCCCCTGAGACAGAAATGGTGGTTGAAGGATTCATAACCTATGTCATGGATAGGAGAGGAACTGGTCTTGTTGAAATTGATACAGGATTTTTGCATAACAAGGGATTGCTGGTGGCAAAATCTTTGGTCTGTCCATCATATGACACCATACCTATCAGGATTGCAAACCCATATGGTGAAAAACAAGCAATTAATAAACATACAGTTGTCGCTACCTATGAGCCCTTTGAACCCTCTGAAATTCTGTGTGTCAATGCCACCCAGACCAAGGAAGGTTTCCAAGACGAGAGCAGTTCCACGAATATCCCTGATCATCCTAGTGACCTTTTTGTTAGAAGCTGTCAAAATCTTAGTCCTGAAGAGCAGCAACATTTTAAGCAATTGCTTATAGATTATCAAGATACTTTTCCCAGATCCTCTCATGATCTAGGGAGAACTAGCTTGACAGAATATGAAATTGATATAGAACCTGGTACAAAACCTATACAAGAGGGCCCACTGACCCTATATCGCTCACCTGTGTACCAGAAAATCATAAGTGTAGGGGACCACTTGACATTGCTACATAATAAATATCTGAGCTCTGGGCCTTATGGCTTTGGAAAAGAAGATTTTTGATTTTTTTCCAGTATAAGTCCATAGGTCAATTTTGACCCAAAGGGCATGGTTGGCAGGATTTATTTAGGCGACCATTTTATGTTGCTATATGCTAAATATCTAAGGTCCGTACTTCATGGTTTCAGAGAAGAAGATTTTTAAAGCTTTTTTTCCATTATAAGTTTATTGGAGTTAAGAAGCCACAGGATTTGGCCAATCTGAACCCCAGGAGCAAGATTCAGGCACGATTAATGTAGGCAACAACTCCATGTTGCTACATGCTAAATACCTAAGCTCTGGGCCTTATGGTTTCACAGAAGAATATTTTTCAAGTTTTTTTTCCATTTTACGTCCATCCATGGTAGCTAATGGGCCATGGGTGTGGCCAATTCTGGCACAAGAGGCATGATTGGCAGGATTTATGTAGGTGACCTCGGCCCTGTGGTTTCAAAGAAGATTTTTGAAGCTTTCTTCCATTAGGAGTCTATGGGAGCGAAGGGGGCCCCGGGGCGTGGCCCATTTGGACCCCAGGGGCATGACTGGCAGGATTTATGTAGGTGACCACTTACCATTGCTACATGCTAAATATCTAAGCTCTGGGCCCTGTGGTTTCAGAGAAGAAGATTTTGAAGCTTTTTTTCCATAAGGAGTCTATGGGAGCTAAGGGGTCCCGGGGCGTGGCCCATTTGGACCCCAGGGGCATGATTGGCAGGATTTATGTAGGTGACCACTTGCCGTTGCTACATGCTAAATATCTAAGCTCTTGGTCCTGTGGTTTCAGAGAAGAAGATTTTTTAAGGTTTTTATCCATTGAGAGTCAATGGGAGCTAAGGGGCCCCGGGGCGTGGCCCATTTGGACCCCAGGGGCATGATTGGCAGGATTTATGTAGGTGACCACTTGCCGTTGCTATATGCTAATTATCTAAGCTCTGGGCCCTGTGGTTTCAGAGAAGAAGATTTTTGAAGCTTTTGTTTTCCATTAGGAGTCTATGGGAGCTAAGGGGCCCTAGGGCGTGGCCCAGTTGGACCCAAGGGGCATGATTGACAGGATTTATGTAGATGACCATTTGCCATTGCTACATGCTAAATATCGGAGCTATGGGCTCTGTGGTTTCAGAGAAGAAGATATTTGAAGCTTTATTTTCAATTAGGAGTCTATGGGAGCTAAGGGGCCCCGGGGCGTGGCCCATTTGGACCCCAGGGGCATGATTATCAGGAAATATGTAGGTGACCACTTGCCATTGCTACATGCTAAATATCTAAGCTCTGGGCTCTGTGGTTTCAGAGAAGAAGATTTTTGATGCTTTTTTTTCATTAGGAGTCTATGGGAGCTAAGGGGCCCCGGGGCGTGGCCCATTTGGAGCCCAGAGGCATGATTGGCAGGATTTATGTAGGTGACCACTTGCCGTTGCTACCTGCTAAATATCTAAGCTCTGGGCCATGTGGTTTAAGAGAAGATTTTTGAAGCTTTTTTTCCATTAGGAGTCTATGGGAGCTAAGGGGCCCCGGGGCGTGGCCCATTTGAAACCCAGGGGCATGATTGGCAGGAATTATGTAGGTGACCACTTGCCGTTGCTACATGCTAAATATCTAAGCTCTGGGCCCTGTGGTTTCAGAGAAGAAGATTTTTGAAATTTTTTTCTCATTATGAGTGTATGGGAGCTAAGGGGCCCCGGGGCGTGGCCCATTTGGACCCCAGGAGCATGATTGGCAGGATTTATGTAGGTGACCACTTGGCTTTGCTACATGCTAAATATCTCAGCTCTGGGCACTATGGTTTCAGAGAAGAAGCTTTTTGGAGCTTTTTCCATTATGAGGAACTAAGGGGCCTTGGGCGTGGCCCGTTTGGACCCCAGGGGCATGATTGGCAGGAATTTTGTAGGTGACCACTTGCCGTTGCTACATGCTAAATATCTAAGACGTGGGCCCTGTGGTTTCAGAGAAGAAGATTTTTGAAGCTTTTTTTTCCATTATGAGTCTATTGGAGCGAAGGGGCCCCGGGGCCTGGCCCATTTGAAACCCAGGGGCATGATTGGCAGGAATTATGTAGGTGACCACTGGCCATTGCTACATGCTTAATATCTTAGCTCTGGGCCCTGTGGTTTCAGAGAAGAAGATTTTTGAAGCTTTTTTTTCCATTATGAGTCTATGGGAGAGAAGGGGCCCCGGGGCGTGGCCCATTTGGAACCCAGGGGCATGATTGGCAGGAATTATGTAGGTGACCACTTGCTGTTGCTACATGCTAAATATCTAAGCTCTGGGCCCTGTGGTTTCAGAGAAGAAAATTTTTGAAGCTTTTTTTTTTTCATTATGAGTCTATAGGAGCTAAGTGGCCCCGGTGTGTGGCCAATTTGGATCCCAGGGGCATGATTGGCAGGATCTACTTAGGTGACCACTTAACATTGTTACAAGCCAAATATCTAAGCTCTGGGCCCTGTGGTTTCAGAGAAGAAGATTTTTTTAATTTTTCCCACTATAAGCATATGGGAGCTTTATTTTGCCATGGCAACCAGAATTCCAATCTGATCAGCCCAAAAACCTTATGCAGCCACTGACCGTTCCAAGGCGGCTCTTCTGTGGCGATTTATTTATGTTGTTGTTTGTTACTTACTGTGTGTATCACTTGTGTCTTTTAATTTTGGATGGCCATATGGCCATTTTGTGGGAAAGTAACTGTCCTTATGGCCTTCCTTTGTTTAGGTTTCCATTATGGTCTGGTCGCTTAATGTTTGTATTTCTTTCCCCTTTGGTGTCTTTTATGGGTGGAGTAAGTTAATTGTATCAATTCCTGATCTTTGTTTTACTTCTACTTTGCATATCAGGGCTGTTTTGTTTGTGCCGTGTGGCGGCTGTAAAAGGTCTCCCCGTACATGCATTTAATGCTCTTATTTTTCCAATCCTCAGGGATTGCTTATGCAATTGCTTTTCACTGTTCCACCAACTGACATCCTTTAGATACCTGTTGAAGGTCATTATTAGAACGATGTTCGTTCCTCGTTGTATAACAACTGCTTGTTTGACATCCCTGTACTTTAAGTAGACTAGGATGTTTTGTGGGCTTTTGTTGTACATTCCTTCTATTCGAAGGAATCTTCTTCAGTAATTTTATATGCTGTTTTATTTATTTATTTAATAACCGGTATGAACATCGCTTTAGTTTTGACGGTATCACAACCTTATTAACCAAAATGAGTATTACAAATACATTTAAAATATCAATATCTCCCCTTAGGTTACACTCTGCTTCTTCTGTATGGATTCCCCATTCTATTAAGAACTTTAATACTATGTTGCCTTCAGTATTGGTTAGACCCTTAAATTTGTCTTCTGTAACTTCAATTAATCTCAAAGGAGCAGGCAATACCAATGTTTTTGGGAGTAGTCTTCGTATAAGACTATCTCCTCTCAAATCGCCAATCCTTCGAAAATATACTAATCCGTGGAAAAGAAGTGGAATGTATCCTAGTATTTCTAAGTACAATGCCAAGAAGTGCAGATGTTGTTCGCATTTAAGCACTGCGTCTACCGTTACTTCATCTGTAAACGGTAGACGCTTCTCTGTAGTTAACATGTCTGATTTGACATGACAGTCTACAGATTTAATTTATCTAATTACATGACGTGCTGCAAACTTAAATATGCAGTACGTCGGTCAAACCAACCGCATGCTTAAAACTAGATTGAACGAGCACTGTCGTAGAATAAGTAAGCCTAAGAAAACTGACACTTTCTTGTACCGTCACTTTCGACGTACAGGTCATTCTGTAAATAACATTGTTATATAACCAGTGGAAAAACTTTAGTACGATGCAAATTCTACATCTAGATTCAAAATAATCAAAAGACATGAAGCTGAACTGAAATGGATTAAATTTTTACAGACCCCTTTTCCACTGGGATTTAATGACAACATTTATCATGAGGGTAATATTTCCAGAATGCCGGACTTTGATATTTTCTCACTCCTGGAATGTCGAAAACGCAGAACTAGATCTCACCGCACCAGGAAAAATGGTAACTTTAAACGTAAATCACGTGCGTTTAAACGAAACAATACTAGACTGAAGTGACTGTCAATTATATTATTAATTAAAAATAAAAAATGAGTTCCTTTAAGAGCAATGAAAACATTCATAAGAAAGAAGATGGGCCATACTACGTAGTTTCGGCTAATAAAGCCTCATCAGTGACCCTGTAATGATCCGGCAAAGAAAGCCAGGGGTTACATACTGCAATTTTGCGAATTTCGAATAGACAGTCGATTCAGAGACTGATATAAATCGAAATGGGGTCCAAATAATTAAAAACCTGTCTAGAATATGAGTCTAAACCAATAATTTATTTTGATTTCTCAGAATATTCACCCTGACCTCAAAGGACCAAAAGTAAAATATAAACTGCACTATGGTCGATGTACGGGGAGACGTTTTACGGCCGCCACACGGCACAACACCAGCTGCAGTGAAGGCAAATAAAAATCAAAAATGAGTTCCTTTAAGAGCAATGAAAACATTCATAAGAAAGAAGATGGGCCATACTACGTAGTTTCGGCTAATAAAGCCTCATCAGTGACCCTGTATTGATCCGGCAAAGAAAGCCAGGGGAAACATACTGCAATTTTGCGAATTTCGAATAGACAGTCGATTCAGAGACTGATATAAATCATAATGGGGTCCAAATAATTAAAAACCTGTCTAGAATATGAGTCTAAACCAATAATTTATTTTGATTTCTCAGAATATTCACGCTGATCTCAAAGGACCAAAGGTAAAATATAAACTGCACTATGGTCGATGTACGGGGAGACGTTTTACGGCCGCCACACGGCACAACACCAGCTGCAGTGAAGGCAAATAAAAATCAAAAATGAGTTCCTTTAAGAGCAATGAAAACATTCATAAGAAAGAAGATGGGCCATACTACGTAGTTTCGGCTAATAAAGCCTCATCAGTGACCCTGTAATGATCCGGCAAAGAAAGCCAGGGGAAACATACTGCAATTTTGCGAATTTCGAATAGACAGTCGATTCAGAGACTGATATAAATCAAAATGGGGTCCAAATAATTAAAAACCTGTCTAGAATATGAGTCTAAACCAATAATTTATTTTGATTTCTCAGAATATTCACGCTGATCTCAAAGGACCAAAAGTAAAATTTAAACTGCACTATGGTCGATGTACGGGGAGACGTTTTACGGCCGCCACACGGCACAACACCAGCTGCAGTGAAGGCAAATAAAAATCAAAAATGAGTTCCTTTAAGAGCAATGAAAACATTCATAAGAAAGAAGATGGGCCATACTACGTTGTTTCGGCTAATAAAGCCTCATCAGTGACCCTGTAATCATCCGGCAAAGAAAGCCAGGGGAAACATACTGCAATTTTGCGAATTTCGAATAGACAGTCGATTCAGAGACTGATATAAATCAAAATGGGGTCCAAATAATTAAAAACCTGTCAAGAATATGAGTCTAAACCAATAATTTATTTTGATTTCTCGGAATATTCACGCTGATCTCAAAGGACCAAAAGTAAAATATAAACTGCACTATGGACGCCACTCTATGCTTTCATTTTTAAGTTCATTACCCGTTTCTGTTTTACGTCTTCTGGACACCGTGGCGAATAAATTCTACGATAGTTCTCATCAGTTATATGATACGGCTCTCTTAACTAGAGGCTATACTCAGCATACTCTCCGTCCTTACATTGATTCTGAAATTAATCATAAACGCCATTTCTTCAAAATATCCTTCATTAATAAGGGTATGGATTTTATAGATTTGCCAAGTATCTTCCGTGAGAGATCGGTGCTTTCTTCCATTCCTGCTTATTTTCAAAATACTGAAACACCTATAATTTGCTATAAATATAACAAACCTGTTAGATCTATCATTTTTAATTTCAATAAACTTGTTTCAGATCTTGATATTGATACTAATACTCCTGATTCATGTGATTGTAAAAACTCAAAGTATTGCTATCCTGCAGCTGGTCATGTAATTACTGGCAATTTGAAAATTATTCCTGATTCTAGGATAAGGAATATAATTTCTAAAGGACCGAAATATCGGTTTCCTTCTAAAATTGATTTCAGTTAATGTAGAGATGAAATCGCTGCTTCCTTGAATGAATTCGGTAATCGATGGTGTAAGCGAGAGTATGTTGAGCATAAAGCCCTTAAGGACTGGAAACTTAGCATTTTAAAACTACTGAATAAACGCATTTCTTTCTATTCTCAAAATACTAACTTATTACCTCCTAAGCCCTACTCGTCTTTACGTCATCTTAAACTAGGTATTCAAGAATTACATAAGAAGTTTGTTTTGGCCCCTGCAGACAAGGCCGCTAACAACGTCGTCGTTGTGTGACGGCTCCACTATGTTAACACGCTTAAGCAGGAGCTTGGTGGTACTAAGGCCTATGAACTTCAGCCTTTAGATGAAGAGAGAGCTATAGTAGATAAACACGTTTGTCTTTCAGCCACCAAGTTTGCTGTGTGTGTTAACGAAGGCCAAGACAAGCTTCCTACGCTATATTGGTTACCAAAACTTCATAAAAAACCTTACAAAGCACGGTTTATTGCAAATTCTAGCTCTTGCACTACCACTGAACTTTCTAAATTATTAACTTCCTGTCTTACTGCTATTAAAACGCATGTAATTAAATATTGTGATAAAGTCTTTGAAAGATCAGGAAGAAATCTGTTTTGGTCTATAAAAAATTCGAATGAGGTTTTAAATAAATTGAAATCAAGACATTTTCGTGCTTCTAGTCTGTCTACATACGATTTTTTACTCTTTACACTACACTTCCTCATAATCTTATAAAAGAAAAGCTTAATGATTTAATTGAATGGGCTTTTCACAGAGAAGATTCTTTCTATCTTGCATGTAATGTCAGAAATGCATTTTGCACTTCTAAAGAGCATAAGAATTATACACTTTGGTCATGTCAGAAAGTGTGTGATGCCCTCACCTTTCTACTTGACAATATTTATATTAGATTCGGTACTAAGTTATTTAGACAAATTGTGGGTATTCCGATGGGTACTAATTGCGCACCTCTTATGGCTGATCTGTTTTTGTATTGTTATGAAAGAGACTTCATTTTGTCGCTTTCCATTGATAATCAATCTGAAATTATTGAAGCTTTTAGCTCTACTTCTAGATATTTAGATGATTTATTAAATATTGATAATACCTATTTTGATGGTCAGATTTACCCCCTAGAACTTCAGTTAAATAAAGCAAATTCTTCTGATACCGAGGCCCCGTTTTTGGATTTACATCTATCTAATGTAGATGGATTTGTTTCGTGCAAAATTTATGATAAACGCGATGAGTTTGATTTTGAAATTGTAAATTTTCCTTTTTTGGATGGTGATGTTCCTCGTGCACCATCCTATGGCGTTTATATTTCGCAATTAATTCGATTTGCTAGAGTGTGTAGTCATGTAACTGACTTCAACACTCGTAATAAATTATTAACGGCTAAACTCCTTAATCAGGGTTATCGGTACCATAAACTACGCAAAACCTTTTCAAAATTTTATAGACGCCATTCTGATTTAATTTCAAAATTCAATATTGGACTTAAATCTCTTCTGCAACAAGGTCTATCGGAACCCGAATTTTATGGTGACTTAGTATATAAATTCAGAAAAATATATAACCGCAATGACTTCAGCACCCAATTGCGTAAAATCATTCTTCGATATAAAAATATTGGGTACAACATGGATATTATACGACAGACTGCATGCATGGTAGTTAACCCAGTCACGGTTGGCAACTTTGCTCCCCTCTTTAATTGCACGCCGATGGGTCAGGCCTCAGATTCTATGACGGCTCCAACGGCTTATTGAGAATTAGAGAGATAATGTCGGTTGGTGCCTGATGCTCTGTCTCTGGTCGGGCTCATCGGAGTCTAAATGATGGTTTTCTTTTGCTCCAGCATTTCAGTGGTTTCTTGCTGTCGAGTCCTCACCGTTGTCTCACCTCTGTGGTTCTTTGATTTTTGTGTTCACGGAGATGTTGCACTGATGAGTAAGGAGGCCTTCATGCGGACTGAACAAATTATTTGTCTAAATCGCGACGGAAGTAAGGGCGAGGATTGTGGCCACGTAAAATCGATTTAAGTCCCCCCCCCCCCCCCCCCAGTGGAAATCTTCCACTGACCGTTCCAAGGCGGCTCTTCTGTGGCGATTTATTTATGTTGTTGTTTGTTACTTACTGTGTGTATCACTTGTGTCTTTTAATTTTGGATGGCCATATGGCCATTTTGTGGGAAAGTAACTGTCCTTATGGCCTTCCTTTGTTTAGGTTTCCATTATGGTCTGGTCGCTTAATGTTTGTATTTATTTCCCTTTGGTGTCTTTTATGGGTGGAGTAAGTTAATTGTATCAATTCCTGATCTTTGTTTTACTTCTACTTTCCCCCTACCTAATGATGCTTCACATGAAATATGATCAAGATTGGCCATGTGGTATTAGAGATATACTTATTTGAAATTGTTTACGGACGCACGGACGGACGCACGGACGCACGCACGACGGACGACGGACAAAAAGTGATCACAAAAGCTCACCTTGTCACTACGTGACAGGTGAGCTAAAAACAAGCTCCATATCGCCTGCCTCTCGCAAAGCGAAAGGAGGCTGAAAACGAGATTAAAACGATGACTGAAAGAGACTTAATCGAACCTTCTACTAACCCTTGGTCCTCACCCGCTGTTATAGTTCCCAAGAAAGATGGAGGCATTCGGTTTTGTATAGATTATAGACGACTAAACAAGGTCACAATCCCAGATTCACAACCCCTTCCCCATATAGGAGATCGTTTGGATGCCTTGGGAGGATCTAAATGGCTTTCTACTGTCGACCTCCATTCTGCATTTCATCAAGTTGGCATCAGAAATATTAACAAACCTAAAACAGCAGTCTGCATTCCCGGCAGTGGCCTGTGGCAATTCAAAGTCATGCCTGTCGGAGCTATAAATAGCGCTGCTGTTTTCCAGCGCTTAATGGAAAGGGTTCTTGCAGGCCTGGCATATGTCACATTACTTATATATTTAGATGATATCATGGTATATGGAAAAACTTTCCAGGTTCATATACAAAATTTAGAAGAGGTTTTAAAACGTCTGCAAGACGCAAATTTGAAACTGAAACCAGATACAGGTGTATTTTTCCAGAAACAAGTATCCTTCCTGAGTCATTTGATATCGGAGGATGGCTTAATCACGTCTCCAGAAAAAGTTAAAGCTATTCAAGAGTGGCCACTCCGACGAATGTATCCGAGCTGAGATCCTTCGTCGGATTGTGTAGCTACTTGCGCAGGTTTATACCAGCATTTAGCACAATATGCAAGCCCTTGCGTTCCCTGACTGAAAAGGGACATAACTTTATGTGGGATGAAAAATGTAAAGTTGCTTTCCAGACTTTGAAATCTGCTCTTATTTCTGCGCCAGTGCTTACTTTTCCAGACGAAAATGGTGGTGAATTTATTGTTGACTGTGATGCCTCTAATGTGGCTTTAGGAGTTGTACTCACACAAGTCCAGAATGGACAGGAGAGAGTTATAGCATATTACAGCAAATGTTTCTCTAGAACCGAGCGAAAGTATTGTGTGACACGCAAAGAACTCTTAGCTGTTGTCAGCTCAATTTAATATTTTCACCACTATCTTTACGGGAGACATTTTACTGTTAGATCAGACCATGGCTCTTTACGATGGTTAATGGAATTTTCTATAGTAGAGGGACAAATTGCTAAGTGGTTAGAGTTTTTAGCCACCTATGACTTTCAGATTATGCATCGCAGTGGCACGTCTCACAGAAATGCCGACGCGATGAGTAGGCGTCCATGCACTGACTTAAATTGTGAGTATTGTGATATGATAGAAAAGAAGTATGTTAATACTGAACCCGGCCTGATCACCCGGGTAACTGGGGAATCAGTGGGAAGTGCTATACAGGGGGAAAGTAAGTTGAAAGATGGTAAGTTAAGACAGTTTACTACATATATTGATGTGCTGGTCCCATCAGAGGAGAAGAAGGTAAGGAGCAGTAGTTCAGTAGAAGTACACCTACCTGAACTTAGCTCAGTAGAAAGATTGCCTGATAGTTATGAAAAAGCGGGATCCGACAGGACACTTCCCCACTGTTAATTAATAGTAGACAAAATAATCAAATAACAGAAAATATCCAGCAAGGCAGCTGTTCTGTCAAGGCCGTTTACCTGTCTGAAGAACAGCTCCCTAGTGCTGAAGAAATTCCTGGTTGCACAAACAGAGAAAATGACTGTGTGTGTAACTTGATGACGAATAGTAGTGGAAGAAATTATACCTCCAAGGATGAGGTCGAGGTAGGAGAAATTGGTCAGTGCGGGCCCCGAGAAGACTATGATACTAGTCAACAGACAGGTATGTCAGAAACCATAGCCTTGAGACCATTGGAAATCATTGATCTAGATTGTTTGACTCCAGAAAATATACATCACGTGAACCAGTCCGTGAAATGAAGATCCCCCTATACCCCACTTTATATATAGATAACTGGGGTCTACAGGGGTATACATTATTTTCCTTATTTTTGCTCCAAGACATAGGTTGTGGGTACTCGTTAGAACCGCCTCAATGAGGCGGTTCTAACGAGCACCCACAACCTATGTTTGCTGTATTTATAAGAAAAATATCACTGATTTTCATCAGGAAAATGGCCATTTTGGAGATGTAAAAAATGCACTATGTCACACGGGTGTGTTATCGTAATGGGTAAGGAACAGGAAAATGATCCTGACTTGAGGCTGATAAGAAACTGGCTATCACAGGAACAAAAACCCACTTGGGAAATGATAGCTTGATATGGTGCAGAACTTAAAGCTTACTGGAGACAGTTGGAATCACTGGCTCTGATTAACAATATACTGCATAGAAAATGGGAAAATAGTGGAAAGAAAGGTGAGGTTATCAATCAGATACTTTTACCAGCAAACCTGTGGAAGAAGGCATTTGTTCTGTTACATGAAGCTGTGACTGCCGGCCATTTAGGTCAGCAGAAAACAGTAAGTAGAATCAGGCAGAGGTTTTACTGGTATAACTGTAGAGAAGACGTAGAATATTGGTGCAGGGTATGTGATATATGTGCTTCTAGAAAACAGCCTCATAGGAAAGCCAAAGCACCCATGAAACAATATAATGCCTCCACCTTTCTATGCAGGGTATGCTCTGACCAATATTTCCCGAAGAGGTGGATGGTATTAAGGCACCTGCAAGAGCAACACTCGGGGTTTGCATACAAATGTACAGTTTGCGGCAGAGTCCTGGCCTGAGCAACCAGACATGGCACCTGCTCCGTAAAATACCAAGACATGGAGCTGGTGCACCGTTGTGCAGGGAAGAAAGGAAGGGAGGCTGAGCGTTTGTACAAGGAGTACAGAATGAATTAGATGCCGCAACAGTGGGAGGAGCTTTTTAGTGCTCCAACTATGCCAAAACAGCTCAGTCTCCTCCCACCAACATCTCCAGCAACCACCAGGAGCCCAGTCGAGTCCCCACTCTCTGCCAAGAGGAAAAGTAAGGCTCTTGTGCCTGATCTTCAGGTCCCTCCAAAGAAGCCAGGCTTCTTTAAGGAGTCTTGAGGAGGATATCAACTGGGATCCAGTGGAAATTCAAATTAGTGAACCTGTGGAGGAAAGGTACATGATGGAGGAGTTTGAAGTGAGGACAAGAGGTGTTTTCTTTCCCTCACCTATCAGAACTGTTATGGACACCTTGGACAATTATGAGATGGAACATTCAGGAATGGGGCAAAGTGAGAAAACTAGTGAAAAAGCGGAAAAAAAGGAAAATGCCTTGAAGCAAGTGAAATGAATGATAACAGTAAGGAATGTGAAAAGAAAGACAGAGCAAATGAAAGTAAAAAAAAATTACTAGTTTTCTCACTTTGCCCCATTCCTGAATGTTCCATTTCACAATTGTCCAAGAAAATTTTCTAAGCAACACAGTGAAGAAGTACAAAAAGAAAAGTGCCCTTAGTCAATTGAAATTCAAGATCAAAGCAAGGAAAATGAAATAGTCATAATTGAGCAACACAATGAAAAAGTGGAAAAAGAAAAGTGTCTGATTTCAAACGAAGTAAGAAATGAAAGTAAGGAGAATGAAAGGAAAGATACAGCAAATGAGAATGAATAAACAATTCTACCCAGCACAGAGGAAAGTTGCAAAAGAAAAAAGTAAGAAAGAAAGTAGTGAAATTAGGAAGGAAAAAAAGAAAGAAAAATCTAAGGAAATAACCAAAACCAAGCAGCAGAATGAAAAAGAATCAAAAGGAAAAAGCAAGAAATTAAGTGGCTAAGTCAGTAGCAAAAATAAAAAGGAAGAAATCTTGCCTAATGAAAATGAAGCAACCAAAATACAGAATAGTAAAGATCTTCCGAACACTCAACAAGTTCTTAATGAAACAGAAGAAAAAGGAGACACATATATCTACCATCATGAAGAGGCAGTGACCAACCCTATAATGTCTACTGCCACTGCTGTAACCAGTACTAATGAAGCAGATTCAGAGGAGCCTCAGTCGAGTAAGAGGGTACTATGTGAGACTGAGACCAGTTCTGAGGACGAGTACTCTCAAACTCAGGCTTAGACTCCCATGAATACCATATGTAACACAACCACAGCCGGTGTAAGTCCCAATCAAGATGATCTGGAAGAGGAAAACCAAATGTTTTATCAACACTTGAAAGCCAATCTAAGACTGAAGTTTTCAGAGGCAACCCAGCCTGAGCCCAATGACACAGTAGACGTGAAAGCTGCCATGAGGCAACATATGCAAACATTAAGTGCACTGCAAAGAGTGAAAGAACAGATAGTAACCTTAAACATTGGTGGCCAGCGGTTTACCAGTTCAGAGGTGACGCTGAGGGCAGACCCCCACTCCATTTTTAATCTTATGTTTGTGGGGGGATGTCCGCTGCGTCCTAGTAGTAGAATCTACTATTTTGACCGAGTCCCTGCCCATTTCAGAATAATACTGAATTATCTAAGAAATGGAGCCCACCTTGATTCTTGTCTGCTGCCTCACGAGAAGAGGTACCTCCTGGAAATTTTGACAGAGGCAAGGATTTATTGCCTTTAGGGTCTGGTGGGGATTGTGAAGGAGAGGCTGAAACAGACATACGGTACTGACCAATTTTAATGCCCAAGTTTATACAAGTCAGTAGAATTTCAAGTTGTCTGGTTCATTCCCGAATTCACAATCCTTCCAGGATTTTGCACTTCAAGATTTGCAGTCTCAAATTCAGTTTTATGAGATCACTGCTTCACCATGAATGTTATTTGACGCATCCCTGGTGGAGTGGTGATTCTCTTTACAGGTGAGTGTTTGAGTTCCTCTTCTCGTGAGAAGGCAGGTCGGCCTCTGAGCTGGAAAAATGCTGGTCAGCAACCATCAAGTGTCTTCTATTCAATGATTGTTTTTATTATTATAACCTGCATGTTTGCTAATTGCATAGTGTTATGGTGTTTGCAGGTAAACCAGCAGTACTTAAACATATTTGTAGCTTATGACAAACAATAGGGTTGACGTGTCGTTAAACACGCAATCATCATCATCATAAACAAATTTGTCAGTACAGGTCAACTCTCTTTGCCTCAAACTCCGAGGGACTGGAATTTTAGTTTGAGATACTTGTAGTTTGAGAAAATGGAGGTGGAGGTATAATAATGGATGGGAACACTAGGGAGATAGTGTTGAAACTTACTTTGACTTAGTTATGGTTTGAAATAGGGGGTGTTTGAGATAATGGGGGTTAACTGTACTTGTGGTGTTTGAGACAACAAGAGTCAACTGTACTTGCCCCAGTTCAATGATTTGTTTTAGCTCACCAGAGCCGAAGGCTCCGGGGGAGCTTATAGGATAGGCAGTTGTCCGTCGTCTGCGTCTGCGTCGTCGTATGCGTCTGCGTCTGGTGACGTCAACACTTTTAAACGACATCTCCTCTGAAGCCGCTAGGCCGATTCGGCCCAAATTTCATCTGTAGCATCCTTGGGTTGGGGGATTGAAAGTTTGTGTTTTTTATGAAATTCGGCTAATTAGTTTGGTTGCTATGGCAACTTAGAGTTTCCATAGACTTATAATGGGGAAAATTGAAAAATAGCATTTACTGCCAAGCAGATGCAGATATTTTGACAAAACTTTCATAGAAATATTCCTTAGGTAATCTACTATCTGCCATATGATTTTAGGCCTACTGCCCATTTGTATTGGTTGCCATGGAAACCAAATTGAAAACTAGACTAGAGCCAGTGTTTATGAAACACAATGCCCCCAACTGCTTGACCCTAACACTGCTTGTCCCTAACAGTAATTGAGATATCTTGTTTTTATGTGGCTGTAATGCTGAAATTACACAAGAAAAGCTGTAGTTAATCATCTACTCATCATCCCTGACCAGTCTGTGAAGTTTCGAGGAAAAACCTAAAATAGTTTTTTAGATATCTTGCTTACAAACTTAAAACGCGAAAAATTTCAAAGGGCCATAACTCAAGAAAAAAATTTCGGATTTTTTTCAAAAGTTAATCAGTTCATCTACTCATCATCCCCAACCAGCCTGTAAAGTTTCAGGGCAATAGCTCAAACAATTTTTGAGATATCTTGCTTACAAGCTGAAAACACGAAAAAAATCAAAGGGCCATAACTCAAGAAAAAAAAATTGGATTTTTTTCAAAAGTTAATCAGTTCATCTACACATCATCCCAAACCAGCTTGTAAAGTTGCAGGGCAATCGCTCAAACAATTATTGAGATATCTTGCTTACAAGCTGAAAACACGAAAAAAATCTAAGGGCCATAACTCAAGAAAAAAAATCGGATTTTTTTCAAAAGTTGATCAGTTCATCTACTCATCATCCCCGACATGTCTGTGAAGTTTCGGGGAAAAACCTCAAATAGTTTTTTAGATATCTTGCTTACAAACTTAAAACGCGAAAAATTTCAAAGGGCCATAACGCAAGAAAAAAATTTCGGATTTTTTTCAAAAGTTAATCAGTTCATCTACTCATCATCCCCAACCAGCATGTAAAGTTTCAGGGCAATAGCTCAAACAGTTTTTGAGATATCTTGCTTACAAGATTTCATAGTATTTTTTGCAAAGGGGCATAACTCAAAAAAGGGGCATAATCCTGACGAGAAAAAAAACACGGGTCAATTATTTTTTCATGAGGAATCCATATATGAAATTTCAAAAACCTAGCACCCATGGTTCTAAAGTTATGCTATGCAGTAAAAAGTGGGACGGACGTAAGGACGGAAGGACGGAAGGACGGACGGACGAACAGGGCAAAACCAATATGCCAAAACGCGAAAAATTTCAAAGGGCCATAACTCAAGAAAAAAATTTCGGATTTTTTTCAAAAGTTAATCAGTTCATCTACTCATCATCCCCAACCAGCCTGTAAAGTTTCAGGGCAATAGCTCAAATAATTTTTGAGATATCTTGCTTACAAGCTGAAAACACGAAAAAAATCAAAGGGCCATAACTCAAGAAAAAAAAATTGGATTTTTTTCAAAAGTTAATCAGTTCATCTACTCATCATACCCAACCAGTCTGTGAAGTTTTGGGGAAAAACCTCATATAGTTTTTGAGATATCTTGCTTACAAACTTAAAACGCGAAAAATTTCAAAGGGCCATAACTCAAGAAAAAAATATAGGATTTTTTTTCAACAGTTAATCAGTTCATCTACACATCATCCCAAACCAGCTTGTAAAGTTGCAGGGCAATCGCTCAAACAATTATTGAGATATCTTGCTTACAAGCTGAAAACACGAAAAAAATCTAAGGGTCATAACTCAAGAAAAAAAAATCGGATTTTTTTCAAAAGTTGATCAGTTCATCTACTCATCATCCCCGACAAGTCTGTGAAGTTTCGGGGAAAAACCTCAAATAGTTTTTTTAGATATCTTGCTTACAAACTAAAAACGCGAAAAATTTCAAAGGGCCATAACTCAAGAAAAAAATTTCGGATTTTTTTCAAAAGTTAATCAGTTCATCTACTCATCATCCCCAACCAGCATGTAAAGTTTCAGGGCAATAGCTCAAACAGTTTTTGAGATATCTTGCTTACAAGATTTCATAGTATTTTTTGCAAAGGGGCATAACTCAAAAAAGGGGCATAATCCTGACGAGAAAAAAAACACGGGTCAATTATTTTTTCATGAGGAATCCATATATGAAATTTCAAAAACCTAGCACCCATGGTTCTAAAGTTATGCTATGCAGTAAAAAGTGGGACGGACGTAAGGACGGAAGGACGGAAGGACGCCAAAACGCGAAAAATTTCAAAGGGCCATAACTCAAGAAAAAAATTTCGGATTTTTTTCAAAAGTTAATCAGTTCATCTACTCATCATCCCCAACCAGCCTGTAAAGTTTCAGGGCAATAGCTCAAACAATTTTTGAGATATCTTGCTTACAAGCTGAAAACACGAAAAAAATCAAAGGGCCATAACTCAAGAAAAAAAAATTGGATTTTTTTCAAAAGTTAATCAGTTCATCTACTCATCATACCCAACCAGTCTGTGAAGTTTTGGGGAAAAACCTCATATAGTTTTTGAGATATCTTGCTTACAAACTTAAAACGCGAAAAATTTCAAAGGGCCATAACTCAAGAAAAAAATATAGGATTTTTTTCAACAGTTAATCAGTTCATCTACACATCATCCCAAACCAGCTTGTAAAGTTGCAGGGCAATCGCTCAAACAATTATTGAGATATCTTGCTTACAAGCTGAAAACACGAAAAAAATCTAAGGGCCATAACTCAAAAAAAAAAAATCGGATTTTTTTCAAAAGTTGATCAGTTCATCTACTCATCATCCCCGACAAGTCTGTGAAGTTTCGGGGAAAAACCTCAAATAGTTTTTTTTAGATATCTTGCTTACAAACTTAAAACGCGAAAAATTTCAAAGGGCCATAACTCAAGAAAAAAATTTCGGATTTTTTTTCAAAAGTTAATCAGTTCATCTACTCATCATCCCCAACCAGCATGTAAAGTTTCAGGGCAATAGCTCAAACAGTTTTTGAGATATCTTGCTTACAAGATTTCATAGTATTTTTTGCAAAGGGGCATAACTCAAAAAAGGGGCATAATCCTGACGAGAAAAAAAAACACGGGTCAATTATTTTTTCATGAGGAATCCATATATGAAATTTCAAAAACCTAGCACCCATGGTTCTAAAGTTATGCTATGCAGTAAAAAGTGGGACGGACGTAAGGACAAAAGGACGGAAGGACGGACGGACGAACAGGGCAAAACCAATATGCCCCCACAACTTCTTCGAAGTTGGGGGCATAAAAATAGGAAAACAAATATTTAAAAAATCATCTCCTCAGAAACCGTAAGCTCTATGAGGCTGAGAGTTTATGAAAATATTCACCATATTTACCTTTACAGGTTTTGTGTTTTTAATAAAATTCGGCTCTTTAGTTTGGTTGCTATGGCAACCTAGGTTTTCCATAGACTTATAATGGGGAAAATTGAAAAATGGCATTTGCTGCCAAGTTATTGCAGATATTTTGACAAAACTTTTATAGAAATGTTCCTTGAGTAAATGTCTCTCAGCCATATGCTTCATGCCCCACCCTCTCCACTTCATAAAAGCCATATAACTCGGAAACCATCCAGATCCCCACCCGAAAACCATATATATTCTTGTTCCTTATGATAAGATGCATTCAGTGACACCAACCTGGGGGTCCTCCGGTACGTGCCGGGGTCATGCCCCACCCCCTCCATTCCATAAAAGGCCCAATATCTTGGAAACCTTACAGATCCCCACCCCTAAACCATATATATTCTTGTTCCTTATGAAAATATACATTCACTGACACCAACCTGGGGGTCTCCCAGGGTGTGCCTGGGCCTTGCCCCACCCCTTCTTCTTCACAAAAGGCCATATATCTCAGAAACCATTTAGATCCCACCCCAAAGCCATATATATTCTTGTTCCTTATGATAAGACGCATTCAGTGACACCAACCTGGAGGTCCCCCGGCTTGTGCCTGGGTCATGCCCCACCCGCTTCATTTCATAAAAGACCCAATATCTTGGAAACCTAACAGATCCCCACCCCTAAACCCTATATATTCTTGTTCCTTATGAAGAGACTCATTCATTGACACCAATTTAGGGGTCTTCCTGGGTGCGCTGGGGCCTTGCCCCACCCCTCCACTTCACAAAAGGCCATCTATCTCAGAAACCATTCAGATCCCCATCCCAAAACCTTATATATTCTTCTTTCTTATGATATGACGCATTCATTGACACTAACCTGGGGGTCCCCCAGGATGTGCCGGAATCGTGCCCCACCCCTTCATTTCATCAAAGACCCAATATCTTGGAAACCTTACAGATCCCCACCCCTAAGCATATATATTGTTGTTCCTTATGATAAGACACATTCATTGACGTCAACCTGGAGGTCTTTCGGGTCAAGCCAGGGCCTTGCCCCACCCCACCACTTCACAAAAGGCTATATATCTCAGAAACTGTTCAGAGCCCCACCCCTAAACCATATATAATTATCTTCTTTGTGATAAGACACATTCAAATAACACTAGCTTGGGGGTCATCCGGACTGCCTGGGTCATGCCCCACTGCTTTACTTTATTAAAAGCCATATATCTCAGAAATCCTTCAGATCCCCACCCATAAACTATAATATTCTTGTTCCTTATGATAAGACTCGTTCAGTCACACCAACTTTGTGCTACAGCAATGCGCCCCGCCCCTCCACTTTAAAAGGCCATATATTTCAGAAACCATTCGAATCCCCACCCCATAATCATATATGTTCTTGTTCCTTATCAATAGCACACCCACTTGGGGGTCGCAGGGGCCATTCCTCTCCTCTCCACGTGATAGAAGGGCCTCATATATCAGAAACCATTCAGATTCCCACCCATAAACCATATATATATATATATATATATATATATATATATATATATATATATATATATATATATATATATATATATATATATATATATATATATATATAGTCTTGGTCCTTATAGGGACAACAATCTTGGGCTTTCCAAGGGATCAACAGGACATGCCCCAACCCCTCCACCGCTTAAGAGGCCTTATAACTCTGGTATACAGACCCCCACTGCTACACCATATTTATTCTTATTCCTTATGATAAGACGCATTTAGTGATACCAGCCAGGGCTCCATTTTGTCCATGCGCTACACCCTCTACTTAATAAAAGGCCTAATGTTTTAGATACTGAGTCCAGATGGATGCTCATTTGGATATAGGGGTTCATTTGGGAGACTTTATCCATCATAGTGCAGATTATATTTTCTGGTCCTTTGGGATCATTGAGTTCATTTAGAATCATTTTGAAAATAGAGTTCTGCCTAAGCAGGTGCTAGAGGGCGTGGCCGGTGTAGCACTTTTCAGTACTGGTCATGAACAGACTCAATAAAACCGAGTCTGCTATTTTTGTTTATTTGGTGTATTCTTTGCTTCCAAAGGATCTAACTATTCAGAACTTATTTATAATTGGTAGATTAAAATGATGTCATGTTAAAATACATGTACATGGCTGTCAATGGGCAGTGCCCACCTGAGCTCTGGTGAGCATAGTGGCCCATGGGCCTCTTGTTTTTTAATACTTACCTTGCACCGTAAACAACTTAATATCGGAACAGTATTGATTTTGTGTAATATTTTGTCAGAGTTTAAAAAAAATGTTTCCATGACTTCCATATGTTAGATCACTGGATAACCGAGTCGGGACCTTGTTTCACCGTCAATATCGCAGGCTGGGCAACTTGTGAATAATGAAAAAATTAAACAAGTTGTTTGCGGTAGTTTAGGTCAATAGGTGGTTGTTTTGGGCACCATTACCTTTTCACTTATACAGGACTGGAGCAACATCTATAACCAGGCCTCATCATGGTCAGGTGTCTGAAACGAGAATTAAAGTCATCACTTTTATCTGTGAATTTACGAAGTTACTGCCGTGGACTGCCGATGTTTGGCAGATACTTCATCCTAGCATTTCTAGTGTGAAGAGTCGGGATGAAATTTTCTGCAAGGTGTTACGAGGACTGTTCAAATATGAATGCAAGTAGAACGTTTTCTCATGCACTAATGCGAAAATCACCTGAAATAAATATCAAAGCGTAGAAAAACATTTTACCTATACATTGATACCAAACCTGTTAAAATCCGTCCACTTTAGCCATTTATATCGTTCGATAAACACTGTCTACTCTTGTATACTGATACAAAACATGGTTGGAAGAAGGTCAGAGTACGCCGTTGAAATACGGTCCTATATTAAGAGTCGTTGTATTCTTGATATACGGTGCAAAGATATTTTTGATGAAATATGTTCGGTTTATGGGCATAATGAAATGTCTTTTCCGACAGTTTTTCGTTGGTGTAAGAAATTCAGCTGTGGGCTAGGCTCAACAGAAGATGCACCACATGATCGTCGGCCGAAAAGAGCAACATCTGCCAAGATGGTTGCTAGAGTTGCTACCGATGCACGATACACCACTAGGCAAATAGCTAGTTTGGTTGGCATCTCATTAGGAGCAGCTCATACAATTCTGAAACGGGATTTAAAAATGAGAAAGATCTGTGCTAGATGGATTCCCCATCTGTTGACAGATGAGCAGAAAAAGACACGCGTTCAGTTCGCCAAGAAGTTGCTTAAAAAGTTTCCAAATTACAATGCACAGTCTTTCCCTAATGTCGTCACAGGTGACGTGACATGGGTTCACTTTTTTGAGCCAAAACGAAAGATTCAGAACAAAATATGGGCAACAAAGTATTGCAAAAGACCATGCATTGCAAAGCGGACCATGAGCGTCAAGAAGGTAATGTATGCCATATTCTTTTCAAATCAGGGCCCTGCTATTCAGGTTGCTGTGCCTAAAGGCAGATCTGTAAATGCGAAGTTTTACAAGAATACAGTTCTTCGAAAATTGAAGAAATATTTCAAAGAACGAAGACCTGCTACGGGTTTGGCCAATGTCAGATTGCTACATGACAATGCGTCATCGCACAAGGCGTTTATTATGCAAGACTATCTGAAGCAGGAAACGGTTTTTGAACTCCCTCAACGGTCATTCTCTCCCTTCCGCTGATTCAAGAAGGGCAGTTGTCAGTTTCTGGCGAAAGAATGTGCACTGTACTGGTTAACCGCTTACGTATAAGCCTGCCCAGGAAAGTGTGGATAGGTAAACTGACCGGCTCAAAAATGACCTAAATAGTGTTGACTGGGCCGTTAAACTCCAATCCAAACAAACAAAAAAACTCCCTCAACCCCCGTATTCCCCTGAACTTGCCCCGTGTGACTTTTTTTGTTCCCGCGGCTGAAAAAATACCTTTCTGGTCGAAAATTTGTACAGGGCAAACACCTCGGTTCTGCAATATTCCAGTGCCTTCAAAGTATACCTCGAAAAGACTATGAAAAATGCATTCAATGATTGGATCTGAAGACTGAAAGTTTGTATATCTGTTAAAGGGGAATACTTTGAGGGGACAAAATAAATTTTTCATCGAAATCTATCACGGAATCATTTTTATGTGCTTAGTTGCATTCATATTTGAACAGTCCTCGTATTGAAAGAACTTGCTGATTCTTAGAATAATTTTAGAATTTCGATGGCATTCAATTTAAGGTGAGCCACTTTCATTCTTTTTTTATGTAGATAGCCGGCATTCTACGGTGGTAGCAAAACACATTAGGAGTCTGACTGATATAAATATTATTGACAATCCTTAATTGACATTTAAGTTCGCCTCGGTGACTCGGTCGTTGGCGCCTCGGACCGGTGATCGCTTGGATTTGAGGAGGCAGAGATTCAATGTGATCACTCTAATGAGTACACACACAGCATACACCTGCCTTGGCCGCATCTGACTGGTGGATGTGGGTTGGATACCTGCAGGGGTCAGCTACATTTTTTTCGTGGAGATTGATCATGAAATATTTTCTATGATCATTCTCAGCCTTCCGCTGATCCAAGAAGGGCAGTCGTCAGTTCCTCGCGAGAGAATATGCACTGTGCTGGTTTATTGCTTATATATATTATGGCTCAGGAAAGGTTTAGACAGATAAACTGACCAGCTCAATAAGGACCTAAAATAGTATTGACTCTAGACGCTATATGGAAAGTGGGCACTAGTAATTGATACGTGTCGGCTTGTTTGTTTGGAACGGATGATCAAGTCTTAGTTCTACATCCGCAGTCTTCAGTTATGATATATATCTTGAACCTGGTCATGTCTCTGGCAGGACTGTGCAGAGGTACAGACTGGCAGTGGACCTTGTTGGGTCAAGATGTTGCCCATTTTGCATGCCTACTGTACCTCCAATTTAAATATTATGCTTGAATTTCTAAGACAAACTGCCACTTTGCTAGACGAGCTCTTGCGATGTGTCACGTGACAAGCATGTGCTTACTAATTGGCAGAAATTTCCTCTTTAATAAAATTATTTGCTAATCCAAGTGATTACTTACCACAATACCTACCTATTTGTGGGACCAAATGCCTAAGGTGGGGAGGTATTGTAGCACGCTGGCCTGCCTGTTTCAGTTCGTCCGGTATAATAATTTTGTACCGAAAAATTAAAAGGCAAGAATTCGCTCCTTTGGGGTGCTCCCGTATAAATATCTATAGACGTAATACCTGACCACATTCCCGGTCCAGATCAATTATTTGGCCGCTTATCTACAACCCTCTATCATTGAATTTATATGACAGTCGCTTTTCTAGCCATAATCGGAAAAGGGCCTTTCCACAGTGTTTATGTGAAATTTGAAGCATTTTCGCTCCAGTGCAGACTTCTCGCTATAATTTGCTATTTGCAATCATATTCAACGTGAAGAAACAATGTGAACCAGTCAAAAATATGCAGGGATACTTCAGTTTTTCTATGTAGTGTGTCTATTTGGCGAAATGACCGTAATTGAAAGTTACCATTTACAAGCATGAGGTTTCACAAAAAACTTGCCTTACGCAAGCAAGCGGCACAACATATATGTAATTGAATGTATCCTTATTCCAGCTTCCGCAAATTGTTGAACCATCTGGCAACGTCCTTTTCGTATACGTGACGCTGATTTACTATATACTTGAACTGACAAAAAGCGAAATAAGTATAAAGTTTAAGATAAAGGAGCTTTATTTTACGTCGCATATCCGAAACAAATAGCGTAAGCTTTTATTGCGACAAAGTATCCTTTAACAAATACCTACCTGGCTTCATTTATCTTCCTAGGACTACCCCTGATAATGTGAGCGTCAGCTAAGGGAGCTCCTAGTACTATTTTTACACCTTTGGTATGGCGCGGCCGGGGATCGAACCCGCGACCTCCCATTCCCGAAGCAAACACAGAACACTGAGCTATCAGGGCTGGTATATACTATTGAAGATGGTCAGAAAAGGCGACATCACAGAAAACATAATACCAATGGCACCAACAGGAAGGGCAAAACAAAATTTTTGATATACAGTGAGAATGCAACGGAAAGGAAGGTACTCAGCTGCCTCTTCTCCAACGAGAAAAGGGTGTTTTATCAGCCTTGGGGAACCAATTGCTGAGGCTGAAAGTCACTACAGTTTCTGTGTCAGTATAATAAGTTTTACTAGCATGACGTTGCATTGACGTTGGTACGGCGTTGCATAGACGTCATGTGCCCGCTGGGAATAACTAATCTTTCTTATTGGTGGCACGGATCCAATATACATATATATTGTTCCTTGTTAGCGTCGTTCAAACGCGAAACACGACCTACCTTTTATAACAAAAATAAGAAAACTAATGTAATCCCTGTAATCCCAACTTCATTGCAGTTACATGTAACATACTGATATCCAGTAACTAAAAACCACTACTCGAAATAATAGTAACAACTACTCTGCGCGGAAATAAATTTGATTGCTCAGGCAGACTAAAGTGGTTGTTAAATGATCGTATCTAAGTTAATGAGGGCACCTAGGCCTGGTATAATGTGTTGCACGTACGTGTACACGTTAGGCCACAGCCACATTTAGAGAACGGCATTTTGTACGGGTCGAGGTCGTCGGATGCGGGGATCGATGAGTTCGTCCCAGGAACTTGGTGGTTCTACAAGCAGCACTTCTGCATTACCAAGCCGGTATGAGATGCTGAGGGCTTGTACCAACATCTGGATCATTGCACACTCATCCTGCTGCTGGTTGGGAATAGGACTTGGAGCTGTGAAATGTATCGATTCCTGATCATTGCCTCCAATTCTGTTTTGCGACAAGTCTTCTTCCTGGACCACTAGCCGCTTGTTTCTGTATGGAAACTTGCAAATGCATGCTTCATTTGCAGCCTAAGTCCGATGGCCGAAATCGCGCGGCCCCATAAGAGAGCACCGTTGGCCTACTTTCTGCTCTCGAGCAGAGTAGAGAAATCGCGATCTGCTGCCGATTTGTCACTGATTACTCTACATTTTTGTCTCAATTTAGACTGGCATTCAAAATTTCTAAAACTGGCAGTGCTTCACTTTACTCGGTAGGGCACAGGCAGTCCAACGCAATTAACTCTTGTTGGACAGACTGCCGCGATTCACAGCCCAGAAGCACATAACTTACGTCTCGCTGTGGAGCTATGGAGTTCTGTCCGCTCAATCCTGGCAGACGTAAGATGCCTTAGCTTGAACGAACGGACGTAGCAGTGTCATCAACATCATTATTCTCTGTTCAGCTCTTGAGCAGCTAGTCAAGATCGATATCACAACATGTCTGGATTTATGAAAGAGTACTTCCAGAGCGCACTGTGGCTTTCTTGAAGTCATGCCGACTTCATGGGATTCCTGAGGTGACCACGGGCCTTCAGCACCAGAGTGTTGTCGTTTGACGTTATGATCTGCGCAGTCCAGCCCCCAGCGAGAACCAAGAAGGCAGCTCCATGACTACGTCAAGCAGCATCACCAGCAGTCTAATTCCAGATTTCTGGCCTGGCCGAGGCAACATTTTCAGAAACTGAATGCAGATACAGATTGACAAGACCTTACCAGTGAGATTGTCTAATGCTTGATTTCTTTATAAATAGCCTCTACGAGACAATTTTCCACTAACTGAATGTACATGTTTTTTGTGCCAGGCTAGCTAGTTTGGGCCAATTAGGCCTCATCAATGACCAATTAGGCCTCATCATAATGCCTGATTTCTTCACAAGAAGCCTGGCCAAGGCAACAGTAGGATTATTATCCCCACGCTTTTCAAAGAAAAAGTGGGCTATTGTAATTGTATTCTTCGTCCGTACGTACGTCCGTACGTCTGTCTGTCCGTCCGTCTTACCGGATAACTCCTCCTAGACGGTTATAGATCGAAACTTGAAACTTTGGGAACTGATAGATCTTTGGTCTGGGGAGTGCATGACACTGTCGGAATTTCGATCACACCCCTAGGGGTGGACCCAAGGGTTGGGGCCCGCGGGGTCCAAAAATCAAAATTTCCAGAAGATGGTCGTGTAACATATCAAAGCGAACGGCATGATGAGTAGATTAGGTAGTGGCGTGGGGATATGCGATGGCGTGCCATCGACTGCACGATTCTAGTTTTGTTAAGTTTTGGCATGCAGAGAGATTGACAAGACCAAGCAAATGAGTTTGTCTAAAGGCTGATATCTTTATATTTCGCCTCGCCGACGCAAAAATTTCACTAACTGACATAGACTTTAAAACTTTCAACCCGCAAGACATATTTTGATAAGTTTTTGCAGGTAGATATATATTGCCAAGATCTAATTAATTATATTGTTTAATGCGAAAGTTTTTGATATTGATAGCCTCTCCGGGGTAAAATAATAACAAAGTGAGTTTAGATATATTATCCGCAAGGTATATTTCAATAATTTTGGCATGAAGATGTATATTGGCATGACCAAAGTCACCTCACCAATTTGTATAATGCAATATTTTTTTATATAAATTGCCTCGCCGAGGCAAATTTTTCACCAGCTGATGACGAACATATAATTTTCAAACCGCTAGGAATATTTTGATAATTTCCTCCGGCATGAGAAGAATGTTGAGCTGTATGTAGTTTTCGTCCTGTGTCTGTTTTTCTTCCATCTGTTTGTCCTTCTGTCTGTCTTGGCCCAAGAAATGATTGTTTACTGGTTTCTATAGAATTATTGCGATATAGTCAGTTTCAGTTTTTTCCGTCATACATTCTATCAATTTAACGCTCATTTCATGAGAAAAAAAAGCTTTTTTAAGTGGCTGTCACACACAAAAAAATACACATAACGATCTGTCCTGTCTACGAAAAGTCACATATTGAATGTTTGGTGACAACGCGTGGACGCCCGACAACACTTAACTTCAAAGTTTTGCTTTAATTCTAATATCTTGCTAATCACTTGTCTAATACATTTTTATTTGGTATATCGTGTTTCCTTGGCATTGCCTTAAACATTAGTCGGTCACAGTCCTGTGTCAAGTGCCCGGCTAGCACCAGTAATTAGAATATATAGCGATATTGCTAATTTCCAGATTTTTTTTTTTTTTTTAACGTTGCAGTGTGAACTTATAATGCTTAACGGGTATTACTTTTAAATAGACACGTATAGAGTATGCCTGATGCTCTGTCTCTGGTCGGGCCCATCGGAGTCTAACTGTTGGTTTTCTTTTGCTCCAGCATTTCAGTGGTTTCTTGCTGTCGAGTCCTCACCGTTGTCTCACCTCTGTGGTTCTTTGATTTTTGTGTTCACGGAGATGTTGCACTGATGAGTTAGGAGGCCTTCAAGCGGACTGAACAAATTATTTGTCTAAATCGCGACGGAAGTAAGGGCGAGGATTGTGGCCACGTAAAATCGATTTAAGCCCCCCAGTGGAAATCATTCCACTGACCGTTCCAAGGCGGTTCTTCTGTGGCGGTTTATTTATTGTGTTGTTTGTTACTTACTGTGTGTATCACTTGTGTCGTTTTATTTTGGATGGCCATATGGCCATTTTGTGGGAAAGAACTCTCCTTATGGCCTTCCTTTGTTTAGGTTTCCATTATGGTCTGGTCGCTTAATGTTTGTGTTTCTTTCCCTTTGGTGTCTTTGATGGGTGGAGTAAGTTAATTGTATCGATTCCTGATCTTTGTTTTACTTCTACTTTGTTCCAGTTATGTGGCTGCTGCTGCTGCTGACAGAAGGTCATGGTCGCATAAATTGAATGGTCAATGTATAGTTTTGGCATCCATCGTGTACATTGGGGTTTTGTATGATATATTATAATTAACAGCAGATAATGTATAGTTACAGTCACGTGGCTGCTGCTCCAGCTGACACAGAAGGTAAAGGTAACAGTGACAGAACTTTGCGTAATATTCATGTTACTTGTTTATGTAAAACATTTGATCTCTATCTTTTATGTTATTGGAAGTTGATATGTGGTATTACTTGACAGCTGACAAAGTACAGTAGCACTGATTTGACTTCTGCTGCCAAGATCGCACACTTTGAACTTTGATTGAGATAGTCATGTTAAAGTTTTTGCATTGTTATGGTTTTCAACCTACGATTAGGGTTGATATGTAGACACTTTTATGGGTGCAGAAAAAGATACTGCTGTCAGGAGATCAAGGTCAGAAACTTACTATTTAGAAATTGAGATCAAGGTCTTAAACTTAAAAATTGTGCTTTGCAATACATGGTTGCATCTGCCGATGGTATCCATGACCCCGTGACCACTTTCTCTATTTTGTCCTTGCCTTTCGCTGGCAAGACGTATGTCAGCTTTTGGTGTAGTTGCCAATTCTACCACTGATTTGTTTTGGGGTCTCAGCTAAAACGAAGTTTAATAACAGGAAATGCAAAATATACAACTTTAGAATTCCTCATCTTAATTTTAACTATGACTGCTATTGAAAAATAAAAGCGATTCACCAAATTACAGTGGTATTTGATCATTCTTGATTTTAAGGTTCCAAAGCGAATAGGTAAGGGTTGGTCATGTTTGCAAAAGACAAACATTACGCAATTTTATTGTTATTAGTATTATCATTACTATTGTGATAATGATCTGTTCATTCTGCTGACTAGACAGCAGCAGACCTTGACTTGATAGATTTTGTAAGGTAACCGGGCGCTAAAAGCACACAGGGGCTACCCCCATCTCGCTAAATGGGATTAGTTTATGAACTGCTCTTCACAGGGCCTCCAATGTGCTGGCACCTTTCAATTCGACAGGTGTCAGCTGACCAATGGGAATATACTGAACTCTTAATCGGAGGAAGGCACAAATCGCACCCAAGGAACAGCGTTTGTCCTAAGAAACACAGTTCTGTAGCGATTTTAGAATTTTTAGTGCAGGAATCAGACCAAAGACGGGCTCTAGTATGTGATGACGTGTTGCCAATTTCGACTGCCAAATGTGTCAGAGCACAGCCCTGTTTTCGAATGTCTGGCCGAGGAAAAAAGCTAACATACATTATCAGTTCTGACTTCCATTATTCTCTGCCTCCACCCCTAACTTGGCAAAGAAAACGCCTTCGGTCACGATGCTAGTTAAAGGGTGATAACGCATGAAGTTTTTTAATTTTGAACAGGCATCTAAAGTGAGCCAGGATGGGTGACTAATAGACCAGCCAATTCCGGCTATTGCAAAAAGTCCTAGTACCAGTGCTCTCATCACGGAGACCTGCCTATGCTAGTGGGGTTCAAAGTTGGACAGGTGTGTCTTCGTGATGTGTTTGGAGGTATGTGTTTGTTTGGAAAAGGCAGTGATGAGGCTAATCAGCCGTTTTGCAATCCCGTTAATTTTTTATTTTTGAATGGTCTTCCAAAATGCATTTTTAAGGGTCTTCCTATTTCCAAATACCTAGCAAATGGTGGATATTGCCGTTGCCCCGCCTATAAAGATATTTAGCGCGTGACCTGTCCCCGTGTGTATGCTCTGTTCTGGCAGTATTTATGCCTTCGCTTTGCATACTTCCGTGGACTTCATTCTGTTGGTACATAGGGGGAGCCCAGTACGGGCTTTCTCCTAGGTGCCCTCAGGATGTTGTACTGACGCTCTCCGTCGAGCCTCCTCTCGTTCCTGAAATAGAAAAGTTGGATTAGTGCTTTGGGACCCCATGTGTGCGCTCGGATCAGTGTAGTTGTGTCCAGTTTCTTGTCCCCCGGGGTCCCACCTGTACCTGTAATACAAACAAAAGTCATTAGTGCATATTGCGCCTGTGCTAATATGACCACACCATCCGTCACAGCAGCAGACCTTTCCTTTGGATTCTTTTTAAAGAAGCCAACTTGTATTCATTATTCTTTCTCATTTTTACCACATTCACAGACTTGGCCGCCATCTTTGTTTGTCTGGACTGGTCACGTGACGATCATATCACTAGTCGTCGCGTGCGTTTTCCCGGTATAAAGTCCGGGACGACGTCACGACTGGATGTGACCTACCGGTATCACGTGCCCCAGACACTATATAAACCCCTCCGCAATCGCAACCAGGAGGCAGCGTCTCTTAGTAGATAGGCCTCTTAGAGTTTGTGCTCTCGATTGCAACCAAGGTTGAAAATTACCAGAAATAGAAAGAAAAACTAAAGTCTCACCCTACCCAGTGATTCTATATAGTGGAACCTAGTCACCAAATTATGTCAATCAGCAACCGGCATACGTTTGGAGAGGTTATTATCTTTTTCTCTGTTGTTTACATCCCAACCAGCACCTTCTAGGTTGCATTACCCCACCCATTGGGGTTAAGACATTTTCAACCAAAATATTTTCTACACTGTTATATCTTATTCTAGCTGATTCTATTCTGTTCTAATCTAGTTTAACCTACCATAACCTAGCTAAGCAGTACTTTGACACAGGTTTGAGATCTACCTTAATGCCACTCTTAATCTAGTTAGCAGGACCATTGAGACAAGAGTGGTGAGGCATTTGAAATTTTGATGCACTCGCACTGAGGGAAAATTTTGCCACATCAAGCAGGGGTTGTTCCTTTGATGTCGGTGTTTAAAAAGTAGAAGTAAAACAAAGATCAGGAATCGATACAATTAACTTACTCCACCCATCAAAGACACCAAAGGGAAAGAAACACAAACATTAAGCGACCAGACCACAATGGAAACCTAAACAAAGGAAGGCCATAAGGACAGTTACTTTCCAACAAAATGGCCATATGGCCATCCAAAATAAAAAGACACAAGTGATACACATAGAAAGTAACAAACAACACCATAAATAAACCGCCATAGAAGAACCGCCTTGGAACGGTCAGTGGAATGATTTCCACTGGGGGGCTTAAATCGATTTTACGTGGCCACAATCCTCGCCCTTACTTCTGTCGCGATTTAGACAAATAATTTGTTCAGTCCGCATGAAGGCCTCCTAACTCATCAGTGCAACATCTCCGTGAACACAAAAAATCATAGAACCACAGAGGTGAGACAACGGTGAGGACTCGGCAAGAAACCACTGAAATGCTGGAGCAAAGGAGCAAAAGAAAACCAACAGTTAAGACTCCGATGGGCCCGACCAGAGACAGAGCATCAGGCACCAACCAACATTACCTTGAATTAGATCTCTCTAATTCTCAATAAGCCTTTACGTTGGAGCCGTCATAGAATCTGAGGCCTGACCCACCGGCGTGCAATTAAAGAGGGAAGCAAAGTTGCCAACCGTGATTGGGATAACTACCATGCATGCAGTCTGTCGTATAACTTCACTGTTGTACCCAATCTTTATATATCGAAGAATGATTTTACGAAATTGGGTGCTGAAGTCATTGCGGTTATATATTTTTCTGAAAAATAAAATTCGGGTTCGGATAGACCTTGTTGCAGACGATATTTAAGTCCAATATTGAATTTTGAAACTAAATCAGAATGACGTCTATAACATTTTGAAAAGGCTTTGCGTAGTTTATGGTACCGATAACCCTGATTAAGGAGTTTAGTCGTTAATAATTTATTACGAGTGTTGAAGTCAGTTACATGACTACACACTCTAGCAAATCGAAGTAATTGCGAAATATAAACGCCATAGGATGGCGCACGAGGAACATCACCATCCAAAAAAGGAAAATTTACCATCTCAAAATCAAAGTCATCGCGTTTATCATAAATTTTGCACGAAACAAATCCATCTACAATAGATAGATGTAAATCCCAAAACGGGGCCTCGGTATCAGAAGAATTTGCTTTATTTAACTGAAGTTCTGGGGGTAAATCTGACTGATCAAACCATCGAAATAGGTATTATCAATATTTAATGAATCATCTAAATATCTAGAAGTGGAGCTAAAAGCTTCAATAATTTCAGATTGGTTATCAATGGAAAGCGACAACATGAATAAAAATAAAAAATGAATTCATTTAAGAGCAATGCAAACATTCATACGAAAGAAGATGGGTCATACTACGTAGTTTCGGATAATAAAGCCTCATTAGTGACCCTGTAATGATCCGGCAAAGAAAGCCAGAGGAAACATACTGCAATTTTGCGAATTTCGAATAGGCAGTCGATTCAAAGACTGATATAAATCAAAATGGGGTCCAAATAAATAAAAACCTGTCTAGAATATTAGTATAAACCAATAATTTTTTTCTGATTTCTCAGAATATTCACGCTGATCTCAAAGGACCAAAAGTAAAATATAAACTGCACTATGGTTGATGTACGGGGAGACGTTTGAAGTCTCTTTCATAACAATACAAGAACAGATCAGCCACAAGAGGTGCACAATTCGTACCCATCGGAATACCCACAATTTATCTAAATAACTTAGTACCGAATCTAATATAAATATTGTCAAGTAGAAAGGTGAGGGCATCACACACTTTCTGACATGACCAAAGTGTATAATTCTTATGCTCTTTAGTAGTGAAAAATGCATTTCTGACATTACATGCAAGATTAAGAGAATCTTCTCTCTGAAAAGCCCCTTCAATTAAATCATTAAGCTTTTCTTTTATAAGATTATGAGGAAGTGTAGTGTAAAGAGTGGAAAAATCGTAAGTAGACAGACTTGAAGCACGAAAATGTCTGGATTTCAATTTATTTAAAACCTCATTCGAATTTGTTATAGACCAAAACAGATTTCTTCCTGATCTTTCAAAGACTTTATCACAATATTTAATCACATGCGTTTTAATAGCAGTAAGACAGGAAGTTAATAATTTAGAAAGTTCAGTTGTAGTGCAAGAGCTAGAATTTGCAATAAACCGTGCTTTGTAAGGTATTTTATGAAGTTTTGGTAACCAGTATAGCGTAGGAAGCTTGTCTTGGCCTTCGTTAACACACACAGCAAACTTGGTGGCTGAATGACAAACATGGATATCTACTATAGCTCTCTCTTCAGCTAAAGGCTGAAGTCCATAGGCCTTAGTACTACCAGGCTCCTGCTTAAGCGTGTTAACATAGTGGAGCCGTCACACAACGACGACGTTGTTGGCGGCCTTGTCTGCAGGGGCCAAAACAAACTTCTTATGAAATTCTTGAATACCTAGTTTAAGATGACGTAAAGACGTCTTGGGCTTAGGAGGTAATAAGTAAGTATTTTGAGAATAGAAAGAAATGCGTTTATTCACTAGTTTTAAAATGCTAAGTTTCCAGTCCTTAAGGGCTTTATGCTCAACATACTCTCGCTTACACCATCGATTACCGAATTCATTCAAGGAAGCAGCGATTTCATCTCTACTTTTACTGAAATCAATTTTAGAAGGAAACCGATATTTCGGTCCTTTAGAAATTATATTCCTTATCCTAGAATCAGGAATAATTTTCAAATTGCCAGTAATTACATGACCAGCAGCAGGATAGCAATAGTTTTTACAATCACATGAATCAGGAGTTTTAGTATCTATATCAAGATCTGAAACAAGTTTATTGAAATTAAAAATGATAGATCTAATAGGTTTGTTATATTTATAGCAAATTATAGGTGTTTCAGTATTTTGAAAATAAGCAGGAATGGAAGAAAGCACCGATCTCTCACGGACGATACTGGGCAAGTCTATAAAATCCATACCCTTATTAATGAAGGATATTTTTTAAGAAATGGCGTTTATGATTAATTTCAGAATCAATGTAAGGACGGAGAGTATGCTGAGTATAGCCTCTAGTTAAGAGAGCCGCATCATATAACTGATGAGAACTATCGTAGAATTTATTCGCCTCGGTGTCCAGAAGACGTAAAACAGAAACGGGTAATGAACTTAAAAATGAAAGCATAGAGTGGCGTCCATCCATGATTTAATACTATAATTGACAGTCACTTCAGTCTAGTATTGTTTCGTTTAAACGCACGTGATTTACGTTTAAAGTTACCATTTTTCCTGGTGCCGTGAGATCTAGTTCTGCGTTTTCGACATTCCAGGAGCGAGAAAATATCAAAGTCCGGCATTCTGGAAATATTACCCTCATGATAAATGTTGTCATTAAATCCAGGTGTAAAATGGGTCTGTAAAAATTTAATCCATTTCAGTTCAGCTTCATGTCTTTTGATTATTTTGAATCTAGATGTAGAAGTTGCATCGTAATAAAGTTTTTCCACTGGTTGTATAATAATGTTATTTACAAAATGACCTGTACGTCGAAAGTGACGGTACAAGAAAGTGTCAGTTTTCTTAGGCTTACTTATTCTACGACAGTGCTCGTTCAATCTAGTTTTAAGCATGCGGTTGGTTTGACCGACGTACTGCATATTTAAGTTTGCAGCACGTCATGTAATTAGATAAATTAAATCTGTAGACTGTCATGTCAAATCAGACATGTTAACTACAGAGAAGCGTCTACCGTTTACAGATGAAGTAACGGTAGACGCAGTGCTTAAATGCGAACAACATCTGCACCTCTTGGCATTGCACTTAGAAATACTAGGATACATTCCACTTCTTTTCCACGGATTAGTATATTTTCGAAGGATGGGCGATTTGAGAGGAGATAGTCTTATTCGAAGACTACTCCCAAAAACATTGGTATTGCCTGCTCCATTGAGATTAACTGAAGTTACAGAAGACAAATTTAAGGGTCTAACCAATACCGAAGGCAACATAGTATTAAAGTTCTTAATACAATGGGGAATCCGTACAGAAGAAGCAGAGTGTAACCTAAGGGGTGATATTGATATGTTAAATGTATTTGTGATACCCATGTGGGTTTAGAAGGTTTTAATACCGTCAAAACTAAAGCGATCTTCATACCGGTCATTATGTAAAACAGCATATAAAATTACTGAGGATAATTCCTTCGAATAGAAGGAAGTTTACAACAAAAGCCCACAAAACATCTCAGTCTACTTAAAGTTCAGGGATGTCAAACAAGCAGTTGTTATACAACGAGGAACGAACATCGGTTTAATAATGACCTTCAACAGGTATCTAAAGGATGTCAATTGATTGAACAGTAGTCTGTGGGTATCTGTTTATATCATTCCTTAATGTAAATTTTTGGGAGCAACATCTTGCCACAGTGGTAGTTTCATCTTATAACAGTGGCCATTTCATGCATGTTTGTAAGCATAGTGACACAGTTATAATCTGAATCTGTATGCTTCAAAACTTATACTAGTGGTTATTTATGCCAATGGTAATTTTGTGCAAGTCTAAAGTTCACTTTATACTAGTGGTAATTTCATTTTGCACTAGTGGTAATTCAAACATGTATTTCTTGTGATCTTTGTTGTATTATTTGACATAGTGATTCATTGGGTAAAGTTATAAATATTGAGCACTAGTAGTTGTCATTTTGACCCCTACTTTATAAACTTCATCTGCACCAGGCGGACCCACAAACATGTGTAGTACTCGTACCCCACTATAAGGCCGCTCAGCCATATATCCTGACAAGCAAATCCTTTGGTCTGAGTGCTACAATAAGATATTAGGTGTAGAGGGGACGTAAAATTAAGACGGGTTTAACCATATCTACATAAGCCTGCCGGGTTATCCGTTATGATGAACCGTGATGAATTTGATTTTACAAGCATGTTCATGTTGAGTAGAAATAATTTTGTTCAAGAAGAATTACGAGTTCATTGTGTAATGATGCCGTTTTTGTTTGAGAACTCGGTTTGTATATGTATGTACATAAAAAGAATGTGATAACGATTAGTTAGAGTGTTTGGTCGCCACACGTTATAACGGCCTAAGCGGCGTGGATGACGTCAGCTGCGTCATCAGCGTCACGAGTACGATTGTGACGTGGTGCCTACCAAATACGGAAAGAATTTACTGCAAACAGTGTTGGTCCTTATGAGACACTAACAAAGGTTGTGGAGAGTAGATGAGAATCTTCCTGTTTGTAGTTTCTAGCTGTCGTTAATGTAATGAATTTGTGAATAGCTATATTTGTGAGCCGTGTCGCGGAGAAGGGTATGAAATAGAGTTTGTTATGTTTCCTGTAATTGGCGGGTGACCAGGTAGCGCAAAGGCGTAGTCTGTTCAATTGCCTCTTACCTGTGATAATGTAGTGAGCACGAATTTGATGGGTTTTATGCTCAGTAGTAGTGAGCATTAATTGATTTCTGTAGTGCTCAGTGAAGAAACATAAACTTTGAGTATTCTTGTGTCAAGCGCTGGGTGCTGATAATTTGATGCACAGTCAAGTTGAGTTCTGCTGTGCAATTATTTGTCGCATGCACTGATCAGCCTGTGTGTCTGGTCGGCGCATGCGCAATAACGGTATATGCATGAACATATTCTTACTTCTCCGGGAGGGGGATCATGATATAGCATGTATGTTTTGTGAACTGTATCTTAGTCGAGATATCGTAATTTGCAGGCACAACAATGTGTGTTGACCTGCTGCTCCCTGCCAGATAGGAGCAGGTACTGGTGCGACGCTGTCGGTTTAGTGTCCAGCAAGGGCGGGCAGACCAAATTACAGACCGTCGAGACCATATTAGACAGCTTGTGGAAAACAACCTAGAATCGATTCAACGAAGAAGTTACCGGGACTTCAAGTTGGTATGAATACGAATCGATAAACAATATAAATCAATTTGTGGTCGACAACAAGGTCGACAAACTAGTTTTCAGCAGTGCGCGAGAAGTGGTACACCCTAAGTGAACGTTTAATCTGGCAAGTCGCGTTTTGTGTTTCTTTTTCTTATTTTTTGTTGTTTTTGTTATTTGCTTCTGTAGACATTCACGTCACCCCGTTCCGAGCACAGAACATTGTTTTGCCTTCGGGGCGGACGACGTGAGTGGGCTACAGAAGCAAATAAATGTGATGTTTTCTGTTAGTATTGTTGTATATAGATACTGTAAATATTTCATGTCATTCATTTGATATCTTTCTTGTGCCTTACCCCACAGCTGCCCGTACACCTGTCAGAGATCATGCTCGGTTGTCTTGTCAGCATGGGGGTTTGCGGGACGCCGCAAAACCCACATGTAACAGCTACATTTGTTACGTAATCGTGCATGAATAATCGAAAGATATCTGCTTTCAGATATGAACTATGATGGTACAGGAGGTATCACAAACAAGTTAGCTAGAACAGCCGTTTCAAAAGAAGAGATAGTGGCAGAAGTCCAAATGTTATCAGGAAGATTATTCCACAGAGATATAGATGCTGGTACAAATGATCTAGAAAAAAGTGTTGTTCTACTGCTAAGTAACTGGTAATTATGTGCATTTCGTAATTGGTATGGTGTACTGCTACCGACTGTTGGAGGGACGAGTGTTAAGTTGGTTCCTTATTCCTTATTCCTTATTCCTTGTTCCTTATTCCTTATTCCTTGTTCCTTATTCCTTATTCCTTATTCCTTGTTCCTTATTCCTTATTCCTTATTCGATTTTCAACTTCATAGTACTTTGCCACGCGGTGTAACAGAACATTTGCGTATGTCCTAATCATCATCATTTTTACTTCTAAGCATGATGGTATAGGTTTCGAAATCCAGCAAGTATCAACGGCGAATAAGGAATAAGGAACAAATCCAAATTTTCCTTATTCCTTATTCGATTTTCAACTTCATAGTACTTTGCCACGCGGTGTAACAGAACATTTGCGTATGTCCTACTCATCATCATTTTTACTTCTAAGCATGATGGTATAGGTTTCGAAATCCAGCAGGTATCAACGGCGAATAAGGAATAAGGAACAAATCCAAATTTTCCTTATTCCTTATTCGATTTTCAACTTCACAGTACTTTGCCACGCGGTGTAACAGAATATTTGCGTATGTCCTAATCATCATCATTTTTACTTCTAAGCATGATGGTATAGGTTTCAAAATCCAGCAGATATAAACTGCGAATAAGGAATAAGGAACAAATCCAAATTTTCCTTATTCCTTATTCGATTTTCAACTTCATAGTACTTTGCCACGCGGTGTAACAGGACATTTGCGTATGTCCTAATCATCATCATTTTTACTTCTAAGCATGATGGTATAGGTTTCGAAATCCAGCAAGTATCAACTGCGAATAAGGAATAAAGAACAAATCCAAATTTTCCTTATTCCTTATTCGATTTTCAACTTCATAGTACTTTGCCACGCGGTGTAACAGGACATTTGCGTATGACCTAATCATCATCATTTTTACTTCTAAGCATGATGGTATAGGTTTCGAAATCCAGCAGGTATCAACGGCGAATAAGGAATAAGGAACAAATCCAAATTTTCCTTATTCCTTATTCGATTTTCAACTTCACAGTACTTTGCCACGCGGTGTAACAGAACATTTGCGTATGTCCTAATCATCATCATTTTTACTTCTAAGCATAATGGTATAGGTTTCAAAATCCAGCAGATATAAACTGCGAATAAGGAATAAGGAACAAATCCAAATTTTCCTTATTCCTTATTCGATTTTCAACTTCATAGTACTTTGCCACGCGGTGTAACAGGACATTTGCGTATGTCCTAATCATCATCATTTTTACTTCTAAGCATGATGGTATAGGTTTCGAAATCCAGCAAGTATCAACTGCGAATAAGGAATAAGGAACAAATCCAAATTTTCCTTATTCCTTATTCGATTTTCAACTTCACAGTACTTTGCCACGCGGTGTAACAGAACATTTGCGTATGTCCTAATCATCATCATTTTTACTTCTAAGCATGATGGTATAGGTTTCGAAATCCAGCAGGTATCAACGGCGAATAAGTAATAAGGAACAAATCCAAATTTTCCTTATTCCTTATTCGATTTTCAACTTCACAGTTCTTTGCCACGCGGTGTAACAGAACATTTGCGTATGTCCTAATCATCATCATTTTTACTTCTAAGCATGATGGTATAGGTTTCAAAATCCAGCAGATATAAACTGCGAATAAGGAATAAGGAACAAATCCAAATTTTCCTTATTCCTTATTCGATTTTCAACTTCATAGTACTTTGCCACGCGGTGTAACAGGACATTTGCGTATGTCCTAATCATCATCATTTTTACTTCTAAGCATGATGGTATAGGTTTCGAAATCCAGCAAGTATCAACTGCGAATAAGGAATAAGGACCAAATCCAAATTTTCCTTATTCCTTATTCGATTTTCAACTTCACAGTACTTTGCCACGCGGTGTAACAGAACATTTGCGTATGTCCTAAGCATCATCATTTTTACTTCTAAGCATGATGGTATAGGTTTCGAAATCCAGCAGGTATCAACGGCGAATAAGGAATAAGGAACAAATCCAAATTTTCCTTATTCCTTATTCGATTTTCAACTTCACAGTACTTTGCCACGCGGTGTAACAGAACATTTGCGTATGTCCTAATCTTCATCATTTTTTACTTCTAAGCATGATGGTATAGGTTTCAAAATCCAGCAGATATAAACTGCGAATAAGGAATAAGGAACAAATCCAAATTTTCCTTATTCCTTATTCGATTTTCAACTTCATAGTACTTTGCAAAGCTCTATGAAGTTGTACACTGGTCTCAAAAAAGAGATGTAAACTTGATTCATAGCTTTCCGACTTAAAGAGAACTTTATTTTACGCATAATACCGAGAATTTTGTCGGTCAGTTGTAAGTAGACAAATCACGCGCGCTATGCGCTTGTGATTTGTCTACTTTACAACTGACCTCCAAACTGTGATTTATTACTCAACAAATCACAGCTAGAGCTGATCTATTTCTTAAGTTTAATAGTCTTTATAGCAATAAATTCTGAATTAAACACAGAAACATTTAATTATTCCTACTTTGTCCCGATTCTCACTTTGCGCAGGGACAATTCCGGAATTGTCTTGCGCAAGGTAGGAATTCTCACTTTACGCAACAAAGTAAGAATTCCTACTTTGCGCAGGACAATTCTGGAATTGTATCGATTCCTACTTTGCGCAGAACATATATATGTGGTACGCAATAAATCGTATTTTGTGACCATAAAAGCGACGAGTTACGCCCCCAAATGATAACTATCCAATTTTAATACACTTGTTTATTTTGTCTTAAAAGTGTAGAGAAGCCTCCGTGGTGTAGTGGTTACGTTACTCGCCTTGTAAACCAGGGGTCGCAGGATCGATCCCGGGCTTCTCCAGACTTTCGGATGAGTCTTTAAATCGAGGTCCCGTCTCCGTATGACCTTAGCTGTTGGTGGGACGTAAAACACGAACACTCACTCACTCTTAAAAGTGTAGTATTTGCACAGAACATGCATCATGATTATTATACGGAATATTTCAAGAACTGCTTTATGATGCTAGATTGTATCTTGTTTGGGATCTTGAACAAAATATAACACGTTTTACCTGATGTTCTAGAGACCATATCCCAGAATTAAATGAAATCGAAACACTGAAAATGCACATCCACACATCAGCATGTCTTTGTAAAGCACTATATAAGTTTAACTTAAAGCTCGTTGTGATTTGTTTGGGGCGTACATTCAATTGATATGAGATAAAACGCATTTCTAAAGGCACAGCAAATCCAGAAATCAGAAGCGTGTAGTATTGCTTTTGCCAGCCTCGAAAACGTCCGAACTGTGCACGCCACATACATGTAATTATGCGTAAACCTGTATTGTTTTGTTTGATTGTGTTGAGGTTTTACGTCCCGTCAACACTATTAAGGTCATTTTGGGGACATTGCTTTCGATTTTGTGGAACTTTTACCCGACATTGAGATGAGCTGACATCTCAAGCCCTGCCACCAAAAGAAACTAGTACCACTTTTCCTAGACAGGATTAGACCTTCTAGGGAGTTTACTAATGCGGTTGGTTCGGTTAGTTCCAGCTTTATAAGGTAATCTTGTGAACTTTTTTGTATCATTAGATTTATGGCAACTGGGACATTATGCAAACTAAGTCTGGTTCGCTGCTGTGTTAGTTCATAAAGCGCAAACAATGAATATAGGGCCGGATATCTGGGTTCCTTTATTTCACTTCAGTGCGGCTTGCGGCTCACATCGCTTCATTATAGAGGATATTCCGTTTATTTTTAATGAATTGGAAGCTGGTGAGGCGTTATTGGCTGAAACTAGCTAGTCTGGCCCAGAAAGCTTGATTATTGATTTTCAATCTAGTACGCGAAAAGCAACATAGCTTTATTTCACTTCAGTGCAACTGGTGTTACGAACCGTGCGTTGGATGTAGATTCCCGCCCCGCATATATGATGATGATGATGATGATGATGATCGACCTTATTTATAGAGTTTAACACATTTAGTACAAGTACTAATCTTCCATGCGGCCCTCTTTTCCTGGGTAGGAACCAGTACTAAGCAATGTGGATAAAGTTTCTCGCTCAAGGAAACAAGACTTGGCGCTTGCGAGGATCGAACCTGCTAACTCTCGATCTCGAATCCGATGCTTTACCACTGCACCACAGCGCTCCACATTAAAGGTATATTTTTTTTGCTGTCTAGTCTTTCGGTTCCTTAATGTGGTCTTATTGGTCTAAACAGGCTTGTCAGGCCCAGTAAGCTTGATTCTTGATTTTCATTCGTGTGTGCGCGCGCGTGTGTGTGTGTGGTTTCAAAGGCAACAATTATTATGTCCTATTTTAAAATGATTCAAACATTTTAGCTTTAGCAACTAGTTAGTGATCGACTCATTAAATGGTCTATAAATTACACTAACATTATTATTTTTATCTAAAAGCTGTGATTAGTTGCCCGCATTTTATGGTAAACCTTTTATGTTTACTTTAGCAAATGCATTGTACAACTGGACAGTGTTTGTTGTGAATACATGATAAACAAAAGAGATCGCTGGCCATCTCATGTCTTTGTCTCTCTTGTCACCTGAACACCATCAGCCTATTGACCAAATGTTTTAAATAAGACAAAGCTTTTAATTAACCTATCGTCATAAAAATAGTAATAACTTGTCACTTTTCTCTCTTATTCTATCTAATTTACACTTAAAGTGACAACATCAAAAGTAACTGAAATATCATCAACGGCACAATGTAGCTTTCTTAATGACATGAATGATTGCACGACCCGCAGAAAAAGCGACCGACTGAAGTCGGTTGATTTCTAAGAGTGCCCTAAAATATCACCGTGTCATTCTGTCAGTCTGTCCGTCCGTAACCCGTTTGTGAAAATTGGTAACAGTGACTTAACCGCTTGGAATATTTAAACAATTTTTGGCATACTGATAGATATCAATGAGATGTAACCAATGAACTTGCGAAATATTACATTCCATTTAGTATAGCCTCGCCGAGGCGAAAAATGTGAAAATTTTCGAACTGCTTCTCCTCGGAAACCGTTGGGCGGATTGAAGTCAAATTTCATATGGAGCCTCTATGGGATGGAGGAAACCAAAATTTGCTCATAGGGTCCAGGTCACATGACCAAAATGGCCGCCAAGCCATATTTGGTCTGTCTGTCCGTCCGTAACCCGTTTGTGAAATTGGTGATAGTGACTTAACCGCTTGGAATATTTAAACAATTTTTGGCATACTGATAGATATCAATGAGATCTAACCAATGAACTTGTAAAATATTACATTCCATTTAGTATAGCCTCGCTGAGGCGAAAAATGTGAAAATTTTCGAACTGCTTCTCCTCGGAAACCGTTGGGCGGATTGAAGTCAAATTTCATATGGAGCCTCTATGGGATGAGGGAAACCAAAATTTGCCCTTGGGGTCCAGGCCACATGACCAAAATGGCCGCCAAGCCATATATGGTAAAAACCCTTCAAAAATAGTCTTCTCCAGAACCACTGGGCAGACTTTCACGAAACTTGATAAAAAGCATCTGGGACGTAGGCCCATCATAAATTGCTAAAATGGTGACCCTGGGTTGACCTTGACCTTCTTTGTGCCTAGATCAAACTTTGACACATTTGCTTTTGTTGAAATATTTAAACAATTTTTGGCATACTGATAGATATCAATGAGATCTAACCAATGAACTTGCGAAATATTATATTCCATTTAGTTTAGCCTTGCCGAGGCGAAAAATGTGAAAATTTTCGAACTGCTTCTCCTCGGAAACCGTTGGGCCGATTGAAGTCAAATTTCATATGGAGCCTCTATGGGATGGGGGAAACCAAAATTTGCTCATGGGGTCCAGGTCACATGACCAAAATGGCCGCCAAGCCATATATGGTAAAAACCCTTCAAAAATAGTCTTCTCCAGAACCAATGGGCAGATTTACACGAAACTTGATAAAAAGCATCTGGGACTTAGGCCCATCATAAATTGCTAAAATGGTGACCCTTGGTTGACTTTGACCTTCTTTGTGCCTAGGTCAAACTTTGACACATATGCTTTTGTATTGGAAACGTGAAAATGCATTTTATCCTGCAAACGATTCAGAATACAGTACTAAAGTATAAGATATATTTTTGCTCCTTACGATAAGGCGCATTTATTTAAGTCCAGGTCACGTGACCGAATTGGCCGCCATACCCATATATGGTATCACTCATAAAGCTAAAAGCATCCGGCGGGTCGTGCACTTCAGCTGAAGCACTGGTTTACTTGTCTATAACTTTTTGCCATATTCTGTAGTCAACTCGTAATGGCTTTTCGTCCTTTCTTTTTCTGTACTTTCCTATGAATTTCATATTTTAGTAAGTACTAGAAACAAGAGGCCCATGGGCCACAATGCTCACCAGAGCTCAGGGGGCCACTCCCCACTGGCAGCAATGTATTTTAATTAACCATGGAAGCCCTGCACCCAAGGCTGCTACAGATAATATTTGGACCCAATCAGACTAGTGGCTTCAGAGGTCTGATGTCGCTTGAAGACAACAGATGACAATTGACAGTTTCCCATCTGTGACAACAAATAGGCCAAAAAGAACATTATTAAAGGAACATTTCTATGATAGTTTGACAAAATATCGAGAGGCATTAATGTCATTTTTTCAATTGTCCCCATTATAAGTCAATGGAAACTCTTAACTTGCCATAGCAAACAAACCAAAGAACCAAATTTCATAAACCTGAGCTCAGGTAGGCACTGCCTAATGGAGCCCTGATTGGTGTCACTAAATGGGTCTTATAAAAAGGAACAGAGACATATATGGTTTAGCGGTGGGGATATGTATGGTTCCTGAGACGTAAGGCCTTTTAAGCACTGGAGGGATTCGGCATGGCAGATCCTAGAAAAGCCCAAGATTGTTGTCACTGAATATATCTTATCATAAAGATCAAGAATATATATGGTTAAATGGTGGGGATCTGAACGGTTTCTGAGATATGAGGCCCTTTTATGAAGTGGAAGGGAGAGAAATGGCCCATGCGGACCCCCCCCCCCCCCAAGACAGGGTTGACTGAATGTGTCTAATAACAATAAACAAGAAAATATGTGATTATAGGATGGGGATTTGAATGGTTTCTGAGATATATGGCCTATTATTAAGTGGAGTCTTACAATCAGGAACAAGAATATATATGGTTTAGGGGCGGGGATCTGAACGGTTTCTGAGATATATGGATTTTAATGAAGTAAAGGGGTGGGGCATGGCCCGTGGCACCCCGGGGGACCCCCATGCTGGTGTCACTGTTTGCGTCTTATATTAAGGAACAAGAATATATATGGTTTAGGGGTGGGCTCTGAACAGTTTCTCAGATATATGGTCTTTTGTGAAGTCGAAGGGTGGAGTATGGCCCGGGCGCACCTTGGGTGACCCCTAGGTTGGTGTCACTGAATGTGTCTTATGGAACAAGAATATATATGGTTTTGGGGTGATGATCTGTAAGGTTTCTGGAATATTAAGCCTTTTATGAAGTGGAGGGGGTTTGGCATGGCCCCGCACATCCCGGGGGGGGGGGGCCAGGTTGGTGTAATTGAGTCCATCCAGATCTTATCATAAGGAACAAGAATATATACGATTTAGGGGTGGGGATCTCAATGGCTTCTGAGATAAATGACATTTTATGAAGTGGAGGGGGTGGGGCATTTCCCCGGCACATCCCGGGGGACCCGCAGGTTGGTGTCACTTAATGCATCTTAGCATAAGGAACAAGAATATATAAAGTTTAGGGGTGGGGATCTGAATGGTTTCTGAGATAAATGGCATTTTATGAAATAGAGGGGGCAGGGCATGTCCCCGGCACATCCCTGGGGACCCCCAGGTTGGTGTCACTTAATGCATCTTATCTTAAGGAACAAGAATATATATGGTTTAGGGGTTGGGATCTGTAAGGTTTCTGAGATATATGGCATTTTAATAAGTGGAGGGGGGCGGGGCATGGCCCCGGCACAACCTAGGGAACCCCCAGGTTGACATAAAAGCTTATGGCTGAGAGAACTTTACTCAAGGAACATGTCTATGTAAGTTTAGCAAAATATCTGCAATGACTTGGCAGTAAATGCAATTTTTCAGTTTTCCCCATTATAAGTCAATGGAAACTCTAAGTTGCTATAGCAACAAAACTAAAAGGCCAAATTTCCTAAAAAACACAAAACCTGTAAAGGCAAATATGGTGAATATTTCATAAAGTCTCAGCCTCCTAGAGCGTATGGTTTCTGAGAAGATGATTTTTTCAGTATTTTTTTTTTCTATTTTTTGCATTTTGGTTTCCATGGCAATCAATAAAAATGAGCAGAAGGCCTAAAATCATACGGCAGATAGTAGATTGCCAATGGAACATTTCTATGAAAGTTTTGTCAAAATATCTGCAGAGGCTTGGCAGTAAATGCCATTTTTCAATTTTCCCCATTTTAAGTCTATGGAAACTACAAGTTGCCATAGCAACCAAAATAATAAGCCGATTTTCATAAAAAACACAAACTTTCAATCCCCCAGCCAAAGGATGCTACAGATAAAATTTGGGCCCGATCGGCCCAGTGGTTTCAGAGAAGATGTCGTTTGAAAGAGTTGACGCCAGACGACGCAGACGACAACGCAGACGACGACGACGACGACGACGACGGACAACTGCCTATCCCATAAGCTCCCCCGGAGCCTTCGGCTCTGGTGAGCTAAAAAAACTCGCGCAAGCGGGTATACTTGATGCCAAGTTTATAGCAAACAATACTTAAGTGGTTTAAAGTTGAGAGGTGGTGATATCAGGATATTAATTTTGAAGTTTACGCACGGGACATCAAGATTACACGCCTACGTAATGAATACTCCTGCAAACACCACTTTAAATAGGAAAAAGTGGGGTTTGCGGGGGCATTCATTATTTCCTCATATGTGCTCTAAAACATAGATTGTGGGTATTCGTTAGAACCGCCTCGTCGGGGGCGGTTCTAACGTGTACCCAAAGTCAATGTTTTAAGCAGAAATAATGAAAATCTCTTTTTTTCCTCTGAAAATTTTCAAATTTTTTTTGGCGAAAATTTTTAGAAGCCATGTTTTCTGACCGCGTGCTTGATTTGCTTGGTTGAGTTCGACTACTTGATAAGGGTCATTCAGGAAGGAACAAAATTCCAGTCGTTATTGTGTAGCAGCAACAACAAATAATTTACCACTTTCAGACGCGAGCACTTACCTTTGAATTCAGGTTTTTTTTACCTGTACCTGTTTTGTGAAGGTATCAGTAGTGTATTGACGGGCCTCCGTGGCCTAGTGGATAAGAGCGCTGACTCTTAATCATTAGATCTCTCACCGCTGTGGTTCAAGCCTCGCTCGGGTCAGATGTGAGACGCCAAGTTCTGCAACGGAAGGTCAGGTGGTTTTTCTCCGGGTACTCCGGTTTTCGCCCACCTCTGATTAACGATCGGCTCGATATGGGTGAAATAATCTTGAAAGGGCCGTAAAACCAAAACCAAAAAACCAATCAGTAGTGTATTTGGTCCAAGAATCGAAACGTACTTCAAAAAATGTCTGAAACAACCCAGTGGCGAAACGACTCGACATCACATATTAGCGCTCTAAGACCAATCGAAGTACCAATCAAAGTCGCTACGATGAAGGCGCTAGTTGACAAAAAAAAAAAAAAAAACGACCAATCGCTGCAGGTTTTCTGAGAAAATGGTTGGGAGAATTTTAAATTCGGCAATTGTCTAAAACCCCAAAAATCACAAAATAAACGCAAATCATAGAGTTCATAAATCAAAATTATAAATAAAAGCAAAATTGTGACAACTCGATATAAAAAAAAAATCACCAAATGATCGGTGTTTTTGCAGTTTATTAGATAATCTATTTATTTAGTAGTATAGATGGGTTCGATAACGTGAAATTAATGATCTGAATTATGTTTTTACATGGGGATGGTTGGATGAGGCGAGGATGTCGTTAAGGCATCAATTTGATATTGGGTTACAGTTGAGGAAGCCTGTTGTCCTTGCACCACTGAGGAAATGGTAGAGGGGATGCTGTTACACGGTTTCTACACATCCATTAATTTTCCTCTCCTCCGTACCTCGCTTTCGTCTCGTACCATTTCTCCCTTTCTCTGGAAGATGACAAAATAACCCACAAGGGTTGACGTGTCGTTAAATCCAATCAGTAAATCGGTAACAGGACACTTCGGCCCCCAAACCACCGCGGTACCAAAACACTTCGGCCCCAATTCCACCTCGGCCCCATATAAAAATGAAACCCTAGACGGGTCGGTCCATAGTCACCTCGGCCCCTAGACACTTCAGCCCCCAAATAGGAGATCGGAGTGGATGCCTGGAAACGTTTCTTCTTTTTATTTGTCTGGTTTTATTCTTTTGTGATAAGGAACCACAATTACGTACAGGACGAGTCTATCCTGTGGCCCTCTGCACAACTTTCAAACATACATTACACTAAAACATAAAGAAAACGTTACTACGACAGCAAGTCAGTAAGAAACCAACCTATCCCATTTTCCAATTGACCGAGACAACCAAGTTTCATGCCTTGTTTCCATACAAGTTTAGGCATGAGGGCAAAATAACACCCTTATGGTGTCATTCACTCTTAAGATATTGACCGTCAAACATGGCTGGCGATGCAAAAACGAGCTTTTCGTCAAAAGTTGAGTACCGTGCTGTAATTCGGTACTTGTATTTGAAAGGGAAAACAGGTCAGGAAATACATTGGGAGATGATCAATGTTTATAGGTCTTCTGCACCATCGTAAGCACAAGTTAATTCTGGTTTGGGGAACTCAAACGCGGTACAACGTCTTTAGAAGACGAAACTTGGTCTGGACGCTCATCAGATGCCACCGATGAGTGGCCCAAAATCCCTTAGCGACGAGCGCATTGTTGAAGCGGTTTAGGTCAAAGGAAGATGATATTCTGTTAAGTCTGGTGACTGTAGATGAGACCATGATCCATTATTATGAGCCAGAGGATAAAACTCAATGTCGCCTGTGGGTAGGACCGGGGTCTCCGAGGCCAAAGAAGTTCAAAACGCAAACCCTCTGCTGGCAATGTGATGGCAATTGTAATTTGGAACGCACAAGGCGTTATTATGGTCTCCAAAGGGATTCTGCTCCAACAGGACAATGCAAAAGCCCACACTTGCAAAATTGCAACGGATGCTGTTGAGTGCAGTGGTTACGAGCTAATACCGCACCCTGTCTATTCTCCAGACTTAGCTCCTTGGGACTATTTCCTATTCCAAAACTTGAGAAAGGATATCCGTGGACGTAATATCCTGTCCAACGAAGATGTCGTGGCGGCAGTTGAGGAGTAGTTCTGGGCTGATGGCACTGGAACAACGTTGGTCCAAGTGGGCTAGAGAGCTGAATAATTTTGTTACCTAAATGATGATACATGTAGAAACGTAGGAAGTCGAGGACTGGAGATTACAAATCACATGCGTAACGTAGATTTGGCACCCAGGTGTCTTTGATCTTGTTTATTGGGTCGTTAACGGAGGACTTGTCACCAGGAGTCTTTAAAAATGTTTATATGGACCATGTATCTAACGCTGGTGTGTGCGCGTGTGTCAGACACTTGTAAAATTAAAGGAGTCAGTGTCGTAACACAGATAGAAACATGATTTGAGGTGCATTAAATAATAATAATCATAATTATTATTATCAATGCCAGTAACAATATCATTTGGCTTCTGTCTGATTTTCGATTAAGTAACGTTTTCTTTCTGTTTTATTCTTATTATATTTTAGAATGTGCATGTTTCAGTCCGGTCAACTTTAAAATAGCAAACTATGACAAAAACTTCGCCCTCCTGAAGATTATAAGAACCGCGCCCGAACAAAAAAAGTTCAGATCAGCCTGCGCATCCGCACAGTCTGTCTGGTCAGCGCCTTTTTGGTTGACGTTTTTATTAGTAAAATGGCTCGGACGCAATGGTATCGAATGTAAGCTTCTTTCTGTCATCTTCAATCATGATGCTTCCATGCAGAGATGAAACCGACCGCACACGAGTACTGGTAACCCGCTTAGAGAATCTAAGCCTGCCCAGACAAAGCGGTGCGAGTTCATGCTTATAAACCTTGTTGGTTTCATTGGGCGACAGGGCTCGAGATGTTCATCACGATTTCGGGTAAAAGGCCCACAAAATTGGAAGCAACGTCTCCAAAATGACCTATACAGTGTTGACGGGGACGTTAAACCTCAAACAACAACTTTCTATCATCTCCAAATAAAGATACTCGTAATAAACCCGATATGGGAGTTGGCTGATGGTTTATTTCATATGTAATTATTGAATGTAACATAATTTTTACCAGTTAAATGGCTTTTGTGAATAACAAAGGTTCAAATCAGCCTCTGCCCCCGCGCAGCATTTTGGGGTCAATCGACCCAAAATTACTTAAGCTGACATCCGGATTCGCTATTCTTGTCATTGTGACGTCAGAGCGCCTGATGAAAAAAAAAGACATCGCTGCATATAACATTGGCTCGGCGCGTGTGCTAAAACATTGGTAAAGACCCAGATCGGACGCCACTGAGCGTAGTGTCTGATCAGAGTCTACAATGATTGGATGCAGTGCAGGTCCGTGAAATGAATATCCCTCTAATCAACTATCTACGTAATTTGTTGTTCAAAGAAACTTTAATTCAGACCTACAAGTAGGAAAACAGTAGTTGTTCCAATCACGATCATTTTATAAATTCACACACAAAGTATTCAATTATTTAGAGTAGTGTGTGTGTTGGTTGTTTGTTTTAAATGATGTTTAACGGCTCAGTCAACACTATTTAGGTAATTCTTGAGCCGGTCGGTTTACTTACCCACACTTTTCCTGGACAGGCTTATAGGTAAACGGTTAACCGGTACAGTGCACATTCTTTCGTCAGAAACTAACAACTGCCCTTCTTGAATCAGCGGAAGGGAGCGAATGAGAGTTCAAAAGATTTCATGATCAATCTGCACGAAAGAATGGAGCCGAACCCGGCAGGTATCGAACCCGCTTCCTTCTGATCACTAGTCGGACGCGCATCCGACTGAGCTACCGAGGCCGGCTATTAGTGCGTGTGTGTACACAAGTACGTACATATGAAGGTATGTAAAGTGTAAGGATCCGGTTTGTATTAAGCATGTATTGTTTAACGTGCGCTACAGAGTCAAAAATTATAAGTAAGAAAGTAAGTTTATTCAATTCCAGTAGCCCTATTTAATTTGGCTTTGAGGATATACATCATATATAAGTGAGAGACAGTACAGAGTATTACAATACAGTGCATTGCAAACACAAATCACATAATCGAGATACAATGAATATGTAGAACCATATTTGGAAATAATCGCGCAATATATAACTTGCCTCGCTGAGTATACAATGTGGCATCATTTCATGTGATACATTGTTGTTTATGCAAACAACAGAAGAGCATTGGGAATGGATAGAGATGTAAAGAAAGTTTTAGAACGTCGGAGAAAGAGGATAGCTCACATGCGTATATAACGTAACATAACACAACATACTCTTTATTTACACTCAGGTCTTATGCAACGTCGCATCGCCTTCGTCCGTATTTGTTGGTTTGTTTGATTTGAGGTTTAACGTCCCCTCAACACTGTAAAGGTCATTTTGGAGACGTTGCTTCCAATTTTGGGGGACTTTTACCCGACATTGAGATGAAATGACATCTCAAGCCCTGTCGCCCAATAAAACCAATACTGTTTATAAGCATGGACTCGCACCGCTTTGCCTGGGCAGGCTTAGATCCTCTAAGCGGTTTACCAGTACTCATGTGCGGGCCGAATTCAGCTCTGCGTGGAAGCATCATGCAGCCCATATATTTCTTCAAGCCCCTATGGGCGGGGGCCGGCCTTCGTCCGTATAGCATAGGTACAAATAACCAGAGAGAGAGAGAGAGAGAGAGAGAGAGAGAGAGAGAGAGAGAGAGAGAGAGAGAGAGAGAGAGAGAGCAAACGTTTAAATTCAGAGAGAAATAAGGTATTAACCCATGTAAGCCCAGTGGCCGATTATAATTTGGGTGAATCTATATTCAATTAACAATAAAAACATTGAAAACATATTGAAAACATTTTTATAATACATGTACATTTTATTGAGTCTTTTGGCACCTCTTTTGTCCCTCTTTGCATTTTTGGCCCCCTTTTCTAATCTATTCGCGAAAAGAGCATCACATATCTTTTCGAATTCAACCATAAATGCCCATACCCTCACAGATATCAAAAGTGGGACCGAGGGGTCTGTGGGCCGTGATGTCTAGGGGCTGAGGTGAATAGGGCCGACCTTGTTTTGGTCAACCTGTCTACGGGTCGAGGTGGTAGTGCCTTGGATATCAGTCAATCATCAAATGTCTTCACGTATTAAACAGTTACATCAACATAAACAGCAGACCGAGGACCTTTTACAGGGCCAATACGGAATTTCGTGGTTGATGACAATTTTTTAGCCCTGCCAAAGCGGCGGGCCTATGATTTTACCCTGTTTGTCTGTATGTATTGGGCCCATCGGGCCTTGGAGAAATAGATTAGGCTGCATAATGCTTACAAGAGTTGAAACCACCGCACATTTATACTGATAAATCGCTTCGAAGGTTTAAGCCTGTCCAGGCAAAGTGATGCGAGTCGGACCATCCATGAATATAAAACCTATTGGTTTCATTGGGCGGCTGTGATTGAGATGTCATTTCATCTCAATGTCGGTCGAAAGTCCCACAAAAGCAGGGTCTCCAAAATGACCTTAATAGTGTTGAGGGGGCGTTGTATCCCAAATGAAACAAATTTGTGTGTGTGTGTGTGTGTGTGTGTGTGTGTGTGTGTGTGTGTGTGTGTGTGTGTGTGTGTGTGTGTGAATCGTGTCCGGACAATAACGTTCTTATTCCTACTTCCTTCCGTCCCGATTAAGACAAATAATTTGTTCAGTCTGCATGAAGGCCAGTGCAACATCTCCGTGGACACAAAAATCAATCAACAGCACAGATGAAACAGCGGTGAGGACCCGGCAGCCAGAAACCACTGAAATGCTGGAGCAAAAGAAAACCGATGGGCCCACCCAGAGACAGAGCTAAGCCTGCCAAGGCATTACGGTGCGAGTTGGACCGTCCATGGAGACAGAGCTAAGCCTGCCAAGGCATTACGGTGCGAGTTGGACCGTCCATGCTTATAAACATATTGGTTTCAATGGGCGACAGCGCTTGAGATGTCATTTCATCCAATGTCGGGTAAATGTCCCACAAAATCCAAAATGACCTATACAGTGTTCACGGAGACGTTTAACCTCAAAACAATCAATCAATCTACCAGATTTGTTAAAATATTGACACTAGATAAATAATGATACTTGCTCATTCAAAGAGACATCCCTCACATGCCTTTCATGGAACTGGAAAATGCCACCGAATCGGTCTGGGTTAGGGATTTTGCAAATAAAACTTCTCACTTGTTGGTATCGACCACCAAATGGTCCGGTCGAAACCTTTCAGTTGTTTAAAGATCAGCTTGAGTGCATTAAGTCGCAGCACAAGGGTAAAAAACTCACAACTGTACATGTGCTAGTTGCCCTCAACTTCAGAGACAGTGTTTGGCCCGACAGGCTTAACAACCAAGGCACACTGTTGAGTCAGTCCGTCATGAAAGATCGTGGCTTAGAACATATTGTTAACTTCCCCACTCGTGATAAGAACACATTGGGTCTGATTTTTACGACTCTGCCAGGACAGTTTGAATGTTCAGTCTCCAGATAAACTAAGTGGATATTGTCTCCCGAAATTTAAAAACAATACATTCCACCAATAAAGAAACCTCGGAGGAAGGTGTAACTGTATCTAAAAGGTGACTATGGAACTCTGCGGAAGGATGCGCTCGGATAAGATGCTCGGTCTGTCCAGGAGAACTTCGATTTGATAACTTCTTTCATCCATATCTCGGCCGAAATCATATCCCCTAAAAAAGTAGTAGGTCTATTTCTTCGATTCCCAGGGTCACAACAGAGATAAGAAGAAAAATTCGCAGAAGGAATAAGATTCATGTAAAGGCAAAAAGGCCGGTAAGTGGTAAACTCCGGACAAAATTTGAAAATTTGAGATTCGGAATAAACAAGAAAAGATACGGCACAAAAAGGTGACTCGACTGTGATTGCATTTATCCATTTTTGAAAGAAAAAGACAATGATATCTCATCATTAAAGCCGTTTAGTTATAAACTTATAACTAGAATTACATGATCACTGAATTTGCAGTATCAAATGTCGGTTGTACATTTTTGTTTTTTTTGTTTTTGTTGAATTCCATAGATTGAATATCTAAATTGACGTATGAACCGGTGTTGAATTTAACAATGTATATTTCATAGAGTTGAATTCGACCATGATTGATCTTAGCGAAATTATAAACCGATTAGCACAATCAACAAAAAGTCTGGTCTTTTTCATACTTAACACCCTCCTTTCCAACATCAAGAACAACACATTATTATTATTATTATTATTATTATTTGTTACCATTATTATTATTAATGTTCTTTCCTACAAGCAATAGTACCTATTTTTTAGTGTTTATCCACTTTATTTTCATCACTTTAATAATAATTATAATAATAATAGTTGAAGTGTTGTAGTAGTACAGTGATAGAAGCAGTAATACTATTAATGGAAATAGAGTAGAATTGGACATTTCGATAACTCACCCGTGCGACATAGAGCATTTTTCACATCTCCAAAATGGCTACATTTCTGAAGAAAATCCGTGATATGTTTCTAACAAATACTGCAAACATAGGTTGTGGGTGCTAGTTAGAACCGCCTCATTGAGGCGGTTCTAACGAGTACCCACAACCTATGTCTTGGAGCAAAAATAAGAAAAATAATGTTTACCCCCTTAAACCCCAGTTTTCTCTAGGGGTTTAGGGGGTCTTCATTTCACGGACTTGTTCACGTGATGGAGTAGTACATGTAGCAAGATTTTATTATTATTACCATCGTTTTGATTATTATTATTATTATTATTATTATTATTATTGTAGTACTGAGTTGCAGTAGTGGAAATAGTAGTAAGAGTATAATTATTATTGTCATCGTTTTTAATTTAAAATTATTATTTTCGTTATTATAAGTAATATCATCAGTAGTAGTGGTTTGTTTGTTTGTTTGTACATGTATTGAGATTTTATGATCCCGACAACATTATCAAGGTCATTTTGGAGACTTTGCTTCTAATTTGTGAGACTTTTACCCGACATTGAAATGAAATGGCATCGCAAGCCCTGCCGCCCAAACAAACCAAAAGCGTTATTATACAGGGATGGTCCAACTCAGATCACTTTGCTTAGCAAGCTAAGACCTCATAAGCAGTTTACCTGTCCTCATGTGCGGTCAGTTTCAGCTCTGCGTGGAAGCATCTTGCAGCCCAATTTATTTCTTCAAGCCCCTATCAGCGAGGGCCTAATGATAGTAGCATTAGTGGAAAAAGTAGTAACAGTATAATATTTATCATCAATTTATTATTAAAATTATTATCAGTAGTAATAGTAGAAGCAGTAGCAGTAGTATAGTCTTTCAAAACGCAGTGAGACGTGACTGCACTTTAAATTTTGGACTCGTCCGTGTTTTAGGTAAGTCGCCTGTTGTGGGTATTTTTTACACTGGGCGATAATTACCATCACATTCTTAATCTTACGCTTCGTGTAACCAGATTGACGGCTGGTCGGGACAGTTTAATGACACAACTGCCATCTTGGAGATCTAGGTTCGAATCTTGGAGAGTTTTTTTTCCTTTTTTTATTTATTTTTACATTTCCTGAACATTTTTTTGGATCACACGAGATTTTTTTTTTGGTTTTATGGATTTGAGGTTAATTGTCCCCGTCAATTTTGGAGAAGTTGCTTCCAGTTTTGTGGGGGTTTTACCCGACATTGAGATGGAATGACATCCCAAACCCTGTCACCGGGTTTATAGGTTTATAAGCATGGACGGTCCAACTGGCACCACTTTGCCTGGGCAGGCTCGGACTTAATAAGCGGTTTACCATTGCTCATGTGCCGTCAGTTTCAGCTCCGTTTGAAAGAATCGTGAAGTCCGATCTATTTCTCCAAGCCCCGATGGGCGGGGCCATTACACAAGATGTATATTCATTTTATTGAAAAAGATTGACGAGCACAACGAATCGTTGCAACTCGGATTCCAGAAGTATTATAAAAATTGTTACAATGAGTGAACGTACCTTTATAGCCGTCAGTGAAGCCAAATGCGCTGTTGTAATGTATCTGAAAGAGTTTCTTTTGTTTGTATTGGGGTTTTACGGCCCAGGCAACACTATTTATGTCATTTTTGAGACGGTCAGTTTACTTACCCACACTTTTCTTGGGTAAGCGGTTAACCAGTATTGTGCACTGTCCTTCTTGAAGCAGCGGAAAGGAGGGAATGGCAATGGAAAAGATTTCATGATCCATCTCCAGGAAAGACTGTTGCCGACACCGGCAGGTATCCTGATAACCAGTCAGACACACATCCGACTGAACTACCGAGGCCGGCATCTAAAGATTTACAATGACATAAAAATATAATTGTTGAAAATAAAACAAAGGAAACAAAATATAAAGAATAGTAAATAAAAAATAACTTTAAACATAAAAAGATAAAATAAAAATGAAAAATTAAATAGAAATATGAAAAAATGTACCGCTGAGACTCGAACCCTCGTCTAAAAGATTTTTAGTGTGACACGCAGTACATCACATTAACCACTTGGCCATGACTTATAGGTAAACGTAATATCAAAACATTGATTTACATTTTAAAATCCTGAGAAAAAAGGTAACCGAAACCTGCTTCCCCTAAAAATGGAATAGACTTGTCACGCTTAAACTTTGAACTCTCAAAGGTCGTTGATAAACTATAGTAGAAGTAGTAGTTATATTATCATTATTATTTATGTATAGTCATACAGACCATATTGGCTAGTTTATTGAATTTTATTTTCATCACGTTAATATTCTCATGTAATACCCTTATGTCAAGAAAAATAAGGTTTATATTTCAACCCGCAATTTCGTTAGAGAAATGCCATTTACACAGAATAATTATGATCGAATAGCAAATTGTTTTCAGTCCCTTTCAATTAACTGTTATAAACTTCATTTGAAACAAATAACTAAAAAATATTACAAGAAACATAATAAAACGATATCTCGTGGATAGCTATATATTAGCTTTGTGACTAAAGTGCTACATCTTATAAGTTAGCATATTGCATCGCTTCTCTCCAAAGTCAGTGAGGGCAAGGCAAAATGCACATGTTGGCAGGTTTGAAACACAACTTATTATGGAACGCCACAGCTGTCTTATGTTGACCAAATGTAAGACATGATGTCATTATTTCGTCACATGATGTCCGCTGTTCTTTATATGATGCCCATTTTTCTTTATCTGATGCCCATTGTTCTTTATCTGATGTCATAACTTCTTTATATGGTGGTGTATTTTCATTATATGATGTGCACTTTTCTTTATCCCATAAACGGGCTTGGTAAATCAAACGGGGCCGGCGCCCCGCCCATCGGAGCTCTGAGAAATAGATTGGACTGAAACCGACCAAGATTGAGTAATGTTAAAACCGCACAGGAAAAGTATTGAGAGTCGGTACACTATTTTCTTTCGGTGGTAGGGCTCGAGATGTCATTTCATCTCAATATCGGGTAAAAATCCAACAAAATTGTAAGTAGCGTTTCCAAAATGACATAATGTTGAGCGTTGACGGAACGTTAATTTTTCCCCATTCTATCTCCGTTATTTATCTCATCGGGGTTTAAATTGTTCCAGTTGACGTCCACATGCAACTTTAGGTTGGTAACCTCTTACGTCACGGCGCCAATGTTATTACGCCTTTTTTGGAACCCCTCCGCGACTGAGACTTCGGTCGATTGGAAAATAATGAAACTGCCAGGCTCCAGACCTTTGATCGCACTTTCTTCAGTAGATCACACTTTCTTCAGTGCTTTCCAGTTTCAGAAAGACATGGACTCACACCACTTTGCCTGGGCAGACTAAGAGCCTCTAAGCGGTTTACCAGTACTCATGGACGGTCGGTTTTAGCATCATGCAGCCTATCTTTTTCTTCAAGCCCCGTTCGGGGGGCACGTTAACGTAAAACCTTAAATCATACAAACACATATACGTACGCACGCATGTTCGTTAGGTCCCCGCCCATCGGGGTTAGAAGAAATTGACCTGGCTGCATGGTGCTTTCACACAGTGCTTAAACGGACCGCACGTGAGTATTGGTAAACTGCTTAGGACGTCGAAGCCCTCTCAGGCAAAGTAATACGAGTCGGACTGTCCATGCATATTAACCCAGTTGGATTTCATTGGGTCGCACGGCTTGAGATTTCATTTCTTTATTTTTCTTTTTGTCTTTCTATATATACTGCCATACGCCATCGCGCACATTCTAGGCAGGTGTACTACTGAGCTACCACGCTCCCTTTGCTATTTCATCTTTGACTTTCAGTCCAACGAAATTGGAAGCAACGTCTCCAAAATGACCTTAATAGTCCTGACGAGGACGTTAGCCCTTTAAGTACCAAATGGAATCCTCCTGCGTATAAATAGCAGGAGTCCATTTCAAAATTTGGGGGTGTCAGGTTGCGTTTTCTTCAAACTTTATTTGGAAAATGGCTGATTTCTTTGCAAACAGTGTAGGCCCTGCATGATCAGAAGCCGCGTTCTGTGGCGTCTGATCTGGGCCTGCACTGTTTGCCAGGGTACCCGTTTCAGGGTTGCCGGATCTAAATGGGTCAAACCTCAATTCAAAATCTGATATTCGTTCGGAGCCGTTTATCATCATCAATCGTTCGACGCTTTATGACCCACAAAGAGGGAATGCGAAATCTACGTTGAAACCAGTGCTTCAGCTGAAGTGCACAATCCGCCGGATGCTTTTAGCTTTGTGAGTGTTACCATATATGGGTATGGCGGCCATTTTGGTCATGTGACCTGGACCTAAAACGGTTCCCCCAATAAATGCGCCTTATCGTAAGGAGCAAAAATATATCTTATACTTAAGTACTGTATTCTGAATCGTTTGCAGGAAAAAATGCATTCTCATTTTTCCAATACAAAAGCATATGTGTCAAAGTTTGACATAGTTACAAAGAAGGTCAAGGTCAACCCAGGGTCACCATTTTAGCAATTTATGATGGGCCTACGTCCCAGATGCTATTTATCAAGTTTCGTGGAAATCTACCCAGTGCTTCTGGAGAAGACTATTTTTGAAGGGTGTTTACCATATATGGCTTGGCGGCCATTTTGGTCATGTGACCTGGACCTCATGAGCAAATTTTGGTTTCCCTCATCCCATAGAGGCTCCATATGAAATTTGACTTCAATCGGCCCAACGGTTTCCGAGGAGAAGCAGTTCGAAAATTTTCACATTTTTCGCCTCGGCGAGGCTATACTAAATGGAATGTAATATTTCGAAAGTTCATTGGTTAGATCTCATTGATATCTATCAGTATGCCAAAAATTGTTTAAATATTCCAAGCGGTTACGTCACTATCACCAATTTTCACAAACGGGTTACGAACGTACAGACAGACAGACCATATATGGCTTGGCGGCCATTTTGGTCATGTGACTGGGACCCCATATGCAAATTTTGGTTTCCCCCATCCCATAGAGGCACCATATGAAATTTGACTTCAATCGGCCCAACGGTTTCCGAGGAGAAGCAGTTCGAAAATTTTCACATTTTTCGCCTCGGCGAATGGAATGCTAAATGGAATGTAATATTTCGCACGTTCATTGGTTAGATCTCATTGATATCTATCAGTATGCCAAAATTGTTTAAATATTCCAAGCGGTTAAGTCACTATCACAAATTTTCACAAACGGGTTACGGACGGACAGACTGACTGACAGAATGACACGGAGATTTTAGGGCACTCTTAGAAAATCAACCGACTTCAGTCGGTCGCTTTTTCTGCGGATCGTGCAATAGGCTATAATTACGCTCTAACTGTCCATCCAAAAACAACTTGCCTGCGTGACAAAAAACGACAAATCAAGTGCAGTTTTTGGTCTGTAATCAATATTATTGAGTGATCAGTTGTGTCGTTCAGTTGTAAGTTTTTGTTTGATTTGAGGTTTAACGTCCCCGTCAACACTGTAAAGGTCATTTTGGAGACGTTGCTTCCAATTTGTGGGACTTTTACCCGACATTGAGATGAAATGACATCTCAAGCCCTGTCGCCCAATGAAACCAATAGGGTTTATTAGCATGGACGGTCCGCCTCGCACCGCGTTTCCTGGACAGGCTTAGATCCTCTAAGCGGTTTACCAGTACTAGTTTGCGGGCCGGAATCAGCTCTGCGTGGAAGCATCGTGCAGCCCATATATTTCTTCAAGCCACTATGGGCGGGGGCGGTCAGTTGTAAGTAGAAAAATCACTCGCGCTATGCGCTTGTGATTTGATCTACTTTAAAACTAACCTCCAAACAGTGATATCACTGTAAGAGCTGCTCTATGTCTTAATAAAAAGTTAACAACATGCTTTAAATAAGTACTTGTCCTAAACTATTGTGTCAGTTTGATTCAAACTTCACTAGAATGAATCGCAGGTGGCTCCCTACCGAAATAGCTATAACTGTTCGGTCACTATGAATAAGATGGCCGCCAGAGCTATAATCAGAAACAATCTACAACCGACGACTGTTCCTACACATATAAGAAAAAAGCTTTAAATGCTTCTTTATCCTATACCTTCGGTCTAATTTCGTTCAAACTTCATCGGATCGTTGCTAAGGCGATCCTCTATAGGAATAGGAATAGCTAACAGTTCCGCTGAACTCTGTCTGTCAGAGCTTAAAATCGAAATATCTTTAAATGGTAACTCCTCTTATACCATTGGTTCAATTTCATTTACACTTCACAGGAAGCCCACTGGGCAATCGACATTTAAACAACGTCGCATCAGCGTATCGACTTTGATACGACGTTGCAGAGTCGTTTTGTGCCCACTGAGATGGTTGCTTAGGTGACCTGCTTCCAAAGTGGTTTTGCTCCAATGAAAAAAACTAGCTGCCAGACTTTAAAGTGGAAAAATCTCTAAATGACAACTCTTATACTCTTTAGCCAGTTTCTTTCAAACTTCGCAAGAATGTTGCCAAGATAACTTAGATAGTGCAACAGTTATGCTTCATGGAATAAGATGGCTGTCAGTTATCCACATAATTTTCAGAAGCTATCTGACTTTCTGCATTCAGGTGAGCGATTCTAGGCCATCTTGTCCCTATTGTAAATGCGTAAAAGAAGGTTGAAATGTGTAACAAGGTGTTCGTTATGTTTAGAGTAGGATAAAAAGGAAGTTGCATTTAAAGCTACCCTCAATGACTCATAATGAACCTGCGACAGTATATATTAAATGTTTCTAGTACATGCATGTGTTCTCCAGGGAGCAATTCTCTTGTAAATACTTTTTCATTATTTTGCCTATATATTTATTGAAAACCTTGTGTTGGTAGGACAATCAAGCGTTATTCAAAAAGCTACCAAGTTAAAAATTATGCCAAGCTAAATATCGAGTGTTTACACTCAAATGTCAATAAAACATTAACATTATTGTTTATCGAAGCAGCATACTACGTTTTATGTTTGCGGGTAATGCTTGATAGACTAAACAGATTACAGTATGTCTTGAACACAAAGTTGTAAGACAAAAATATGGTTATGAGGTCTTCACATTTCAAACTGATGGATTGGAGCCTTTTGTTTAACTCTTGAAATTCATGTCGTACCAAACCTTTCTCATAACGAGAATGAAAGATTACTTCTTATCTTGAGCTGCTCAAGTAATGAATGTGGCCCCGCCCATCGGGGCTTGGGGAAATAGATTGGGCTGCATGATACTTCAACGCAGGGCTGAAACCGACCGCACATGAGTACTGGTAAACCGCCTAGAAGGTCTAAGCCTGCCCAGGCAAAGTGAGGCAAGTCGGACTGTCCATGCATATAAACCCTTTTCGTTTCATCAGGCGGTAGGGTGTGAGATGTCATTTCATCTCAATGTCAGGTAAAAGTCCCACAAAATTGGAACAAACACCTCCAAACTGACCTGAATTGTGTTGACGGGGCCATTAAGCCTCAACTCAAACAAAGAAATCCAGTAATAAATGAATGCCTCATCCCCCAGATCCAAGAACCTTACATCTTCAGACTGAGCAACAAGAGTCTTCAACATTTTATCAGTGATATGAGAAAGAAAACAACTAAAACGGCCCTCTCGTCACGATACTCAAGAAAGCACAGCAGACCAATGCCGTAATATATGCAAAAGTGTCCGATGTTATATACTGTTAGCTGTCATTACAAAGCACCATTGTTTTTCGACCCAGCCCCCTACATGAAAGAAAGACTGTTCACTAATGTACACTTTATAAGTACTCATCTGAGTTTTGGAAGCGGAAATATATGTTAGTCGTATAAAATGTATGGTATTCTTTGCTAAGAATAAATCTTTTTTTTTTTTCAAATTGTAAGCTATTTGAGACTAACAATGAGAATTAAAGATGAAATATAGTATTTCCCTATAAAGTGAGGGGAGTACAGCGGGTAACTTTTCCCCCTCCCCCTCCCTTTCTCCCTTTCTCCCCTCTCTCTCTCCTTTTCCCCCGTCTTCCCTTTTCTCCCTTCTCCCCTCTCCCTCCACATTTCCATCCTCTCCCTATTTCTCTCTCCTTCCTCCCCTCTTCTTCCATCTCCTCCCGTTTTTTCCTTCTCCATCAACCCTTCTCCCACTCCCACTGCACATCCCCATTAAGAAATGTGTGTTTACCAGAAACCATTATAAATTGCTTCAAAGCGGTTCGTCCATGTGTTGGTTTCATTTGAGATGTCATTTCATCTCCATGTCGGGTAAAAGTCCCACAAAATTGGAAGCAACGTCTCCAAAATGACCTATACAGTGTTGTCGGGGGCGTTAAACCTCAAATCAAACAAAAACTTGCTTCAATACCTAGCACACTATCTCTGTATCGGTTTTGGTACCTGCAGTACTTTGATTATGATGGATTTTATTTTCAGTGTCATCCGCATTTGAAAGCAAAGATAGGTTGACATTTAATTAAAGACAATTACTATTGATTGCAGAAAGATTTAGCAATTGCACTGACCCACAAACTGCACTTGATCTGTCGTTTTTTGTCACGTAGGCAAGTTATTTTCGGATGGAAAGTTAGAGCGTAATTATACCCTATTTCAAAAACTCCACGGCTGCGAACGTTGATTTCGCATTTCCTATTTGTGGGTCATAAGCGTTGAACGGTTGATGATCAACGGCTCCGAATGAATATCAGTTTATGAATTGAGGTTTAACGTCCTCGTCAGGACTATTTAGGTCATTTTGTAGACGTTGCTTCCAATTTTTTTGGCCCTTACTCGATGATATCAAAGGGAGCGTGGTAGCTCAGTAGTACACCTGCCTAGAACGTGCGCGATGGCGTATGACAATATATAGAGAAAGACAAAAAAAAAAAAAAAGAAGAAAGAAATGACATCTCAAGCCGTGCGACCCAATGAAAACCAATTTGGTTAATATGCATGGGTGGTCCGACTCGTATTAATTTGCCTGAGAGGGCTTCGAAATCCTAAGCGGTTTACCAGTACTCATGTGCGGTCCGTTCCAGCTCTGTGTGAAAGCACCATGCAGCCCAGTCAATTTCTCCTAACCCCGATGGGCGGGGCTCGAAGGAACATGCGTGCGTACGTATGCGTTTGTTTGATTTGAGGTTTTACGCCACCGTCCTCACCCATCGGGGCTTGAAGAAGTAGAAAGACTGCATGATGCTTCTAGACAGAGCTGAAACCGACCGTCCTTGAGTACTGGTAAACCGCTTGGAGGATCTAAGCCTGCCCAGGCAAAGCGGTGCGAGTCGGACCGTCCATGTTTATAAACCCTATTGGTTTAATTGTGCGATCGGGTTTGAGATGTCATTTCATCTCAATGTCGGGTAAAAGTCCCACAAAATCGGCAGCAATGTCTCCAAAGCATGATCTGTACAGTGCCGACGGCGACGTTAAACCTCAAACCAAACAAACAAAACGTCCCCGGTCAATTTGAGACGTTGCTTGCACTTGTGTGGGACTGAGATGAAATGACATATCAAGCCCTCCCGCCCAATGAACCAATAGGGTTTATATGCATGGACGGTCCCGACTCACATCAATTTTCCTGGGAAGGCTTAGAACCGCTAAGCGGTATACCAGTACTCATGTGCAGTCAGTTTCAGCTCTGTGTGAAAGCATCATGCAGCCCGATCTATTTCTTGAAGCCCCGATGACCGGGGGCGGTGTGTGCGTGCGTGCGCGCGCACGTGTGTGTAAGAGAGAGAGAGAGAGAGAGAGAGAGAGAGAGAGAGAGAGAGAGAGAGAATAAGAGTTTGATTCGAGGTTTACTACGCATTGCAGAAAGACGATCCTATCGCAAACTTGATGTGTCAAACTGTGACGTGATGAGGGTATTTACAAATCATTTTAGTCTGTTTCTTTAACACCGTGTAGCATCGACTCCGGAACTTGTTACTCAAAAGTTCCAAATAAATGGGGAAATGATTATACTGACGGTAGGTAATCGCTTATGTTGGCGTTATTAGGTAGTGTCAGAAATTAAACCCACTCCCCATATTTACTCAACTTATTTTTCTCTGAAATTCTTAAAAGAAATTTTGGAAATCTTTGTCAGCTGCCATTTAAACACACAAATGAGTCGGCTGGTACATGGCTGGTACCGCGAAAATTCATGACAGCTTCACCAATCTGTAAATTTATTAAGGAAACGGCTTTGACAACCTTCAATTCAGTGGCATCAATAGAAGCCGAATCCTTCGCTGCTTGTAATGTTTTATTTTGTTTTTCCCCCAAAGAATATTGTGACTGAATAAACAAGCCGAAACGCCCGACGGCCAGAGTACGACAATTTGCGTGACTACGAAAAATACTGGACAGCAGTTTGCTGGGAACAGTACGGCGATTTGCTTTCGACAAAGTGCTATGGCGGAGAAGTGTTCTAACTAGTTTCACAGCTGTCAATCTTAATATAAACAGAGGTTTGTTGGGCTCGTCGTTACTTGCATAGTCGTTCTCCTTTTTATCAGTAATTTTAAAGGGACAGAAGGGTTGGGATATAAGAAATTAGCAACATATTGACCTGTTGTTGTCCTCTAGTTTTTTTTTCGACTTTTATCGATTTTCTTTCTTTCTTCCAGTACGTCTAAACCCCCGAGGGGGACATAAGACGGGTTCCGGCGAACCAAGTGTTCAAGGGTGTTAGCTGAAAGAAAAGGAAAGGAAAGGAAAGTTGGTGAAATGAGTTTGTATAGTGGGAAAAGAGAGTGTTAGTACAGTTAAAAGAGAAAAACAGAAATGGGTCTTTTATCTACATATCTTCATAGACTGAGTCGGTCATACTTGGCCATTACCTCAGTTGGGTGGTGCGCTAGATTTAGAATTTAGAAAAAAAAAACTCACTGGATGAGTTCTTAAAACTATTTACAATCTGCTTTCAGAGGTGTACTGAAACGCACACCTCTGGGTCCTAATCTTTACCATGCGGGCTTGGAACTCCTCTGCAGTTTTGGCATTTACCACAGAGGAGGGAAGACTATTCCACTGAGGAATAGTTCTAGGGAAGAAAGGATTCTTCAGGGCATCACTATAGGCCTGGTACCTACGATATTGACTGTTGTTTAATTTTGATGCCCGTGTTTGAGTTGAAGTAGTCACAGGGGTCATGTATTTATCTTTATTAAGAGACACTGTGTCAGAGTGTATCTTATAAAAGAAAGTTAAAGAGGACTGCTCACGACGGGCTCCCAACGATGGCCACTCAAGCTCATCGAGCATTTCACCAACGCTACTTCTGTTCCGCCATCGGCCGCAGGTCCATCGGGCAGCCGTCCTCTAACCTTCTCAACCTGTTGAACCTGAGTTTTAACATGGGGATGCCAAACGGGTGATAAATACTTGAGTTGAGGTCGAACCAAGGTTTTGTAGGCAACAACTTTTGTCTGCTTAGGAGCAAAAGCCAAATTGCGTCTAAGAAACCCTAATTTCCTAGTTGCCTTAGATGTAAACGCATAAATATGTTGACCCCAATCAAGATTATCAGTGATGGTGATACCAAGATATTTTGCGGATTGGACATGTTCCAATGTACGCGGATGTAGTAAGTAGTTGAAATTAATCTGCTTGTCTGGAGGGTGCCGTGACACCCTCATTGAATGACATTTGGCCACATTGAACTTCATTTGCCAATCGGCCTCCCAACGTGCTAGGCTATCTAGGCCATCTTGTAAGATAAGGCAGTCAGAAGAAGTATATATATTCCTATACAAAACACAATCATCAGCAAACAAGCGAACATATGACCTGATATTATCAGGAAGATCATTAATAAATATCAAGAAAAGCACTGGTTCAAGTACCGAACCTTGTGGGACACCAGACAAAACAGGGACTGGATCTGACGCTTGATAATCAAGTACAACTTGCTGTGTGCTTCCAGAGAACCATGAGCTAACCCACTTAAGTGTGGATCCTCTTATCCCATAATGGTCCAATTTGTACAATAGCCTCCTCCTTAAGGAGAAGCATGAGCCACCAGGCTAACAGCACTGCTTAACTGCACCTACAACACAGGCAGGTAGAGCATTCCAGTGAATAATAGTCCTGGGAAAGAAGGTGTACTTGTAGTAGTCTGTGAGGGAGTAAATCTGTCTGTATGCAATGGGGGTTATTGTGGGCTGATGGTCTAGTATTGAGGATGAGATCATAAGTGATCTTATACATCACGGAAAGACGGTTATTAATGCGGCGTTTTTCAAGGGGCCGCCTATTTAGGTCCGTCAGCATAGCTGCAAAAATTGAAGTGTAGCTATAGTCATGTGTTGCCCACCTGGCAGCCCTTCGTTGGACTGCTTTCACTTTGTATATGTCAGTGGCAGTGTGGGGATACCATACTCTAGTTGCGGCCTGACAAGAGTCGTATATGCAACTGATTTCAGGTCCTTATTATGGACCCGAATGTTTCTTTTCGAGAATCCAAGGGTCTGATTTGCTTTTGCAGTTATGTTGTCAATGGGGGGGGGGGGGGGGTGGGGGGGGGGGGCTCCTGTTTAGATCATCAGAGATAGTGACCCCAAGGTACTTAGCTGTTTCTGGTGCCATGCAATAGGTACACAGTCGAGATGGGGTTCTTACGTCGGGTAACATGAAGAACCTGGCATTTAGAAGGATTAAAGTTAATGTCCTACATCTTTTCTTCATGACATTGTGCCGCCATGAAACCGTATGTTTGTACAACGTTTTGTTTCTCAATTGTATAACCGGAGAGTAATAAATTCGATTTGATTTGATTTGGACATACCTTATGATCGCGAAATACTTAACTGCCTGGGAGTGCAGATCTTGTGACACACATGTGATTCAGCTTCTTTATGACCTTGCCAGATCCTGATTAAATGGTCAATAAATAGTTCTTATCTTGGGTTTAGCAAGGCTTTTGGCTAGGTGAATCACCTGAAGCCTCTTTGCAAGCTACAGGTACATTGATTCACTGTCCCGTGGGTTAAGTCTTTTCTGATTGGGAGAGGTCAGGCAGTTGAACTTGAAGGTGAGTCCTCAGATGTGGTTCCAGTTACTTCAAGTGTACCACAAGGATCAGTTCTAGGCACCTTGTTATTGTTATTATACCTAAACACCTAAACGACCTGTCCGATTGCCCAGCCCCCACGCCCCACCCCCTCTAGAGGGACTAAGACCGTCATGCCCTCGAAATCGTTTCATCTGCAAGGTACTTAGGTTTCGATCTATCCACCAACATGAACGTCAACATACATATCGATAGAATCTCTTAAACTGCTAATAATTAAGTCCTTTATTTATCTAATATCAGAACAAAATAAAACTGCATTCGGGAAGCAGCATACAAGACCATAGTCCGTCAACACGTGAATACGTCTCCACAGTATGGAGCCTATGCACACAGTCCTATGCCCACTATCTCGAAATGATGTAGCGTTTAGCCATCCACTTGACTCTGATCAATTATTTAACCTACGACATGCCTTATCTTGGCTAGTGATCCTTGCAGCAGAGAAGGTCACTTGCCTGCCTCATTTACTTATATAAAATTATTCATGGCATAGTTGCAGTATCTCCCTCCCCTTATTTCTAGCAACCAATCGAAACACGCGTCACAGCATGAGCCACCCACTTGCATTACGTTAATTGTTACATGTATTCATTCTTCCCCTTGGCAACGGAACAGATTTGTTCCCAATATTATGTTGATGCCTGCATTAACAAAGTTCAGCGTGGGAGTCAGGCCTCTTGGTCAGAAGTTGCAATGAACACAGCATACCTGTTTTAACCTGCTTTACCTACTCTATTGTTAACATTTAACACCATCACCTTTCTTCATTTCACTTTCATACTTTTTAGTCTCACCATTCATATTCATTTAACACTAACAACGCGCAGTCATCCTGCACACATTCAAGCAAAAGTTACTAATTACAGAAGCTTCCCGATTGCTCTTGTCCATTTGACTGCCGCTGACCTTGTATAAAATCGAGGTACCGGTAATTTATAGCATCGCTAGTCCACCTTTTAGCTTTTTATTCTCCCTGTGACGTCCGATCTCTGTGCAAAAAGTAAAATATAGACTTGGCTCGTGTGCTGTGACATTGGCAAACAGTGGATACCTTATCAGACGCCACATAACGCGGGGAATGACCAGATCTACGCTGCTTGTTTAAAATGCTGGAACTTAAGGGTTAAACAAACAGTTTAAGTCACATTTCAGGACTATCTCAGAGATAATCGATTACAACTAGAAGGAAAGTTATTCTAGCTGTCCTTTATACAAAAGCGAAAGTAACCTCCTTTTGTGAACGGAAAAGAAATTTATTAAAGGACTTTTTTCAGGACATATTAAATCAACTTCTTTAAGGAGTTGAACACTTTGTGACAAGTAGCCAGTTGGCCATTTTGTGGGAAAGTAACTGTCCTTTTGGCTTTCCGGTATTGATGTTTCCATCAGAATCCAGTTTCGTCATGTTTTTGTTTCTTTCTTTCCCTTTGGTGTCACTGCTGGGGGCTGTGGGTTTATTGTATTGATTCCTGATCATTGCCTCTACTTCCATATTGTTGTCTGTGTCGTTGCTTAACTGTACAAATGTGAAATAGATAGAATATTCAAGATGAAGAATGCAACATGCAGGCACGTTCGTGCCCGTCGATTTCGAAAATAATAATAATAACAATAAAAACCATTATCCATGACATAGAATGCGATTTCAAAAGACTTATAGAAGACCAGCATGAAAACATGCCTATACAACTCTGAACGCCTTAAACCCCAATTTTATTGATTACTTAAAACTGTGTTTTTTAGGGGTGTGCATTATTTTTCGCATTTCTGTCCAAAAACAGTGCCCACAGTATATGTTCTGAACTGCAATATGTAAAATATCAGATTTTTGATCTGAAAATTTTCAGTTTTTGGTGGAAAATTTTTCAATATATTTGAATAGGGATGTTTTTGGAATGCATACAAGCGAATACATAATAGCGCAGTCGTGATTTAAAATAACTGGAGTATAGCATGCATACACAAGCAGCTTCGTGAGAATAAAGTCTCATTTGCAAAAGGAATAAATACATCTAAAACATGAAATAACTATCACACGAACGACGTAGAAACTATTTGAGCTCATTAAAAAAGACACTTTATTTCGTAGAAAAAATAATAAACTTCATTTCACGAAAGTAAAGTTCCGTTTAAAGGTGGGGGGGGGGGGGAACTTTGTTTCTACAATATTTCCTAAGTATTTACAGTAATAAAACTAAGGGAAAGCAATGACAAATAATTCTTTAGAAGAAATATGGCCCTGGCGTATATTTCAAAACTCCAGCTGTTACATACACGAATAGATTAGTTTACGATCGGTACTAGCATTAGAAACAACCCCTGGCTGAGTGATGAAACCAAACATGATAATAATCATGGTTGTTCGTTCAGAACGATGTTAAAGTGGCAATTTTGTGATACAAGTTGCCGTACTGTTGATTCAGCATTTTTCCCAAGTTGCCGTACTTAAAAATCCAAGTTGCCGTACTCCTTTGTTTTGTGTTTTCTGAAAGAAAACTGCAGTATAAAGCAAATCTTTCAATTAAAACTTGTACACAACAGCTTTTCTAACCTTCTGAATGTTAGGGCATGGAAAAAAGAAGGCCAGTGGTCTTGAATTAAAGCAAAAACCAGTACTTTCCACGAAAAAGATTATTTGTTCTTGGTACCAGCTGTCAATATTTCAGTTTGTTTAGCGATTTCCAGTGAGTTGTTATCAGACTCATGAAAGCAGGCAAGAGCTAAATATCTCTCCGACACATATCCATTTTGCTTTAAATGGCAGAATCCTGTAGAAACCTGTAAATAACTGTTTACCTGCCTTACTGTGTGCCATGCTTGCGATAAATATTGATTTCGCTGGTACTTTTCAGTAACAAGTTCCGGAGTCGATGCTACACGGTGATAAACGCGACGAGAGGCTCAGCGGTTTACGGTCAGTTTCAGATCATTTCTCCAAGCCCCGATGGGCGGAGCTTAAGTATATGAAGTTTAAATCTGAAAATGATTATGGCGATGAATGTGTCAATTTATGTTATATCAGCTTTTGCCAGCTTTGAAGGTGCATTATTTAGCTACCGGGTCTCAAAATTGTTTTTCTGGTTTTTATCTTCAATGCATACTCCTTTGTCATGTGTACACTTTTGGAGCCAAACACAGCTTCAGAACTTTGTGAAAATGGTCGTTTTCATTCGTGTTTACCCTTCGCTCTGAACATGTGTTCGGAATTTCTGTTCTAAAAATAAATCTGTCACTTTACACATACATGGCGACAGTATCGTCTCTGAGTGTCGTTACTTATGGCATGGTATTCAGCGTCATATTTTTGTCCGATTCAGGCATGGCCTATGCAAACAAGGCCAAAAATGAACGTCGCATAACGTCATATATGGGGGTTCTATTTTTGTCACGAACTAAAAATAGATCTAACTAGTGTTCGAAACCTAGTTAGGGAATCCCTCTCAAACTCGTTTACCTGTCATCATAATTGTTCGCATTCATTTGTATTGTTTTAAAGAAAAATACCGGCTATATGTATTTTATTTTTGGAAGCATTTTTTCCAGATAGCTCATTAATGTACCTTTAATGCTAAATGTTGACAGTCATGGACAGAAACCACAAAAGCTCCCTGTTGATATACACGAGTATCAAAAGCTCTGACAAGATCGGCATTATGCGCAGGCTATAATCAGACATGGACCTTTCAAGCACCAACAACTGTAAGAGTCGATTGTTTGTCAATCGACCCAAAGTTACTAAGCACTAAAAACGCTTCAGTGCTGAAGTTCATGTGACTATCACTGATTTGCATGAAACACATAACTTATTTATAGAAAACAGTAGCCTTAATTTTATCGCAGTAGGTTATCTATAAAACCTGGACTGGAACCATGGGTCGGGCTTGACAAATGTCGCAGAACGCGACGTCTTATCAGGATCTGGACTCTTTTCTCGCAAAACAGGAATTAAGAATCAGACGACGCAAAACGCAACGTCTGATCAGGGTCTACACTTTTTGCTTAAAAACTTAAATTTAAGGGTTATACAAAAAAAAAAAAACTTTTAGTCCAGGACTATTTTCCCAGCCTACACTCAGAGACAGTCGACCCACCGGTATTCAATGCTTTGATTTGTCATCAGCATGTTGATTAAGTACCATTCCGAAAAGTTTTAAGATTAATTTTGTCATACACTTTTGCCTGGCCCCCGGCAATCGGGGTTTGAAGAAATATATGGGCTACATGATGCTTCCACGCAGAGCGGAACCGACCTGCACATGAGTACTGGTAAACCGCTTAGAGGATCAAAGCATGCCCAGGCAAAGCGGCGTGAGTCGGCCCGTCCATGCTTATAAACCCTTTTGGTTTCATTGGGCGGTAGGGCTTGAGATGTCAATTCATCTCAATTTCGGGTAAAAGTCCCACAAAATTGGAAGTAACGTCTCTAAAATGACCTTTACTGTGTTGACGGCGACGTTAAACCACAAATCAAACAAACAAACAAAAACATACAGTGTTGCCACGCATCCGGCTGAAAGAGCCATAAAAACCGAAGTTGAAAATCTTAGCAAGTGTTCTTCTCTCTCTCTCTCTCTCTCTCTCTCTCTCTCTCTCTCTCTCTCTCTCTCTCTCAGTCGATGGCTTTGCCACATAGTCTTCTGTCGAGACAAGACAATGAACGAATGAGCACTCTGTGTCTTGCTAAAAAAGTGAGTGTTTGAGTTCAACATCTGGCCAACAGCTAAGGTCATACGCCGACTGGGCCTCGGTTTTAAGACTGACCCGAAAGTCTGGAGAAGTCCGGGATCGATCCTGCGACCCCTGGTTTGCAAGGCGAGTAGCATAACCATTAACCACTGCACCACGGAGGCTTCTGTCTTGCTATTAAGAAGACAGTGTGTATGACGGACAGCATTAGTAGTGTCAGACGCTATCTTTTTTTCGTTCGACACATTACTGTCATGGCATTGAGCGTAGAGGAAAATCAGATTCTCCGTCACTGACACCGAGATTTTGACGATCTGGATTGATTAAACCATTAGTAGTCCTAAGACCATGGTTTGGCCAAAGTAAGCTGAATACTTCAGGTACCTTAACTAGAAGTATGGCATCTAGTTCACACTCACATTCTGACCATTTCATGGAAGAATTCCCACATTCTGTTGTTTTTAGGAGCAAATATGAGGCAAATTGCTGCCTTGGTTAAATTATACATTTTCATTGACCATTTCGAGATCATAACATGATAATCTGTATGACCTTACGTTTCATCTTGCAACAGCATATCAATCATGATTATGCGTTAATAGGTCCTTCAAAACAGATGTCGGAACACTTGAATTTTTTACGTTTATTGTCTAATTTACATATGGCGGGAACTACCCTCTAATCAGAATACTGGTCAGTTGCTTAAATTGGTTTCTGACATTTTGTTATCAAATCACAGGCCTAGTTTACATATAGCGGGTGTTTCAATCTATCCGCCGTCCCCTTGAGTACATATAAAGGTGTCTTTTGGGCCTCTACACGGGCACAAGCGTGATACATTTCTTTAAATCACAACTCGCTAGGCATCTGCTATCAGTGATGGCATCTAAAAAGATCTCGTTGACATTGAGGTCTACACGGAGTTCAGTGAGGACACCCGTTGCTCCTTAATTGAAGCGCCAATGGGGATGACGTACACTGATATTATTGCAAAGGAAATAACTCGTTTAAGTAAGTTTCAGGTTCTGAGAGTTTCTTTCCTGGATTTGGAAAACGAGTAATTTGTGAGACTAGCAACTAAATCTTGTGGGAGCACTGATTCATTGAGAATTAATATCATAGTAACGGAGGGCCCCTCGCCAGCTCGTAGGTATTTCTTTAATACTTAAAACCCAAGTACAAGGGATGCAAAAAGGAATAATCTCTCTCATGATTATACGAAAGCGGTTAACCAGAGCAGTGCTTTTTTCGCCCAAAACTGACAACCGCTGTTCTTTAATCAGCGAAATGAATGACCGTAGAATAGATTCCATGATCAATCTCCACGACACCGGCAGGTATCGAACCCGCGTCGTCCTGATCGCCAGTCAGACGCGCATCCGACTGAGCTACCGAAGCCGGCTGTTGGCTACTCGATCATGAGTGTAACTTCACCGAATTCAGTGCGACAGATGTGCATTCGTATATGTTGCTAGACCAAAAAATTATGAATTCTTCTAAATTATATTTCCGCAGGGAAAAAAACAAATAGTCTATGAATTAAAAATCACTCTTTTGAATTAATAGATTCCTGAAGAAGGCCAAAGGCCGAAAATTTGAAAAAGAGTGATTTTTAATTCATAGACAAAAAATTATGAAAAGCAAAATAGATGGAAGCCCAAATGAGAACGTTAGAGCTAAAATATCTATATGGACCAAATCCCGCTAAAATGCATGTCACACTTTTTTAACCATGTCCTCTTGGATATTTTTGTTCAGCTTTTGTTTACGGACCTTTTAAGATCATTTCACATATCGGTGCGGTCCTTAATCAGAGTCGGGCGAAAACGGGAGTACTCGGAGAAAAAACACATGACCTTCCGTTGCAGAACTTGGCGTTTCACATGTGATCCCAGTATGGTTCGAATCACAGCGGTAAGAAACCCAAAGATTAAGAGTCGGCGCCCTTACCCACCAAGCCAGGAAGGCCCGGTTAATCACTTGGGCATAGTGTCACTGTTTATATCTGCTATCCAGCACAGTCTGAAGATGTAACTGTGTACCGCAGTCATAATAGCATATATTGTATTTAACTTCAGCTCGAAGTTCGCTTGTGATGTCTTTTGATGTACTGAAAACACAATTCCACAGGGCGGGCGCGAAAACAGGCGTGGACATGTATTCTGTTCTTGCTTGCTCCAACATTACAACCATAATCTGTCCGGCTTGGGAAAGTCCCACAACATTGGAAGCCAAATCTCCAAAATGGCCTACACAGTGTTGAAGGGGAGGTTAAAGATAAAAACAAACGGTGTATAGCACAGTTTGTCTATTCTAACCAGGTCCTCTGGATTTAAACACATATTTCCATTATTTTCAAATGAATGCATAGCCTCGTGAAAAAAACGCATCTGTATTGCTGGCCCCACCCACAATATTTGCGGGTGGTGTGTGTGTGTGGGGGGGGGGATGGGTGGGGGGCACCGGGCTTAATGAAATAGATTGGCTGCATGATGCTTCCACGCAGAGCTGAAAGCGACCGCATACGAGTTCTGGAACAGCTTAGAGGATCTAAGCCTGTCCAGGCAAAGTGATGCGAGCATTTACACCATCTTTGTTTCATTAGGGTGCAGGTCGTGAGAAGTCATTCCATCTCAATGTCGGGTAAAAGTCGCACAAAATTGGAAGCAACGTCTCAGAATGACCTACATAGTGTTAACGGGGACGATTAACCTCAAATCAAAGAATATTTGCCTATGAAACACCGTATACTCCAATAAGCAAATTGAGTTTTCTGTCCGCGGAGAAATTCAACGGCTAATTCTTCCTTTCGCGTATGTCCATAATACTGGGTGACAACAAGCGACAGTCCGCCCCACCCATCGGGGCTTGGAGGAAAAAAATGGACTGTATATGATGCTGCCACACAGAGCTGAAACTGGCCACACATGAGTACTGGTAAACCGCTTAGAAGGACTAAGCCTGCCCAAGCCCTGCGGTCCAATGCATGTAGCCTTTGGCTTGAGTTGTCTTTTCATCTCAGTGTCGGATAAAAATCTCACATAATTGGAAGCAACATCCACAAAATGACATAAATAGTGTTGACGGGGGCGTCAAAACTCAAATCAATTAATCAATCAATCAGGAAATCAATCAATCAATCGACAAGCTGGAGTTGAAATCCAATTTCATCAAAATAAGGGCTGATGTTATGGAGAACGTCAATGAAAACTTGTGTGAAACGAAACGGACTATAGATAAACATCGGTGACGCTCTTGCACAAAACTACTTCTGATTGGTTATTATGCTTGAGCAGTATGACGCATTTATAAACAACCTGTGATTTCGCGAGCCCAATCGATTGACAGTTGTACGCCTGTTTTGCTAAATCTTTTTGCAATCGATAATATCAGTTGAATGTTCTAATATGATCAAATGCATATGTATGTAAAAATTTTTACGTATGTAAAATTCAGATTTGATTTACACGGGTGTGTGTAAATTCCCCACTGACTCAATGTTAAATGCGATTGATAGTGCATTATGAAGTGTGAAAACACATTTATATGAGGAAATAAAACCCAGGATCATGCCTTAGAGACATCAGGTCCCTGTTGGTAATATTTTATCACAGATGTGTATAGTTTTTAATATGTTGTTTTGGTGGGCCAGCTCCAATGTAAAACTGCAACACGTCCTTTAGGCACACTTTCTCAGCTAAATTGTCATGAGTATACTCTGCAGCATGACTCCACAAATTGATCTATTTGACTTTCTCTCAACAGTTATTTTTGGTAGTAAAACAAAAATTGATACAAATTTAGATAAGTTAATTATAATGTTAGGAGAGCACTTTACAAAAGAATGCATAAAAAAGAAAAGCAATAAGACAAACACGCACATGAACAGAAAACTCCCGAATGTTCCAGCAAAAGTCTGAAACCCATTTTTTTATTTGAATGCTTGGGTGTTCACACCATAACAACCACCAAGATAACAAGTCCTGCTCTTGGTCAAAACATAGGTAATGGCTACTCGTTAAACCACCCAAATAACCGGTGACGTTTTCACTCTGAAACGAGCATTTTTTCCAGCACAATCTTAGATTTTGAAACCCTGCACTATGTCACACAGGTGACCTATTATGCATTTAAGGAACAGAGAATTTTATTTGTTTGTTTGTTTCCATCTTTTATCTGTAGACGAGGGCATAAGGACTTTCAGAACTGATTGATCTTCACTGCAGCTGGTGTTGTGCTGAGATTCATTTAGATTCGTTTAGAATCATTTCAAAAATAGTGTTCTACTAAAGCCGGTGCTAGAGGGCGTGGCCTGTGTTGCACATTTCAGTACTGGTCATGAACAGACTCAATAAGTAGGAGTAAAACAAAGATCAGGAATTGGTACAATTAACTTACTCCACCCATAAAAGACACCAAAGGGAAAGAAATACAAACATTAAGCGACCAGACCATATTGGAAACCTAAACAAAGGAAGGCCATAAGGACAGTTACTTTCCCACAAAATGGCCATATGGCGATCCAAAACCAAAAGACACAAGTGATACACACAGTAAGTAACAAACAACAACATAAATAAATCGCCACAGAAGAGCCGCCTTGGAACGGTCAGTGGAAGATTTCCACTGGGGGGCTTAAATCTGCTATTTTCGTTTATTTGGTGTATTCTTTGCTTCCAAAGGATCTAACTGTTCAAAACTTATTTCGTTTCGGAAACTATAACGCCTCCCGAATGCGACCATAAGAATTATTCTTCCAGTCATTAAATACAGAAAATACATTATGTCACTTGAATATAGAACTGGCAGAAACCAAAACGGCTGGTTTTTGCGCACGTGCGTGCGTGCGTATGTGTGTTTGTGTGTTATTTTTTTCCATCAAAGATTTCTCAGGAACTGTTCGGCATAGTATTCTGAAATTAGGTGGGCTCGTTGGTTATGAACTGATAAATTGTGGGAAAGACACTCGGCTTTCTAACTCTTATACATCCCCTTATTTTTGTTCCATATTTCTGTCTTTTTCAGGGTTCGAAACAATAAAAACTCTGTTGAAAAAAGGTTCTACTGCCATTTGAGATAGGTTATTGATATTGGTATGCAGGTATAAGGTGATTAGTTATACTGATGGACTATAGTATCTGTAGTTCTGATCCTTCTTCTGTCAATCTTTCAGAGGCACAGATAAGCAAAGATTTTACAAATTCAGTATTTTATGCCCCCGTAGGAGGGCATACAGTTTTTGCACTGTCCGTTTGTTGGTTTGTGCGTTTGTAAGTCCGCACTTTTTTGTAATGCGAACTACTTCCACATTTCTTCAACGATTGAGCTGAAACTTTGCACATGCATTTCTTGTGAGGTAAAGGCATGCCCAACACAATTTTCACGTTGGTCCTATCATTTTCGAAGGAGTTACGGCCCATTCCTCAAATTGGCTCCCACGGGGGCATTGCTCACTTATAGCGACAGCTCTTGTTTCTGTCAAAGATTTCTCAGGAACCATCGGAGCTGAAACTCTAAAATTTAGCATGTTATACAACATAACTACTTCTGTTGTTTAAAAGACAATGAACTTCCTGGGCTTATTTGTTCATTAGTTATTCTATTCTAAAATATAGTGTTACATCTTTTGTTCAGAAGCCTCCGTGGTGCAGTGGTTACGCTAGTCGCCTTGTAAACCAGGGGTTGCAGGATCGACCCCGGGCTCCTCCAGACTTTCGAATGAGTTTTTAAACCGAGGTCCCGTCTCCGTATGACCTTAGGTGTTAGTGGAACGTAAAACTCAAACACTCACCTCACTCACATTTTTGTCATAGAATTCCCAAGAAAAGCAGCATCTAGAATTCAGTGTTTCTTTATTTCCTTCTTTCATTTTTTCAGAGACCCAGATAAGCAACATTTAAAAACGTTTTAAGCATCCATACAAGCCAAAAGCCTTACACTGAGTACAGGATACAAGCATGAGTTCTTGTTCTGTAAATGAGACAGTATATTGTTTTTGTTTTTTCCTTTTTTAAAGTAGAAGTAAAACAAAGATCAGGAATTGATACAATTAACTTACTCCACCCATAAAAGACACCAAAGGGAAAGAAATACAAACATTAAGCGACCAGACCATAATGGAAACCTAAACAAAGGAAGGCCATAAGGACAGTTACTTTCCCACAAAATGGCCATATGGCCATCCAAAACCAAAAGACACAAGTGATACACACAGTAAGTAACAAACAACAACATAAATAAATCGCCACAGAAGAGCCGCCTTGGAACGGTCAGTGGAAGATTTCCACTGGGGGGCTTAAATCGATTTTACGTGGCCACAATCCTCGCCCTTACTTCCGTCGCGATTTAGACAAATAATTTGTTCAGTCCGCATGAAGGCCTCCTAACTCATCAGTGTTTTTGTCTTGTCAAAGATTTCCGGGGAACTGTTGCAGTAAGAGTCTCTCTCTCTCTCTCTCTCTCACATCTCTCTCTCTCTCTCACAATTTTCTATATATATATATATATATATATATATATATATATATATATATATATATATATATATATATATATATATATATATATATATATATATATATATATATATATATATATAATAGGAGATATGTGGCAAAAAAAAAAAATTCTCTATCGTAGCACCGGATCTTAAAAGGATGCATAAATGATTTGATGGAATTATAAACGGAGATTTAATCATTTAACGATGCAAATTTGTTTTTTTTTAACTAAGCACTTTCGGCTGATGAGGCCAAATTGGCCGAAACTAGCTAGTCTGGCCCAGAGAAAATGTACACTTCATGTTTTCTAGTTCTGTGGTGTATTCCTTGCTTCCAAAAGATAACCCTTTTATAGAACATATTTTACGCCTTCATCAGAGTTTTCACATTCACACACACATAGATAAACAAAACCGTTTAAAAGGTGAAAATTTAACAAATTTACATTAAAAGTGGTACGAAAAGCCCTTATCGGGTGCATAAACTTAAATTTTTGCGAACGGCAAGATGGCGTCGCTGTGTATTGCCTTTGTGTGAGCGAGATTCATAAGCACACCGCTACAAAATCGAAGCCAAACAAGCTCAAAAAGTTAGCAGGATGGCAGGACAGCAGGATGAAACATGTTAAGTTAGCAGGATGGCAGGACAGCAGGATGAAACATTAAGTTAGCAGGATGGCAGGACAGCAGGATGAATCGTAATAAGTGAACAGGATGGAAGGACAGCAGGATGAAATATTAAGTCAGCAGGATGGCAGGACATCAGGATGAAACCTATAATTTAGGAGGGTGGAAGAACAGCAGGATGAGAACTTGTTCTGAATTTCAAAATATATACAACCATGTTATTTGCACCTGTAGCTATGTTAGCAACTATAAATCAAATTTAGCCCCTTCCCGTCTTTAAAGCGTACGGCCACGAAAACCAAATTTTCGTCCTGCCACAAATTCACCCAGATGAAAAATTGTTTCAAATCACAAACTTTTACCATCATGTTGTAGGCAACAAAAATCTGTGTAAGAAAGTGGAAACTAAATTTGGCTCCTATCAGCGTTTAAAGCGTACGGCCTTGAATTCTCAATTTTCATCCTGCTTGAAATGCAACATCAATTTTCATCCTGCTGAACCTGTCAAGTTAGCATGATGGCGGCACAGCAGGATGAAAAATTATCCTGAATTTCAAAATATTTACCATCATGTTGTAGGCACCTAAAATCTATGTAAGAAACTGGAAACCAAATTTAGCCCTTTCGCGTCCTTAAAGCAAACGGCCGCGACAGTCCAATTTTCGTCCTGCCACAAATACACCCAGATGAAAAATTGTTTCAAATCTTAAAACTTTTACCATCATGTTGTAGGCAACAAAAATCTATGTAAGAAAGTGCAAATTAAATTTAACTCCTATCAGCATTTAAAGCGTACGGCCTTGAAAACTCAATTTTCATCCTGCTGGAAATGCAACGCCAATTTTCATCCTGCTGAACCTGTCAAGTTAGCAGGATGGCAGCACAGCAGGATGAGAAATTCTTCTGAATTTCAAAATATTTACTACCATGTTGTGGGCACCTAAAAACTATGTAAGAAACTAGAAATCAAATTTAGCCCTTTCCCGTCTTTAAAGCGTACGGCCGCGAAAACCCAATTTTCGTCCTGCCACAAATTCGCCCAGATGAAAAATTGTTTCAAATCACAAAACTTTTACCATCATGTTGTAGGCAACAAAAATCTGTGTAAGAAAGTGGAAATTAAATTTGGCTCCTATCAGCGTTTAAAGCGTATGGCCGTGAAAACTCAATTTTCATCCTGCTGGAAAAGCAACATCAATTTTCATCCTGTTGAACCTGTCAAGGTAGCAGGATGGCAGCACAGCAGGAGGAGAAACTCTTCTGAATTTCAAAATATTTACCACCATATTGTAGGCACTTAAAAACTATATACGAAACTAGAAATCAAATTTAGCCCTTTCCCGTCTTTAAAGCGTACGGCCGCGAAAACCCAATTTTCGTCCTGCCACAAATACACCCAGATGAAAAATTGTTTCAAATCACAAAACTTTTACCATCATGTTGTAGGCAACAAAAATCTATGTTAGAAAGTGGAAATTAAATTTGGCTCCTACCAGCATTTAAAGCGTACGGCCTTGAAAACTCAATTTTCATCCTGCTGGAAATGCAACATCAATTTTCGTCCTGCTGAACGTGTCAAGTTATCAGGATGGCAGCACAGCAGGATGAGAAATTCTTCTGAATTTCGAAATATTAACCACCATTTTGTAGGCCCCTAAAAACTATATAAGAAACTAGAAATCAAATTTAGCCCTTTCCCGTCTTTAAAGCGTTCGGCCGCGAAAACCCAATTTTCGTCCTGCCACAAATACACCAAGATGAAAAATTGTTTAAAATCACAAACATTTGCCATCATGTTGTAGGAAACAAAAATCTATGTAAGAAAGTGGAATTAAATTTGGATCCTACCAGCGTTTAAAGCGTACGGCCTTGAAAACTCAATTTTCATCCTGCTGGAAACGCAATACCAATTTTCATCCTGCTGAACCTGTCAAGTAAGCAGGATGGCAGCACAGCAGGATGAGAAATTCTTCTGAATTTCAAATATTTACCACCATGTTGTAGGCATCTTAGAACTATGTAAGAAACTCGAAATCATGGTAAAAAATTGTTTCAAATCACAAAACATTTACCTCATGTTGTAGGCAACACAAATCTATGTAAGAAAGTGAAAAGTAAATTTGGCTCCTATCAGCCTTTAAAGCGTACGGCCGTGAAAACTCAATTTTCATCCTGCTGGAAATGCAACATCAATTTTCACCCGGCTGAACATGTCAAGTTAGCAGGATGGCAGCACAGCAGGATGAGAAATTCTTCTGAATTTCAAAATATTTACCACCATGCTGTAGGTACCTAAAAACCATGTAAGAAACTAGAAATCTAATTTAGCCCTTCCCGTCTTTAAAGCGTAAGGCCCCGGAAACCCAATTTTCGTCCTGCCACAAATACACCCAGATGAAAAACTGTTTCAAATCACAAAACTTTTACCATCATGATGTAGGCAACAAAAATCTATGTAAAAAAAGGAAATTAAATTTTGCTCCTTTCAGCGTTTAAAGCGTACGACTGTGAAAACAATTTTCATCCTGCTGTTAATACGACATTATTAAACGTTTTTTTTTTAATCATATGAAGACGTTGATAAGCAGTGGGTAACGTCGTTTAATAAAAATCGTATGACCACACGTGTAATAGAACGTTTGGCTTGATTAAGTAACGTCATGACGACGTCCATGTCAACCATGCATTTTTTTTTTAAAAATTGTCAGATAAAAGGCGATAAAATCCAATTCAAAGTGTTCATATGATAAACAGAATCTTTCACTCGTGGTCATTTCATATGAAATTGATGAAACTCGCCAAAGGCTCGTTTCATAAATTTCTTTGAAATGACCACTCTTCTAACACAGCGCGCCTATATAGGCAATGCAAAATAACTGTGTTTTATTCTGCAACAAATCACAGCTCGGGAGAGCGTGACGTGTGACGTCATTAAAACTGCAAATTTATGACGTCACTAGTCGATTAACTTGACGTTAGACGGTGTAACGTCATTTTCTTGCATCGAAAACGTTAGAAAAGGATATAAATGCATGTGTTTCAGTCGATAATTTTTAGCGGGATTTCTTCTAACAATGGCGAAAAGTTGTGAGATTTTGAAGGAAACAACAACATTATTGCCGATTTTCAGCGTGTTAGAATCGAAATAGATCAGCTCTAGCCAGTGATTTGTTGTGTAATACATCACAGTTTGTCGGTCAGTTGTAAGTAGACAAATCACGCGCGCTACGCGCTTGTGATTTGTCTACTTTACAACTGACCTCCAAACTGTGATTTATTACACAACAAATCGCAGTTAGAGCTGATCTATTTCTTAAATAAAAGGTCGTCTATACCCGACATTGGGATGAAATGACATCTCAAGCCCTGTCGCCCAATGAAACCAGTTGGGTTTATGAGCATGGACAGTCCGACTCGCACAGCTTTGCCTGGGCAGGCTTAGATCCTCTAAGTACATGTAGTTTACTAGTACTCGTGTGCGGTAAGTTCCAGCTCTGCGTGGAAGCATCATGCAGTCCATCTATTTCTTTAGCCCGAATGGGGACGTACATGTAAAACATTAAATAAAATCACATTTGATGTAAAGCAAACTCAGTCACTAAATCCGTTTGCACTTGTGAAAAAAATGGCAAAAAGAAAGAAAAATGATGTGGGTCAGCGTATGTAAACATAAAGATGCATAAGAAATAAAAATCAGTAAGTACAGGAGGAAAAAAAAACAACATACCAAGTCGGATTCGAACCCGGGTAACTAGCGTGTGAATCGACGCCGTTGCTTATCGCGCCATAAAACCTTTTCAGTAGTGGCGTTTTATTATATCTATAATCAAAATGTCTGTCGTGATTATTAATTTGTTTTGTTTGTTTTATTTGAAGTTTAACTTCCAAGTCGACACTTTAATGGTTATTTTGGAGACGTTGCTTCCCATTTTGACCGACTTTTACCCGACATTGAGATGAAATGACATCTCAGGCCCTGCCCCCCAATGAAACCAATATGGTTTTTAAACATGGACGGGCCGACTCGCACAGATGACAGAAAATTTGTTTAATTTTATTATTTATTTATTTTATTATTGTCGGTTTTTGCTGTTATTTTATTTTTTTTTCGGGCTATCTCATTTGGAAAGTGTTGTCGCACTTGCTTCGCCACTTAGATGCCCAATGACCGCATCAAAGAGTTTGAATCCCCTTAAACATATCACACATATGAGGCGCCCCGTGGGGAAGTCTTTGAACCATCTCTTCGAGGCTGTTATAAAGAGCATCAAAAGTTTTATTTTTGAAAGCAAAAACAAATATTGGGGTGCTCTTTAGAACCGCCTCCTTGGGGCAGTTCAAAAGAGCACCCATAATATGTTTGCTCAAAAATATTGATTGGGGGTAATCATTAGAACCATATTATCGAGGCAGTTCTAACGCGTTCCAACAGTCAATATTTGGAGCAGAAATAAGGAAAATTTCAATTTTTTTCTTTGTCTTAAATCTTTTTTTTTTTTTTTTTTTTAGTGTTAAAGTGTTCAAATATATTTGAATTGATTTGTTTTGGTAATGTGCTCGACACTGAGATGACTCTCAAGCCCTTCCGCCAAATGAAACCAATATGGCTTTTATGCATGGATGGTCCGACTCGCACCACTTTCCTGGGCAGGCTTAGGACCTCATAGCAGTTTACCAGTAGTCTCAGCTCTGCGTGGAACTATCATGCAACCCAATCTATTTCATCAAGCCCCGAAGGGCGTGGGCCAACAGGCCCATGTAATAATTCAATGCATACCCAAATGTAGATCAAGAAAACAAATGGATATTTTTGAATTATAATATGAAACTACTACTCAAATCGTCATAACCAGCTTGTGTCCCTTGGTCCCGCATTTTCGGTACTGGGGCATATTGCAAATATATCTCTCCCAATGGAAGTGTTTTTGAGATAGTTTCGTTCAAATTCTTTAACCTGCATTTTTAGCTCACCTGGGCCGAATGCTCCAGGGGAGCTTATAGTATAATGGGTCGTCCGTCGTCCGTCCGTCCGTCGTACGCCCGTCCACACTTTTGAGCAGCTATATATCTGCAGCCTGCAGGCAAATCTCAATCAGTTCTCATCTGTAGCATGCCTCTGGTGGGGCATTGATGACATAAGCTTTCTTTCAAAATCGCACCAAAACTTTAGTTGCTATGGCAACCACAAGATCCCATAGACATACAATGGGAAAATGCTTGTACTCACCGTAGCGCCTTCAGTTTTAATCGGATCTTTCTGAAACTTATATGTAAGGTGGCTTGGGATGAGTTAAAAAACTGACCAAGTTGGCCCATATATCATAGAGTTACGTCCCCTTGATTGCTGAAAATGCCGATTTTTAACATTGTCATCACCGTAGCCCCTTCAGTTTTGATAAGATCTTTCTGAAACTTATACGTATGTTGGCTGGGGATAGAATCTTGAATATGTTCGAAAACCAGCCAAGTGGGCCCATTTTTCATAGAGTAGCGTCCCTTTGATTGCTGAAAATGCCGATTTTTGACCTTGTCATCACCGTAGCCCTTTCAGTTTTGATCTGATCTTTCTGAATCTTATATGTAAAGTGGCTGGGAATAAAACCTCGGATGAGTTCAAATACCGGCTAAGTTGGCCCATTTACCATAGAGTTACGTCCCTTTGATTGCTGAAAATGTCGATTTTTGACCTTGTTATCACCGTAGCCCCTTCAGTTTTGATCGGATCTTTCTGAAACTTATATGTAAGGTGTCTGGGGATGAAACTTCGGATGAATTCGTAAACCGGCCAAGTTAGCTCATTTATCATAGAGTTATGTCCCTTTCATGGCTGAAAGTGTAGATTTTTGACCTTGTCATCACCGTAGCCCCTTCAGTTTTAATCGGATCTTTCTGAAACTTATATGTAATGTGGCTGGGGATAAAACTTCGGATGAGTTCGAATACCGGTCAAGTTGGCCCATTTGTCATAGAGGTACGTCCCTTTGATGGCTGAAAATGTCGATTTGTGACATTGTCATCACCGTAGCCTCTTCAGTTTTGATCGGATCTTTTTGAAACTTATATGTAAGGTGGCTCGGGATAAAATCTCGGATGAGTTCGAAAACCGGCCAAGTCGGCCTATTTTTCATAGAGTTATGTCCCTTTCATGGCTGAAAAAGTAAATTTTGACTTTGTCATCACCGTAGCCCCTTTAGTTTTGATCGGATCTTTCTGGAACTTATATGTCAGGTGGCTGGGGATAACATCACGTGAACACGTCCGTGAAATCAAGACCCCTCTAAACCCCAAATTATATAGAGAAAACTGGGGTTTACAGGGGTATACATTTTTTTTTCTTATTCTGCACCAAGACATAGGTTGTGGGTACTCGTTAGAACCGCCTCAATGAGGCGGTTCCAACGAGTACCCACAAACTATGTTTGCAGTATAAATAAGAAAAATATCACGGATTTTCTTCAGAAAAGTAGCCATTTTTGAGATGTGAAAAATGCACTATGTCGCACGGGTGTGTTATCGTAATGAAACCTCGGATGAGTTCGAAAACCGGCCAAGTCGACCCATTTATCATAGAGTTACATCCCTTTGATTGCTGAACATGCCAAATATTGACCTTGTCATCATTGTAGCCCCTTCAGTTTTGATCAGATCTGTCTGAAACTTATATGTAAGGTGGCTGGGAATAAAACCTCGGATGAGTTCGAATACTGGCCAAGACGGCACATTTATCATAGAATTACGTGCCTTTGATTGCTGGAAATGCCTATTTTCGACCTTGTCATCACTGCTGCCCCTTCTGTTTTGACCGGATCTTCATGAAACTTACAAACAAGTAAGTCAGGCAGAAAAGTTCGGCGGAGTTTGAAAACTCGTGAGTTTTTTTTTTTTTAACATAGAGTAACATCCCTTTGATTGCAGCAGTTAATTGCTTATTTTTGAACTTGTCATCACCATAGCCCCTTCAGATTATATCGGATCTTCTTAGCAAGTCAGGAATAAAAGCTTGAATGAATTTGATAACCGGCGAGGTCAGCCTATTTATCATATTTATCATTCTGCTTGATTTGCAGAAAATGCTTACCCTGTCATCACCTTGTCCTCCCATAAATCCTTCAGTTAAGTTTGGCACTTCCTGAAACTTTGAATCTGTTAGCTCAGGTGAGCGATACAGGACCATCTTGGTCCTGTTGTTTTTTTTTCTCTGATTGGGTTTCTTTTCAGTTACTTTGTGAACATGTAGCATGTCTTTCTTGTTTTCTTATTCCTCTTAAAAACTAATTAAGTAAATGAACAATTGAATAAGTAAAAAATTAAATATCAAGAATTAAATGAAAAAAGTAAAAAAATAGATAACAAAAAAAAAAAAAAAAAAAATGAAAGCTAGGTTGATTGGCAAATAAATGAAAAAAAAAGAGTAAATAATATAATATTATAAAAAAAGCAAACTTATACATAAATGAATAAATAAAATCATAAAGCAAATACAATAAATTTATAATCCATAAATAAATACAGATAAATGCATCTAAATAAATAAATGAAGATAAAATAAATAATTCAATAATGCAGAAGACAGGAATCTCATGCTTCATACCCCTGAATTCTGATACTTAGCTCGCCTGAGCCGAAGGCTCGGTGGGGGGGGGGGGGGTGGGCTTTTGTGATCAGTCACCTTCCGTCGACATCCGTCTGTAGGTCCGTACTTCCGTCCGTCCACAATTTCTTTAAGAGATCTTCTAAACCGCTCAACAGATTTTGACCCAACTTGGCTGAAATGATCCTTGGGTAGTCCTCTCTGACTTGTTTAAAGAATTCCATTCTATGCAGAACTCTGAATGCCATGGCAACTAAAAGGGAAAATTAGAGAAAAAAACTTCGTCTGAAACCAGAAGGCCCAGGTCTTTGATATTTGATATGAAGCTTCATCTAGTGGACTTCTACCAAGATTGTACAAATTATTATCTCATCCTACGTGAAGGAAGGCACCATAGGAGGAATGCGTATTCCTACCTGGCCATTTGGGGGCCCGAGACAACTTGTGCCGATCTCGTTAGCAAAGTAGTTAGTTTTGTTTGTTTGATTTGCGGTTTAACGTCCCCGTCAACACTGTAAAGGTTATTTTGGAGACGTTGCTTCCAATTTTGTGGGACTTTTACCCGACATTGAGATGAAATGACATCTCAAGCCCTGTCGCCCAATGAAACCAATAGGGTTTATTAGCATGGACCCTCGCCTCGCACCGCCTTTCCAGGACAGGTTTAGATCCTCTAAGCGGTTTACCAGTACTAGTGTGCGGGTCGGATTCAGCTCTGCGTGGAAGCATCATGCAGCCTATATATTTCTTCAAGCCCCTATTGGCGGGGGCCGACAACGTAGTTAGTACAAATTGATATAATCATGTAGGTCGCATACAATCGCCCGCCTGCGCACGTGCGCAGTCGAGCGCTCTAATGCGATCTTGTTTTTTTATGTTTCATATTTACAGTTAAAATGTTTGAATTCGCTTTTGGGAGAAAACTCTTCTTCTTCTTCTATCTCCAGGTTTTTTAATCTCTCTTTTTCTATACTATCTTCTCTACTGTATTCTTACCCTCCAACTATCGTTGCAGGGTATATAGAATGACCCAGGTTTTCCCGTGCACCCTTATATAGTCCAGTCCTAAACTTATTCTAATCTTGCATGTGACACTTTGTTTCTTGTTGGAAACGTGGTTTAAGTCTCTTGCAAAGGAAACAACTCGTGGCGCTTGCGGGGATCGAACCGGCTAGCTATCGATCTCAAATCCGATGCTTTTCCACTGCACCACAGCGCAAATCGGCTCTTGCCTCGAGATAATAAGGAGCTAGCGGGCCTATATGCCTAGTAACGCGACATGGAAAATGTCATAACCACTTTTTCATTAAAGTGTGTTTCATGCCACGTTACTAGGCACATCGGTCCATGTAGCATTTAGGCCCGTAAATGTTTGGCGACAGCATATCTGACAGAGCATAACCTTTTTATTAGCTCACCGTCACGCAGTGACGAGGTGAGCTTTTGGGATCACTTGTTGTCCGTCATCGGTCGTGCGTCCGTCCGTCCGTCCGTGCGTCCGTAAACAATTTCTTCAAACAACATCTCCTCTTAAACCACTGATCGGATTTTGACCAAACTTCACAGGAATGATCCTTAGGTGGTCCCTTTCAACGTTGTTCAAATGGTTCCGGTCCGTTGCACATCTAGGTCACAGAAGCCAAAAATAGAATTTTCACCGAAAACTTAAAAATCTTCTTCTCTGAAACCGCAAGGCCTATGTCTTTGATATTTGGTATGAAGCTTCATCTAGTGGACTCCTACCAAGATTGTTCAAATTATAGTTCTGGCACCAAAAATGCCCCCGCACCGGGTCCCTTTGGTTTTATATAGGATTATATAGGGAACATCTTTGAAAATCTTCTTCCCTGAAACCGCAAGGCCCAAGTCTTTGATATTTGGTATGACGCTTCATCTAGTGGACCCCTACCAAGATTGTCCACGTATATCCCTTAATCTATCATTTAAACAATCTTGATAGAGAGGTCCACAAGATGAAGCTTCACACCAAATATCAAAGACCTGGGCCTTGCTGTTTCAGAGAAGAAGATTTTCATAGATTATCTCTATATAATTCTATATAATACAAAAGGGCCCCGGGGCCGGGACATTTGTGGCCCGAGGGCTATAATTTGAACCATCTTGGTAGAGGTCCAGTAGATGAAGCTTCGTACCAAATATCAAAGACATGGGCCTTGCAGTTTCAGAGAAGAAGATTTTTAAATATTTCCCTATATAAGTCTATGTGAAACCAAAGGGTCTTGGGGCGGGGGCGTTTCTGGCCTCAGGGCTATACTTTGAACAATCTTGATAGAGGTCCACTAGATGAAGCTTCAGACCTGGGCCTTGCGGTTTCAGAGAAGATGATTTTTAAAGAGTTTTCCTATATAAGCCCATGTAAAACCAAAAGGCCCAGGGGCGGGGGCATTTTTGGCCGTAGCGCTATAATTGGATTGCTGAGAATGCCGATTTTTGACCTTGTCATCTACGTAGCCCTTTCAGTTTTGATTGGATCTTTCGGAAACTTATATGTAAAGTGGCTGGGGATAAAACCTCGGATGAGTTTAAATACCGGCGAAGTTGGCCCATTTATCATAGAGTTATGTCCCTTTGATTGATGAAAATGTCGATTTTTGACCTTGTTATCACCGTAGCCCCTTCAGCAGGATGAAAATTGATGTTGCATTTCCAGCAGGATGAAAATGAGTTTTCACGGCCGTACGCTTTAAACGCTGATAGGAGCCAAATTTAATTTCCACTTTCTTACATAGATTTTTGTTGCCTACAACATGATGGTAAATGTTTTGTGATTTAAAACAATTTTTCTTCTGGGTGAATTTGTGGCAGGACGAAAAATGGGTTTTCGCGGCCGTACACTTTAAAGACGGGAAAGGGCTAAATTTGATATATAGTTTCTTACATAGATTTTAGGTGCCTACAACATGGTGGTAAATATTTTGAAATTCATAATAATTTTTCATCCTGCTGTGCTGCCATCCTGCTAACTTGACAGGTTTAGCTGGATGAAAATTGATGTTGCATTTCCAGCAGGATGAAAATTGAGTTTTCACGGCCGTACGCTTTAATCGCTGATAGGAGCCAAATTTAAGTTCCACTTTCTTACCCAGATTTTTGTTGCCTACAACATGATGGTAAATGTATTGTGATATAAAACAATTTTTTTATCTTGGTGAATTTGTTGCAGGACGAAAAATGGGTTTTCGCAACCGTACGCTTTAAAGACGGGAAAGGGCTAAATTTGATTTCTAGTTTCTTACATAGTTTAAAGATGCCTACAACATGGTGGTAACTATTTTGAAATTCAGAAAAATTTCTCATCTTGCTGTGCGGCCATCCTGCTAACTTGACAGGTTCAGCAGGATGAAAATTGGTGTTGCATTTCCAGCAGGATTTAAATTGAGTTATCAAGGCCGTACACTTTAAACGCTGATAGGAGCCAAATTTAATTTTCACTTTTCTACATAGATTTTTGTTGCCTACAACATGATGGTAAAAGTTTTGAGATTTTAAACAATTTTTTATCTGGGTGTATTTGTGGCAGGACGAAAATTGGGTTTTCGCGGCCGTATGCTTTAAAGACGGGAAAGGGCTAAATTTGGTTTCTAGTTTCTTATTTAGTTTTTAGGTGCCTACAACATGGTGGTAAATATTTTGAAATTCAGAAGAATTTCTCATCCTGCTGTGCTGCCGTCCTGCTAACTTGACAGGTTCAGCAGGATGAAAATTGATGTTGTATTTCCAGCAGGTAGAAAATTGAGTGTTCACTGCCGTAAGCTTTAAACGCTGAAAGGAGCCAAATTTAATTTCCACTTTCTTACATAGATTTTTGTTGCCTACAACATGATGGTAAAAGTGTTGAGTTTGAAACAATTTTTCATCTGGATGAATTTGTGGCAGGACGAAAATTGGGTTTTCGCGGCCGTACGCCTTAAAGACGGGAAAGGGCCAACTTTGATTTCTAGTTTCTTACATAGTTTTTAGGTGCCTACGACATGGTAGTAAATGTTTTCTTATCCTGCTGTGCTGCCATCCTGCTAACAGGTTCAGCAGGATGAAAATTGGTTTTACGTTTCCAGCAGGATGAAAATTGAGTTTTCAAGGTCGTACGCTTTAAACGCTGATAGGAGGCAAATTTAATATCCACTTTCTTACATAGATTATTGTTGCCTACAACATGATGGTAAATGTTTTGTGATTTGAAACAATTTTTCATCTGGGTGAATTTGTGGCAGGACGAAAGATGGGTTTTCGCGGCCGTTCACTTTAAAGACGGGAAAGGGCTGAATTTGATTTATAGTTTCTTACATAGATTTTAGGTGCCTACAACATGGTGGTAAATATTTTGAAATTCAAAATAATTTCTCTTTCTGCTGTGCTGCCATCCTGCTACCTTGACAGGTTCAACAGGATGAAAATTGATGTTGCAGTTCCAGCAGGATGAAAATTGTTTTTTTTTTTTTTACGGCCGTGCGCTTTAAATGCTGATAGGAGCCAAATTTAATCTCCACTTTCTGACATAGATTTTTGTTGCCTTCAACATGATGGTAAATGTTTTGTGATTTGAAACAATTTTTCATCTGGGTGAATTTGTGGCAGGACGAAAAATGTGTTTTCGCGACCGTACGCTTTAGAGACGGGAAAGGGCTAAATTTGATTTCTAGTTTCTTACATAGTTTTTAGATGCTTACAACATGGTGGCAAAATTTTGAAATTCAGAAGAAGTTCTCATCCTGCTGTGCTGCCATCCTGTTAACTTGACAGGTTCAGCAGGATGAAAATTGATGTTGCATTTCCAGCAGGATGAAAATTGAGTTTTCAAGGCTGTACGCTTTAAACGCTGATGGGAGCCAAAGTTAATTTCCACTTTCTTACATAGATTTTTGTTGCCTACTACATGATGGTAAAGGTTTTGTGATTTGAAACAATTTTTCATCAGGATGAATTTGTGGCAGGACGAAAATTGGGGTTTCGCGGCCGTACGCTTTAAAGACGGGAAAGAGCTTAATTTGATTTCTAGTTTCTTACATAGTTTTTAGGTTGCCTACGGCATGGTGGTTAATATTTTGAAATTCAGAAGAATTTCTCATCCTGCTGTGCTGCCATCCTGCTAACTTGACAGGTTCAGCAGGATGAAAATTGGTGTTGCATTTCCAGCAGGATGAAAAATGAGTTTTCACGGCCGTACGCTTTAAACGCTGATAGGAGCCAAATTTAATTTTCACTTTCTTACATAGATTTTTGTTGCCTACAACATGATGGTAAATGTTTTGGGATTTGAAACAATTTTTCATCTGGGTGAATTTGTGGCAGGACGAAAATTGTTTTTTTTTGCGGCCGTACGCTTTTAAGACGGGAAAGGGCTAAATTTGATTTCTAGTTTCTTACATAGTTTAAAGATGCCTACAACATGGTGGTAAATATTTTGAAATTCAGAAGAATTTCTCATCCTGTTGTGCTGCCATCCTGCTAACTTGACAGGTTCATCGGGATGAAAATTAGTGTTGCATTTCCAGCAGGATGAAAATTGGGTTTTCAAGGTCGTACGCTTAAAACGCTGATAGGAGCCAAATTTAATTTCCACTTTCTTACATAGATTTTTGTTGCCTACAACATGATGGTAAAAGTTTTGTGATTTGAAACAATTTTTCATCTGGGTGAATTTGTGGCAGGACGAAAATTGGGTTTTTTGCGGCCGTACGCTTTTAAGACGGGAAGGGGCTAAATTTGATTTCTAGTTTCTAACATAGCTATAGATGCCAATAACATGGTTGTATATATTTTGAAATTCAGAACAAGTTCTCATCCTGCAGTTCTTCCATCCTCCTAAATTATTAGTTTCATCCTGCTGTCCTGCTATCCTGCTGACTTAATATTTCATCCTGCTGTCCTGCCATCCTGTTCACTTATCATGTTTCATCCTGCTGTCCTGCCATCCTGTTCACTTATCATGTTTCATCCTGCTGTCCTGCCATCCTGCTAACTTAATGTTTTATTCTGCTGTCCTACCATCCTGCTAACTTAACATGTTTCATCCTGCTGTCCTGCCATCCTGCTAACTTTGTCGAGCCACTCAAACAAAGGCTCCCAAATGAGCTGGAAAATATCTGGAATATCTGTAAACGCACCGTTACAAAACTAGGGTAGGTGTGGATTGCGTATCGTGCGGAAAATGTCTGTATATCGGGAAGGCATAATGAGCCTTCAGGGCCGTCAACTAGCAAGCTGAACTGAGGTCATGGGTTAATCTCCTTTATTGATACCACTGGGTCTCAGAGTGTTTAGACGGCGGATCCAGTAGCCCTCTACTTTTCCTTGCTTTGTCTGACCACTCTGATTAGTGGTCAAGACAGCAAACAGAAGCATGGTTAATGAAGTCATGTTTTGGCAGGTGGAAGTGCTGTGCAACTGGAGATCTTTCAAACCTCTTGTGTCTCCAGTCATCCCTATGACCATTCTGTTTGCTGTCTTGACAACAATTCAGAGTGGTCAGACAAAGCAAGGAAAAGCAGAGAGAGCTACTGGATCCGCCGTCTAAACACTCGAGTACAGTGGTATCAATAAAGGGGATTAACCCATGAGCGGAACCATTTTTAGCTAATTTGGTAGAGGGAGACATAAGCAACATTCCTGTGAAGTTTCAATGAAATTGAACTAAAGGTGTAGTAGTTGCCATCTACTTTTGGCTCTGGTCGCTTTTTCGCTCATCAACAGAGCTGAATCGTTTAAGCTTTTTTTGGCAGAGGAGGTCAGTAGGATGAGTTGTCGTTTGAAGATTTTCCTTTTGAGCACTGGTGGTCAATTATTTCATTGGAGCAGAACGAGGAGCAACCTAAGCGCCTGTGAATTTTGAATGGTTTATCATCATAGTGCAGATTATATTTTCTGGTCCTTTGGGATCATTGGGTTCATTAAGAATCATTTTGAAAATAGAGTTCTGCTTAAGCCGGTGCTAGAGGGCGTGGCCGGTGTTACACATTTCAGTACTGAACAGAAACCGAGTCTGCTATTTTCGTTTGTTTGGTGTTTGTTTGCTTCCAAATGATCTAACTACAATGAAACTCCGATAACTCAAACACGGATAATTCGTTTATTATGGCTAATTCGAACTCTTTCGAGCTCATTACAAAATTAGTCCTTTATCTCCAGATATACATGTGTTTAGGTTCATGTATTGATGTTTGATTTTATCCTGTAAAAGTCTGTTTTGTGTACTCATTAGAATCGCCTCATTGAGACTATTCTAACGAGTACAAACAACATACATTTGTTCAATGAACATATAATCTAATATAGAGGTTGACCTTAGCAACTATCCTTTGAAGTTTGAATGAATTTGGCCTAGGGGTATCGGAGGAGTAGTCGTTTAAAGATTTTTTATTTTTACGGCGTAGCCGTTATGGTTTTGCTTTTGTCCTACATTTTTCGTTATTCCATTGGTCAATAAAACCACATGTCCAAGGAGATGACCATTTCATTGGTCAATGATTTGCATAAATAAATCTACTCCAAAGTACGACAGTTTACTGAAGATTTAACCTAGGAAATGTTTCGTTTTTTATGTGAGACATGAATGAAAAATATATACAGTTTCGGCTTGCTCACCGTCTTGTCCTTTGATGACCATACGTCATATGTATAATTGTGTTTCTAGTGAATTCTGTAACTGCTGCGGTGAATAGCTATTTTGACCTAATTTCATGTGGTTGGTCTATATAGCGAAAAGAACCATTTCGCGAAAGGAAGGGAAGAATTTTCTGCGAAAGGAATTGTTTGTTTGATTTGAGGTTTAACGTCCCCATCAACACTGTGTAGGTCATTTTGGAGACGTTGCTTCCAAGTTTGTGGGACTTTTACCCGACATTGAGATGAAATGACACCCAAGCCCTGTTGCCCAATGAAACCAATAAAGAGATATAGCATGACAAAACATGTAATAATCGCATTACAAATTGACAGATGTTTAATTTACAATATATGCTAAATAAAAGTTGCAGTGTATCATTTGTCTTCAGCATACTTTATGTCCTCCATTTTAACACAAAATGGACATTTTCGAATATCATTAATGTTATATAAATTCTGAAAAGGAATAAGTGTAATTTGAGTTTTAATTAGGTGCACATAAGATCAAGTTTCCGTCCGTTTGTCTGCTCGTCCGTTTGTTCGTCCGCCTATGCCTATGCGTTTACGTTCACCATAGCGACAACCCGAAAGGTTAACCCTAGAATTTGTGTTCAAAAACAGTAAATGATAACGTTTTCTTATTTGTTGTGCATATACTTGAGATCATATGCTCTTGAAATGAGGTCATGTTTTTAACCTTGACCTTTTACATTGACCTTAGCTCAAACAGGCGGGACACCGCCCTCTGCAAAGCTATTTTTCCTCGCGTGACATCTGAATTGTTTGAATACAGTAAACCAGTTCATAGCTAGACAATTGTTACTGTCACTATTGTAGCTCATATTGCACGACCCGCAGAAAAAGCGACCGACTGAAGTCGGTTGATTTTCTAAGAGTGCCCTAAAATCACCGTGTCATTCTGTCAGTCTGTCTGTCCGTCCGTAACCCGTTTGTGAAAATTGGTGATAGTGACTTAACCGCTTGGAATATTTAAACAATTTTTGGCATACTGATAGATATCAATGAGATCTAACCAATGAACTTACGAAATATTATATTCCATTTAGTATAGGCTCGCCGAGGCGAAAAAATGTGAAAATTTTCGAACTACTTCTCCTCGGAAACCGTTGGGCCGATTGAAGTCAAATTTCATATGGAGCCTCTATGGGATGGGGGAAACCAAAATTTGCTCATGGGGTCCAGGTCACATGACCCAAATGGCCGCCAAGCCATATATGGTCTGTCGGTCTGTCCGTCCGTAACCCGTTTGTGAAAATTGGTGATAGTGACTTAACCGCTTGGAATATTTAAACAATTTTTGGCATACTGATAGTATCAATGAGGTCTAACCAATGAACTTGCGAAATATTACATTCCATTCAGTATAGCCTCGCCGAGGCGAAAAATGTGAAAATTTTCGAACTGCTTCTCCTCGGAAACCGTTGAGCCGATTAAGGTCAAATTTCATATGGAGCCTCTATGGGATGAAGGACACCAAAATTTGCTCACGGGGTCAAGGTCACATGACCAAAATGGACGCCAAGCCATATATGATAAAAACCCTTAAAAATAGTCTTCTCCAGAACCACTTGGCAGATTTCCACGAAACTTGATAAATAACATCTGGGACGTAGACCCATCATAAATTGCTAAAATGGTGACCCTGGGTTGACATTGACCTTCTTTGTGCCTAGGTCAAACTTTGACACATATGCTTTTGTATTGGAAAAGTGAGAATTCATTTTATTCTGCAAACGATTCAGAATACAGTACTAAAGTATTAGATATATTTTTGCTCCTTACGATAAGGCGCATTTATTGGGGGAACCGTTTTAGGTCCAGGTCACATGACCAAAATGGCCGCCATACCCATATATGGTAACACTCATCAATCTAAAAGCATCCGGCGGGTCGTGCACTTCAGCTGAAGCACTGGTTTCTAAACAACCTTCCAATTAAATCTACGCCGCATATCTTTTTTTAAAGATATTTCTTGTTAGCTCTGATGGTCATCTTATTTATCAGAGCGGAAGGGTTTTAGTTCTTTGGTAGGGAGCCACATAGGCAACATTCTATGGAAGCCCTGGAGGGACTTCTAACTTCATCACTTCTGACTTCTGACTTCTTACTTCCGACATCTAACTTCTAACTTCCCACTTCTTACTTCCGACTTCTAACTTCCGACTTCTAACTTCCGACTTCTGACTTCCGACTTCGAACTTCCGACTTCTAACTTCCGACTTCTGACTTCCGACTTCGAACTTCGAACTTCCGACTTCTAACTTCACCACTTCTAACTTCTAACTTCATGACTTCTGACTTCTAACTTCATGACTTCTTACTTTTAACTTCTAACTTCATGACTTCTTACTTCTAACTTCATGACTTCTTACTTCTAACTTCCGACTTCTAACTTCCGACTTCTGACTTCTGACTTCCGACTTCGAACTTCGAACTTCCGACTTCTAACTTCACCACTTCTAACTTCTAACTTCATGACTTCTTACTTTTAACTTCTAACTTCATAACTTCTTACCTCATGACTTCTTACTTCTAACTTCCGACTTCTAACTACCGACTTCTGACTTCCCACTTCAAACTTGAAGTTAGTATGAAGTCATGAAATTAGAAGTTAGAAGTAGGAAGTTAGAAGTCGGAAGTTGGAAGTCGGAAGTTAGAAGTAGGAAGTTGGAAGTCAGAAGTCATGAAGTAAGAAGTAAGAAATCATGAAGTTGGAAGTAAGAACTCGGAAGTTAGAAGTTAGAAGTAAGAAGTGGGAAGTCAGAAGTCGGTAGAAGTCGGAAGTTAGAAGTAAGAAGTCATGAAGTTAGAAGTAAGAAGTCATGAAGTTAGAAGTCAGAAGTGGTGAAGTTACAAGTCCCTCCAGGGCTTCCATAACATTCTATGATGTTTAAATGAAACTGGTCCAGTGGTTTATGAGGAGTCAAAGCTAATTGTACGCACGACGGACGACGCACAGGGGACGACGGATATTGACTGATCTCAAAAGCTCACCTTGAGCGGATGTGTTATGATCAGTTATAATGGTCGACAAACGGCTTGCTAAACTTCTGTCGGAGACTTATACAAATGTAACCTAGATTTATGATATCGACTCAAAAATGACAATATAATTGACGACCTGATTTTGCAATTGTTTAAGCCAAGGGTCTCTGAATTAAATTACAGTTCCACTGTGTTCTTCCCTGATCCTGTCGAATTGTTGTGGGTTTTCGGAATCGTTTTCCCTGTTAGCATTCAGATGAAGTTATTAGTACAGAATGATTTTAGGAATGTAAGAGCAACATGTAATTTCTGCTTTTTCAAAACAATAGTCAAAGGTGTCACCCTGTAAATGGTACGCCATTAAGGCAGCGGCCTCCAATTCGGAGGCTTTGATCTCTACGATGTAATGTGATACGGCATAATCTGTGCAAAGATTATTAAACCGTTCTTCTTATTTTCTGTAACATGACACTAAACTGTGGACCGCGTGGTCATTTGTTATTTTTGATTGCAAATGTCAGGCAAAACAAAACACTTTGCGCTAACTATTGATCCCACTGACTTGGCATTTATAATGTAGATACTGTTAGATCATTTATGTCTCCTGGCATTTTGCATGATCAGACAATGATTTCTATATCTTAGATCAGAAACGGGCGATGGTATGTTCGTGAAAAATTAGCCTACATTAACAAAGCGTCAAATTATATAATTCTTTTGAATCTCTTAGCAAAATATTTCTTAAACCATGGTATTGGTTTGCATAAATGTAGATTAAAATGCAAAACCTGTTCTGAAAAGAAGTTTAAAATCATTAAACTCATAAGTTTAGATGCAGAATAAAGGCCCTTCCAACTTTGGTGACCATTTAGCTGAATTTATTCGTTGTAGTAAGCGTCGAATGTTCATTAGTATAATATTACTAATTACAGTTTTGTTCAGATCGATACAAGACGTTAATGACCACACACATTCTAAAACAAATGCATGACCAAATGACTTTGGAGCAAAGATCATTATTTTAAGTACGAATAGTGTTTATCTTTTTCAGTATAATCAGTGTTAAAGACGCAAAGTTTGAAATAATCATCAATCTTAGAAAAATAAATTCCATCGGTGATATTAAAACAACAGACATCTTTCCGGATAATTAGTCGTGAGGCATTAGAAACATATCCATTTTAAATGCTTGACCAGTCAGTTATTATTATTTGACAATTTACCTTTTCTTTAACTGTGATAATGATCAAAAACGTATCTCCTTATAGTATAAATAAGTCTTAACTATCCGCGTAGGCCTCAGAAAATACATGTAGCTGTAAGGGATGACAGAAATTCCGGAAGCCAGTACGTTTCACCGATTTGGATATAATTCACCGGAATATATGCTGTTTAAGTTTTGTTTTCATAATTTGAGCTGCGTGTCAATATGGATAAAGTATTTGTGCAGAGATTGTACTTTATGATGAAAAGGAAAAGAAAACTTTTCCAGAAGCATGTTGGTTTGACCCGCATATAAATGCTAAATAAATCATTTCAAAGTCGAAAATTCACTGGAATAGAAGTTAAACAGCTTTCAGACTCAACGTACAGAAATTCGGAAAACTAATTAAGATAAAGCGTTGCTTTACATTACATTAAGTGCATGCAATATGCGCCCTTTAAACTCTACTTTGTTTAGAGAAAAGTGGGGGCTACACGAGTGTACATTATTTTTCTCATTTTTACCCACAACAAAGATTATGTGTTTTGCTAGCACCGCCTCAATGACACCCATGATCGATGTTTATTCACTTTCGGATTACATGTAACATTCTCCAACCGTGATGGCTATATTTTCATCAGTTAATTGGCATGCCTGTAAAAATTGCACGACCAGCGTTAAAGTCATCTGAGGAAGGCCTTAAAATCATTGTCCATCCGTCCGTAGTCAGCTAGTAAATTGTGGATACTGAAAGGAACTAACCAATGAATCGTGAAATGTCAGATTTCTTTCCTAATGGCCTCGTCGAGATAAAAGTGAGAATTCCTAAGCAGTATAACTGTTTTTAAACGTTTGGAATATTCTGACATGCAGATAGATATTGACCGGGGGCTTCTCCAGACTTTCGGATGAGTCGTTAAACCGAGGTCCCGTCTCCGTATGCCCTTAGTTGTTGGTGGGAGATAAAACTCAAACACTCACTCGCTCAAATATGTACCGGTGTCCAGTTATTCAAAATTAACGAGGTCGTTAGTTAAGGTATCGTTAAAACTGATCAGTCAATATGGCAAATACCACCGTATTAGATATTGTACTTCCTAGAACAGCTAACAATATGACCACAAACGAGCTCGCGAATCTAACGATGCTTTGAATTTGTTTGTTTGTTTGATTAGAGGTTTAACGTCCCCGTCAACACTGTAAAGGTCATTTTGGAGACATTGCTTCCAATTTTGTGGGACTTTTACCCGACCTAGAGATGAAATGACATCTCAAGACCTGCTATCCAATGAAACCAATAGGGTTTATAAGCAAGGACGGGCCGACTCGCACCGCTTTGCCTGGGCAAGCTTAGATCCTCCAAGCGGTTTACCAGCACTCGTGTGCGGGTCGGTTTAAGCTCTGCGTGGAAGCATCATGCAGCCCATCTATTTCTTCAAGCCCCGATGGACGGGGGCCGCACGATGCTTTGAACAACTGGACCCAGACCTAAGTTATTAAACTGTCAAATGCCAGCTTTTTTTAAAAAAAAAATCCCTCTCCAAGACAAAGTGAGAATCCGTAATCAGTTAGTGAAAATGGAAATAAGCTTTATGCTGCTTGGTATATTTCAATAATGTTTCTTGATACCCGAAAACACCCACTTTTTGTTGTTTTTAACGAATAATATTAAAACGGTGAAGCTATATTGGTAGGACATTTTAAACCATTGTACAGTTTGTGTTCATGTTTTACGTCTCAGCCCGGTAGATAGTGTCTGCAATAACCTATTTAAATGTTTCATATAAGATTTTTCCAAAGGCTACATGTTACAAAATTACATCTTACGAAAACACGCCTAAACAAACACTTTATAATCTTTACCGCCGAAAAAAATAAATAAATAAAAAACAAAGCAAAAAACTTAAAGATGAAAAATTGTGATATTGTTCTTATATCTGCTCAAAATATAGATTGCGGTACTCGTTAGAACCGCCTCACCGAGGCGGTACTAACGAGTACCCACAGTATGTATTTTCGAGCAGAAATAAAACAAAAATAAGGTATAACCCTGTAAACCATTTTACGATATAAAAGTGGGGTTCAATGGGATATTGTTCTTATTTCTGCTCAAAATATAGGTTGTGGCACCGAGGCGGTTCTAACGAGTACCCACAATATATATTTTAGAGCAGAAATAAAAAAAAAGGTATGCCCCTGTAAACCATTTTACGATATAAATACGGGGTTCATTGGGTTCAAAAATATATAGGCGTGTTTTTGTGATGACACATGTTAAGCTCTTTGAATTTCGGCATTCTGGAAAAAGACAATTCTACGTTCTTTACCATAATTTAAACTTTTTTATATTTTATTGTTGCGGAATGGTATCAAATAATATACGAACTCACGGTTAATCAAATACATTGCAAATTTTACCGCCGAAAACAAAAAATTAAAATTTTCAGATGAAACATTGAGACATTTTCCTATGACAGAGTAATCTATCAGAAAATACAATATGAATCCTGATCAAATACTCTAAAAATTTTGCAGAGCCGCCAAAATGTTACTGCTACCTCTGTATTGTTACCGTTACATGTTTGTATTTGGTTACACATGAACTACTATCTATCATTTTCAATTTTTATGTAAAGTATTTTTTATTTTATTTTTTTTATTATAAATGGAAAAATATTATTTACCAATTATTGGCTAAAGTTTTGGAAAAATAAATAAATAAATTTCTTATAGCCCCGAGTACAAAAGTAGTTGCTTCCCATGTAAAAGTTAATACAAGTTATGTCGTTCCGAAAATACCTCAAATGTCTTAAATGAAGACAAACAAACAGTCTGTTCTTTTTTCTTTTAAATCCAGCATCATTCATTTCGAGTCTGGCTGGGGTCACATGTGAGACGTCAAGTTCTGCAACGGAAGGTCGAGTGGTTTTCTCCGGGGACTCCAAGTTTCGCCGATTTCTGATTTACGATCGGCTCGATATAAGTGAAATAATATTGAAAGGACCGTAAAACCAGAAACCAAACTAACAAACATTGTTCAAGATATCGCCAATGAAAACGTGTAAGCTCGTCTTAAAGAAAGTTCACACAAGGATTCCAGGTGGTTTTCCTAGTAACTCTCAAGATATGACATCGTATACATGTATTTCCCTGTTTATATATATATTTACTGATGTACTCTGGGAAAGGCTATTTTCTGATGTCCATTACGATAACACCCCCGTGTCACATGCTGCATTTTCCACATCTCCAACATGGCTACTCTTCTGTTGAAATCCGTGATATTTTTTCTTATTTATACTGCAAACATATGTTGTGGGTGCTCGTTAGAACCGCCTTCTAACGAGTACCCAAAACCTATGTCTTTGACCAAATAAGACCAATAATGTTTTCCCCATAAACCCCAGTTTTCTCTATATAAAGTGGTGTTTAGAGGGTGTTCATTTCACGGCCTTATTACCGTGATGGGAGATATTAGCCAAATTCACAAATGTCTGCCTGTCTGACTTATCATAATTGGTACAGGAATATTTCTAAAGGGGCCATGAACACATGAGCCGCGACAATGGAAAATGTGTCTTCGTGCATGTATATCTAGCTCAGTCTATTCAGACTTTGTCTGTATCTTCCCTTATACAGACAGTGCAGACAGTATTCTGAAAGGTCATGCAAGCTGATATGAGTCTTCACATTTTCTCTTTACTCGGCGCAATCACAATGCTGTGAAATAGTAAGAAAACTACAGGGAAATATCACGAGTAAGTGCATTCCTTCATATCTCTAAAATGGTATGTAACTGTTCTGATGAACATTTGTGATGCTTTTCTTATTTAAACTCCAATTATAGGATGTGTGTGTTCGTTGGAACCGTTTTATGTCTTGGAGTAGATACAAGCAAAATAATGTATACCCCTGCAAACCACAATTTTCTCTTTATAAAGTGAGGTTTAGAGGGGTTGTTATTTCATGGACTTGTTTACATGTACCGCCTTGCTCTGCTTAGCTACAAGCCTATTGAGGTCTTCACCGCAATTTCGCCTTTCTATCATCTTCTGCAGTTTAACATATCAGGTGCAGTTGTACAGTGGTAAAGCATCAGATTGTAGATAGTGAGGTAGTCGCGCGCCAAGTGTTGTGTCCTTGAGCAAGACTTTTTATCCACATTGCTACTGGTTTCTACCCAGGAAAAGGGAAAAATGGGATTAGCACCAGTACTAAATGTGTTACCCTCTATAAATAAAGTCAAATATTATTATTTTGTTATGATTATCCTCATAGCTAGTTTACATTCGTCATTATGATGTCAAAGGGACGTGATTAATGCTGCACTCGTAATAACAAACTCAGTCAGACCAGAGAGAGTGTCTGCTGTTTTATGCTTTCGACTATCATAGGATTAAAATTTTCCATTTTTTTCTCTTATATTTTTGAAAGAGATGTGTTCCCTCAAAGCGTAGCCATTTCCCTCGTCGAAAATAAACGAATAAATAATGTTAATGGATAAAATCCAAATACAAGGACTGTTCAAATATAAATGCACATAAAAATGATTCCGTGATAGATTTCGATGAAAAATTTATTTTGTCCCCTCAAAGTATTCCCCCTTTAACAGATATACAAACTTTCAGTCTTCTGATCCAATCATTGAATGCTTTTTGGTAGTCTTTTCGAGGTATACTATGAAGGCACTGGAATATCGCAGAACCGAGGTGATTGCGCTGTACAAATTTTCGACCAGAAAGGTATTTTTTCAGCTGCGGGAACAAAATAAAGTCACACGGGGCAAGGTCAGGGGAATACGGGTGGGGGGGTGGGGGGGTGGAGAGAGTTCAACAACCTTTTCCTGCTTCAGATAGTCTTGCACAATGAACGCCTTGTGCGATGACGCATTGTCATGTAGCAATCTGACATTGGCCAAACCAGTTGCGGGTCTTCGTTCTTTGAAAGATATCTTCAATTTTCGAAGAACTTTATTCTTGTAAAACTTCACATTTACAGATTTGCCTTTAGGCACAGCAACCTGACTAGCAGTGCCCTGATTTGAAAAGAATATGGCATACATTACCTTCTTGACGCCCATGGTCCGCTTTGCAATGCATGGTCTTTTGCAATACTTTGTTGCCCATATTTTATTCTGAATCTTTCGTTTTGGCTCAAAAAGTGAACACATGTCTCGTCATATGTGACGACATTAGCGAAAGACCGTGCATTGTAATTTGGAAACTTTTTAAGCAGGTTCTTGGCGCACTGAACGCGTGTCTTTTTCTGCTCATCTGTCAACAGATGGGGAATCCATCTAGCACAGATCTTTCTCATTTTCAAATCCCGTTTCAGAATTGTATGAGCTGCTCCTAATGAGATGCCAACCATACTAGCTATTTGCCTAGTGGTGTACCGTGCATCGGTAGCAACTATTTCTTTCACTCTAGCAACCATCTTGGCAGATGTTGCTCTTTTCGGCCGACGATCATGTGGTGCATCTTCTGTTGAGCCTAGCCCACAGCTGAATTTCTTACACCAGCGAAAAACTGTCGGAAAAGACATTTCATTGTGCCCATAAACCGAACATATTTCATCAAAAATGTCTTTGCACCGTATACCAAGGATACAACGATTCTTAATATATGACCGTATTTCAACGGCGTACTCTGACCTTCTTTCAACCATGTTTTGTATTAGTATACAAGAGTAGACAGTGTTTATCGAACGATATACATGGCTAAAGTGCACGGATTTAAACAGGTTTGGTATCAATGTAAAATAGGTAAAATGTTTTTCTACGCTGTGATATTTATTTCCAGGTGATTTTCGCATTAGTGCATGAGAAAACGTTCTACTTGCATTCATATTTGGACAGTCCTCGTACCAAGTTACTTTGCTGACTGAATGAATTAGGTAATTGATGGGTCCCTTAAAAATAATAAAAATAAATAAAAAAAATAAATACAGTATGTGAATTCAATATAAATATAAATGCGTGCTAACTGAATGAATTACGTTTTATTAGAAGGCGTTTGTAAAAATAAGAAAATAAATTAGTAAATTAACGAGTCCCTTAAAATGGCTTTAATTTGTGGTTTAATTGAAGTAGAAACGTGTTGTGTATCTGTTTATGCTTAATATATACATGTTATCCGGAGTAAATACCGGATTTTTCTGTAATTTACGTAAAAAATGGCAATTTATTTGCGAAGATTTTTTTAGTCTTTCCCCACTCAACTCAAAAGTAATTACTAACAAAATTTCATAAATACATCTTAGTGGACCAACGATTTGAACGCTTACATATGATTAACAACGTTTGAAATCAGGGAATTCCGAAATTCCAGTGCTACTTTGTTTATTACTTTAAAATATAAATGTGTATTGCCTCCCTTGGAAAGTAACAATATAATAATAATAAAGTGTTTATTTCAGATGGATTACATATTAAGCATAAACAGATGCTTATCTAACATACAGTCTCTAATAACATATTTACGTGGTACATACATTATATACAAACATCATTTCTTGATAAGGTTCCGAGCATGAACCACCAACCGTGATACGCAGCGAGGCAGGGAACATGTGGCGGAAACCAATGTTCAAACAGCTTGTACCCTGCAACGACAGCAATACGAATCGCAGGCACGCCCGGCACAACATTTAAAAGTGTCCTCTGTTCAGTAAAAATAAGGTAATAAATGCATATGTAAGATACAGTTGATTACATAAGTGAGTGATTGAGTGTTTGAGTTTTACGTCTCACCAACAGCTAAGGCCATACGGAGACGGGACCTCGGTTTAAAGACTCATCCGGAAGTCTGGAGAAGCCCGGGATTTATTTCATAAGACTGTATGGTTCAAATTTAGTTATAACTTAATTAAAACTGAATCTAAAACAGTAACCGATCTATCACAGAGGTTTGATGAATATTTGTGACTTTCAATTTCATCGTTGGCAGTTGCACTCATTTTTCTCCGCACCCGTACTGGTCAATATACTGCCGAAAAAACAAACTGCAGAAAGCCAGTAATTTTATTTCACTTATATATAGAGGATCTTACACGAGTGGACATTTCACATGGAATTTATGAAACGATATGTATATCCTTATGATAAGACGCATACAGTCACACCAACTTGGGGGCAGGGGCTATTCCTCCACCCTTCCCTTCATAAAAAGGCATCATATCTCAGATACCGTCCAGAACCCCGCCCCTAAACCATACGACACAGTGACAACAACCTGGGGCCTTCCTGGGGTCCGGCGGGCCATGCCCCAACCCCTCCGTTGATTATATCTCAAGGAACCACACATATCACCATCCCTTAACCATATATATTCCTGTTCCTTATGATAAGAAGCATTCAGTGATACCAGCCAGGGCTCCGTTGAGTCCATGCTCCATCCTCTCCACTTCATAAAAGGCCCAATATTCACATGGGTGCTCATTTATTATTGTTTCTTTGGAAGACTTTATAATCGGTACATTATAATCATATCTTGTTAAAAACATGATTGCCAGTGGGCAGTGCCCACATGAGCTCTGGTGGGCATAGTGGACCTTGGGCCTCTTGTTTGATGATAATCTAACAAACGATGCTAATAGGCGAGGTGCTTTAATTTTTATGGTCCAACTAATTCCTTAAGAATTCTTTTAACACCAAAACACAGGGCTATGTTATATTAATTACCAAAAAAAAAAAAAAAAAAAAAGTCCTCAAAAAATATCCGTGCCAGTTCTGAGAAAATTAGGAGTTCATCCGCAGAAAAAGCATTAAATAAGTAATGGCCAGATAACAGCACCATACAATGTTTTATCGGCTGTAAGGCTCCTCACGCGCAAACAAATGACGTCATCAAAAACAAAACTTACGTCAGAAATTGGTGAAGTGCAGTCTTTCTACATTCTATTTTTTTAATACATGCCATTTATATTTTCCTTGTATGCTATTGATAAACAAGATCTGTGTTCAAGTTGGAAGAATAAACATTTTTTTTTCTTTTGGTCGGAAAATACATTTGTCAATGTCACATGACAAAATTTTAATGTATGGAAGCACATTTGTGCCATCAGACTCAAATGAATTAAATTTATCGTAAATATGTGCATACATATTCCGGTAACATGGCGCACGTAAGATCTTGATAGCTATGTGTGACTTTGTGGAAGCAACCACTCAAAAAAAAAAAAAAAAACAATCAGAACAATTGCAACACCTTCCTATCTACTTACTGCAATAGAAATTGGCCGCTGATAACAGGCAGGAAAAATAATAGGGATGTACCCGCTTGAAATTGATTTACAAATTTTGTATCCCAACATTGCGCACAATAACTGTTTTGAACACAAAGGTTGACTCAAACAACATTAAAAGGGGCAAAATCCGGATGAGAAAAATACCTTTCAGCTAATTTGCCATGAGGAATCCATATATGAAATTTCAAAACCCTGGCATACAAGGTTCTAAAGTTTTGCTATGCATCACAAAGCATAGGCCTACAATGTACCCAAAGTGACAAAGGGCCATTAGCCACAAAGTATTTTTCAGAATTTAGTCAAAAGTTTATCAGGACATCTACTCGTCACCAACTTACAAGGCTCTAGCTCCAATAGATTTTGAGATATTTTGCTGACAAGATTTTAGAAAAAATTCAAAGGGCATTAACTTTTGAAATGGGCATAATCCGGGTAAGAAAAAATACGTGTTAGCTAATTTTCCATGAAGAATCGATATATGAAATTTCAAAACCCTAGCATGCACGTTTCTTGCGTTATGCTATGCATCAAAGGCGTAACGGATGGTCGAATGGACGAACCAGAAGCAATATGCCCCTCCATCTTTTTTAAAGTTGGGGTCATAAAACACATAACGAAAACACGCATATTCAAATCTATTGGATGATTTGATCACCCCACAAAAAAATCCAGAGAAAAATTCTGAGGTTTTTCTTATTCATCACAAAAACGAGCCGTTGCTTCCATGTTTGTGGGACTTTTACCTGACATTGAGATGAAATGACATCTCAATCCCTGCCGCCCAATGAATCCAAAAGGGTTTACATGCATAGACAGGCTGACTCGCAGCAACTTTTCTGGATATTCTCAGCGGTTTAGCAGTACTCATATGCGGTCGGTATCAGTTCTGTGCGGAAGCATTAGCAGCCCAATCTATTACTCCAAGCCCAGATAGGTGGGGTAAAAAAACATGCCTATATAATTTTGACCCCTAGAACCCCACTTTTATATAGTACAGGGATAAATATTAAATTTCTCATATCAGCTCAAAAACATAGATTGTGGGTACTCGGTAGAACCGCCAAGTTCAGGCGGTTCTGTCGAGCTCCGCAATCTATGTTTTGAGCAGAACTAAGAAAAACATCATATTTTTTTTTCCTTAAGATTCCATTTTTGGGCTGAACAATTGACAATGTTTTTGTTTAGGCGTGTTTCTTAATGTCTGCTCAAAAGCATAGATTGTGGGTACTCGATAGAAACCCCCTCCTACTGGAGTTTTAGTTTATACTAATTTATTTTAGTTCGATTGCGATGAAAGCCTCAAGCTAAATTAATCGCTCTCGAACACTCATTCCGGATGTTTTCACGCGCACGAGGGAGAGGCAGTTGAATTTTACACCACTGCTACCCATTTACACCTGGGTGGGTGGGACAGTGGGGAGCGAGAAATTTAATATTTATCCTTGTACTATATAAAAGTGGGGTTCGAGGGGTCAAAATTATATAGGCACGTTTTTTTACCCCACCTATCTCAAACACACTTAGCGGGTGTACATTTACATTATTTTTCTTATTTCTGCTAAAAGAAGCCTCCATGGTGTTGTTGGTAAGCTACTAGCCTCATGAACCAGGAGTCGTGTGTTCGATCCAAGGGCTTCGCCAGACTCTCAGATGAGTCTTTAAACCGAGGTCCGGTCTCCGTATATATGCAGGGGTTTCATCAATAGACGGGTAGTGGAGATTTTCCCCGTTTACTTAGACATTATTCCCCTGCTACGCTTGATAAATTTGTAAGGGCTTTATTCAGATATCTTTGACGCACAAACAGTTTTATTACATTTATTTTTCGCAATAATTCTTCACTATCTCCAACGTTTCGGCTTTTTACAGCCTTTATCACGGAATTGTTCTTTCAAGCTATCACATATTTTTCGATTTCATCTTTCCACCATATTGAATGTATTCAGATAACATTGAAAATCACACTCCTATCTTTCCTTGAAATCTAGCAGCCGAAATGTTTTTGAAACGACTGCATATGACATTTGGTGTTGACGGGATGTAAACCTCAAACACACTCACTCACTTATTTCTGCTCAAAACATATAGGTGAGACAGTTCTATTGAGTATCAACAATCTCAGAAGCTATGTTTTTGAGCAGAAAAAAAATATAACCCCTAAACCCCAAGTTTTTCAAGTATATAGATAAAGTGGGTTAGTGGGGGTCAAAATTATATAGGCATGTTTTCGTGATGTGTTTGCTTTTGATTTTCTCTCTTTCCCCCCCCCCACCCCCCTCTTCCCCCCAAGTTTTTCAAGTATATAGATAAAGTGGGTTAGTGGAGGTCAAAATAATTATATAGGCATGTTTTCGTGATGTGTTTGCTTTTGATTTTCTCTCTTCCCCCCCCCCCCCCCCCCCCCCACCACCACCACCAAAAAAAAAATATATATCTTTTGCACAGAAACTATCATTTTTTTTAATGATTTCATGAAGTTAAGTACCGATATGGATTTACTTTTAAGATATATATATGTCAGTGATATTAATTTTTTCTTGTTTTAAGCGACTTTCCTTTATTGCCTACGCTCACGGGTGTAGACAATCTTAATGATAGCTTTTGCTCCGGAAGCATTTAATGAAAGGTCATGACTGGCATTCTGTTGACTGATTCTACTTTTCATTTTCCATCTGGTTACCCCAGGACACTCCAACTCTGGTCATACTGGAACGCACACTTGCATATTGAAACCCAGCAATTACATGAAAGCTGCTTAAAGTTTATCACATGGATATGCACGATTGCTCTCACACTCGCAAAATTAACATATATTTGCCCTTATCTAGTTCTTCCCACATCCAATTCTTAATGTTTTCATTTGTAGACGGCAATCTTGGCAGATTGTTTTTTTCATGACGTTAACCTAGAATGTAAAATGAAAGTTTAAACTAGAATGCGAAATGAAGAAACCGTAAATGTAGGCATGTAGTACAATTAGTTGTAATTGATATTAAAAAAAAATCGAAAAATTGGTTTTATGTGACATTGGTGATACGATTTGGGAATCCTCATTTGATATATGTGACTTTTTTACACTTTGTGGTAAATGGCACATTTTAGTTGTACACAAATTATTGTGTGCTTAGCATAGACTCAAGCTTTTTATAAAAGCTAATACTTGTTTTTCGAAAGTTCACACAAAAAATATACAAAAAAAAAAAATTAAAAGAAAACTTTTATCTTCAGAATTTTTAGTATTTTTCCCCAGATAGAAATATTCATTTTGGATGATTTAATGAAGTCAAGTATTAATTGTTTAACATACGCCTGGTTTTTGTGATTTTCCTTCATTTTTTCGTATTTTTTTTTCACCCCCAAAAATACCCTTTCCTCTCGGATTTTTTGAGGACTTTTTCTATAAATCAGGACACCTTCCTGATACTCAAACTGCTGATACATTTCTCAAGGAATTAGTTGTGGGTCAAGGGTCATTTCCGGCTAAATGTACTGACCTATAATGTTAGTTTTAGTTTAAACATATTTATTCATAAAAGTAGTGAATAACATGCATCCAAATGTAACACAAGCAATAATAGGATTAGAATGAAAGCACAAGTATATAGTTCTTCTCCTGACATGTGTAAAATGTAATGTTGGTTTTCTTAATAGTGATGAGGTCGAAGATCTGAATAGCATTAGTAACTTCAAGAATGTGGCCTAAACTAGTTAGATTTAACCGTGTCATTTCTTGATGGATTTTGAAATTACTTGGCGGAAATGTAAATCATCACGAGACAGTGATCTGCACACAAGACTCAGGTCCGTACCTTCAAGATCAAATTCATACTTAGAGCTCAAATGTCAAACTATGGGCATTTTTGTCGACCCGGTCCAAAACTTTGTCCTTTCTAGATTGATTTAGAAGCTAGTTTGCTTAAATGTTCACAATCATGAGACAATGTGTAACGTGCAAAACTCAGGTGCTTGGCTGCAAGGTTAAGATCACGCTATTTGATTATCTGTCAAAAATGGGGTATATTTTCATGTTTCGTCCATACGTTTGTAGACGACAAAAAATTGATATGTCGTTAAACCCTAATACAATCAATCCATGACTTTGTCATTCATCGATGGATTTAGAAATTACTTTGCAGGAAGGTTAAGATAGGACACACTTCGAGGTCAATGGTAGCAAGAAAAGATATAGTTATGACAGTGTCATATCAAGTGACTCGATTTTGATTACTTTGTACTCGACGTGGAAAAACTAATTTCAAACCATTCTTACTAACTACATTTATTAGATTAGGTCATCGTGAACATTGAATTTGCAGCATCAAATTCAACAAAATAGGCCGTCTTTTTCGACAATCTTTTCTTGATTTGTATAGGACGGGGTTCTAGTGAATATGAAGCAAAAAGAATAAGTGAAACCGAACGGAATGTGCATATTGTTGGCGGGGACTTATCCATAAAAAAAACACATGAAAAACATATGCATATAGTGTCAATGTTCTCAACCAATATGTGTCACCCAAGTCAGTCCTTTTCTTGCTGAACTGCTAGGGTACACATTCCTGTGAAGAATTGTTAATATTAAGTGCAGTCAAGTACCCAGTTCTGGATCGTACCCAGTTCCGGATCAAAACGACGTTGATAGGTTTGAAAGCCATTTATTATTTAACTAACTATTAGTCATATAGCCTAATCAGTCATCCTTTTAAAGGGGCTCTTACACTGTCACGATTTTGGCCACGACTCACCAAGATTTTTTAAATCGTGGTAAATCGTGAACAACGTCGTAGAGAAGTCGGCAGAAATCTTGAGGAATCGTGGTTAATCGTGATAGTTCGGGAGTAACCACGACTGTTTTGGACATGTTCAAAATATTCGTGACGAGTCGGCATTATTTTTCAAATCGTACAGCGGTCGTAGAGAAATCGTAGCTCAGTCGTGAGCCGTCGTCGTGGTAATCGTGGCCAATCGTGAATAATCGTGACTGAATTCTACCACGATTGAGCTACGAGGAGACAAGATCATCTACGACGGCTCTACGATTCCGTTGCGACTGCCGTACGATCTACTACGATATCACGACGACTGCTCACGACAATGCAAGATTCACCAGGAATGCACTACGATTGATGACGACGCTAGCACGATTTATCCCGACGCTACGTCGACGCACTACTTTCTCCACGTGACTGTGTACATATAATTACCCAAGTAACTATGGTCAACTGTCATTAACTCTCTCCTGTTCCTCTGCACCTCAAGTTGCTCAGCCATTGCAATGTCATTTTCGATCATGTCTTGTTCGAGCTGAACTAATTTTTTATGATACAGAAGCCTTTGACCTGGCTGCAAAAACACTTTCGTCAGATGCCCTCTACAGAAATGGTTGAAACTGAATGACACTGTGCATTTGATGAACACTTTTATATACCCAGATCGTTATAAATTCTGACGAATCGGGAGAAGTCTTGGTTAATCGTAAATCGTATCGAATCCTCCATGATCGTACTGAGTCTTTGATCATCGTGCTAATTCGGCCTTGGTCGTATAGCAGTCTTGCAGGGATCGTGAGAAACCGTGTATGATCGTCTGATATCTTGAAGCAATCGTGGTGCAGTCGTATGAGAATCCTAGAGGATCGTAAGACGTCGTGGTCGATCGTGGAGGATCGTTGTAAATCGGCTCCATTATCGTACAGCAATCGTGATTGTTCGTAGAAGTGTCGTAGCATTGTCGTGAGTATTCGTAGGGTTGTGAAATCGGAACCGCGTATGCCCCGATTTGCCACGATTTTCATTGTCCCCGTTGGTCGTGGACAGTCGTGGACAATCGTGGTCAAAGTCGTTACAGTGTAAGAGCCGCATTAAATCCAGAAAAATCCATTTTTATAATTTGCACTCTTGTCGACCATGGGTGTGCAGAGTAACGTTGATATTTCTGATGTCAGACTGATAAAAATTGTATTAACACAATAGTAGTCTGCTAGCATCACAGATCCGACGACTAGAAGCTTCGGCCATCTTGAGTAACAAGTAAGAGAGAGAGAGAGAGAGAGAGAGAGAGAGAGAGAGAGAGAGAGAGAGAGAGAGATAAAGAAAGAGAGAGAGAGAACTAAAAAAAAAACGATTAAACAATGATTTTTAACCCCAGTTCCGTATCAGTTATTTTCGTACAATGTTGTTGTTTTTTTCACAGAATACAAAGGTCAGTTTCTTTTAACCAAATGATGCGTCAGTTCACTGTATTGCATTTTGAGTCTTTCATTATAATAAATCAGTCATCTGCCAGCATTTTTCCCTGCAAAACTGCTGTATTGCGACAGCTGATCTGGGACCACACGAACAATACGAGGGATTTATTTTTATTTGTTTATTTTTATGGAAAATGTTTTGCATGATTGCGCCCACCCCTGATCCCTTCTTCTTCTTCTTCTTCTTCTTCTTCTTCTTCTTCTTCTTCTTCTCCGATGCCTTGATAAGAGGGTGTGGTATTTTGATCCCAGTTCCATGAAACTTTTGGATTTTTCTCCCTAGTTCTCCAAATTGAGTCCCCTAATTATTACGCACCCTGTTCATTAAAAATGTGTTTGCTACCCGACTCCCTTAAATACCATTTCTGTCCTGTCCTTGAAATAATAACTTACTTCATAAGATCATCGAAATCCCAGAAGTAGGCCTCTTCTGTCCCTGGCAAGTCTTATATCAAATGCAAGGGCCTTGCCTATCCACCGGGGCTTGGAGAAATAGATTGGACTGCATGATGTTTTTACGCAGCTCTGCGACTGACCACGCATACTGGTAAACCGCTTAGAAGGACCAAGCCTGCCCAGACAAAGTGATGTGAGACAGACCAACCAATGCCTTTCGGTTTCATTGGGCGGCAGGGCTTGAGAAGTCATTTCATGTCGCGTAAAACTAAAAACAAATGGAAGCAACGTCGCCAAAATGACCTAACTAGTGTTGACGGGGACGTTAATTATCGATTCAAACAAACAAACAATATCAAAAGCAAACGCATGTGCGGATTAGTGCAAATCAGAGAAGTGGCCAGTGCGGAGAACCTGTACCCATCATTACGAAAACGCCTATTAAATGGTTTTGAACATTTTACCACTAGAATATTAAAGTTTTAAGAAAAAAAAGGATATGTTTTCATTTTGGCTTGAAATATAGATCATATTTCGGCTTAAATTACAGATGGAACCGCCTCGGCGAGACGTTTCTAACAAATTAATATAGGCATGTTTTCTTAATGACATAAAATTCATCCATTTGGGTGATTTGGTAAAAATTGATTGTGGGTACACGTTAAAACAGCCCTATATTTTGAGCAGAAATAAAAAAAATAAGGTTCATACCTGTAAAAACCCACTTTTACTATATAAAAAGTGGGGTTTAAGGGGGTCAGAATTATATATGCGTGTTTTCGTGATGCATGTCATATAGCGGAGGCATCCGCATCCTATTGACACAATTCTAGTTTTTAAATCAAAATCAGTTGGATCTTAACCGCAAATATACAAAATTGTGACGTAAATAATTAAATATAAAATATAGTAAATGACAACAAGCATCGCTTGCCATACATTTTCTGTGAGTTCTAGAATTATATTGAAATTTTGTGTGTGTTTGAATTGAGGTTTTACGTCCCCGTCAACACTATATTTCGGTCATTTTCACGGATTTCATACCAATATTTATCACGTGTGAGAGAAATATGCGCCTATATGTAGTCAAATTTCCTATAGCAACCATGCATTTTCCGCTCATCGATAAAATACGCCCCCACACCCCCACCAAAATTGATGCATTTTACATTAGATTCCAATTCTTTACACCCCTACCATAATTTTATAAACGTGGAAGGAAATTCCAATGTTTTACTGTTGGAACTTCTGGGACAAGAGTTAGAATGATTAAGAGGAGCGGAATCGCGAGAAAACCTTTTCTTGGTGTTTCCAGCAAGACCCGCCAGCCTGTGTAATTATAAAAGCAATTCTTAGCAATGCTGATATTTATTTGTAATTATGTGGATTTATTTTTATTTTCAATGTTTGATGGGTCTCACAAGTTTGAAGAAAATCACTAAAAGTTATGACGGAACATTCATGAAACTTCATAAAAAATATTTCTAGATGCTTCATGTATTGAATACTTAATAGTATTTGTGATGCTCAGGGTCCTTCTCTTGAATTTCATGCTGTTATTTTGACAAAATGTCATTTAAAAATGAAAATTTTTACAACACACAGAATTATAAAACATAATCATAATTCTTCTCATGTGTGTGGAATTGGTACCAATTATTTACATGTAAGAGGAATTGGTGTTACGATTCTTCACACGTCAGAAATTATCAGCATGAGAAATTTGAGCACAAAAATATTAGACCCGTGAATTTATCGAAATTGGCCATACCTAAATTTCACATTTGCCAAATGTGACGCATTGGTATCAATTCTTCTTATGGATGTGAAATTTACGAAATGAGAAATTTACGGTTGAGCAAAGCATCATGCAGCCCAATCTATTTCTCCAAGCCCCGATGGTGAAATTTTTTTTTGGCCTTGGGGTGTCAAATCACATCATTTTATCTAAACCCAAATTGTGCTGTAATACAACTAACTAAAGCTCACATCAGTAGCACATGACAACAGTCTTTGCTCAAAAATATATAAAACACAACCTGTGAGGCATTTCCAGTTTTCGCGGTATTTGGAAATCACACATCGCTAAATACATCTGAGATAACTTAATTATTTTACAAATTTATAAAGTTATAAAATTATTATACGCTGTATATTCAATCAAGTTTTGCAAATAATTTACCGAACTCAAATTTCTCCCAAAATGTATGGTACAATTATAGTTTTATCTAATAAACCGAAGAAAGAATGTATAATAAAATTATATTTATATATGTTTCTTTGCAATCTAATCGTTGTTCGAAGTTTAATCATATTTAATTGCATATAAAAGTGCCATGGTGTTGGACCACAAGTTCTCACAACATTACTTACGGCCCCTCCCCTACTAAGGTTCAAACCGTACAACTAATTTATTAATTGCACGCGATATGGACATATATAAACATGTCGAAGACATTAAAATATGTTAAGTAAGTAAGAGAAAAAAATCTTGAATGAATACACTTATTTCGTCCAGAAAGTGAGAGAAATAAATAAATAAATAAATAAATAAATAAATAAATAAATAAATATCCAATAAGGTTCTAGAGATAAGGGTGCTATGTTTGTATTCAGGCGTTTTTACACACACTGTTGCAATGTAATACATAAACAACTTTTTTCTATCTGTTGAAGACAATGGCGGTTCTAACGAGTATCCACAGCTTTTTTTTTTTGAGCAGAAATACGAAGAAAATATCAGAATGTTTTATCTAAAATTGTTCCTTTTTTGGTGGTAAATTTTTTAATATATTTGAATAGGCGTATTTCAGTAATGTGGCTGTTTTCATTTATCATGGCTTTTCCTTAGTAACTTTTTTCTTTCAAATGTACAGCTTAACCCTTGTCCTGGTGAGTCCGGATATGTGTCATCTTTCAAACAATGTAGATCCAGACCAGATGGCTTCTGAAGATCTGATAGGGATCTCCATGGTTTGTCATTCAATTTATGAACTTGTTGCAATAATTTGCATCAGGTAATCCGATTGGTTGATATTCAGAAGTGGGTGTGGCATATCTAAATATTCAACAGGACAAGGGTTAAGTCTTTGACATAAAAAGAGGTCTCTGTTAATGGAGTGGGTTATAACATGAATACTTATTTTCCAACTTGTGAGTGAGAGACTGAGACAGAGGTGATGAACCAGATGTTACTTGGTCGTCCTATATTCCATAGTATTGTATTGTAAATCGGAACGGAGGTAAAAAGAATCTCGTGAACCAAGCGATTAATATACATGTAAATGCATCTGCCCCTAATTACAACGTTAAAAGACCCGTGTTTCATATAAGATAACAAAACCGTTTGAACCATTTGTCAAAATAGCTTTGTTCACACGTTATTTGTCAGTGTCAAAATGGTTATGGTTGCCTCGTCTCTGCTTCAAAAACGTGATCAGTCTTTTTCGATCAACCGTATTAAGCGACAAAGAAACTGCTTTGTAAGGTATTACATTGTACCTTGCCCTGTGTTATATATACGGCTTTGAAGTTCTTTGTAGGAGTTAATGTCGAATGTTGGTCCTTCTGTCGTCCATAGCTTGGATATATATGTTTACATACTGCTGGCGCCAAGGACAGTCCCGTAAAAGCTACATAATGTCGTTTAAATGACGGCTTTGATAATACTGAAACACAGACAGCAGTGCCACAGTTATTCATTCCAGTCCAGTATTGAATAGTTTCGTTTCATAAATACAGGTATAATTTGAATATACACCTTAAATTTGAATATTTGTGTCACATCTCTGTCCGGCACCAAACGCACACTGTCGACTACAGTCAGACTGTGAAATACGAGACATTGATCTTGGCCAATATTGTGATGTTATCAATCAAGTAATTTCGTATTGGTCTAGTTGCAGGTCCGAGGTCCCGAGGCCAAGCTGACCGAGGACCTTTAACTTGGCCAAAACGAAATTACTTAATTAATGATAATAGTAATTGACACAATTAAAAAACATTATTATTGATTTTTGACCTCAGCCTTATATCACTTAGCCTCCGGTTATAAATATTGGTTGACCTAGTGACCTTCGATCAATACAGGATAGTCAATTAATAATATAATGTTATTAATCAAGTAATTTCGTATTGGCCCAGTTACAGGTCCGAGGTCTGTTGTATTGGTCAGAGGCCGAAGGCCGAGGCCAATACAGCAGACCTTCGAACAACGATTAGATTGCAAAGAAACATATATAAATATAATTTTATTATACATTCTTTCTTCGGTTTATTAGATAAAACTATAATTGTACCATACATTTTGAAAACATGATTATTTATTTTTTACCTCGGTGTTAATACGGAAGATCTCCGAACAAAACAGGATAGTCAATTAATAATACACTTTAATGCTAGAAATTCATAGTAGTGGAATCCTATATTTAGTATTAGTGTGTATTCTTGCGAACATCAGCCCATTTGCCCATTTAGAGGAGTTTCTAGGTATTGGACATTTGCTACAATTAGATGTACACTGTTGACCACCAACGAATATAAAAACAACAGAAAACGTTTTGTTTTAATTATTGTTACAATATATTATGCTTTTATAATGCAATAGCAAAACCTTACTTTTGAGTGTTTATTGCAAACTGTGATTTCCCAGCTTGTTGCTTTTTAGTGTAACCATAGTTTGTGAAAGGATTCACTTTCAGAAAAGGTAACTCTTTCGAGTAACACTTGGTGTAAACTCTTCGGGAAAATTGTCTCTTACGTAAATCTTCGGAAGTGTTAAAATGCAACCAGGAAGTCACGAAAGTTGTCTATCTTGACTGATTTCAATCTTCTATAGAACAAGACCGTTACTCTGAATTCAGGCCACAAAACAGGCAAAATATCAGTTAAGATAACTTTTACAAAACATTTGGGTCTTTGCGACACAATTAGGTACATTATTCACTTACGCACAATGTAGCATTATTCAGTTTGAAGTCAACAGTTTCAGAGTTAACAAACAGATAACCATATATAAGACCAAAAACTGCGCGACCTTGAAAATTAGGCCAAAATTTTTCCATTTACCAAGTTTGACCAGAATTCTTCAATCGGGTCAAGAGATACGGTGCAGACAAGTAAAAGTAGACACTCTTTGGACCCATGTGATCTTTAAAAAGCAGTTTAGGGTCACCTAAATCTAAACAAGTCTATTTTATGTTGACTTCCACATTTGGTTAGAATCGTCGTCGATTGGTTCAGGATCTCTAGTGTAGACAAGGCAAAGGATGGAGATATTTGCTCTTGTGTGACCGAATTCTTATCAAGACTTTAGTAGGTTACAATGATAGACTGTACCATGTCTGACTACAATGCATAATTTTGTTAAGAATATAAGGTGCAGACAAGTTATTTTCGGTATAAATTTAACAGTGCGTTGGTGCCTTGAACACGAGGTCAAGGTCACCAAAATCAAAACAAGTTTTTGAAATGTTGCAACGATATATAGTACCAAGTTTGACTGCAGTTCATACGAGATTTATTCTGGGCGTAGGGTGCTGGTAAGCTGTTTGTTACATTTGTCAGCCTGTGACCAAAACATAAGGTCAATCCTTGGTACATCACGAAAACACGCCTATATAATTTTGACTTTTAAATTGTAAAACGTTGATTTATAGGGGTAAACCTTATTATTCTTATTGCTGCTCTAAAATATATTTCGATCAAAAATAAGATAAAATATAATAATTTTTCATCTTAAAATTTTCATTTTTTTCAGCGATAAAGGTAACAATTTCTTACATGCTTTTCAATGAAATATAGAGATTTCTCAGTGAAATCGAAAACGATATTGTCACTGTTTCAAACAGTGACTGATATCAATTTTATTTTTCACTGTTTGGGACTCCTTTTTCTCGAAATCTAATTCTGTGGTCAGTTTCTCCACTGTTAGATGATTGAAAATTAATGAACTGTCTTAGAATTGAAGTAAGCCCGTTCACACGTCACGAGGACGTTAATGACGTCATGTTCGACGCTGACGGCATGTATTTTATCGCGCAACGTTAGATCTGCCCACACCTTGTTTGGAAAACTAATCTCTCAATTATTTCAGTAACCATTCATAGAAATGCCATCCCAGGCTATTTGTCAGGTACAAGCTTACAGTTTACATCAAATATTATACCCAGTAAATCTTAATTGACGCGAAACAACCAGAAACAAAGTTAGTTTTCTCTGAGGATGAGTACCGCAATTAGTGAAGCTAAATATTGCCGTTTTGAAGCATGTTAGAAACAGAAAATTTGATTTTTTTAGTGTAAGATCGAATTTTATTTAACTCATGAACACCAAAATACTGGTTTTGGTGTTCATTCGGTGAATTAAAATTTCGATCTTACACTGAACAAAAAAAAAAAAAAAAAAAAAAAAAAATATCCTCTATGTATTTGTATAGGCGTGTTTTCGTAATGAGTTGTAGCAAGTTCGACCATAATTCAAAGATTATTTAGGAGATATGCTGCAGACAAGTTATTTTGGCCCAACTGTTGGATATGATGACATCTCGAGTGAGTAAAACTTTCAGGGTCTGGGGGTCAAGGTCACTGTGGCTATCAGAGAAAAAAATAATGATTGCTATAGTGCCTTCATTTATGGATGGATTTTAATATATCTTCACACAAATGTTGGTAATGATGGTATCTTGAGCGAGTTCGACTTTCAGGTTCTGGGGCTGAAGGTAAAGGTCACTGTGGCTATTTTTAGAAAAAACTTTGTCATCGCCCTTGCGCCTTCGTTTATATAACACAAATGTTTGGTATGATGATATCTTGAGTGACTTTGATTTTCCGGGTCAGGGGCTGAAGGTCAAGGTCACTGTGGCTATTTTTAGAAAAACATTATCATCGCTCTTGCACCTTAATTTATTGATGGATTTTAATATAACTTCTCATAAATTTTGTGTATGATATCTCGAGCAAGTTCGACTTTCAGGTTCTGAGGCTGAAGGTCAAGGTCACTGTGGCTATTTTTAGAAAAAAAAATGTGAACGCTCTAGTGCCTTCATTTATAGATGGATTTTAATATAACTTCACACAAATGTCGGAAATGATGATATCTCGAGCGAGTTTAAGTTTCAGGGTCTGGTGCTGAAGGTCAAGGTCACTGTGGCTAGTTTAAGAAAAAACATTTTCATCGCTCTGTCGCCTTTATTTATGGATGGATTTTAATATAACTTCACATAAATGTTGGGTAAGATGATATCTCGAGTGACTTTGACTTTCAGGTTCCGGGGCTGAAGGTCAAGGTCACTGCGACTATTTTAGAAAAAACTTTGTGATCATTCTAGTGCCTACATTTATGGATGGATTTTAATATAACTTCACACAAATGTTGATAATGATGATATCTTGAGCGAGTTCGACTTTCAGGGTCTGGGGCTGAAGATCACTGAGGCTATTTTTAGAAAAACTTTTTCATCGCCCTTGAGCCTTCATTTATTGATGGCTTTTAATATAACTTAACACAAATGTTTGGTATGATGATATCTTGAGTGATTTTGACTTTCCGGGTCAGGGGTCAAGGTCACTGTGGCTATTTTTAGACAAACATTATCATCGCTCTTGCACTTATATTTATGGATGGATTTTAATATAACTTCACACAAATGTTGGGTATGATGATATCTCAAGTGACTTTGACTTTCAGATTCCGAGGCTGAAGGTCAAGGTCGCTGCGCCTATTTTTAGAAAAAACTGTGTGATCGTTCTAGTGCCTACATTTATGGCTGGAGTTTAATATAACTTCACACAAATGTTGGGTATGTTAATAATATCTCGAGTGAGTTTGACTACCAGGGCTCAGGGCTGAAGGTGAAGGTAACTGTGGCCATTTTAGGAAACAAACTGTCATCGCTCTTTTGCCTTCATTTATTGATGGGTTTTAATATAACTGCACACAAATGTTGAGTATCATGATATCTCGAATTTGACTTTCAGGGTCAGGAGCTGAAGGTCAAAGTCACTGTGGCTATTTTTAGAAAAAACGTTCATTGTTCTAGTGCCCACATTTATAAAATTGATTTAAAGATAACTTCATACAAATGTTTGGTATGATGACATCTCGAGTGAGTTCAACTTTCAGGGTCTGGGGCCAAGGTCACTGTGACTGTTTTCAGAAGAAAAAAATAGTGATTGCTCTAGTGCCTACATTTATGAATGGATTTTAATATAACTTCACAAAAATGTTGGTAATGATGATATCTTGAGCGAGTTCGACTTTCAGGGTCTGGGGCTGAAGGTCAACGTCACCGTGGCTATTTTAGAAAAACGTTGTCATCGCCCTTGCGCCTTCATTTATTGATGGATTTTAATATAACTTACCGCAAATGTTTGGTATGATGATATATTGTGTGACTTTGATTTTCCGGGTCAGGGGCTTAAGGTCAAGGTCACTGTGGCTATTTTTTTTTTTTTAGAAAAACTTGATCATTGCTCTAGTGTCCACATTTATTGATGGATTTAAAGATAACTTCATACAAATGTTGGGCATGATAATATTTCAAGTCAATTCAACTTTCAGGGTCTAGGACTCAAATTCAAGGTCACTGTGGCTATTTTTAGAAAAAAAACTTTGTCATCACTCTTAAGTACCTACATTTATTGATGTATATAATGTAATTATACACAAATGCTAGGCTAGGCTTTCTAAATTTGTCTTGCGCGAGGGCATTTGTATCGTCTGTGATGCCTTGTTATTACTTGGAAGTTTGTAGATTTTTTTTTTATCAAATATAGATATCGTTTTCATTTTTTACAGTGGAAAGGCTTGAAAACAGGATAATTAGGGGTACTCTTTGGTTCTCTTCATTTGTTGCAGTCTGTTGGGCTATTTTACAGAAGCAAAAAAATATAACTCGCCCTCATCCATCTTAGGCCCCAAAGGCGAGCCATGTTGTCTTCTGACACCTCGTGTTATATTTGTGTTTCCTCTGGAATCACAGAGCCCTTTTCGGTATTTTAAAAGTGTGCACGCTAGATGGCTTAAGCTGTCTTGCAAACAACAGTACTGATTATGAAATCGAGAATCCTATTTTCTGTTTGTTTTCAAGTCATAGCTTTATTTTATTTCGCCGAAGAGACTCCTATTGTCTGATTATTTCCAAAGGTTGTCATCAAGTCATGGCTTTATTTTATTTCACTTTAAATACTCGTATTTTGCGTTTGTTTCCAATCATGACGCTATTTTATTTCACTCTAAGATACTCCTTTTTCCGGTTTGTTTCAAAGGGCAATCTTGAAGTCATGTCTTTATTTTTATTTCACTGTAGACACTCATATTTCCTGTTTGTTTCAAAGGTTAAAATCTTCAAGTCATGGTTCTGTTTTATTTCACTGTAGACACTCCTTTTTTCTTATGTTTCCAAGGGCAATATTCAAGTTATGTTTTTTTTTTATTTAATATTTGGCTGTAGACATCCTTGCTTTCTGTTGGTTTCAAAGGGCAATCTTCAAATCATGGTTTTAATTTTATTTCATTGTAGATGCTAAGAGTTTGTATCCAAATGCAATCTTAATGTAATGGTTTTATTTTATTTCGCTGCAGACACTCCTATTTTCTTATGTTTCTAAGGCCAATCTTCAAGTCATGGTTCTATTTTATTTCACTCCTGTTTTCGGTTTGTTTCCAACGGCAGTCTTCACGTCATGGTTCTATTTTGTTTCAAGTGCAATGTTGAATCTATGGCTTTATTTTATTTCACTGTTGACACCCCTTTTCTGTCTGTTTCCAAAGGCAGTCTTCAGGTCATGGTTCTATTTTAATTCACTGTAGACACTTCTATATTCTGTTTGTTTCAAGCCATGGGTTTATTTTATTTTACTGTAGACACTCCTGTTTATGTACGTACAGTATGCTTTGTTTCCGAATGCAACGCTCTATGTTAGCAATTTCAAACCGCCATTAACCTACATAAGCTGTACACAGTTTAAAGCAATACCTTTAAGAAAACGCACAACATTATGCCTGATCTCTGCAAAATTAGTCGTCTCACGTAAGTACTTCGGGTCTTTAAATTTTACAAACGCCATGGTCAGATTTCCTTTTATTCTAGACGAACTTGTTGACTGCCACTAAAATATACCATGTTAAATAAGTGTAGCCACAACTAATATAGTTTCTAAAGTCTGATAACAAAAATATCAATATTATATTTTAAACAGGACTTGAACATCTTAGACTTAAGAAATCGCTTAAACTTGAACTTGCAAGACAGACTTTAGGGGTCTCCATTTAAAAATAACACCTATTTAAAGCAATATTTTTATTTCCTGGCCTATTTAAATGTTTTCGCCTTTTAATTCGTTAAAACATTTCATTATTGTATAATGTCAGTGTGTAGTAAAGATAGCTGTTTAAATGCATTAAGGTCGGGTCACGCAACTTATGCAATGAATACGTATACTGTGTAGATTAGTTTGAGCAGACCCAGAGGTGTTTTAAATATTGCCAAAGAAAACTGAAACCGCGATACCTCTGTGACGTTAAGATGACGACAAAGTGCCTATTTTTGCTAGCTTTAACGACCAAATGAACATGCTTTTTTAACAAATACTTTGGTTATTTGTACTAAAATACTGGAATTTATCCACAAAGGATTTGGACGAATGCTTTCCATAAACGTCCTTTTAAGATAGGAACGTGAAATTGAGAGAGAGAGAGAGAGAGAGAGAGAGAGAGAGAGAGAGAACAAAACAAAAAACAAAAAAAAAAAAAAACACACACACACACACAAAAACACAAAAAAACGTCAAATTGGTTGCGAAAGTAAGCGGAAAATGACACATGCTTCTGGGAACTTTTCAGCTACCTTATTCATTCTTGTTCTCGAACATTTACACTATATCTTTGAATGTTTCAGATAGATATTGTAAAATCAAGCATATGTAAGGACGTCACTTTGAAAGGTGTCGCTAAACTTTTTTTACGTAGTATATTAAACAAAGAATAATAAATAAATAAATAAATAAAATAAAATTAATAAATAAATAAAACAAGAAATCATAAATAATAATTTATAACATTTGGAAATAAATAAATAAATAATAGATAATTAAATAAGTTAATTAAAAAACAAATAAATAAATAAAACGTGACCATTTTAATTTCCCCCTTACCTTCTAAAGTTGTTTTCCTTCCTATTTTGTTAAACCATAACGATACAGATACAAATAGGCATACCGGATCTTACTCATAAGTCATGAAATCAAATCTTTCACAAGCATCGCTTAAGTGGATTAGCGCCGCCTCTTAATCATTAGATCTGACACTGCTGCGGTTCAGCCATGCTCGGATCACATGTTAGACGCCAAGTTCTACAATGGAAGGTGTTTTTTTTTCTCCGGGCTCTGTGATTATGTTTGAAGTTTGAAACTCACCTCTTATTAACGATCGGATCGGACCGAGCGCAATGATCTTGTAAGGGGTGTTTTGGTTCCATTCAATAACCAAAATCTACGCTTTGAATGCTAAAAATAATAATAACAATAAGACGTGATATAAAGCCTTTGAGGTAATGACATCGGAAACCGAGTATATATGTACTTCGAATCCACTTTCTTTCTATAATAATAAAATCATCAAGGGAACAAGCCCGTAAAATGAACACCCCTAAACCCCACGTTATCTAGAGAAACTGGGGTTTACGGGAGTATACATTATTTTTTTCTAATTTCTGCTCCAAGACACATGTTGTGGGTATTCGTTAAAACCGCCTCAATGAGCACCTACAACCTATGTTTGCAGTATAAATAAGAAAAATCTCACGGATTTTCATAAGAAAAGTCACCATTTTGGAGATGGGAAAAATGCACGGGTGTGTTATTGTAAAGTGTTGGCATAAACTTTGATATCTATTCTTAATATTTTTTTTTAATTTAAACACAGTAATCAAGGTCAAAGAAAAATAAGCGAAATGTTGGTGGAAGCTGGCATTTATGCTTCGCAGTACCTTTCCACTGAAGTTTGAAACGTACGGTTGCTAAATTGGCTTTCGGAAATATATATACACATAGAATAACATGATTCAGATTTCAGGCAAACTAGCACGCTACTCAGGGAAACCAGAGTCTATGGCGCCATCGTATAAGGAAACTACATGCAAACAAAAGGAAGATCTTTTTCCAAAACCGTGATAATGGATGATTTGTGCCTCACGGAGTGGTTCTAGCAAACACCCAAAGTTTTAAAAACGCAATAAGATAAGTGTAGTACATTTGCAACTGAAACAAACAGTTTCTTGTTCCATGTAAGACAACATTTCAGTGCATGGTATTATACAAATGAGTTAAAGCAGAAACTTTAGTACACTGTTCTTACTTGGCTGGTATAACAATAGCTGCTGTATAGCTTGTTGTTATAACATCAAATGTTCTCTTACAAAATTAACATAAAAAAGTCATAAAGCATGCACATACCTGACGGGCTCTAATCCAATACGTTTACTTTTGTCTTTGCCCTACTCTATTCAAACTTTATACAAGGTTTGTAATACATGTATGGAAGAAAGTAACATTAATCTGAGCTGTTTATAACTTGATTTATTAAGATTGATAATTATGTTCATAACTACGTTTTGTTATGTCATTGTTTGGCGAAAACATTGTCTAAGTCACATATTCATGAGGCAATAGAAGGCAAAATGAAGAGGCTTAAAAAAGAACAATGAATAAACAAGCCAATGCAATTTTGTACTGGTCATTAGCCAAAGGAAGAATTGTGGCATAACTCTCCATGTTGGTCATTAACGTTGGCAGAAATGTCATGCTGACACGCACTTAAATATCAGCATCCGCCAAACCAGCATCCACAAAATTTACAAGTATTGAGTAAAAGTGTTTTATATTGATTTATCCATTTATTTATTCATTTTGGTTTTGGTTTTACGGCCCATTATTTCACTTATCTCGGGCCGATCGTTAATTAAGAGGTGGGCGAAATCTGGAGTATCCGAGGAAAAAACAGTAGACCATTCGTTTCAGAACTACGCGTCTCACATGTGACTCAAACGAGGCGCGAACCACAGCGGCGAGGTACCTGATGATTAAGAGTCAATGGTCTTACCCACTAGGCGACGGAGGTCGTGTTTGTATGTCTTAGGTTTATTAACTTTATACGTGATATAATCACAGTTGACCATCGTACAGTTTCTGAAATCGGAAGCTGCTTCTACTGTACGCTCAAAAACCGTTAGCTGCTTTACACGACGTTATGCAAATCACTTCAAATCAATAAAATTTATTAATGACACACATGCTATGGAAGGTAAGAAACGTGTTTTTCAATTTCGCGATTCTGATACAGCATCGGTGATTTATCTCATCCTCGCTTGCGACGATCTTTACTATTTTATATTTTGTCTGTCATGAGGTCAGTTTACACATGCATTAAATTAGCGAAGCCTAAATACTGTTATAAGCCAGCGTATCCCAATACCCGTTTGCTAGTTCTGTATTCCCGCCATCAAAATAACTGCTTTGTTCAGGGCCTATCATGTTGATGACTGTACGATTAGTTGTTAGCCCCGTCTTTTTCTATGTACGATCAGCAGCGATTATCACTGCTTGCATTTTTTCCAGCTGATTTGAGACGTAGTTTTAGCCTTGATATATCTCATTTTGACAACGTGACTGAATCATACCTGTACATCGGGACTGATGTTATCAGAGTCAGAATAGTTACACCAGGACCTGCGAAATGAGAGAAGTTAGTCGATAGCTTTCACTAAAGAGGTAAACTTAGCCACACAATCCTCAGCACCTTGAGCCGTGGAGAAGGGCACATCAATCTCTAATGGCCTGAGGGAAGAAAAATCTTTGTGAATGTCAGTTCTTGCATTAGGGGGTCTGAAACGCCAATCAATGGTGATTTCTACACCTTCTAGCTAGGGGACTAAGGTCATCTGTTGCAAACACCCTTTCGACATTTGTTAATATATAGCATGGACCTACTGTCTCCCGGCGTAAGAATGTGCACTGCACTGGTTAACCGCCTACTTAACAATGCCCAGGAAAAGTGTGGATAGGTAAACTGACCGGCTCTATTTGACTGATGTAGTGTTTACTGGGTTGTTAAACTCTGGCACAAACAAATAAACTGTCTGCTATCCTTTTCTTGAGAGACTCCCATTTTACTTTTCCTAGTGTTCCAGTTATACTTCAAGTTTTAATACAGTAATTCTTGTCACAACTCTAGCAACTCTGTTCTGTTGAACTTTGTTTTTCAATTTCTTCATTAAGGACCACTCTATTGAGGTCCCAGATATAACTACACATTCTCGAGGACCGTTCCTTCTAAGGTGTAAGAAGTCTCAACTTTATTGGTTCTCTTTCTAGTTATCTGAATAATATTGCATTCAACGGGCTGAAATCTTATACCCAATTTTCGTGCCCAACATCCTCGTCTATCTATATCGTTCTGAAGTTTCAGTGAGTCCTCTGTATCTCTAATTTCACGGTAGCAAACCGTCGTCTGCGAACAGTCTTATTTTTTAGTCAGTGCCAGTGAAAATTCCATTCATGCACAGGGAGAATAACCTTGGGCCAAGAACAGTCCTTTGTGGAACCCCAGGCATCCGAAAATTTACCAGTAACAACAACACGCCATTTTCTGTAGCAAAGATAGGAATCTATCCACTTGAGAGCACCCCCCCCCCCCAGCCACACACACACACACACACCCACAATGCTGTAGCCAAATAATTTGGATTTCATTGAGGTGGGGTGTGGCATCGAAAGCCTTCTAGAAAAAAATGTCCATCTGCCCCCCTTTGTTCAAGATTTTTACCCAATTATTCATAACCGAGCTCAACCGAGTTTCACAACTATACCTATTTCTAAATGCTTGTCGCTTTTCTGACAAATGTTTTGAGCAATTTACATGGAACACAAGCCAGGGACACAGGGTAATAATTACGAGCAAGAACACTATCACCTTTTAAAAAAAAAAACAAAAGGACATATATTCGATAGGAGACATCCTTTTGAGGAGTTCACGCGTATCAAGAGTTTGTTGGAACAGATGTGCAAAAACTAGACCTACCTCGTTTGCTAGTTGTTCCAACATGACTCTAGGATGAAGCTCGTCAGGTCCTGAAGCCTTTAGATGGGTTCAAGCCTTTAAGTAATTGGATCACTCTTTCCGCTGACACAACAATAAACAGGGGCGTTCCTGCAGTGTACACACAAACGCAAATGCGTACAACTCGCAGCCACAAGCATGGGTCTGCTGGCTCAACATAAGAAAATTCATGGTTTGCATCACGTTTTGATGAAAACGAAATGAAAAACCCTTGAATAGCGTACAAAACATGTTCGGATTTACCCCTTCCAAATGCTTGAACCCCATGTTCGGCCGTGGGACTTCACCCCCTGTTCTCTGTCCCATTGACACAAGCTGGCGAGACCCCAAGACGCCTCTTCTTCCTGAAGTTGGAATAGTCTCAATTTGTAGCCCAGAACGCCCCTGTTCAAGGTCAAACCCGATACCATGGAATGTATCCATGCCAAACTGCTAGGCCATGCAGATAGCATGTCACGACATTAGATCAGTGTACATGTATATACGACGGGGTACCTTCAGGCCAAGCCTCCGTGCCATAAACCGGACCTGACCATGCCTAGACAGCTGTTTCAATAAACAGGTGATTTTATAACTACTTTAATCATCGCAGAAATGTTGACTCTAACAAAACCTTTGCCTTCAGCAATTTTCTCTCTGTTGTCAGAACGATTGTGGTCCAAATTTCTCATACATGGCGATGGACCAGAACGTTTATGTAAGTAAACATACTTTACACGTTCACTTCTTAAATGATGCAGCTAAGCGTATAGATTTTTTTTCGCCTTTTGCAGAGCGAATGATTGAGTTCAGATATAGCTTATCGTACAGTCGCTAGTATTATAGACCCTGAATAAAGCAATAAGTGTTTTTGGCGGGAGGAAGGCAGAACTAGCAACTTGGGTACAGAGATGTGCTGGTTAATACTTGGTTAATGACTGCCCTAATTTAGAACAAGTATAAACTGACCACAAGACAGTCAAAATGTGAATAAATAACGGTCGCCGCGAGCAGGAATGGAACAAATCACTGATGCAGCATTGAGAATTGTTTTACTGTGCAGAACAAGGCAACTAATGATTCCAAATCGAAGCAAATTGCTTACCTTCGCAAGCATGTGTCCTTCCCAGGTGTTAATACCGATTTTTATTGATTTTTAGTGCTTTTCATAAATATCGTGAAAAGCAGCTAACGATTCTTGAGCGTACAGTCGCAGCAGCTCTCGCTTTCAGAAAGTGTACGATGGTCAACTGTGATAATGATAGGTACTGGACGTACCGTTTATCAAGCACTATATATCCCCACCACCGTCAGTGAACACGGACTTAGACACTTTATGCTTTAAAGACAGCACAGCAGGCAAGCAATCATGTCCGACGACAGGTGTTGTCTTATCACTGGCATCGTAATAAAGTATTTGCACAAATATTATTAACATAGAAACTTGTGTTAATTGTCAACCCCAAAGGAAAAGTAGAAATAAGAAAAATGGCGCACTGTTATTGTTTATATAAAATAGAAGTGGAGGCAATGATCAGGAAACATCAACAGCGGAAAGCCAAAAGGACAGTTACTTTCCCACAAAATGACCAATAGGCTATCCAAAATAAAATAATATAAGCGACACAAACACCCAAAGACAAACCATAACACAAATAAACCGCGACAGAAGAACCGCCTTGGAACGGTCAGCGGAAATTCCCCTGGGGTGGGGGTGGGTGTGGGGGTGGGGGCTTATATCGATTTTGCGTGGTCACAATCCTCGCCCTGACTTCCGTCGCGGTTAAGACAAATAATTTGTTCAGTCCGCATGAAGGCCTCCTAACTCATTAGTGCAACCTCTCCGTGAACACAAAAATCAAACAACCACAGATATAAACTATTATAAGTCACAGAGATGTATAGGACCAGCATGCACAATCTAAGATCGAAAAAGAAATCAATGTGTTCGTCAACAACTGGCAGTCTTACGATCATGAAGGACCGGAATGATAGGTTTCTATGGCATGTCGGGCACATTTATGGGCTGTAACCCGTTTGCTCTTCAGCAACCACTTTCGCCCGAGTCTGAAATCTGTTGAGGGTTATCTTTAATATCATATGGCATTAATGGCTTAGAATACTAATATAACCAGTTCTTGACATGAGCATCACCACTATAACGACCCCCGCCCATCGGGGCTTGAAGAAATAGATGGGCTGCACGAGGTTCCACGCAGAGCTGAAACCGACCGCACATGAGTACTGGTAAACTGCTTAGAGGATCTATGCCGGCCCAGGCAAAGCGGTTTCGAGTCGGACCGTCCATTCTTAAACCCTATTGGTTTCATTGGGCGCGGGGGCTCAGAAGTCATTTCATCTCAGTGTCGGGTAAAAGTCCCACAAACTTGGAAGCAACGTCTCCAAAATGACCTATACAGTGTTGACGGGGACGTTAAACCTAAAACCAACCAAACAAACACTATAACCCCGCAAGTGGGGTTTACAATGGTGTATATTTTTTTCTCCTTCAAGACACTGATCGTAGAATCTCGATAGAATCGCCTAAATTCTTTCAAGATAAAAAAGAAAACAAAATATCAGTAATTTGCATCTGGAAATTACCTTTCATGATGTTACGATAGATAGGTTTATCTCTCTGTCAGCCTCGATGGCTCAGTCGGATGCGTGTCCGTGGCAGTAGGTCGCAGGTCACACAGTGCGGCAAAACTCTGACACAGAGATTGATCATGAAATATATTCCACGGTCAATCTCTCACAATTCTACTGGTTTAAGAAGGACAGTTGTCAGTTTCCGGCGAATGAATGCACTGTACTAGTTAACCGCTTATGTTTAAATCAAATAAGTAAAGGTACTTCACCAATCAGTGAAACCAATAGGGTTTTTATGCGTCTCATCGTTGATACGAACCATAAAAACACACCTATATAATTTTGACCGCCTACCACCCCTTCCCCAACGAAAACTTGACTCAACGTTGGAACAGCATTTTCAATTCTTTCTTTCTACTATCGGTCGAATCCCCAGTTAACGTCCCGATGCGGAGGACGATGCACTTTGTAGCATTCACCCGGAGCATGTTCGGACACCGCAGTTTTATTACCGCTGCCGGGAATCAAACCGGGAGCCTCTAGCATCATAGGCAAGTGCACTTACTATTGAGCTACCACGCTCGATTTAATGTCGAGTGCCTCCTTGGCCACTTTAAAATATGTATATACAGGTGTTAATTCATTGTTTCTCGTTTTGGCCCCCGCCCATCGGGGCTGGAAGAAATAGATGGGCTGCACGATGCTTCCACGCAGAGCTGAAAACGACCCGCACACGAGTACTGGTAAACCGATTAGACGATCTAAGCCTGCCCAGGAAAAGCGGTGCGAGTCCATGCTCATAAACCCTATTGGTTTCATTGGGCGGCAGGGATTGAGATGTCATTTCATCGCAATGTCGGGTTAAAGTCCCACAAAATTGGAAGCAACGTCTCCAAAATGACCTATACAGTGTCGACGGGGACGTTAAACCTCAAATCATACAAATCAAAAACAAATCTTTCTCGTTTCTGCACCAACACTGTGACTGCTGGTTACACGGATCAGCCCACCCATAGGGGCTTAAAGAAATATATGGGCTGCATGATGCTTCCACGCAGAGCTGAATCCGGCCCGCACACTAGTACTGGTAAACCGCTTAGAGGATCTAAGCCTGTCCAGTAATCGCGGTGCGAGGCGGACCGTCCATGTTAATAAACCCTATTGGTTTCATTGGGCGGCAGGGCTTGAGATGTCATTTCATCTCAATGTCGGGTAAAAGTCCCACAAAATTGGAAGCAACGTCTCCAAAATGACCTTTACAGTGTATACGGGGACGTTGAACCTCAAATCAAACAAATCAAAATCAATTTTTTCTCGTTTCTACACCAACACTGTGACTGCTGGTTACACGGATCAGCCTCGAGATTTTAACGAGTATCCACAGTCTGTTTTGAGCAGAATATAGAAGAATATATATATTTATGTTAAACCTTCTGAAAAAAAAAGGCTTCTCAACTATTCATATGATAAATTGTGATATTTGTCTTTTTCTGCTAAAAACATAGATTGTGGGTGCTCGTTAGAACCGCCTCGGTGCCCACAATTATGTTTTGGAGCAGAACTAAGAAAACAATGTATACCCTTTTAAACCCCACTTTTCTCTATATAAAGTGGGGTTTTCCAGAGTGTTCATTACATGGACTTGTTAACGTGATGACGCAAAATGTAGTAATTTCTACATTTTGCGTCGGTGCTCAACGCAAAAAAAGAACAAACAAACAAAAATAAATAAATAAAACAAAAAACCGCAAAACATAGAAATAACTACATTTTGCGTTGATGTAAAAAAAAAAAAACAGCGTCCATGCAAAATGTAGAATTACATTTTGCATTGTAACAAGGCTACCATCCTATAAGTTACGGGCCTCCGTGGCCTAGTGGATAAGAGCACTGACTCTTAGTCATTAGGTCTCTCACCGCCGTAGGTTCGAGCCTCGCTCGGGCCACGTGTGAGACGCCAAGTTCTGCAACGGAAGGTCAGGTGGTTTTTCTCCGGGTACTCCGGTTTTCGCCCACCTCTGATTAACGATCGGCTCGATATGAGTGAAATAATCTTGAAAGGGCCGTAAAACCCAAACCAAAAAAAAAAAAAAAAAACATCCTTTAAGTTTAAGCGGAGCTTAAGATACACGGAACAGTCATAAGACATGGAAAACATATTGAACAAAACCTTCCCTTTTATTTATGATTATCTTTCATGAATTGTGACATTTTTCTTATTTCTACTTAAAACATAGATTGCGAGTATTCATTATAAACTCATCAGCACAGATTATGGGTTTTCGTTACAGAACCACCTGAATGAATGTTTCTGCTCAAAACGGGACCGCTTGAGCATAGGTTATCAGCGAGTACCCACAATCTGTGGTTTTAGACAGAACAAAGAACAATATTAAGATATTGTACACCCCTGCAAACCCCACTTTTCTCTTTATAAAGTGGGATTTACCGGGAACACCATTATATTGGCTTGTTAACGTGATATATCCCAGTCCGACGCTTTTGTATTCCCGATCTATAACAGTCACGCTTATTGTGATTCGGGAAAATTAGCGTAGGTTTGTGGGTAGACCTGTTAAATATCGTCAGGACCCGAGTCTGCCTTCCCATTAACGTCGAGCCAGCAGGGTAGAAAGGGCTAATGAACAGGTAAAATTAAAGACGCTCTAATGTCGAGTTATCTGCAGTCAGTAAGTACTGTCTAATATTACAGAGGCAGAGCTACGGCTGAAATGTTTTTGTTTGTTTGATTTGAGGTTTAACGTCCCCGTCAACACTGTAAAGGTCATTTTGGAGACGTTGCTTCCAATTTTGTGGGACTTTTACCCGACATTGAGATGAAATGACATCTCAAGCCCTGTCGCCCAATGAAACCAATTGGGTTTATTAGCATGGACGGTCCACCTCGCACCGCTGTTCCTGGACAGGCTTAGATCCTCTAAGCTGTTTACCAGTACTAGTGTGCGGGCCGGATTCAGCTCTGCGTGGAAGCATCATGCAGCCCATATATTTCTTTAAGCCCCTATGAGCGGGGGCTGACGGCTGAAATGTAATTGTTTGGTTAAGTCAGACAGCTGAGATGGTTGTTTTGTCACTTGATAGTTTACCTGGACAGTTGTAGACGATTGGGTTTCCGATCGATCAGATAGCAAACCTTTTGGACTCAACTAAAAATTACTATATTGCTATCCTGCTGCTGGTCATATTATTACTGGCAATTTAAAAACTATTCCTGATTAAGCATGCGTAATATAATTTCTAAAGGACCGAAATATCGATTTCCTTCTAAAATTGATTTCAATAAATGTAGAGATGAAATCGCTGCTGCCTTGAATGAATTTAGTAATCGATGGTGTAAACGGGAGTATGTTGAGCATAAAGAATGGAAACTTAGCATTCTGAAATTAGTGAACAAACGCATTTATTTTTATTCGCAAAATACGAACTGATTACCTCCTAAACCTAAGATGTTTTTACGTCACCTTAAACTAGGTATTCAAGACTTTCATAGGAAGTTTGTTTTGGCTCCAGCTGATGTTGTTGGACGGCTTCACTATGTTAACACTATTCCGCAAGAGTTTGGTGGTATTAAGGCCTATGAACTTCAGCCTTTAGCTGTAGAGAGGGCTTTAGTTGATGACCATATTTGTCATTCAGCCACCAAGATTGCTGTCTGTGTTTCAGAAGGCCGAGACAAGCTTCCTACGTTATATTGGTTACCTAAACTTCATAAAAGACCATACAAAGCACGATTTATTGCAAATTCAAGCTCTTGTACCCCCACTGAACTCTCCAAATTATTAACTCCATGTTTTACTGCCATCAAGAAACATGTGATAAAATATTGCGACAAAGTCTTCGCAAGATCAAGGAAGAAATCTGTTTTGGTCTATAAAAAATTCTAATGAAGTTTTAAATAAATTGAAATCCAGGCGTTTTCGTGCTTCTAGTCTGTCTACTTATGATTTTTCAGCCCTTTACACTACACTTCCTCATAATCTTTTAAAAGAAAAACTTATTGATTTAATTGAATGGATATTTCATCGGGACCACTCCCTGTATCTAGCATGTAATGTAAGAAATGCCTTTTTCACTTCTGAAGAGCATAAAAATCATACTTTATGGTCAAAGCAGAACGTGTTTGAAGCTCTCGCCTTTCTACTTGACAAAATTTACATAAGATTTGGTACTAAGTTATTTAGACAAGTTGTGGGTATTCCGATGTGTACTAATTGCGCAGCACTTGTGGCTGATCTATTTTTGTTCTGTTATGAGAGAGACTTCATGATGTCCCTTTCTGCTGAAAACCAGTCTGAAATCATTGAAGCTTTTAGTACCACGTCTAGATATTTGGATGATTTATTAAATATTGATAATACCTATTTCGATGGTTTGATCAGTCAAATTTACCCCCAGAACTTCGGTTGAATAAAGCAAATTCTTCTGATACCGAGGCCCCGTTTTTGGATTCACATCTATCTATTGTAGATGGGTTTGTTTCTTGCAAAATTTATGTTTAACGTGATTATTTTGATTTTTAGATTGTAAACTTTCGTTTTTTGGATGGTGATGTTCCTTGTGCGCCATCCTATGGCGTTTATATTTCGCAATTAATTCGATTTGCTAGAGTGTATAGTCATGTAACTGACTTCAACACTCGTAATAAACTGTTAACGGCTAAACTTCCAAATCAGGGTTATCGGTACCATAATCTCAGAAAAGCCTTTTCAAAATTCTATAGACGTCATTCTGATTTAATTCCAAAATTCAATATTGGACCTAAATCTCTTCTGCAACAAGGTCTATCGGAACCCGAATTTTATGGTGACTTAGTATATAAATTCAGAAAAATATATGACCGCAATGACATCAGCACCCAATTTCGTAAAATCATTCTTCGATATAAAAAGATTGGGTTCAACATAAATGTTATACGACAGACTGCATGCATGGTAGTTAACCCAATCATGGTTGACAACTTTGCTTCCCTCTTTAATTACACGCCGGTGGGTCAGGCCTCAGATTCTATGACGGTTCCAACGTAAAGGCTGTTGGTTGGTACCTGATGCTTTGTCTCTGGTCGGGCCCATCGGAGTCTAAATGTTGGTTTTCTTTTGCTCCCGCATTTCAGTGGTTTCTTGCTGTCGAGTCCTCATCGTTGTTCATCTCTGTGTTCGTTTGATTTTTGTGTTCACGGAGATGTTGCACTGATGAGTTAGAAGGCCTTCATGCGGACTGAATCGTAATGTCTTAATCGCGACGGAAGTAAGGGCGGGGATTGTGGCCACGTAAAATCGATTTAAGCCCCCCCCCCCCCCCCCCCCCCCCAAGTGAAATTCGTTTCCGCTGGCCGTTCCAATGGTTTGTCTTTGGGTGTTTGTGTCGATTATATTATTCTATTTTGGATAGCCCATTGGTCATTCTGTGGGAAAGTAACTGTCATTTTGGCTTTCCGATATTGATGTTCCCATTAGGGTCTGTTGTTTCTTGTTTGTGTTTCTTTCCCTTTGGTGTCTCTGGTGGGAACTGTTGGTTAATTGTATCGATTCCTGATCATTGCCTCCACTTCTACTTTGCAAACCCATGTAAGAAATACTTTTAAACATATACTCGCGGTCAATGAAAACGCGGCACTTTTTTTATTCGTATAAAGCACTAACCATGCCAAATAACAGAACTAATAATATATGAACCTATCTATAACTTTCTTTTGATCATGTCTACAGAGATTCTGGTGACATCGTCCGTGCAAGGAAAGGTTCTGTGCCGCTTTATTTTAGCAATAACACGACAGATTAGATTAAAAACATTTGCAAATGCGGGTAGAATAAAGTTTGTAAAAGAAAACGCTCTTGTTTAGTTTATACATGTACTAGTTTATTTTAGTTCGATTGCGATGAACGCTTCAAGCTCATTGATTCGCTCTCGAACACTCATTCCGGGTGTTTTCACGCGCTTTCGAGAGAGAGAGAGGCAGTTGCTTTTACATCACTGCTACCCATTTACACCTGGGTGGAGTGGGGCAGTGTCATTACCTGTTTTGCCCAAGGACACACTTCGATACCGGTGGCCGGATTCGAACGCACATCCTCTCGATCATAAGTCGAACGCGTTAACCACTGATTTTGATTTTGAGATTGTAAATTGAAATTGAAAAACGCTATTGTTAGTTCATTGGAATATTTAGTTATGGGACGTTTAAAAGACGCTCAGCGTAACCAGCCTGTCTGAATGAATATGGGCGGATTATCCTGTTGTGAAGTAGCGTGCCGTTTTAACTGTGCACTTTAAAACAGTAACACAAACTGTCCAGGAAGAGCGGGGATACCACAATCGACGCATTAGCCGGTCAACGTCACGCCAACGTCTTCACGAAGTCCTACAGAGCCTGAAAGGGCAACGTTCTTACTGCTGAAAGACTTCGAAACCGTGAATTATGGTGTCGACAACATCTGCGATGGACTCAGCAGCAATGGAGAAGGGTGGTCTTTACTGACGAGTCGCTGTTTTGTATATACATGCATGATCAGATGATGGCAGGGTAAAAGTGTGACGTCGTACAGGTGAACGGTACGCGAACTCTTGTGTTCGACAATGTTCGAGATTGGATGGAGGAAGCATCATGCTTTTGGGGCGGCATCCCTTGGCGTTATAAGACACCTCTCATAGTTGTCGACGGAACTCTGACGGCAAGACGGTACATCGATGCCGTACTAACGCCAACTGTTGTCCCCTTCATGAGAAACCACCCAGACATGTCTTTGTTCCAACAAGACAACACCAGACCACACACAGCAAGAGTCACATCAGAGTTTCTAGGTAACAATAAAAATGACGTCTTACGATTGCCCGTGTTCTCACCGGACCTGACTCCGATAGAACACCTATGTTATCAATTAGACAGGAACGTGTACAACGGCAGAAACCCGATCCATAACAGACAGCAGTTGGTGAATGCATTGAACGCGGCTTGGGATGCAGTTCCACAGTATGGGATACAGCGCCTGATTCGAAGTATGCGACGTCGATGCTAAGCTGTGTTGGATTCCAACGGTGGACACATGTGACTTTTAAATTTTGCCTACTTATTGTTCTGCAGAAGCTGTGCCTCAACGAAAACTTTGATGTGCATAGTGAAAATTGCATAATGCGCCGGAGTCATCAATGTGTCATCAACAATTGTAGTTGCATTAAAAAAGTTAAAAACGTTAAACAAAGTGGTGTTTTTTATTTATTCTGAGTATATGTTGGACATTATGGGTGTCTGGAATCGCAAACTTTCGAACCAACAAGATACAGGCTTCGCTCAGATATAATTTTGTTGGGAATGTAAGACACTGGACTGAACAAACTCAGATATTATTTTGTTGGGAATGTGAGACACTGTATGGGGCGCCGTTTTTATAGATATCCATAATTATTTATCGATAACCATAATTCGAATTATGGATATCCATTATTATTTATGGATACCTATAATTATTAATGGATATCCATAATTCGAATAAATGATATCCAAAATCCGATCATGAATTACGGATATCCATAAATCGAATTGTGAACATCCATTATCTGATTTATGGATGTCCATAGTTCGATTTATGGATATATATAATTCGAATTATGGATATCCATAATTCGGCTGCTTCATGGATATTATTAATTCGAATTATGGATTGCCATAAATCTGAATATGGATATCCACAATTCGATTTATGGATATCATTAATTCAGGTCGATTCATGGATATTCATAAATTGAAATATGGATATCATTAATTCGTCTTTGCAAATAAATAAATAAATAATGACTGAAACCAAAGGCTTTTGCGGTGATTTATGGATATCCATAATTCGAAATATGGATATCTTTATTCTTCCTGATTTATAGATATCCGTAATTCGAATTATGGATATCAATAAATCAGCGGAATAATGGATATCAATATTTTGATTTATTGATATCCATTATTTGACTTATGGATATCCATAAATATGGATTAAATATTGAAACAGCACCCCATAACACTGCACTTAACCAAATTAAGGTATCATTTTGATTGGAATGTAAGGCATTGCGCTAAACCAATTCAGATATCATTTTGTTGGGAACGTAAAACAATGCACTGAACCGATTCAGATATTATTTTGTTGAGAATGTAATACACTGCACTGAACAAATTCGCGGCGAATTATGGATAACCATAATTCGAAATACGGATATCATTAATTCACCCCGATTTATAGATATCAATAATTCGAATAATGGATATCCTTAAATCATTGGAAAAATGAATATGCATATTTTGATTTATTGATATCCATAATTGGAATTAGTGTTATCCATAATTCGAATCACGGTTAATCCATAAATTAATCTGAATTAATGATAATATCCATAAATCGAATTATGGATGTCCATAATTCGATATATGGATATCTATAATTCGAATTACGCCCCCCCCCCCCCGTACATACACACACCCGCCCATCGGGGCTTGAAGAAATAAATGGGCTGCATAATGCTTCCATGCAGAGCTGAAACCGACCCGCACACGAGTACTGGTAAACCGCTTAGAGAATCTAAGCCTGCCCAGGCAAAGCGGCGCGAGTCGGCCCGTCCATGCTTATAAACCCTATGGGTTTCATTGGGCGGCAGGGCTTGAGATGTTATTTCATCATTTCATCTCAATGTCGGGTAAAAGTCCCACACAATTGGATGCAACGTCTCCAAAATGACATTTACAGTGTTGACAGGCTCGTTAAACTTCAATTCAAACAAATAATTCGAATTATGGATATCCATTATTCGGCTGATTTATGGATATCCATAATTCGAAACGGCACCCCATAACAATTCACTGAACCAAATTCAGATATCTGTTTGATTGAAATGTAAGACTTTGCACTGAACCAATTCAGATATCATTTTGTTTGGAATGTAAGACACTACACTGAACCAATTCAGATATCATTTTGTTGGGACTGTAAGACACTGCACTGAACCAATTCAGATATCATTTTGTTGGGACTGTAAGACACTGCACTGAACCAATTCAGATATCATTTTGTTGGGACTCTAAGACACTGCACTGAACCAATTCAGATATCATTTAGTACGGACTCTAAGACACTGCACTGAGCCAATTCAGATAGCATTTTGTTGGGACTGTAAGACACTGCCCTGAACCAATTCAGATATCATTTTGTTTGGACTGTAAGACCCTGCATTGAACCAATTTAGATATCATTTTGTTGGGACTGTAAGACACTGCACGGAACCAATTCAGATATCATTTTGTTGGTACTGTAAGACACTGCATTGAAGCAATTTAGATATCATTTGGGCCCCGCAAAATTTTTGAGGGTCCCATATAGTGATCACCCTGTCTGTCCGTCCGTCCGTTCGTCCGTCCGTCCACAATTTTGCATGTTTTTTTTAATAACTCACAAAACCGATAAGCGTATAAACTTCAAACTTTAACCATAAGGTCACAGCAACAATACACATATGCTATTCTAGCTACAATATTGTTATCTTTCATCTCTTTTTTTTCATAATTTCAAAACCAGTGTAGATATTCCAATGAAAGTGCATTGACAATACGCACATTCGTAGCAAAAGTGCTGCCCCTCCGTGCACATTTTTATGTTGTGTTTTTATGTTTTTTTCAGCTCACCAGCCACGTAGTGACAAGATGAGCTTTTGTGATCACTTTTTGTCCGTCGTCCCCCATGCGTGCGTCCGTGCGTGCGTCCGTGCGCGCGTCCGTGCGTAAACAATTTCTTCAAACGACATCTTCTCCTAAACCACGGATCAGATTTTGACCAAACTTCAAAGGAATAATCTTTAAGTGATCCCCTTTCAAAGTGATTCAAATGGTTCCGGTCCGCTGCACACCAAAGTCACAGGAGCCAAAAATAGATTGTTAATGAAAACTTAAAAATATTCTACTCTGAAACCACAAGGCCCAGGTCTTCGATATTTGGTGTGTAGCTCCATCTATTGGACCTCTACCAAGATTGTTCAAATTATAGCCCTGAGGCCAAAAATACCCCGCTCCAGGACCCTTTGGTTTTACATAGACTTACATAGGGAAAACCTTTAAAAATCTTCTTGTCTGAAACCAGAAGGCTCAGGTGTTTGAAATTTGGTATGAAGCTTTGTCTTATGGGCCTCTATCATGATTGTTCAAATTATAGCCCTGGGGCGAAAAATGCCCCCGCCCCGGGGCCCTTTGGTTTTAAATTGACTTATATAGGGACACTTCTTATAAAAACTTCTTCTCTGAAACCGCAAGGCCCAGGCTTTGATATTTGGTGTGTAGCTTCATCTAGTGGACGTCTACCAAGATTGTTCAAATTATAGCGCTGGGGCAAAAATGCCCCCGCACTGGACCCTTTGGCGTTCTGCGGCGTCTGATCTGGGCCTGCACTGTTTGCCAGGATACCCGTTTTGGGGTTTCTGGTACTAAATGGGTTAAACAGCTTTAGTGTGTCCCTTTCCATTTTGCAATATAAACACAAATAAGATTACTATTGCCGCATAAATTCAGTCTAGTGGTTATATAAAGTGATATCTGAACGACACGTGCCTTTTTTTTTGTTCTAACAGCCATAAGTATGGAGTGGCTGCATGGGTGGGGCGAACTTGTCCTGTATCCTATCTCTTTTTTGTTAAGGAGACGACACCAAATTACCCACGTCGGGGTTGACGTGTCGTTAAACCCCAACACAGTCTATAGACGGGTCACAAACCACTGTGTTATTTGGGAATTACAATGATATTCATTTTACGGACTTGGTGGGAAACATACAATGTTTTTGTTATAGCACAAATAATAATAATAATGGTAGATACCCAGGGCAGGTACATGTAAGTACCGCCTAAATGAAGTAGCTCATTCGAGTAATGAACAATGATAAAATCAATTATAATTCAAAAGCCATATAAATAAATATATACGAATTGAAACTTTTGTGTGTGTGTGGGGGGGGGGGGGGGGGGGGGTGGTTGCGGCCCTTTCAATATTATTTCACTCATATCGGGCCGATCGTTAATCAGAGGTGGGCGGAATCCGGAGTGCCCGGAGAAACACCTGACCTTCCGTTGCAGAACTTGGCGTCTCGCATGTGATCCGAGCGTGGCTCGAACCACAGCGGTGAGAGACCTAATGATAAAGAGTGAGCGATGTTATCCACTAGGCCACGGACAACCGTGAATTTAAACTGTTTTCACAAATGTAACAACTGTCAAAAATGCTAACTCATGCTGCATCATGCTTTCAAACATTTTTTTCAGCACCATTAAAGTTCAGGTAAGCTCATTTTAAATAAAAAAATAAATAAATAAAAGTATCAAGGATAATAAAAACATTAAAGTCGACAAGGTACACTTCATTAAAAAAGTGTCGTGCTCTGTATTACGTCGAAACTCTATATTGTATTATACTTAAGAAGGCCATAAAAATAAGAACGAGTCCCGGAATTAAAAAGGGGGTCTTTCCCTGCCCAAAGGGCGACGGTTGGGCCGGCCAACAAATCATGTTTTCAGCAGAAGGGAGAAAACTATGGGAAAATGATTCTGTTCAACAGCTGAGTAATTGTCATCCCCTGTTGCATAGCATCGATACGACTATAGAGTAGTGTGTATTTGAAAATATAAGTGCGTCGAGTATAAAAATGGTACTTTTAGTCGTCTTGCAGTGCCACTATGGAGAAGGTTCGTGAGACCATGGAGACTTTAAACATCAGAACTCTACTGCTACTACTACTTCAAATGACACGTATTTGTTCTCTCTTATGAGCATACCTATGTAATATAAACTATTGGTCATCACTGGTCTAGTAATGTCCTGAAGAAAATATTCGTTATTTATGTTCCAAACATAAAATGACTGGTGCTCAGGCAACACCCATTCCAAACAAACGCAATTATCTATCTATCTATCTATCTATCTATCTATCTATCTATCTATCTATCTATCTATCTATCTATCTATCTGCCGGGCTCGGTAGCTCAGTCGAATGCGCGTCTGACTGGTGATCAGGAGCGTGATAGCTCAGTGGTAAGTGCACTTGCCTCTGATGCTAGAGGTCCCAGGTTCGATCCCCGGCAGCGGCGATAAAATTTCGGCGTCCGAACACGCTCCATTGGCATCATTTGCAGGGATGAATGTCATAAAGTACATCGTCCTTCGGATCGGGACGTTAACTGGAGACCTCCTGTGCAGGGAGAACCATCCCCTGTGCAGGTTAAAGATCCCTACCGTAATTACATGATTACTGTGTAGGCTTTCATCCTGCAAAACCTGGAGTGTATGTCATATATACCTGCGGTAATGGTCAAATGTGACCGACGCAGTATCAGAAGATAGATAGATAGATAGGAGGACGCGGGGTTCGATACCTGCCGGGGTCGGCAACATTCTTTCGTGGAAATTGACCATGAAATCTTTTCCACGGTCATTCTGTCAGTTTCTGGCGAAAGAATGTGCACTGTACTGGTTAACCGCTTACATATAAGCCTGCCATAGGTAAACTGACCGGCTGAACAATGATCTGACAGTGTTGACTGGGCCGTTAAACACACGGGGTATTCGACTACCTGGAACGCAGACGGACGCCGAAAACGCCGACTGAAAAAAACAAAAAAACAAACAAACACAAACATTCGTGGTAAGTTGAATAAAATCGCATTTTACGGGCATATATTAAATAGTTATAGCAATCCGTTTCGCAGTGTCTCGGAATACTTTCCACGAACCGCGGACTTAAATCCTTCAATGACGAATTATAACCTATTTTATTCGGCAAAATATAGATGTTTGATGCAAGTGGACATTTTTTTAGTTTTACAGCAATAATTCATACATAATTTTCAATGTTTCTAGAATAGCATAAATACTTGTGTGTTGAGTACCTGTCATGCGTTCTTATATTTAGCAAAACGCAGCATTTACAAATTATAGATGTGAAATTCTTGAATAAGGCTACCAATGACGACCCACACAGAGACGGCAAAATGTTATGGTTACCACTGACGTGAAAACCACATGCGTGTAAAAATGGAAAAAAAGAGTAAAATGCATTCTGTGTTCATCTAATTTGAAAGTTATTCCAGACACTGGAGCCGCCGAACACGGCGTCTGATCTGGTTCTACACTGTTTGCTGAAAGAACATTCATTTTGGGTGGATTGTTTTACAATCGATCCAAATTTACTAAATGACAAATAAACAAATAATGCTTTTGTCCACGTGACCATCACTGATTTGGGGAGACCAGTATTAATGCTATTAATAGAAAACGTCACATTATTTTATCGATGCTACATGTAGGTCAGAGCTATCTATAGAGTTTGCTTTGTTTGGCAAACACCGAATACCCGGTTCAGACTGTGGCGTGGCATGTGGCGTCTTCTCAGCCAGCTGTTCAGAAACTACACTGTTTGCTTACATACTGGCATTTACGGGTTTAACGAAATAGTTCAGGCCAAAGCTACGTCATGTAAGGAAAACAAAAACAATATCTTAATATAGCCCGCGCTGCCATGTGTCGACTTTCGGAACATTCCTAGAAATGGATGTTTACGTACACATATGCATGCCAAGTTTATCTAGACGATGTAACTTTACTTTTCGCATTTCTGCTAATAACATAAATTCAAAAACCTAGAAATGTTTGAGAGCAGATTTTATAAACGTGCTATCGTTTTTAGACATACAGCATAGACCCAGGTCGAATAGACAGTCCTTTGCGTTTGATCAGGGTCGGCACTGTTCGCCATACATACATCAACCTTAAAGACTCTGAAAAGCGGGGAGGGGTGCGAATTTCGGGTATTTTACAGAGGGTGGAATACTGCAGGAATTCGAGATAAATCTGAGAGAGAGAGAGAGAGAGAGAGAGAGAGAGAGAGAGAGAGAGAGAGAGAGAGAGAGAGAGGGGGGTTGCGTTTGCACCCCTCCCCACTCTTTGTACAGGTAAAATGAACTATTTTGCTGCGCTAAATGGGATCTGTATCAGACCACTGTTATTCAGGAGCAAGGATGCAACGGTGGTACTGGTACTGGGTGAGGAGAGAGAGAGAGAGAGAGAGAGAGAGCGAGAGAGAGGAGAAACTATGACAGTGTAGATCCTGATCGGCAGAAGCCATCGGTGGTTCTGCACTGTTTGCAAAGGAGCAGTAGGATAAAATGTTATACATGTAATTACTTTTCCAGCACATATTGTCTTGCATATGAGGTTAAGCATCAATGAAATATTGTAAATTCAGTTTTAAAGTAAATAATCTTGAAGGAAAATGCTACCAGTGCAACAACAAGAACGTCGTTTTATTTCAAAATTGTACTTACTACTTTTCTTATAATGAAGCGTTTTAACGAGTACCTAAATCTACGTTATAAAGCAGTGTTCCCGTTGTTTGCTACTGTCCGCGTGACTATCGCTGACCATGTACAAAACCCAGGTACCCGTTATTTACAGCAGTGTTTAGTCTGGAGTACAGGCACCATGAAAGGCACCTGCGACCAGGTAAGAATCATATCAACCTGTGTAGCTGTACTGTCTGATTGCTTTCAGATGCATCTCGGTGCAGAAATGATTTAATATGGCCTGTGATGGAATGGATTAAATTGCGCCGGTGCGCAACATGTCCAAATATTTAGAACAAACAGTGTCATATGAATGTCTACATTTTCCTAAGAATGACAGAAATGAAGAACTATCACGACGCATTTTGTGCAATTGTGCAAGCCACCTGGTTTTTAAACATGAACAGGTTGGAGCAGCGTCTATCCGTCAGCAGTTGAAACCTGCTTTCTCACCATCTGGAGCAATCTTCGTCAGATAAGTATGGAAGACTAATCTTGCATTAAGCCGCGCTGAGCCGCCGGTAAAATCAAAGCGCCAAAGGGACTGAAATGACAGATTCTATGAGAAAATCATAACACTGTGAAAACTTACAGAATACCTTTCTAAAAGATCTTAAAATTTAGAAAGGTAGTTCTGCAAATTCAAATATATGATATGTTTGCAGATGTCTATAGACCGGTGGTATTATGAAACGCCATTTGATGTTTCAAATTTTTGAAAGAACCTATCTACGTTTTCAAAACCAATCTTAAAATTCAAGTTTTAACAATGCTACTGTCCATAAGGAACAGTTTTTGTCTGGTCGGTTGTGGACACCTCTATTCTGAATATTCTTAAAGACAGTACGCTGTGTTCGCTAACTACATGCAATAGTTCGCCACACAATAACGCTTATTTCACCCGATATGCCATACTCTATCACGCACGCGTCTCCTCGGCATACCTTACACCTATACGTCGAAACACCCGGAAACAACAATCGGCGTGATTTACGCCGAAGTGCGATTTGTAACTGAAACGCAGTACATTCCATTTAGTATAGCCTCGGCGAGGCGCAAAATGTGAAAATTTTCGAACTGCTTCTCCTCGGAAACCGTTGGGCCGATTGAAGTCAAATTTCATATGGAGCCTCTATGGGAAGGGGGAAACCAAAATTTGCTCATGAGGTCCAGGTCACATGACCAAAATGGCCGCCAAGCCATATATGGTAAAAACCCTTCAAAAATAGTCTTCTCCAGAACCACTGGGCAGATTTCCACGGAACTTAATAAATAGCATCTGGGACGTAAGCCTATAATAAATTGCTGAAATGGTGACCCTGGGTTGACCTTGACCTTCTTTGTGCTTAGGTCAAACTTTGACACATATGCTTTTGTATTTGAAAAGTGAGAATGCATTTTATCCTGCAAATGATTCAGAATACAGTACTAAAGTATAAGATATATTTTTGCTCCTTACGATAAGGCGCATTAATTGGGGGGACCGTTTTAGGTCCAGGTCACATGACCAAAATGGCCGCCATACCCATATATGATAACACTCATAAAGCTAAAAGCATCCGGCGGGTCGTGCACGTCAGCTGAAGCACTGGTTTGGTATCAAATTTTACGACGCCTGACCATAGTGTTTATTGCCACATTTATATACCCGAATTATTGGTTCTCTTTCAAGGGCCTGAATTTTAGCGTTTTCTTAATTTTGTTACAACCCCAAGAGTCTTATTTATTCTTTGAATTCTGAAATTGTCATATCCTCAGGAGATTTCTCATTTTCTTTTAGTAATTGCTGATATTTGTGGTGTGCGGTATTTATTTCAATTGTTATTCTGCTTTTTTCAGTTTTGATTTTTCAGCGATTTCTTTTTCCCAAAAGTCTGCATTTCTTTTGAAGTTTACACCGCAAAAAAAAAAAAAGAAAGAAAGAAAAAAAAAAATACGAATTTTTTTGGATGAAAAAATTGGATACACCTGTGGACACAAAAGCGTTCAAACTCCGGTGAAGTACCTTTCAATGAATCTCTTTGCATCAAGTAAGTTTGACAAGCAAATGTCATTCATCAAAGTAGTCTAAAACTGGATCAAGCAATCTACATTAATTGGTCTTATTCTGGCAAGCACTTTAGAAGCCTCCGTGGTGCAGTGGTTACGCTACTCGCCTTGTAAACCAGGGATCGCAGGATCGATTCCGGGCTTCTACATACTTTCGGATGAGTCTTTAAACCGAGGTCCCGTCTCCGTATGATCGTAGCTGTTGGTGGGACGTAAAACTAAAACTCATTCACACTCTGGCAAGCACTATTTTCCATTTTTAGATCTGATTGACATTCAAGGTGTATTCTGATTGGATAGGGCAGGGCCTACAATGAAATATACAACACTTTGTGTTTTGAATTTATTTCTGTCTTTGCAGTTGACTGACATGAAACATTGAATGAAACATCAGATCAAAATAAAATGAAGCTCAACAAAGTTTGAACGCTTTTGTGTCCACAGGTGTATTTTCTTATTTATGCTCAAAATATAGACTGGTGTGTACGCGTTCGTTGGAAAGCGGGTATCGATATTGTAGCAGTATTTAAGGAAGTGTCGAATAAATAAATAAATAATGTAATCTGGGCCCAGGATTACAACCGTTACTTAAGTTAAGGTCGACTTAACGATTTAAGGAGGAATTCTCATCTTAGCAAAGTATTTCCTTAAAAAGTGCGTTCGAAAGCCACCTATTTCATTTACTTAGCTAAGTATTTAACTTCGGATGAAGTCGTAATTTTGACGGAAATTTTCACGAAGATTAGCACGTAAGTTTCAATTACACATTGATGTAGGCGGCCCACAACTTTCCCGCAATCTGTCAAAAATCTCTGCTTCTGCTTGAATGGATGGAGACAATAGAAAATATGATGGTTTAGTTTCCATTTCACTGCATAAACCATGAAAAAGTTTTATATACTATAAAACATGTGTAATTGAAGGATCACACTCGATCTCAAATTGTGCGGGCAAACATTGGTCACAAAGTAGCACCACGACATATTCAAAACGCTGTTTCTATGCGGTCCATTCAGAAACAAGAACTCATACAATATTTGAATATGCAAAGCTCGGTTTTATGGAGTCTTATTTGAATTGAGGTTTAACGTCCCTGTCAACACTATGCAGGTCATTTTGGAGACGTTGCTTCCAATTTTGTGGGACGTTTACCGACTCTGAGATGAAATGAAACCTCAAGCCCTGTCGCCCAATGAAACCAAAAGGCTTATATGCAGTGGACGGTGTTACTCACACCACTTTGCCTGGGCAGGCTTAGACCTTCCAAGCTGTTTACAAGTACTAGGGCATCGGGAAAATACGCTTATATAATTCTGACCCCCTTGAACCCCACTTTTATTTTGTAAAACTGTGGTTGGGGGGGGGGGGGTCGACCTTTTTTTTTTTACTTATTTCCGCTCTAAAATATAGAATGTGGGTACCGGTTAGAACCGCCTAACGTGTACCAAAAGTCTATATTTTGAGCAGAAATAAGAAAAATACCACAATTTTTCATATTAAAAATTTTCTTTTTGGAGGTAAAATTTATAATGTATTTGTATAGGCGTGTCTACGTTATGTGTGGTCAGTTTTAGCTCTGCATGATAGCACCATGCAGCCCAATCTGTTTCTTCAAGCCCCGAGGGGCGGGGGCGGAATCGGTTTTATGGAGTCTGTCCATGATTCAACCCTTCTCATGCCATTAGTCGTATTAAATAATATTCAAAACAACCTGGTAGAGTCGATAATTAAGAAAATAAACATATTCTGCGCTATGGTGACGAACAGGGAAGACTCCGACACTTAACCCAAGCTACGATATTGTTTTCGGATGTCATCATCACATGTATGTAGCTGATATAGTCATTAAGGACACGATCAAACATCATACAGACAAACACGGAGAAAACCATAGCTCCAGTCGGAGTAAAAAAAAAAAACAAAAAAAAAAACATGAATATAAAATCACTGTACATTCGATCTTGGATTTCCCCGTCTTTTTATGAGTGATGTGAGACATAAAGCGCTCACTCACTCACTAACACTTAATTACTCACATGCACGAGCTTACAAAGGGAGGTGAACGCCTAAAACTCATTTTTATTGAGCATTTCCAGGCAGGGAGAAGAGGCAAATGATTGGATGTGCAGAAACAGAAGAAATAACAACATTACCCTCTACCATTACCTGCTGCTAGGAAAGCAGGCCTTGTCACAATCAGCTGGACGCCTCAGTGACGCAAGATATACGTCACCTTCGCCTCACCCAACCAGTATACAACGACCACACGCGACCTCCAGTAACCACTTAGAAGGTCTAAGCCTGCCAAGGTAAAGTGGTGCAAGTCGGGCCGAACGTGCATATAAATCTTGTTGGTTTCATTGGGCGACAGGGCTTGAGATGTAATTTCATCTCAATGTCGGGTAACAGTCCGACAAAATTGGAATCAACACTTCCAAAATCAAACCTTAATAGTGTTGCGAAGACGTTAAATCTCAAATCAATCAATCAATCAATCAATCAATCAATCAAAATAAAAAACTTCTTTGTATTTCATTAATTTTGATATCGAGAATCTTACACAAATGGTCCTTTCATATGAAAGTTACGAAACGGGCCTTCGAATTGGATTTTTAAATAGGATTTTATTGCCTTTACCTTGACCATTTGCCCAACAAATGTACATCGTTGACATACGTTACAATTGTTCACGCCATAATAGTTGATATTTACATCTCAAGTGTAAAACCTATTGTAAACCTATACGCCTGTTCATACTTCCATGAACGCATCGAATCACATGATTTTCAATGACGTCAAGTGTCGCAAGTCTACACTCTAAACCATGGTTCTCTATGATCTCAATGGGCGTTGACGACGACAATGCTGTTCCGCTCTTTGTAGAAAAAAAACAGCGTGTTAATGTTTTTCAGCTTTAACAGTTTGCCTTATAAGAATTTTTTTCGCCGAGTGATGAGGAAAAAAGAATGTAAATATAAGAAATATTTTTTCGGATGTTCATGAAGGTATGAACGACAGCGGGTCGCTAGCAAAGTTTATATGAACCCCTTTAGAGTTCATTTACTTTGCAGGCGACCCTGTTCGTTTATACTTTCATGAACAGCAGAAAAACAAGTCATTTCATAAATGCACGTGGCGCCATACTATTTCATGACAATGAATATAAAGACGGCATATGAACGTTGTGAACAGTGAAGACGTAAAACTAGCAGGGCATAAGCGTAGGAACATGGACCCGATGTGCCACAGGATCAGTTTTTAACTAACGAACAAAATTGATATGCGCCGACCCGCCACGCCGACCCCCCCCCCCCCCCCCCACACACACTGACAAAAACAACCGAGTCATTTAGGATCCCCTCTCACGCATAATAACCTTCCCGCACCAAACAATTAATTGCTCTGTCACCAGTATTAAATAGAGGTTCATACACGAGTGGGCATTTCATATGAAATTTATGAAACGAGCCTTTGGCGAGTTTCATAAAATTCATATGAAGTGACCACGAGTGTAAGATTCTGTTTATCATTTGGCCACTTGAAATTAGATTCTATCGCCATAAAATTTGACACTTTTCTTCACAGAAAATGCTTGGATGACATGGACGTCGTCATGACGTTACGAAATCCCGCCAAATGTGTTATTACAGGTGTGGTCATACGATTTTTATTGCACGACATTATCCACTGCTTATCAATGACGTCATATGTTAAACAGTATTATGTAAAAGGACGTTTTTTTACACAGCTCTGTTCGTCGCACACTTTGACACATCAAGGGAGAAAAACATCCCAGTACCTATATGGCAAGTAGACTTGCCCCAAAGGGAGGAAAAAAAATGTCCCGATCGGGACTCGAACCCAGGACCTCTCGCATGGCAAGAGAACACTCTACCGTTTGAGCTACCGAGCATCACTGATGAACTGGAACAAACAAAAGCCTTTACCGTTATTGATATATACATTCATGTGTCAAGGTCAAATCTTAAAAGTTAAGGTACCTACCTGGGTTACCTTAAATATTTAAGTATTTTCTTTGGTTAAGTATCGACTTAAACGAACGAATTTCTTTGTAGTTCACTTTATACGCCAGTTAAGTAAATACTTAGTTTAAGTAGGTACTTAAAATTTAAGTACGCATTGTAATCCTGGGCCCTGGACTACACAAACTTTCGTATTACACTCGCGAGGTAGATCGTCACCACCATTCAGTCTTGGTTTAAGCGTTTATTTCTTTGTATAACATAATATGGTACAATAAAAATGAAGATGAATCATTAAGTACAATTATACAATGGGATTCAGAAGAAAGTCTACTGACTTATGAAGATCTGTCTCCCATTTTTGCAACAGATAATAGTACTATATTGATATGTGACTGTTAATGAAGCAAGTGATAGATTATGACTATTGTATGTTCTTGGCTGTTTGCCTAATTCATGTTGATATGTTCTATCTTAAGATAGATGGCGGCTCCACGGGGGGCGTAGAAATACCAGGTGCAAGAAAATTCACTATAAGTAATATAAGGATTCTTTACATCATTTTTTTTTTAAATCGCGTCAGGCTAAGATTGGCAGTAGCTCGATTCTTGACAATAACAAGATAACTTTGTTCTGTCATATAAATTTAAGAAGAAAAAAATCGAAAATTGCACATGTTATCTAACTTTGACATTTCATACCATCACATATTATATTAAAGATACAAGTCTTGTTGCCTACTTAGATGATTGTGGTTTATCTGACCTCAAAACGTTTGGTTTTGATCAAGAAGTCTTGAACAGCTAAGAATATTTGCTTGTTAGCAGAGTCTGGTAGCTCACGGTCGCCGTTTAAAAGAACATTCAGGGATGGCTGACATAAAGGTATTGTCTTATTTAGAAGTTCTTGTCGTAAGTTGACATATCGTGTACAAGAAAATAAGAAGTGCTGTGTATCTTCTATAGCCCCACATACACATAGCGGGCTGTCAACAATATTTTTTGAGAAAAGATGTTGGTTGAGTGAACTACATTTCGTTCGTAGACGGGCATGGTATATTTGTCCAGGCCTATTTCCATCGCAAAAATATTTCGGTGGTACAAAAAGATTTGCGTTGAGATGTCGTTTGAAGGAGGAGAGAGAAGGAGAGTTTCTTATCTCATCTGATAGACTGTTCCAATCACGGGTAACAGATGGTAGGAAAGATTTATAGTAGAGCTGCGAATTCGCGTGTATAGTATTTAAGTTTTGTGAATTACGTAGGTTGTATGCAGTGTTGTTTCCAACTGTGTCCGATACTAAAGACGAAAGGTAATCAGGGGTTAGGCTGTTTTGCATTTTATAAAAGAGTTGTAACTTGTGTTTTTTCCTACGAGATGCAAGTAATTCCCATCCAGTTTCATGATTAAGGCAATCAATCGATACTAATTTTGTCGCTCCAGTTACAATACGGGCAGCTTCATTTTGATTTTTTTCCAACTCATTTACTTCATATAAAGTACAATTATCCCAGACGACATCGGAATATTCGAGAAGTGGTCTAATAAAGGAAAAATAGATTGTCTGAAGAGAGTGTCTGTCAAGTTTAAATTTGAGCTTTCTCATAATATTTATACGAGTCCATGCTTTAGTTTTTATATAATCAAGGTGCTCGTGCCAAGTACAGTCATTTGAAAAAATAAGGCCAAGATTTTTGTGAGATATAACTTCCTGTATTTGAGTTTGGTTCATAAAGGCTGGAGGATGGTATGGTTTGTTCCTTTTTCGTGTAAAGATCATTGATTCGGACTTTGCTGGGTTGAATTCAACAAGCCACTGTTTCGCCCATTCGTGAATTTTCAGAAGATCGTTATTCAACTGATAAGCTGCTTCAATTGGGTCGTCAACAATAATGTAAAGACTTGTGTCGTCCGCAAAAAGCCTAATAGAAGAGTGAATGTTTTCAACAATATCGTTAATGTATACAAGAAATAAAAGCGGACCAAGAATAGAGCCTTGTGGAACACCTGCTTTTATTTCAGTCCAATCGGAAGCTGATCCAGGTAAAACAACCCTTTGTTTTCTGTTTTTAAGATAGTCTGTGAACCATTGGAGAAGTGTTCCAGATATACCACTAGAAGAGAGTTTGTAGAGAAGACCCATATGCCATACTCTATCAAACTCTTTGCTAATATCGCAGAATATAGCTCTTACCTCCTTCCCTTCGTCAAGAGCGTGACAGAAGGTATTATAGAGATCCGTAAGCTGGTTGACTGTAGAGTCGCCAGGCACAAAACCCGATTGGAGTGTTGTTATGGTATGATTTGCTTGAAAGAAGTTGAAGACATGTTTGTGGACAATTTTTTCAAGAACTTTACCAACTGTACTTAAGAGAGATATAGGTCGGTAATTTGATATTTCAGATGGATCGTCTTTATTAAAGATTGGCGTTACATTTGCCTGCTTCCATAAAGTTGGGACCTTTCCCTTTTCTAAAGAGAAGTTAAAGAGATCTGTGAGTGGAGTAGACAGCGGCTGAGCTAGATCTTTGAGAATTCTATTGCTAATTAAGTCAGGTCCTGCTGCTTTACCTGTAGGTAAGGAGAGAAGTATAGATTTAACGTCCTCTGCTGTAGTCCTTATTAGGTTAAGTTTATTGGGTGGATTATTGATTATTGTGGAAGTTGAGCATTATGTTCATTCAAATAAGTTTGCTGTGTAAAGAAATCATTCAATTTATCAGCTTTGTCTTTTTCATCGCATATGACAGTGTCGTTGCATTTTAGTGGAGGTATAGAAGATGTTTGGTCGGGCTTAATAAATGTTTTGAGAGTTTTCCACCAATCCCTTTGGCCAATGTTTGGGTCTTTAAGTTTATCTTTTAGGTTGTCAATTTCTTGTTGTTTAGCTTTTCGAATGAGCGAGGTTACATGATTTCGTATGAGTTTATAGTTGTTGAAGTCGGATTGATTTTTAGTTCGTTTGTATTTGTCATAATAGCGTGTTCTTTTTCTCATAAGACGTTTAATATTTGTGGTTAGCCAAGATTTGTCAGACTTACGAACATGAACAGTTTTATTAGGTATATGCTTGTTTACAAGATGCGTAATTCTATCAGTTATATTTTGAGCGTAAGCGTGTACATCGTCGTCTTTTAATGAAGTCCAATCAGTGTCGTTCAGGTCTGTAGAAAGTGTTTGATAATCACCTTGATGGTATAGGTAGATTTGTCTTTTGAAAGATGGAGAAATAATTTTATCAAAATTATAAATACAGTATATTGGACAATGGTATCTAATATTTTGATTAAGAAACGGCTCGCCAACGCCACTCAAAACCACCCTATTCTTATTTGATACTAGAAATAAGTCAATAATAGATTCAGAATTCTCTGTATGATGGGTAGGATCAGTTATAAGCTGTTGTAAGTTAAACTGCTGACACAATTCATTAATTTTCCTGTGTGAAGCCTGTTTGGATACATCAAAATTAAAGTCACCTGTGATAGTTATATTAGGTATATTAGTGTCAAACGCAAGGCCGACTGAATCTTCAATACTGGAATAAATTATGTTGTTCGAATTTGGAGGTCTATAAAAGGTAGCTAAAAGCTCCTTTCTATTATGCATTGATATTTCAATCCAAATACATTCAATTTGTGGAAGTTCAAGATCAAGTCTTCGACAGGATAAAATAGACTGACTAACATAAACACAAATGCCTCCGTGATTGTCGCCCATTCTATCACGACGGTATAAATTGAAGCCGTTCATTTTTAGTGTTTCGTCGGGTATACGCTGATCCAACCATGTTTCAGTAAGGCAAATGACATCAAAATCACTTAGTTCCGACTCTAGTATGTCTAGTTTATCAGAGAGACTCTGAATATTATAGTGGACAATTGAGAATTTGTTTCTACTACCAGTACTTTCTAAAGTAGGCCCAGATGACAACGAGTTAATAGAGACATCGGAAAGCGGTCCAGGATTCTGTTCTATTCCCCCAATTAGTAGCAAAGACATTATGACAAGAAGCTCAGTCTTTTAAAGACGACTGGCTCTCTAGGTCATCTGACAAAGATGCCTATATAGATTTGAATCCGACTTTTATATAGTAAAACTGGGGTTTACAGAGGTAAAATTTACAATGTATTTGAATAGGTGTGCAGTTTCTGAATTCATGTCTGCAACTTTGGGTTAACAAATTGTTAATGAGCCAATATGTCAATTAACCCTTTTTGTACCAAATGGAATCTTCCTCCTTATAAATAGCAGGAGTTCATTTCCAAATTTAGGTGTGTCAGGTTGCGTTTTCATCAAAATTTATTTGGAAAATGGCTGAACTCCTGGCAAACAGTGGAGGCCCTGATCAGACGCCGCGTTCTGCGGCGTCCGATCTGGGCCTGCACTATTTGCCAGGGTACCCGTTTTGGGGTTTCTGGTACTAAATGGGTTAATTTTGTCCTTCATGTGATAAGTCCGCCCGCCGGGCAAAGCAAACACACTTCGGCTCTCTGGCAAACAGCGAAGGCCTGCACAAATTGATTGCAATAAAACCGTCTGCACTAATTGCAGCCAAACATCTACATGTAATTATGATATTTTCTTAATGTTTTTTAATTTAAATTCTACATAATGGTAGCCAATTGTAGCTTTTCGACGTATTGATGTATTTTGATATGAATAACTTAGTGTCTTCTTTCACCCATCCTTTCTTCTTTCCGTTCGTTTGTGTGCCTGTCTGTCTCACAGGCGGTCAGTTGATCTTATTTTATATTTAAGACATAATACCATGCATTATCAAGAACTTAAGGAAAACTATTCATTCATTCATTCATTTCCAAAGTTTTACAGGTTTTCGTCATGCAGCTCCCGAGTTCTTTCTACAGACGGACTAAATTAATTAATTAATTCACAAATATACAAAATAAATTAAATAAATAAACATTATGCGACTGTGCTAAAGTAAATTTCTACCCATGACTATCTTGTCCTGCTGGCGCTCGTGGACTTAGTCATTTTCACGCGAGAAAATGCAGGTGCCGAAAAGCTGACTTCCTTATTTTCAAATCAAAATGGAAGAACCATGTTTTTAATTGAGTATTAAATGCTATATATCATTGCAAACTTTGAGAAATTTTCTTTCTAGTCATGACTTATAAAAGAACCAATGAGAAAGTAATAAGTTTTAAATTAGCATTTGAATGTAGGTTCAGGAACATTTTGCCAATATATATATAAGATGAAAAGGAATACGACTTCCACTTTTCAAAGTAACATGGAAGAACTAAGTCGTTAATTTATTTTTACAAAATTTACATCTAATTCCTTGTTGATAAAAGAACTTTTTGAAAATAACTTATAATTTTTTGTCACATTTTTCTAAAATTGTAATTTAATCAATTTAATACGGCTTTCCTTTTAATTTCTATATACTAATAATTTTGGTGGTGATGTTTACATGTAAGTCTGCGGCGACTGTCGCAAATCGATATCGGATATTATTGTGAAACTACGAGCGGATTGTTCCCTATGCGATCAGTTTTGATGGATTGCATTCACCTTTCCTATACACGTTCATATCGTGTACAATGCGCCACTTTTATCTGCGTGACGGTTCTTCTTCTCATCCCATCCTTAATCAGAGGTGAGTGAAACCCAGACAACCCGGAGAAGACGACCTGATAATCCGTTGCAGAGAGAGAGAGAGAGAGAGAGAGAGAGAGAGAGAGAGAGAGAGAGAGAGAGAGAGAGAGAGAGAGAGAAAAGTAATCATTTATTCTTCTTACGCTATTTTCACCGTCGTTGTTTATATACCTGGGAAATATTCAACGAAGACTGTTCATAACCGTGCTTTTTGAACCTCCAAATTATGGAGATATTAAAGTAGGTACTGATTTAGGCATTAATTGTAAATCCGTGATTGGTACTATCCATTGCCTGCGTTTCATGGTATGCGTCTGTCTAAGGAATGCGTCTGTCTAAGGATTATCTTCTTTCAAGTGCACTCAAGTCCATGCCTATTGTTGCCCGAGCAACGCGTGACACAAGTATATAGGAGTTTATTCTTTCTCTTTCAAGCTACAATGAGACATCTTTAGGTAATTCAGTCGCATTTCTGGTAATTAGACTATTATTATAGAAAATTTGCATGTTTTCTGTCTGTCTATCTGCAATGTATCTATCTATCTATCTATCTATCTATCTATCTATCTATCTATCTATCTATCTATCTATCTATCTATCTATCTATCTATCTATCTATCTATCTATCTGTCTGTCATGTGGTCCTCTTTTCTTCCTCTTCCTGGGTAGAATCCCAGTACTAAGTATCTCAAGGAAACAACACTTGGCGCTTGCAGGTATCGAACCTGCTACTTCTCTATCTCAAACCCGATAAATCACCACTGTATCACAGTGCTCCACAGATCTATCCATCGATTGATCGACTGCTCCATCGATCGATCCATCGATATATCTCCATTAGGATACACCCGAATGTTATCATGGTTCTTTCGGCATATTTTGATGAAACAGTTTTGTTCTTATATCTACTTTTAACATTGAAGCGACGTTTTAATTTTAGTTTTTGAGTCAGGATTTGGAAAATAATATGTGCCCTTGGAAAACGAACTTTACTCCATACAAGGAAAAACGGTAAATTACAATAATTTCTTCCCAAAACAATGGCAGTCTATGATATGAAAGCAGGTAGTCAATTTAATGACTATGTGAACGTCTCTGAACACCAGTCCAGTGACGTTGTTCGACTGTATATGTTCAAACGTCATTTTTGAAAATGCTTATATGACTGAGGTCTTATTGTAAATACGGAATCTGCATTTGACAACAAGTATATTCAAAAGGTCCCAGTCACATGACAGAGATGACCGCCATGCCAATCTCTCCAGAACCACTAGACAGATTGCCTTGAAACGTCACATATTGAATCCGTTCACTAACTACTACTTAACGAAATGTAATGATGACGATATGCTTACCTTGACCTATTTAATATCAGAATCAAATTTGGTCCCCTATGTTTTTGAAAGGGAACTGGTGAAACAGTGCATTTGCCGGCCTCGGTTGATCAGTGGAGATTGATCATGAAATATTTTCTACGCTACGGTTATTTTCTCCCTTCCGCTGATTCAAGAAGGGCAGTTGTCAGTTTCTGGTAAAATATTGTGCACTGTACTGGTTTTAACCGCTTACGTATAAGCCTGCCTGAAAAGTATGGATTGGTAAACTGACCGGATCATAAATGATCTAAAATAGTGTTGACTGGGCCGTTAAAATCCAATACAAACAAAACAATGCATTTATTCCTAATGACCGTAGTCCATGATGTGAAACTAGGTATGGTCTGGCAATGGGGTGACGACCTGAACCTTTATGAATGTTAAATCACTGTGATTCATTGTGTTTGGCCCCAGGTCTCTAGAACAGTCTTTTCTTTGAAAGCGCTGAGATAAATGTTCTGTAAAAGGGTAATACTTTGGAAGCGTAATCCTTGGCAGCACAGAATAGAAAACCACAGATTCTACAAGTTTTTTTTTTCTGAGCCAGATTATCTAGTGTTGTTTATGCTCATCAGTGATCCTCAATATTAACAAAATGCAGTGGAATCAATGGTCCCAAAGGACTAGAAATATAACTAACACTATGATGAAGGGTAGGCTGCCACACATCTGTGTGATTGGTAATCTGCAGAAGGGTAATCCACTGGAATCGAGGACTGCAACAGAGAATAGAAAACCGTGTTCAAGCTTTTATCTGGGCCAGACGTCCTACAAAAATCAGTGACCCACAAAAAATTAAAATTCTTCTGTATAATCAATGAGTCCCAAAGGACCAGAAAATATAGCTCACACTATAATGAAGGGAAAGAAAACGTTTAACGATCTCCACACATTCCCTTAACATCAGCTGTGACAAAGTTAAATGTTCTATAAAGCAAGGACTACTACATAAGCCATGTCATATGGTTAGAGAATGAAACTGAAATAAAGCGGTCCAGGTCACATGACCAAACTCTTTAAAAATCTTCTTCTCTGGAGCCACTGTTTGAATCTTAAAACTTGGTAGAACAGTCAACTAAATTGGCACATAAATCTGTATGAACTCAAAAGCTCAAAGTCCGCTGTAGTAAATGTGTTAAAACGTAGTTCGTTTTTAAATCTGCAAGTCTGTTTGATGCCATATTGCATACGGAACCTACACGGTATGCCTGTAGTATAGGAAGGCCTCCGTTGTTTCTCCTGTGTTTTGTGGTATGTCAACATGTCGAACATCTCCTTCTCTGAAAACATCGGGCCGACTGAAGCTAAATTCTGTGGTTTTGATTTATTTCGGGTTTAAGGCCCTTTCAGGATTATTTCATTCATATTGAACCGACCGTTAATCATAGTTGGGCGAAAATCGGTGTAGTTATGTAGGATTGCGGGCCGAAAGTTTATCAAAATGGTCCAGGTCAATTACCAAGATGAGTATCATGAACATATGAGGAGTGTTCCAAAAATATTGTCATTTTCATTCTTTCTACTTTACTGCAAATGTCAAAACCATTTTACTTGCACCGCTCCCTCTACCTGAATACACCTTTTAAGCCAACAAATCCTCTTTTGGAAGCAGTTTTCAAACCCTTCAATGGGGACACTTATCAGATACTGATAAACCACAGATCCAAGAGCATTTCTCGAATTGTATCTCAAATAGATGATATTTGAGTTTTGGAAACAAAAAAGTCCCAAAGGGCCAGGTCTCACGAAAATGGAGAATGTTGGGCATGTAGGCTGGCTCCAAAATCTCAGTCACAGGGTGTGGCGTGTGAACGGATACAAGAGTCCGACGTGCTTAAGTGCAGCGGGTTTTGTAGTAATTATGCCCCCGCCTATTCGAAAAATAGCGGAAAGGCATTACGTGTTACCCCTGTCCGTCCCTTCCGTACGTACGTCCTCCCGTCCGTCCCACTTCATGTGAGGGCCATAACTGAAATAAAGACTTCCGTCGTCTGTGATATGAGCCAGCACAGAACAAGAAGGAATCACAGTAAAAGCACTGGTGGGTTTAAGTAAACTTTCATCCGGCCAACCCTCGGTTTCACTGCGGTTCATACATGAATTTGTTCGGTCCGCTTAAAGGTTCCCTTACTCGTCAAATAATCAAAATAGAAGTGGAGGCAATGATCAGGAATCGATACAATTAACCCACAACTCCCATCAGAGACACCAAAGGGAAAGAAACACAAACATGAAACAACAGACCCTTATGAAAATATCAATAGAAGAAAGCCAAAAGGACAGATACTATCCAACAAAATGGCCAATTGGCTATCCAAAATATTATAAGCGATACAAACACTCAAAGACAAACCATTACAAAAATAAACCGCGACAGAAGAACCGCATTGGAACGGTCAGTGAAACGAATTCCACTGGGGGTAACAAGGAAATCACTAAACTAAGGGGATTCAAGAATGAGGACTCGACAGTCCAACGCGTTGAGACATCCGATGCTTCATACAAGATCACTGGAGCAAACGAAACCTTAAAATAAACCCCGATGGGTCAAGAAAGGCTATCCAAAATATTATAAGCGATACAAACACTCAAAGACAAACCATTACAAAAATAAACCGCGACAGAAGAACCGCATTGGAACGGTCAGTGAAACGAATTCCACTGGGGGTAACAAGGAAATCACTAAACTAAGGGGATTCAAGAATGAGGACTCGACAGTCCAACGCGTTGAGACATCCGATGCTTCATACAAGATCACTGGAGCAAACGAAACCTTAAAATAAACCCCGATGGGTCAAGAAACAGACATGAAAGTTCAAGCCCCGACCAAGAAATAAACGGTTTAAAGCCTGGGCCATCATGGAGTCAGAAGGGAGCGGAGGCCTGGGCACAAAACAATTTAACTACCAGACCATTAAACAGTATGAAAGCGTTCCGATTCCTGAGCAATGTACTTCATAAAGGTTTGTCCAAATATTTTACTGTTACCTTTGCTTGGGTACGGCCCCGTTGCCTTCCATCGTTTGTATGTAAAGTCAGAGGCAAAATAACACGTAATGACAGTCAAAAATAATAAACAAATCTTTATTAAAATATCATCTTGATCGATTAACTAAAATGAACATAGATGCAAGCGATAAAAATCCTTCACAGGCAGTAGTTGCCACTCATATACTGTGAGTGAGTGTTTGCGTTTTACGTCTCACCAACAGTTAAGGTCATACGGAGACGGGACCTCGGTTTAAAGACTCATCCGAAAGTCTGGAGAAGCCCGGGATCGATCCTGCGACCCCTGATTTACAAGGCGAGTAGCATAACCACTACACAACGGAGGCTTCTACTCATATACTGTATGGTTGCTATCCGTATTACTATAATTTGAACTAGAGATGTCACCGGAAAACAAAGCTCGCCTGCTGAGAACAATTTGTATACTACCACTTGGTGTGCATTAATGACCGGAATTTCATGTTAAAACAACAAATATTTGTCACACTGCCCAGGATATGATGTGATTTCAATTTTGAGGTCACATGAAACTAATATCCCCTCTAACTATTTTTCTCTCAATCTCCATACTTTCTTGGCCCAGAAAAACAGAAAAAGATTTGCCATTTTGTAAGGCCACTAAAACATTTACTAACATGCGCAAGAATTCCGCGGAGGGCAGCATCGCACCTGTCAGGGCGACAGTAAAGGAAGCTCTGATAGGAGGCTCACAAGATCTAGAGGATTAACATGAAATCTATCAAAGAAACAAGAGCGTAAAATATAGGTCAAGTTCACCCGGTCAAGGTGCCTGCCAGGTCGGGGTGTCCTTGGAATGCTTCATGCAAGGTTTGATTGATGTATGCATGATTGGTGAAGAGATTGCGCTGGTCGACGTTAATTCCGTCAAAGTCACTGGAGCGTGAAATATAGGTCAAGGTCATTGGTTAAAGGTGCGTGATAGGTAGGGATGTCCTGGAGATGCTTCATGCAAGATTTGATGGATGTAGGCCTCATAGGTGATGACACTGCGAGCGTCGACATAAAATCTGTCAAAGTCACTGGAGGGCAAAATATAGGTCAAGGTCACTGGGTCAAGAGGCTTGCTAGGTTAGGATGTCATGGGGCTGTTTCCTGAAAAGGTTTGGTGATGTATGTAGGCCTCATATCTGACGCCATAGCGAGGGGCAATGTAAAAGCTGTCAAAGTCGATTGAGTGCGAACATAGGTCAAGGTCACCGGGTCAAGGTGAGTGCCCGGTTGGTATGCCTTGGAGAAGGTTTGATGGATGTAGGCCTCATAGATGACGAGATTGCGAGAGTCGACATAAATTGTTGACAGACGGACGAATGAACAGAGGAACGCACGCACGAACACATGAATGGGCAGAAAATTGGACGACTATGTCGCACCTTACTAGAAGCAGATTTGACAAAAAAATAGTTTTCACACAAACTTCCTTAATGATAACAATTTTTAGTCCACAATTATTAGAAACAAATAAGAAATAATATCAAAAATGTTAAGAATCAACAACAAAATTATAAATAAAGAATAAATAAGGTAGTGGCAATTTGGCCGGCACAGGTCAAATAGCGTGGGGACTGTTTGGCCGGGACCGGTCAAATAGCCTCCATGCTATTGGACCAAACTGAATTTCTTTTTACTACATGTATGTATGAATATGTGCCTTCACTAATATAAAATGTAAATTTACTAAAAAAAAATGAAAAAGTGAAAAGTGAAGGAAATGATCAGGAATCGATACAATTTACACAGAGCTCCCATCATAGACACCAAAGGGAAAGAAACAAACACGTGAAACAACAGACCCTAATGGAAACAACAATAGCGGGAAGCCAAAAGGACAGTTACTTTCCCCAAAAAATGGCCAATTGGATAGCCAAAACAAATAATATAAGCGATACAAACACTCAAAAACAAACCATAACAAAACTAAACCGCGACCGAAGAACCGCCTTGGAACGGTCAGTGAAACGAATTCCACTTGGGGGCTTTAATCGATTTTACGTGGCCACAATCCTCGCCCTTACTTCCGTCGCGATTTAGACAAATGATTTGTTCAGTCCGCACGAAGGCCTCCTTACTCATCAGTGCCACATCTCCGTGAACACAAAAATAAAAAAACACAGAGATGAAATAACGGCGAGGGCTCGACAGCAATAAATGAGTGAGTGTTTGAGTTTTACGTCCCAACAACAGCTAAGGTCATACGGAGACGGGACCTCGGTTCAAAGACTCATCTGAAAGTCTGGAGAAGCCCGGGATCGATCCTGCGATCCCTGGTTTACAAGGCGAGTAGCGTAACCACTGCACCACGGAGGCTTCCTAATGACAAAGGTATGCCAACACAGCATATAAAGGTGTTTCATTGGCCAGGAGAGTGGTTTGAGATTTGACATGTGTGTTTCATGTTTTGACTTTTGTGTTTCAATTTTCGTGTTTCATGTTTTGACTTTTGACTTTTGTTGTTTTAAGGTTAGCGGAATCACAGCTATTTTTAGACCTTAAAACAACAAAAGTCAAAACACAAAAGTCGAAACATGAAACACAAAAATTAAAACACAAAAGTCAAAACATGAAACACACATCTTTTTTGTGCCGACCCTGCATTTTTTATTGCCATCCAGAAAAAAATAAACAAATAAAAAGATTTTGTTATCTACCGTCCTTAATATTTTCTAGCACTTTTGATTAAAAACCAAAGTCCTTGCCTCGCCAACGTCCCTTACATGTTACAGGAGACTGCGTGTCCCATCAGGAAGTCGGTTTCTTGACCAAGGCCTGCAGTGTACTTAATCCTTAAAAAAATAAATAAATAAATAAATAAATAAATAATAAAAAAAATGGATCGGGGGCATCGGAAGAGCCCCCGAGATTATTAATAGTTTCGACTTTGGATTTTAAATAATATATAAATCCCCTTAAAATGTGTAAATCACGCCATCATTCAAAAAGCATGCAGCACTCGTTTTACGATCCGCTTTTGGTTTGGACGGATCGTGTACTGCAGTGTACTTAATCCTTAAAAAAAAAAAAATAAATAAATAAATAATCAAAAAAAAAAAATGGATCAACGTCCTGGCATCGGAAGAGCCCCCGAGATTATTAATAGTTTCGACTTTGGATTTTAAATAATATATAAATCCCCTTAAACTGTGTAAATCACGCCATCATTAAACAAGAGGGCCATGATGGCCCTGGATCGCTCACCTGATCCATAGAGTAACAAGTGGGCCCCGAGGAGGGCCATTATTGACCCCAAGGATTTTTAAAGATTTTCCCTATATAAGCCTATGTAAAACCAAAGGGTCTCGGGGCGGGGGCATTTTTGGTCCCAGGGCTATAATTTGAACAATCTTGATAGAGGTCCACTAGATCAAATTTCACACCAAATATCAAAGACCTAGGCCTTATCATCAAGTTATGGTATCACAGAAGAAAATTTTTTACAAATTTTCCCGATATAAGTCTATGTAAAACCAAAGGGCCCAGAGGCAGGGGCATTTTTGGCCGCAGGGCTATAATTTGAACAATCTTGGTAGAGGTCCATTAGCTGAAGCTTCATACCAAATATCAAAGACCTAAGCCTTGTGGTTTCAGAGAAGAAGATTTTTCAAAATTTTCCCTATATAAGTCTATGTCAAACCAAAGGGCCCCTGGGGGGGGCATTTTTGGCCCCAGGGCTATAATTTGAACGATCTTGGTAGAGGTCCACAAGATGAAGCTTCATACCAAATATCAGGCCTTGCAGTTTCAGAGAAGAAGATTTTCAAAGATTTTCCCTATATAAGCCCATGTAAAACAAAAGGGCCCCGGGCGGGAGCATTTTTGGGCCCAGCACTATAATTTGAACAATCTTGGTAGGGGTCCACTAGATGAAGCTTCATACCAAATAGCAAAGACCTGGGCCTTGCAGTTTCAGAGAAGAAGAGTTTTAAAGATTTTCCCTATATAAGCCCATGTGAAACAAAAGGGCCCCGGGGCGGGGGCATTTTTGGCCCCAGCACTATTATTTGAACAATCTTGGTAGGGGTCCACTAGATGAAGCTTGAAACCAAATAGCCAAGACCTGGGCCTTGCGGTTTAAGAGAAGAAGATTTTTAAAGATTTTCCCTATATAAGCCCATGTGAAACAAAAGGGCCCCGGGGCGGGGGCATCTTTGGCCCCGCCACTATTATTTGAACAATCTTGGCAGGGGTCCACTAGATGAAGCTTCATACCAAATATCAAAGACCTGGGCCTTGCGGTTTCAGAGAAGAAGATTTTTAAAGATTTTCCCTATATAAGGCCATGTGAAACAAAAGGGCCCCAGGGCAGGGGCATTTTGCCCCCGCCACTATTATTTGAACAATCTTGGTAGGGGTCCACTAGATGAAGCTTCATACCAAATATCAAAGACCTGGGCCATGCGGTTTCAGAGAAGAAGATTTTTAAAGATTTTCCCTATATAAGCCCATGTGAAACAAAAGGGCCCCAGGGCAGGGGCATTTTTCCCCCAGCACTATCATTTGAACAATCTTGGTAGGGGTCCACTAGATGAAGCTTCATACCAAATACCAAAGACCTAGGCCTTGCGTTTTGAGAGAAGAAGATTTTTAAAGATTTTCCCAATATAAGCCCATGTAAAACCAAAGGGCCCTGGGGCGGGGGCATTTTTGGTCCCAGCACTATAATATGAATAATCTTGGTAGGGGTCCACTAGATGAAGCTTCATACCAAATATCAAAGACCTGGGCCTTGCGTTTCAGAGAAGAAGATTTTTAAAGAATTTCCCTATACATGTATATGCCTGTGTAAAACCAAAGGGCCCTGGTGCTGGGTCATGTTTGGCCCCAGCACTATAATTTGAACAATTTTGGTAGGAGTCCACTAGGTGAAGCTTCATACCAAATATTAAAGTCCTGGGCCTTGCGGTTTCAGGGAAGAAGATTTTTTAAGTTTTCGGTGAAAAAAATCTATTTTTGGCTCCTGTGACATATATGTGCAACGGACCAGAACCATTTGAACAACTTTGAAAGGGGACCACCTAAGGATCATTCCTGTGAAGTTTGGTCAAAATCCGATCAGTGGTTAAGGAGGAGATGTCGTTTGTAGAAATTGTTTACGCACGGATGACAGACAAAAAGTGATCCTAATATAAAACACAAGAGGGCCATGATGGCCCTGGATCGCTCACCTGATCCATAGTGTAACAAGTGGGTCCCAGGGAGGGTCATTATTGGCCCCAGGGCTTTAATGTGCATAATGCTGAGGGAGGTCTTAAAGGTGAAGCTTCATACCAAACATCAACAAAGGCTATAATATGAACAATCTTGGCAAAGGTCGTCGAGATGAAGCTACACACCAAATATCAAGGAACTGGGCCTTGCGGTTTCAGAGAAGAAGATTTTTTTAAAGATATTCCATACATAAGCCTATGTAAAACCAAATTTGCATCGGGGCTATATAAGTCTATGTAAAACCAAAGGGTCCCGGGCTGGGGACATTTGTGGCCCCAGGGCTATAATTTGGAACAATCTTGGTAGAGGTCCACTAGATGAAGCTTCATACCAAATATCAAAGACATGGGCCTTGCAGTTTCAGAGAAGAAGATTTTTAAATATTTCCCTTTATAAGACTATGTAAAACCAAAAGGTCTCAGGGCGGTGACATTTTTGGCCCCAGGGCTATAATTTGAACAATCTTGATAGAGGTCCACTAGATGAAATTTCACACCAAATATCAAAGACCTAGGCCTTGTGGTTTCAGAGAAGAAGATTTTCGCTATATAAGTCCATGTAAAACCAAAGGGCCTCCCAGTGGGGGCACTTTTTGCCAAAGGGCTATAATTTGAACAATCTTAGTAGGGGTCCTTTAGATGAAGCTTCATACCAAATATCAAAGTCCTTGGCCATGCAGTTTCAGAGAAGAAGATTTTTTAAGATTTTCCCTATATAAGTCTATGTAAAACCAAAGGGCCCGAGAGCGGGGACATTTTTGGTCCCAGGGCTATAATTTGAACAATCTTGATATAGGTCCACTAGATGAAGCTTCACACAAAATATCAAAGGACTAGGCCTTGTGGTTTCAGAGAAGAAGATTTTTAAAGATTTTCCCTATATAAGTCTATGTAAAACCAAAGGGCCCCAGAGCGGGGGCAGTTTTGGCCCCAGGGCTATAATTTGAACATTCTTGGTAGAGGTCCATTAGATGAAGCTTCATACCAAATATCAAAGTCCTGGGCTTTGCGGTTTCAGAGAAGAAGATTTTTAAAGATTATCCCTGTATAAGCCTATGTAAAACCAAAGGGCCCCGGGGGGAGGGGGGGGGGGCATTTTTGGCCCCAGCACTATAATTTGAACAATCTTGGTAGGGGTCCTATAGATGAAGCTTCATACCAAATATCAAAGACCTAGGTCTTGTGGTTTCAGAGAAGAAGATTTATAAAGATTTTCCCTATATAAGTCTATGTAAAACCAAAGGGTCCCGGAGCGGGGGCATTTTTGGCCCAAGGGCTATAATTTGAACAATCTTGGTAGAGGTCCATTAGATGAAGCTTCATATCAAATATCGAAGACCTAGGCCATGTGGTTTCAGAGAAGAAGATTTTTAAAGACTTTCCCTATATAAGTCTATGTAAAACCAAAGGGCCCCGGAGCGGGGGCATTTTTGGCCCCAGCACTATAATTTGAACAATCTTGGTAGAGGTCCATTAAGTGAAGCTTCATACTAAATATCAAAGTCCTGGGCCTTGTGGTTTCAGAGAAGAAGATTTTTAAAGATTTTCCATATATAAGCCTATGTAAAACCAAAGGGCCCCGGGGCGGGGGCATTTTGTGCCCAGGCACTATGATTTGAACAATCTTGGTAGGGGTTCACTAGATGAAGCTTCATACCAAATATCAAAGACCTGGGCCTTGTGGTTTCAGAGAAGAAGATTTTTAAAGATTTTCCCTATATAAGTCTATGTAAAACCAAAGGGCCATGGAGCGGGGGTATTTTTGGCCCCAGCACTATTATTTGAACAATCTTTGTAGAGGTCCATTAGATGAAGCTTCATACTAAATATCAAAGTCCTGGGCCTTGTGGTTTCAGAGAAGAAGATTTTTAAAGGTTTTCCATATATAAGCCTATGTAAAACCAAAGGACCCCGGGGCGGGGGCATTTTGTGCCCCAGCACTACAATTTGAACAATCTTGGTAGGGGTCCACTAGATGAAGCTTCATACCAAATATCAAAGACCTGGGCCTTGTGGTTTCAGAGAAGAAGATTTTTTAAGTTTTCAGTGAAAAAAATCTATTTTTGGCTCCTGTGACCTAGATGTGCAACGGACCGGAACCATTTGAACAACTTTGAAAGGGGACCACCTAAGGATCATTCCTGTGAAGTTTGGTCAAAATCCGATCAGTGGTTTAGGAGGAGATGTCGTTTGAAGAAATTGTTTACGCACGGACGCACGGACGCACGGACGGACGCACGGACGCACGACGGACGACGGACAAAAAGTGATCCCAAAAGCTCACCTCATCACTACGTGATGGTGAGCTAAAAAGCATGCAGCACTCGTTTTACAATCCGCTTTTGGTTTGGACGGATCGTGTAAAACACGGGCTTGACAGTCAAAACGATCCAGAGTCAAAACAGCCCAGATCAAAGCGGCCAAATGTCAAAACGGTCGAGGTACACTTAGTCAGAACGGCCCAGGTTAAAACGGCCCACTTAGCAACATTCGGTGATTTCAAAAAGTTTTGCATCTAGACGATTAGGCCCTAGTCGTTTAGGCCCTAGACCTTTTGGCCCTGTAGACGATTTAGCCCCCCCCCCCCCCCCCCCCCCCCCGGATCAGCAATATTCCTAGACGTATTAGCCCTAGACGTTTCGGCACGGGTTTCCAAAATTCCAAGACGCTTTGGCCCCTAGATATATAGATGGATCCCAAATAGCATGAAAATATTGGGCCGACATTGAATAAAAGATATTGGCATATGGTAAGTCAATTGGCCGACCGTTGGCACTGGATATACAACACTGCACTAGCGTTAGTCAATCGTTATTCAGATCTAGTAATAAATGAGTAGGAGGCTCTTTGCGACCCCAGGACCCACAGGAGACTGCGTGTCCCATCAGGAAGTCGGTTTCTTGACCAAGGCCTGCAGTGTACTTAATTTCAGCATCGCAGGGTCAGTGGTTAAAATAGCACGAATGGTCACTGTTTGTTGAGATAATGTCGGCTGATCAAAAATGAGCTAAAACCACATAAATAATCAAAAAAACTGTTACTCACATTCCCGATTTCATATTTTTGTCTGTCTTTTTTTCTTCTCTATCTTTTTCTTCTCCATTGTGATAGTGCCTCCTCCGATTGCTTTCTCTGATTATCCCGCCTTTTAATACGGAAGTCACGGTATTCAATGCAAACAACAAAGAACACAAAAAGCAAGAACTCAAAATACAGAACTCAAAATTCAAAACTCTTATGTCTAAAGTGAGAAAAACAAAAGTCAAAAGACCATTACACAAAACACAATGTCACATATAGGCTTCCGTACTAAACCGTATGGAATATATTTATGAAACGTTACAGGTGCATGCACGACATTGAGTCGATGAGTCATGAACAAGGAAGACGACCTTGCTTTTTTTTTTTTTTTTTTTATCTCACCAGAGCCGAAGGCTCCGGGGGAAATTATAGGATGGACATTGTCCGCTGTCGTCGCCTGCGTCGTTAACACTTTCAAACGACATCTCCTCTGAAGCCACTGGGCCGATTGGGCCCAAATTTTATCTGTAGCGTCCTTGGGCTAGAGGATTGAAAGTTTGTGTGTGTGTGTTTTTTTTTTTGTATAAAAATCGGCTCATTAGTTTGATTGCTATGGCAACTTAGAGTTTCCATAGACTTATAATGGGGAAAATTGAAAAATTGCATTTACTGCCAAGTCATTGCAGATATTTTGACAAAACTTTTATAGAAATGTTTCTTGAGTAAACTTCTCTCAGCTTTTGTGCCAACCTGAAGGTCCCGCGGTTGTGCTGGGGCCCTGTCCCACCCCCTCCACTCTATAAAAGGCCATATATATCAGAAATATTCATATTTCCTGAAAAGGTTTGGTGATGTATGTAGGCCTGATATCTGACACCATAGCGAGGGTCAATGTAAAAGCTGTCAAAGTCGATTGAGTGCGAATATAGGTCAAGGTCACCGGGTCAAGGTGAGTGCCCGGTTGGTATGCCTTGGAGAAGGTTTGATGGATGTAGGCCTCATAGGTGACGAGATTGCGAGAGTCGACATAAATTGTTGACAGACGGACGAATGAACAGAGGAACGCACGCACGAACACATGAATGGGCAGAAAATTGGACGACTATGTCGCACCTTACTAGAAGCAGATTTGACAAAAAAATAGTTTTCACACAAACTTCCTTAATGATAACAATTTTTAGTCCACAATTATTAGAAACAAATAAGAAATAATATCAATAATGTTAAGAATCAACAACAAAATTATAAATAAATGAATAAATAAGGTAGTGGCAATTTGGCCGGCACAGGTCAAATAGCGTGGGGACTGTTTGGCCGGGACCGGTCAAATAGCCTCCATGCTACTGGACCAAACTGAATTTCTTTTTACTACATGTATGTATGAATATGTGCCTTCACTAATATAAAATGTAAATTTACTAAAAAAAAATGAAAAAGTGAAAAGTGAAGGCAATGATCAGGAATCGATACAATTTACACAGAGCTCCCATCATAGACACCAAAGGGAAAGAAACAAACACATGAAACAACAGACCCTAATGGAAACAAGAATAGCGGGAAGCCAAAAGGACAGTTACTTTCCCAAAAAAATGGCCAATTGGATAGCCAAAACAAATAATATAAGCGATACAAACACTCAAAAACAAACCATAACAAAACTAAACCGCGACCGAAGAACCGCCTTGGAACGGTCAGTGAAACGAATTCCACTTGGGGGCTTTAATCGATTTTACGTGGCCACAATCCTCGCCCTTACTTCCGTCGCGATTTAGACAAATGGTTTGTTCAGTCCGCACGAAGGCCTCCTTACTCATCAGTGCCACATCTCCGTGAACACAAAAATAAAAAACACAGAGATGAAATAACGGCGAGGGCTCGACAGCAATAAATGAGTGAGTGTTTGAGTTTTACGTCCCACCAACAGCTAAGGTCATACGGAGACGGGACCTCGGTTTAAAGACTCATCTGAAAGTCTGGAGAAGCCCGGGATCGATCCTGCGATCCCTGGTTTACAAGGCGAGTAGCGTAACCACTGCACCACGGAGGCTTCCTAATGACAAAGGTATGCCAACACAGCATATAAAGGTGTTTCATTGGCCAGGAGAGTGGTTTGAGATTTGACATGTGTGTTTCATGTTTTGACTTTTGTGTTTCAATTTTCGTGTTTCATGTTTTGACTTTTGTTGTTTTAAGGTTAGCGGAATCACAGGTATTTTAGACCTTAAAACAACAAAAGTCAAAACACAAAAGTCGAAACATGAAACACAAAAATTAAAACACAACAGTCAAAACATGAAACACACATCTTTTTTGTGCCGACCCTGCATTTTTTATTGCCATCCAGAAAAAAATAAACAAATAAAAAGATTTTGTTATCTACCGACCTTAATATTTTCTAGCACTTTTGATTAAAAACCAAAGTCCTTGCCACGCCAACGTCCCTTACATGTTACAGGAGACTGCGTTTCCCATCAGGAAGTCGGTTTCTTGACCAAGGCCTGCAGTGTACTTAATCCTTAAAAAAATAAATAAATAAATAAATAATCAAAAAAAAAAAATGGATCAACGTCCTGGCATCGGAAGAGCCCCCGAGATTATTAATAGTTTCGACTTTGGATTTTAAATAATATATAAATCCCCTTAAAATGTGTAAATCACGCCATCATTCAAAAAGCATGCAGCACTCGTTTTACAATCCGCTTTTGGTTTGGACGGATCGTGTAAAACACGGGCTTGACAGTCAAAACGATCCAGAGTCAAAACAGCCCAGATCAAAGCGGCCAAATGTCAAAACGGTCGAGGTACACTTAGTCAGAACGGCCCAGGTCAAAACGGCCCACTTAGCAACATTCGGTGATTTCAAAAAGTTTTGCATCTAGACGATTAGGCCCTAGTCGTTTAGGCCCTAGACCTTTTGGCCCTGTAGACGATTTAGCCCCCCCCCCCCCCCCCCCGATCAGCAATATTCCTAGACGTATTAGCCCTAGACGTTTCGGCACGGGTTTCCAAAATTCCAAGACGCTTTGGCCCCTAGATATATAGATGGATCCCAAATAGCATGAAAATATTGGGCCGACATTGAATAAAAGATATTGGCATATGGTAAGTCAATTGGCCGACCGTTGGCACTGGATATACAACACTGCACTAACGTTAGTCAATCGTTATTCAGATCTAGTAATAAATGAGTAGGAGGCTCTTTGCGACCCCAGGACCCACAGGAGACTGCGTGTCCCATCAGGAAGTCGGTTTCTTGACCAAGGCCTGCAGTGTACTTGATTTCAGCATCCCAGGGTCAGTGGTTAAAATAGCACGAATGGTCACTGTTTGTTGAGATAATGTCGGCTGATCAAAAATGAGCTAAAACCACATAAATAATCAAAAAAACTGTTACTCACATTCCCGATTTCATATTTTTGTCTGTCTTTTTTTTCTTCTCTATCTTTTTCTTCTCCATTGTGATAGTGCCTCCTCCGATTGCTTTCTCTGATTATCCCGCCTTTTAATACGGAAGTCACGGTATTCAATGCAAACAACAAAGAACACAAAAAGCAAGAACTAAAAATACAGAACTCAAAATTCAAAACTCTTATGTCCAAAGTGAGAAAAACAAAAGTCAAAAGACCATTACACAAAACACAATGTCACATATAGGCTTCCGTACTAAACCGTATGGAATATATTTATGAAACGTTACAGGTGCATGCATGACATTGAGTCGATGAGTCATGAACAAGGAAGACGACCTTGCTTTTTTGTTGTTTTTTTTTATCTCACCAGAGCCGAAGGCTCCGGGGGAAATTATAGGATGGACATTGTCCGCTGTCGTCGCCTGCGTCGTTAACACTTTCAAACGACATCTCCTCTGAAGCCACTGGGCCGATTGGGCCCAAATTTTATCTGTAGCATCCTTGGGCTAGAGGATTGAAAGTTTGTGTGTGTGTGTTTTTTTTTTTTTTTGTTTTTTTTTTCTGAAAATCGGCTCATTAGTTTGATTGCTGTGGCAACTTAGAGTTTCCATAGACTTATAATGGGGAAAATTGAAAAATTGCATTTACTGCCAAGTCATTGCAGATATTTTGACAAAACTTTTATAGAAATGTTTCTTGAGTAAACTTCTCTCAACTTTTGTGCCAACCTGAAGGTCCCGCGGTTGTGCTGGGGCCCTGCCCCACCCCCTCCACTCCATAAAAGGCCATATATATCAGAAACCATTCAGATCTTCACCCCTAAACCTTATATATTCTTGTTCCTTAGGATAAGACGAATTCAGTGACACCAGCCTGGGGGCCCCCGGGATGCACCAGGGCCTTGCCCCACCCCTCCACTTCATATAAGGCCCAATATCTCGGAAACCTTACAGATCCCCACCCCTAAACCGTATATATTCTTGTTCCTTATGGTAAGATGCATTCAGTGACAGCAACTGGGGGGATGCGCCCGGGGCTTTGCCCCACCCCTCCCCTTCGTAAAAGGCCCAATAACTCGGAAACCTTACATATCCCCACCCCTAAACAAGGTTGGTCGGTAAATACCGGTGATGGGAATTCCCACTGGTATTTACCGGTAATTACCGTCCTGGGAAATGCTCCAAATTTCAGTAAAAGTGTGAAATACTGGTGGGAAATATGATTTTTGTTTAGTTATTTCATAGAAAAACAATATTAATATTTTTGTTATTTAATAATGGACAGTTAGCTATCCCCATAGATGTATGTCATCAGTCTGCTTTTACTCAACCAAACAGAAGCATAAATATAAAGTGATATGTTGTTATGTAGGGTGCAGAGACTTTAAAATCACTCATATGTTTAAGAAGATAAAATACCATAATGATCTCAATATTTGGGACAGACATGCCTGGGCAAACAGTGCAGACCCAGATCGGAATCACTTAGCTTCTTTGAGAGAGTTTGCCATTGGAACTACATGTTTTGAATGCTTTAGGGTAACATTAAACCAAATGACCAGCATGGCGCGGCCTCCAAATCTTGCCCTTTCTTCCTTGAACAGAAATATGCCATTGATAAGATAATAACATTACTTATATAGAATGGGCAAAAAGAAGGAAAGATCCAACCACGCACAGGACCGATAAAAAAACAAGTCCCCCTCATGATGGTCAAACCCGCTTCACTATTTAATTAAGAAACGGACTTTCCAAAAATAAATAAAACAAAAACTGCCGAACAACCAGCACCTAGACTAGACATGACAAAAACTATCACACTGCTACAACTAAAACATATATTAACAGACATTTTACACACAAACACGTCCATATGAGTAATAGACAGAAAGAAAGTGTAGTAACAAACATTATAGAGAAACGTGTGGATGAAAGAGATAACACTCCCCCATTATACTGACCCATAACCTGCCCCCAGTTCCCGCTAAACCAAATGTACCGAGGTATGCTCCGCAAAATTCAGGAACTGCCTCATCCAATCAAGTCAGAAGGGCCGATCCTATAAAAACAAATGCCAACACAACGGCTGCCCAGCAAAGAACCAGACAATCAAATAACTCATTACCTAAGGCAACGAATCATAGTAACAATATTTATACGTTACTTCCACAAGAGACCTCCAGTAGACACAAATACCCCCCCCCCCCCCCCCTCATGGCCCCACGACTACAGCAACGGCTTCACACACGCGGCTGTAACAACAACTTCTGACCTTGAATTGATACAATGGAACATCCGTAACATGGGCAATATTTCCGAACTTAGGTCACACTTGGAAGATAAAAAACTAAAGCCCCATCTACTATGCCTACAAGAAACGTGGTTGAAAGATAAAATACCCCATATACCCAATTACAAAGTCGCCTCCTTCAAACATAGAATAGACAGAGGAGGCGGGGTCCTAACATATACTACTCAAAGTTTGATAGGGATCACTTTTTTAATGCAAAATAATTTTTGGATGAATTAATCAGCTGAATCCAAATTTGATACATAATGATAGGAAACGTATCCTTCACAAAAACTAGTAATTAATTTTGTCAACTGGTACTGCATTCAAGCGTCACAACAGCAACCGTCTTGGTACGCCCAAAAATTTGCCGTAGCACGAAGGGATTTGGACAACTGATTTTTCACAAATTTCCAAATTTGTTTAGACAAACGTGCCTAATATCGTGTATGACATCCATGGGCATCAATTACAGTACGACATCGCCTGCGCATGCTCGTAACTCGAGTCTGTATCCGGTTTTGGGGAATCGGCTTTCATTCAGCAACCAGTGCATCTTTGAGCTCCTGTAAAGTCCTCGGATGCATAGGTCGGGCTGAAGCAGCACGCTGTAGCATATCCTGCGCATGCTCAATCGGATTTAAGTCCGGGGACCGAGCAGGCCAGTCCATACGAACGATTGTCTCACGTTCCAGATAGGAATCAGTGACGTTGGCACAGTTGGGACGGGCATTATCGTCCAGCAGAATAAAGTCCGGGCCGATAGAATCTGCATATGGTCTCACAAACTCATCAAGAATACTAGTACAGTGCCTCACTGCCATTAACGTTCCGTTTTCAACGACGTACAAGTCAGTTTTACCGTTCACGTTTATCCCAGCCCAAACCATGACTGACCGCTTTCAATAGCGATCATGCTCTGCAACATTCAAGTCATCGAATCGCTCTTTAGACATTCGCCACACTAATTGACGTTTATAAGTGAAGTCTAGACAGAATCTGGACACCTCAGTAAACAGGACTGGCGTCAAGTCACGAACCGTCCACCTGACGTGAGTTCTGGCAAAGTCCAACCGGTCTAGCACGTGCTGTCTCGTCAACAGAACACGTACAGCAGGCCTCATGGCATTAAGTCCGAACTCTTGGAGCCCGTTTCTGACAGTTTGTGTAGAAATTCGAACTCCAGTTCCGTTCCTAAGCTCGTTATGCAAACGCGTAGCGTTCAGGAACCGTTGACGTCGAGACTGAATCAACAAGAAACGACCCTGACGTTGAGTTGTAGCCCTTACTCGACCCCACCGTGTCTGAGTGAAGGATTTCCGTGGGTAAGATGCCGACTCCACATTCGGGAAACCACGCTCTGAGACACATTCAGATTGCCAGCAATACGCCGTTGAGAGACGCCAGATTCCAACATTCCGACGCCACAATTCATTTCTTCGGGGCTCAGACAGTTTCTTAATTGTCTCCTAGGCATTTTGTGTTTCACAAATCAAATGAAGTCCTTTTTACGCTTGGTAAAGGAACACTGACAAGTTTGATTGGTCTCTTGGAAAGCAGTGCTACGCAAGATTTTGGGGGTGCATGCATTCATTTGAGAAGTGTGAGAAGTGTGCACTTTTATGAGTACTGAACTGCACATGAGTTTCTGCTTAAGATATTTATCAATATGCCGAGTTCAAATTCTGTCAAGAAATTTTAAATTTTCAGTGCAAAATTTGGTATATAAAAAGTGATCCCTATCAAACTTTGAGTAGTATATATAAGGAACGATTTACCTTTTACAAACTTAGACCTCAAAATTGAACAACCCAATCTTGAATACTGTGCTACCACCATATATTTGAAAAAAGATAAAATAACTATTCTCAATTGCTATGACCCTCCTCATAGCAAATCCACAGCTAATGGATATCAATAGGTTCTTGATCTTATCCCTACCAAGTAGGCGACCTAAATGCCCATGACTCCTTATGGAGCTCTAAATCAGACACAAAGGGAAAAACTTTACTTGACCTCGTTATAAAGAACTGCCTTATTATACTCAATGAGAATGATGAAGCCACGATGGCCGAACATACTACGTCGCCTGACCTGTCAATAGCCACTCCAGCCCAGGAACAATCTGGGAAACCCTGGGCAACACTTGTGGAAGCGATCACCTCCCCATCTACTTTCGATTTCTTACACAATTCAATGCACTGGGGACAGCCCACATCCAAAATGGAACTTACAAAGAGCTGATTGGGAAAAATTCAAAATCCTGTGCTCAGAAACTTTAAAAATAAATGAAAACAATCCAACACAGGAAATAGCAACAGACTTTGTATAATCCTTCCAACAAATTTGCCAGAAAACCATTCCTAAAACAAAACCAAAAGTAAAATCGCCCCGACCGCCCTGGTGGGATCAGGAAATTACTATAGCTATCAAAAAACGTGAACAAGCTAGAAAGAAATACCTTAAAAATAAAACACCAGAACAAAAAAGAAACTATAACAGGTTAAAAAATGAAGCTAGAGACATCAAAAGGGACAAACAGATAAACTCATGGCGTGACTTTGTCTCTAAACTAGATCATAAGGCAAACACCAAATCAGTATGGAATATGATTAACCGCTTTAGGGGCAAACCTAGGGACCATATTACCTGCCTAGAGGTAAACAATACTATCATTACCGGCGAAAAAGAACAAGCTAATGCTCTAGCACAACATTATGAATGGAATGATGTCTCGGGCCCTGCCGCTCAATGGGGCCAGTGGGGTTTGTGGGCGGGCCGACTCTCGCCGCTATGCCTGAGTGGGCCTGGGTCCTCTGTATGGTTTGCCGGTGCTCGTGTGCGGGTCGGTTTCGGCTCCGCTTGGGGCATCGTGCGGCCCATGTGTTTTTTTCAGGCCCCGATGGGCGGGGGCCGGCAACTAACAAGGTACCCCGGACCTTGATAAATAAATAAATAAATAAATAATTGACCTATACAGTGTTGATGGGGACGTTAAACCTCAAATCAAACAAACAGTTGGATAAATAAATAAACAAATAAATATCAATATGTTCATATACACAATGGCTTTAAATATGTCTACATATTTGTATTGGTTGGAGAGAGAGAGAGAGAGAGAGAGAGAGAGAGAGAGAGAGAGACGCCTATACAATTTTAATTACACTTACCATTCTGTAGTAAATGTATTCCATTTTTCTTTCATTTTCTAATGTGTGCTGATGACACGTGTTAACATACACCAAACTACATATGCTCGTGCAGAGCATGCTTTGGAACGGCCCATTTATTTATTTTTTCACACGTTTTACGCTCTATTATTTTATGAATGGAATATAGTCTGCCACAGATGGACCAATTACAGCAACAACTCATAATATTTATTCTGCTGTAACAGTTCCTGATAACACCTATCTCTGCACATAGTGCAGATCCAGATCAGATGGCTTCTGAGTCTGATCGGGACCTGCACTGTTTGAAATTTAGTTTGTAAATTTCATCACGAAGACGCGCCTATATAGTTTTGACCCCCTTGGCCCCACCTTTATGTAGTAAACCTGGTGTTTACAGGGGTAAACCTTATTTTTTACTTATTCCTGCTCTAAGGTGTGGATTGTGGGTGCTCGTTGGATTCGACTCGATGAGGCGAATCTAGTGAGCACCAGCAATCTGTACTCTGGGCGGAGATGGGGGAGTGTCGCATTTCCTCATTTTAAAACTCTTCGTTTTGACGGCGACAAAGGTTGCAGTTTGTTTGTCTGTGCGTAGTTTCGTGATGTCAGGAATAAATTACATTTAAGTTATCTGACTGGTACAAAGTCGAAAACGGGAGTGGTTGGGAAAAAACGAATTAATACGAAACTGTCAATATCAACAGATTTACATGTCGTCTGGAGTTCCTTCACGAAAACACGCCTATATAATTTTGACCCCCCCCCCCCCTTGAACCCCACTTTAATATAGTAAAACTGGGGTTTGCGGGGGTGGACCTTGTTTTTCTTATTTCTGCTCTGGAGTGTCGATTGTGGGTGCTCGTTGGGGCCGCCTCAGTGAGGCGATTCTAACGTGTACCCACGGTCTGTATTTTGGGCGGAAATAAGAAGAATATCACAATTCTTCATCTTAAAATTTTCGATTTTCGGCGGTAAAATTTTCAATGTTATTTGTATAGGTGTGTTTTCGTAATGCTGAAGTTTGTTGTCATGGCTTCAGATATTGATATACGTGTATTAAGGATCTTTCATGGATGTTTTATTGATCTAATTTTGAAAGGGTGTGTGATATATATTATCGGGGTCGTCTCACCGAGATGATTCTAAAAGTACGCAGACTGTTCCTTACTCTGCCGGGAATCGTAAAAACATGCCACCCTATTATGTCTCGTAGCCAGGCAATACGAGCGAGCCTAATATATTCGAATTCTACGGTACCAAATGTGTTTGAGTTGTCGAAGTTCGACTGTGGGCATTGGTGTAAATATATAGTTGTAAATACAATGGTTTGAGCCGCGACATGAGAATAGCAGCCTTAATATGTAAAACGTGAACAATAGAGATGCAGACGGATAATTTACGTACACTTATCTCAAATTTGAAGAGAATTGTACGTAATATTATTCTGTAATTTATTCCTAAAACTCCTTTTGATTTGAAGAAGGCTCCTTCTCTTGTTTTTTTTTTTTTAAGATAGGACTATACTAATTACAGGCTCTTCTCATGACGAGGCTCATTTGCCTAATATGTCAACACATCATGTTGTGTATTATTTTCTGTTCAAAATGGAACAAAGCAAAAATTCCATTTTTATACTGTACAAAATTATTACTATGTATTGTTTATATGATAAATGAGATATTTATTTAACAATACGTCCAAATGTCTGTGCATATATATGTATACCGTTTCTCCATACATGTCTCCGGTGCCACCAGATCTCTCATGACTGGTTATAGTTCGGGTCACATGTGGGACGCCAAGTCCTGCAACGGAAGATCATGTGGTCTTCTGTCTGGGTACTCCGGTTTTTCGCCTACATTTGGCTACTCTTCTCTTCCTTGGGCATGCATAGTGTGTGTACGTTATCGCCCTTTTGAAGTGACCCTAGCGGGCAGCCGCGGGCTCTGCTTCGAGACGGAAGTAATAAAATATTTGCATTGAACCAAAATCTTTCTATTCAAAGCTTGAGAGGATTCTGCGTCGAACATACTGGTATCGCAACGGTTTTAGCCTCAAGTAATACTCTAACGCAACGTGTCCTTAACTTTGCTCTTTAAATACACGGATCAGTCTATTATACTTGCTATACGCTTGTTGCTGGCGCTCATTAGAAATGCATCAGCGATGCGCTTCTAATGAGTACCCGCGGCCATTTTTTGTGTGCGGTAACAAGATAGACAATTTGTGGATTCCCCTCCTGTCTGTGGCTGTGTATAATGACACGTTGTACCTAGCAGCTCACGCCCCCAAGATCCTTTTAATAACAGCTATTCAAAAGTATGAAAATATTTCTAATTTTCTTTTTGTCTTCCTTTTTCATCTTCATTTTCATCAGGCCGTACTCGTGTGACGTATTGTCAAGCATGTTCTATGTATCATTGATATGCTGCGTAGTCCTCTCCCCTGTTCTGGGCGGCAGTGCCAACCTTGTAGCCAGCTTTTCTGATGAAAATGGTTGTTGTACCTATTCTTGGTTCTGCCGCCCCACGTGGGATTGGTTGTCAGTGTAGCAATATAATTAACTGTAGAATCTCAGTGGCTTCGCGGATAGTGCTCGTTAGCTTGCTTCTTGTTGTCTGCTCAAAACGGCCTGAAATAATGTTTAGCATTCATTTGAACCTTAGGCAAGGTACACGGTTTTATACCGGTATACACAGAAAAGCAGTCTTTGGTAAACATGCAGCTGATAATGTGAATTTCACCGAAAAAGTATTATGCAGCTTCTTTATTTGTACTACATGGTGTTTCTTAGTGCATATCCTTCTATCAAATGATATACATCCAAATAAAAATAAAAATTAGTTTATCAAATGATATACATCCAAATAAAAACAAAAACCCCGGTCCTGAAAGTGCTTCATTATCAAACACTCCAGGCGCAAATAACACATCTTTATTCAATCACAATCTCAGCATAATACAGTTGAACATACAAAGCTTAATCCCAAAACTGGATATTCTCGAAACCGAAATGCAATAATATGATATACTTGTATTTACCGAGACCTGGCTCAAACCAGAAAATTTAGACGATGACTTACGTATTTCAAACTTTGATATACCATATAGGAAAGATAGGACGGACAGACCTGGGGGTGGGATTGCGATCTATGTCAGAACTGGTCTCAACTGTATTTGTAGACCAGACTTGATCAACGGAGAATTCGAAGGACTTTGCATTGAACTTATGTTAAAACACCATAAACTTCTCGTTTGTGGTATGTATCGACCACCAAACTCCCCTAATGCACATTGGGACTTAATTGACGACATGTTTGATAGTCTGTCAAATTCAGGAACTAGGGACATCATAATTGTAGGTGACTTTAACAATGACATGCTGAATTCAACTGCTTCGACTAAAATCACAAATCTCATTTCCTCTTATAATTTTCATCAACTTATAGATGAACCAACTCACTACACTGAAAATTCGCATTCAATAATTAATCTTGTTCTTGTCAGTAAATATGTTCTATAAAAGGGTTATCCTTTGGAAGCAAGGAATACACCACAGAAGTGAAAAATATGGAGTGTACATGTTTTCTTGTCCAGACTAGCTAGTTTCGGCCATTTAGGCCTCATCAGTGACCCTCAGATATTTTCAAAATTCAACAATGGAATCAATGATCCCAAAGGACAAGAAAATATAATCTACACTATGATGTAGGGCAGGGAGACGTTTTACCGTCGCCACACATTCCCACACACCAGCTGTAGTGAAGTTAAATATGTTCTATAAAAGGGTTATCCTTTGGAAGCAAGGAATACACCACAGAAGTGAAAAATATGGAGTGTACATGTTTTCTGGGCCAGACTAGCTAGTTTCGGCCATTTAGGCCTCATCAGTGACCCTCAGATATTTTCAAAATTCAACAATGGAATCAATGATCCCAAAGGACAAGAAAATATAATCTACATTATGATGTAGGGCAGGGAGACGTTTTACCGTCGCCACACATTCCCACACACCAGCTGTAGTGAAGTTAAATATGTTCTATAAAAGGGTTATCCTTTGGAAGCCTGAATCGTACTCTATTCTGACGTCATATCTCCTTTTATACCAAACCTTGTTCGGTATCATTGCCCAACTGTCCTGCATTTAAAATATCGAAAACCTGTTGGCAAGACGTACAAGTGACATATCTGGCTATATGACAGAGGTGACTATAATGAGTATAGAGACAAATTGACTCGGGTGGACTGGGACCAGGTATTTGCAACTAATAATATAAATGAATGTGCTGATAAATTTACAGATTCCATCTTAAAAGCAGCTAAAGCTACAATTCCCAATAAAACAGTGACCATTAGACCTAACGAACCTGATTGGATAAACGCACAAATAAAACGTGAAATAAGAAAACGGAAACGCCTATTTAAAAACGCTCGACGTAAAAATACAAGTGTCTCCTGGAACAAGTGTAAACAGAAACGAAATTAACTGACCTTAATGATAAGAGAGGCCAAGAAACAGTACAACGATAAACTCACTGATGACCTGATAAGTAGCAACACGAACTCCAAACGATGACATAGATTAGTTAATCAAATTAGTATCCCTCAAAACAATAAACAGCCAATCCAATTTCTTGAAATTGATGATGAAATTGTACAATCTGATCACGAAATAGTAGAAACTTTAAACAAGTACTTTCTCGAGCAGTCAACATTAGATGACAGTCAAGCCTCGCTCCCAGAATCCCACACTCCGAACTATGAATTACTTGAAAATATACTTATAACAAACGATGATGTAAGGGAAGCAATTAGTTCAGTGAAATCGAACAAGGCCCCTGGTCCAGACTATATAAGCCCCAGGCTGTATAAAAAAGGTGCAGACGTATTTATTCCTCATTTAAGGAAGCTATTTAACCTCTCTCTGGCAGTAAGAAAGTTTCCTGTTTCTTGGAAAACATCTAATGTAACCGCCGTTCACAAAAAGGATAGTCGCTCCAACCCCAGTAATTATAGACCCATTTCATTATTGAATTATGCTGGTAAACTAATGGAACGGTGTATACATAAACATGTATCTGAATACCTAATTGAACATTCTATCATTACGCCCTTTCAGTCCGGATTCCAGAGCGGTGATTCCACGGTAAACCAGCTTTTATATATTTGTAATGAAATATACCAGCGCGCTTGATAACAATAAGGAACTAAGAATAGTATTTCTAGATATCAGTAAGGCCTTTGATCGTGTCTGGCACAAAGGTCTGTTGTACAAGCTTAAGTCGGTAGGTGTCTCTGGTAAACTTCTTGATTGGTTCAGTAATTATCTATCGGACAGGTATCAACGTGTATGCATAAGAAACGTCACATCTTCATGGAAAAAGAATACTGCTTGTGTGCCCCAGGGCTCTATCCTGGGACCTCTGCTATTTATTGTTTTTATTAATGATATAGTAAATGATATCAATAGTCTCATAAGGCTTTTTGCAGATGACACTTGTATTTTCGAAATAGTTGACGATCCTGTTGCTTCCGCAGCGACTTTAAACGGAGATTTAAAGAAAATATTTGCTTGGGCAAAACAATGGTTAGTTTTATTCAATGCCCTCAAAACTGAGGTCCTTCTCATTTCCAAGAAAAGAATAAAATTATATCATCCTCCATTGTTCATGGGAGATACTCAAATAAAGGAGATCCCAAAGCATAAACATCTTGGGTTAATGATATCTTGCGATTTCTCATGGAATGATCAGTCTAAAACTATACAAGAAAAGGCTTGCAAACGATTAGGGGCATTAAGGCGACATAAATTTGCTTTAGATAGGTGTTCCCTGCTTAAGCTGTATACAACGTTTGTTAGGCCATTGTTAGAGTATGGCGACATAATATGGGATAACTGTAGTCTGGAAAATAAACGTAACTTAGAAAATATCCAGCTTGATGCTGCTCGAATACTCACAGGAGCTACTAAATTATGTAGTACACAAATTTTATATGATGACACTTGTATAGAACCATTAACGACTCGCCGCGAAAAATATAAATTATGTCAACTATATAAAATGGTGAATAATCTGACTCCTCCTTACCTACAAGAATTGATCCCTCGATACACTCTTCGAAATATTACAAACTATGTGATACCTGCCTCTAGAACGACATACCATTTTAATTCCTTTTTACCATCGACTCTAAGAGAATGGAACTTGCTGGATCAAGATGTAAAAGAATCGGCCTCCTTACTTGTATTTAAGCATAAACTCAAGTCCCAACTACGAATTCCACCGATCTATTATAATACCATACAAACGCCTGGGACAAATTCTGCACACACGTTTAAGGCTTGAATGCAGCTCCTTAAATCATCATCTATACAATAAAAACTTGGTTGCAAGCCCCCTCTGTTCGTGTGGAGCACCAGAAACATCATTTCAGTTTTTTGTTAACTTGTGTTCACTATAGTGACTTGAGACAGCGTTACTTTTCTGGACTCGGCCTGACATTGACAGTAAATATACTATTAAATGGGAAAACAGATGAAAATGTAACCGTGAACAATGCCATTTTTAGACGCGTCCAGTTGTATATTTTGGCTACTAAACGGTTTAATTAAAATCAGAGTGCCACTCTGCGACCACTCCTACCCGTCGCACTGACGTTTGGGCGGTGTCGCATCGACGTCGATGCAACGCCATGACGTTGTATCGGCGTTAGTGCGGTGTTGCCTGCGCGTTGTGTACCTGCTGGGCTAGGAATTGATCAGAACCAAGCTTGACAGTGCGTTCCACGGTGTTTGGCCTGATGGTCTCATGATCTCATTTAGTCATTTATCATCCTTCCTGTTTATGTTCATTATATTTTCATTTCTCTATTCAAAAACATATATAGTATGCGTTTAAATGATATGAACTAGTTATTCATGTTGTCACACAGACAAACTTTATTGCTGTGAATTTATTGATACTACAAGGAAATGAACTCTATAAGCCATAGGCTTCCGTTCAGATCCTCATACATTCCACATCTATGTATTTGTGTTGTTCATTTGCTAAAGTTTGAATAAAATATTGTTTAAACCAACATTATGACAACATGTCGAAATCGTCAAACCATATGCCCAAATTTCAAGCCGTTAAAATAATTATGGAAGATAGGGGATTTGGTCACACCACGGAACCCCAGGCAACAGAAAACAACTCAAACTTAAACCGACCCTTTCCTTTTTTTGAACTTGGAACTGCATTATTATCCAAAAAGGAATCAACACCAGGAGCGGATACAATCCACTATGAAATGCTTAAACAACTACCAGATAACTCTAAAATGGAACTATTGAAACTTTTGAATATCTCTTATCAAAGAGGAGAACTCCCATCTGAATGGAAACTTGCCACCATCATACCCATTATGAAACCAAATAAAAACAAACTGGATCCAGGGTCATACAGACCTATATCACTGGGGCGCTGTGGTGCAGTAGTAAAGCATCGGATTTGAGATCGAGAGGTAGCCGGTTCGATCCTTGAGCAAGAAACTTTATCCACATTGCTTAGTACTGGTTCCTACCCAGGAAAAGAGGGTCACATGGAAGATTAGTACCAGTACTAAATTTGTTACCCTCTATAAATAAGGTCGATTATTATTATTATTATTATTATTACTTACATCGTGTATCTGCAAAACAATGGAAACCATGATTGCTAAACGCTTGACGGCCCATTTAGAAAACAAAGGGCACCTGGCTGACACTCAACCTGGATTTAGACCCAACAGATCTACCACTGATCAACTAACCAGATTAGACTCTGAGATAAATATGGCCTTCACGGAAAATAAGATAGTAGCTGCCGTCTTTCTAGACCTGGAAAAAGCCTTTGGCCTCATGTTGTCAACAGGAACCATCTGTAAACGGAAACATGCTTAAATGGATACATAATTTCCTCCACAATCGAAAAATTCAAGTTAAGGTGGGACAAGAAACATCAAATCAGCACAAATTCAAAAACGGCTGTCCCCAGGGCAGTGTTATCAGTCCCATTCTTTTCAATATAATTATTGTTACATTAAAAGAGAATCTCGAGCCTGAAGAAAGACTGCAGCTGTCGCAATTTGCAGATGATAGCGCAATATGGAGAAAACATTATTCACCCAGTTGCGCCGTAGATGCCCTTCAAAAAGCACTCAAAATCGAATTTTGGGCCGAGGCGTGAGGGTTTAAGGTGTCCAACACTAAAACCAAAGCCATACTTTTTAGACGTAAAAAAGAACACCGACACCTCCATATTCGATCTCAAACTATTTGGCAAAAAACTTGAATTTGTGGACAACGTAAACTTTCTAGGGATGATCCCTGATAAAGCACTCAGATGGGATGAGCACATAAAACAGCTCATCCTAAAATGAAAGAAGGGCCTAAACATTCTTCGTTTGGTCACAGGCACAACTTTCGGTGCTGACAATTATACCCTTATCAACCTATACAAAGCCCTCATCTTAAGAACACTAGATTATGGCGCACAAGCCTACAACTCAGCCTCACAAGCCCAACTTAAAAAGCTCGACACAGTACAAAACCAAGCCCTTCGCATTGCAACAAGGGCATTTATATCCACCCCGAGTAATGCACTCGAAGTAGAATGCGGCATTAAACCACTACATTTAAGAAGAGAAGAATCAATCCTAAACTACTGGGCACGTTCCTCGCCATTGCCCGTAAATGACCTCATTGGGGAACATGGGTGCCAAACCACTAAAAAGGCACACCAATACCGACCATACTCCGTTACAGTTCAGAAGCTCATAGGTGAGCTGAACATACCTAAGGACATCGAACCACCCCATTATAGAAACAAGTGTGACCTAAAGCACAACCCACCTTCCTGTGCAATCAAGGACATCATTGGAGAGAAAGGCGAATATGACATAAAAATTTTGAAACAAAGTAGTCTAAACTATATAGAAAAAATCGTAGGGGTAGATTACAGGATTAAAGCTATATACGGATGGCAGCAAAGATATTGAAAAACAAACGGCAGGAGAAGCAGTTTCGGTCCCTGATGAAAACTTAAACATCAAACTCAAAACCAATCCGAGCCTGTCGATATTTACTATTGAATTGATAGCAATAGAAAATGCCATTAAATGGATCATTGAAAACAGCATCCCTGAGACAGTCATACTTACAGACTCCCTCAGCTCAATACAAGCCCTCCAATCTGGTCAATCAAAAACAAGACCAGATAAAATAAACAAAATACTTCTACTCTTAGACTCAGCTAAAGACAAAGGCAACAATATCTACCTGGAATGGATTCCATCCCATGTAGATATCCCAGGTAATGAAATGGCAGACTCAAGTGCCAAATCAGCAATGACAAACGGTGAAAACGATCAAACCTTACCAACAAAAACAGAAATATACCCGGTAATTAACCAGGCCATTATGACAAAATGGCAAAAAATATGGGACAACCCACAAAGCAAAGGTCGCTCCTACCATAGATTGGAACCCAAGGTCAAAAAAACTATCACCCATCACAGCGATAACCGAAAACATGACGCAGTTTACACACGTTTGCGTCTAAACCACAGTAAACTAGGGACCCACTGTGTATTTAATCAAAACCACATCAAATGTAACAGATGTGATAAAGATGAACAAAATGACATCAAACATATTCTTTTCCACTGTGAAGGAAATGTAGAACCCAAACAGGAATTAAAAGCTGCACTGTTTATATTGGGATGCAATACATTTGATGAACGAGACCTACTTAACCCCTCACGAAACATTAGGCCTCAGATAGTTGAGGCAATCATTACATTTTTGAAAGCTACTGAGTTAATCGATAACATATAGACAGCTGCAGTATAAGAGTAATACTAATCCTAATTTATTTCTCTTCCAGCGCTGGAATCCTTTCATGCAGCGATCATTAATACTGCATGTTTCTTTCTCTTTCAGACACAGCTTCCAATACCCATCTGGCCCTATTCCAATAACACCATATATCCGTGCCCCGGGGGCTCGGGCGAAGGTGTCCGGAGACAGGATTCTCCCACTCTCTAAACTAGAGCATAAAGCAATATGAATGTTTTAATCTAAATATGCTTGGCGTGGGACTAAAGTTCCTAGGTTTCAATCAGAGAGCCAACCGATGCTGCTACCGTTAGGTTACTGACTGCGGAAGGCAATCTGGTTCCCTGTGCTTTGTTCCATAACAAGTCTTTAATTTAAGCATCGCAATAAGGAAGTTTCAATATCTAAATATACTGGGCGTGGGACTAAAGTTTCTATCAGAGAGCCAACCAATGCTGCTAACGTTAGGTAACTGACTGCGGAAGGCAATCTGGTTCCCTGTGCTTTGTTCCATAGCCAGGGGCGGGGGCTTAACCAACCCACTGGCCTCTCGCTGGCCGCGGGCGCTCGGTTGTCGTTTCTGGGTGCATGATGTTATGACATTGGTTTCCGCCACATGCTCCTGGCTCCAGGCGTGACAGGCGTGTCGCGGTGCGCGTCGGGTACGGATACATATAAGTTTCTCTCTAAATAAATTCTTCAAATCAAAAATTACGCCTGGTCGTGATCACGTGCTTGCTGGGGCATGGGTTGGTTGCAACCTGGGTGGGGCACTCTCCCAATTAGAACGTGACCGCTTTGTGCTTCTGGCCTTGCCGTCGCGAACAGGTGAACTATTTTTACTAAGAATCTAACAGTTCTGCTTATGCTACCCAACCCATACATGTAGGCCCCATTCTAATATTTCTGCCCCTCCGTGTACGTGGGGGCTTCGGGCTGGCGTCCCTGGGGACATGATTCCCCCACATTGGGCGGACTGGCCGTTTCCGGGACGGTGGCCCGGAGTCCTCGGTTGCATGGGTGCGGGGGGGGGGGGCACAAAACCCACACATGCTTATATAGTGGTTACATGAGCAGTGCTTCTACCCCTTACAGACCCTACCCTACATAACTTGGACTAGAGCCGGTTGAGCCGAAGCGGGGCGCTGTGGTTGCGGCTCATTTGCTTTGCACTTATGAGTGCTCCGCCGACGTAACACATCGACGATAGACAAGTCTAAACCTAGGCTTATGTAACCCTAACCCTGACCCTAATCCTAGCCCTAACCCTAACCCTAACTCCAATATACACTAATCATAATTTCTCTTGACGGGGAACCCCACTATACCTCGTGTAGGACAGCTACCGAGAAGTCATCAGCTGGGTGCCCAGAAGGCTGCTTCGTTGAGGCCCCCTTGGGGACACCCTCCTGATGGAACCAGGAAATATGCGAAGCGAAGACAGCATGGCTGTCAGAACGGAGCATACATTCCTGGAATATGTAAAGTATAGAACAATTTAATAGGCGGGGCAAAGGTAAAGACCAAATTTGATAGGGATTTGGACACAGGAAGACCCTTAAGAAGCCTTTTAGACTGACCGTTCAAAATGAAATAAAAGCGAAATTGCACAATGGCTGGTTAGCCGCATACTCGCCTTTGCCAAACCACACAATTTTTCACCACTAAAAAGACACGCCTATGCGTAAACATTATAAGCCTAACCACATTGATCCTTAACAAAGGAGGGCTACAACATTACCACACACAATCAGAACTAATCCATACTGTATTACAACCCATATATCCCTAATATGATATCTTCCTTCACGTAGGATGAGATAATGATATGCAAACATGGCGGTCCGGTCCCAATTGACCCACTTAAGATTTTATAAGAACTCGACATCCTACGTCGATGAAAGCATCACCTTTTCATAAACTGAAAAAGCTAAGAAGCAAAATAGGATTGACCTTCTTTCGCATCCTCCGCGATAGAAGTCACTAACTACACACTGATTGGCTGGATTAACTACAAACTAAGAGAAAAGCAACAACCAAAACACCAACACATGACATCCCAACACAACGCAGTTAGGGGCCAATAGTACACGATACTACCAAGATTTCCCTCGTAGAGACCTGGGGGGGGGGGGGGGGGGGGAGGGGGGTGTAGACACAGCATAGGCGTGTTTTCAGGGTGGTAGAGCACGGGTACTAGGACATTTTGCAATAGCCGAAATTGGCTGGTCTAATAGTAACCCTTCCTGGCTCACTTTTGGCCGCCGTTCAAAATTCAAAATTACATGCATTATCACCCTTTAACAAGCACCGTGACCATAGGCGTTTTCTCTACCATGACAGGGTGGGGGTAGAGTCTAATGGAAGCCAAAACCGATAATGCATGAGAAGCTTTTTTCCTCGGTCAGACAAAGGGATGTGTACTGACACATTTTGCAGCCGCAATTGGCAACGTGTCACCACATTCTAGAGCCCGACCATTGGTCTGCATTTGCATTCAAAATTCGAACCCCGCCAGAGGACTGCTCATTTTACAGGACAAACGCTTAACATTGGGGGCGTTCTGTGTCTACATGGCATCTTGAGCGGGGAATGGGAGAGGTGGGATTGACCTACTTCTTACGTCATCCGCGAAAGAAGTCACCTAACTCCCAATCGGCTAGCTGATAACCGTCAAGCAGACAGGATTCAGCATATTGGCAGCCTAGGGAAAAGAGCAGTACCTACAACTAATCCCAGTTGGCGAACTGGGGGTAGCCCCTATGTGCCCTTGGCGCCCGGTTACCCTAAAAACAACCGTCAGTCAGTCTACAGATACTCACCTTAATATTAAAATTACATGTAATTTACAAGTCAAGGGAAAAAGCTGAAAGATAAAAACTAATATTTCAGAATCACATGAAAAGAAAGTATATACATTCTATATAAAGGAAAGGGACAACTAAAATCTTTCAAGTCATTCAATATAAAAAGGGCTGGAAAATTCTTTAAAATTTCATTTGTCCTACGACTAAATGCATGTAAACTTTGGTAAATGTTGTAAGGACTAGACAAGCTTTTGACTTGTCCTTCAATTTGTTTTTGTCATTGCAAGCAGGCAAGAGAAATTTTTAAGCCATGCATGAACTTGAAATAATTTTGCTTTCAAATAGCTAGGTAGTTGGGGGAATGTTAAGCAGTCTCAATTGGTACCACCTATGTAAATATATATATCCCAGTATTTCCCGAGAATTCCATGTATTTCCCGCCGTCCAGGGAAATATGAGTATTTCCCGCTTTTTTTGCCAACCTTGCCCCTAAACCATATACATTCTTGTTCCTGAGGATAAGACATATTGAGTGACACCAACCTGGGGGCCCTGGGTTGGGCCGAGGCCATGTCCCACCCCCTCCACTTTATAAAAGGCCATATATCTCAGAAACCATTGAGATCTCCACCCCTTAACTATATATATTCTTGTTTTTTATCATAAGACGCATTCAGTGACACCAACCTGGGGTCCCCCAGGATACACCGGGGCATTTCCCCACCCCTCCACTTCATTAAAGGCCCAATATCTCCGACGCCATTTAGATCCCCACCCCTAAACCATATATATTCTTGTTCCTTATGATAAGACGCATTCAATGACACCATCTTGGGGGCCCTCAGGATGCGCCGGTGCATTGCCCCACCCCCTCGACTTCATAAAATGCCATTTATCTCAGAAACCATTCATATCCCCACCCCTAAACCATATATTTTCTTGTTCCTTATGATAAGACGCATTCAGTGACACCAATCTGGGGGCCCCTGGGATGCGACGGGGCATTGCCCCACCCCTCAACTTCATAATAAGCCCCAGTATCTTGGAAACCTAACAGAGCCCCACCCCTAAACCATATATACTCTTGTTCCTTATGATGAGGACATTCAGTAACACCAACCTTGGAGTCTGCGGTGTGACAGGGCCATGTCCCACCCCTCCACCTTACAAAAGGTCATATATCCGAGAAACTGTTCAGAGCTCCACCCCTAAATCATATATATTCATGCTCCTTATGATTAGGGACATTCAGTGACACCAACATGGGGGTTCTCTGGGGTACCTTGCCTGCTTGTGCTTATTCTTCCATTTGTTAGTTTTATTTTTCTCTAACTTGCAAACACTGACAATTTGTGTCACGAATGTCTCAGAAACAACTAGGCCTACGATATTGAAATCTGGTATTCGTGTGACTTATTCTTCCACAGACATGTTCAAGTTTTTTTGTTTTTACAAAACAACGGCCCGTTGGTTTTGTTTCCTTAATCGTGTATTTTTTGCGTCAAATTCATGTGGAGTTGTATGTGTCAGCTCAATCGTTTTATCAATCGTCAGAAACAACTTTCTGGTGTGGCAAATCTGAAAAAAAATATTTACTGAACTAATCCAATTAACTCAGCGTATGACTGGCGGTATTCGATTGGGGAAAATTCGAAACGTGAAGCACCTGTTTGTATTCGACTATAAAAAGTAGAAGTGGCGGCAATGATCAGGAATCGATACAATTAACCCACAGCTCCCATCAGAGACACCAAAGGGAAAGAAACACAAACATGAAACAACAGACCCTAATGGAAGCATCAACATCGGACAGTTACTTTCCCACAAAATGGCTATCCAAAATAAAATAATATAAGCGACACAAACACCCAAAGACAAACCATAACAAAAATAAACCGCGACAGAAGAGTCGTGAATCTTTACCCATAGATCAATTTCTGTTGTTCAGAATAATACTCGACTTATCACTAGGTCGTATATCTTTTTTAAATACATACTTCTTATTTACAGATGTGTCATGACTTCAGAAAGCGTTATAGGTGGGCTATAGTCAGCTTCTGACAGGTCTAGTTGCCCTTGCGTAACAGAAATAGACAATAAAAGAGAGAAAGAAAACCGTTTGTAGTCTTGAAGTATTCTTTTGGAATAAGTGAGCTAGAAATAAAAGCGCGAAACAATATAATTTCGATAAAACATCGTTTTTTGTAAACAGTGTTGACTCAGCTGAAAGCATGTGTATTTAAGTGACCTCTGTCCTGAAGCTACTGGTCTGGTTGCAATCAGATTGTCTGAAACATCAGTGTGAAGGAGGGCTGAGTTTATGAATGGAGTTATCCCTCTTGTTGTTAAAGCAACAAAATCTTTCAAAATCTTCTTTATAAGGGCTGATTGGATTTTTATTTCACAGAAATGTTTCTCCAAATATTGTTAAAACAATTATGTTAAGCCCCCGCCCATAGGTGCCCGAAGAAATAGATTGGGCTGCATAGTGTTACACTTTGCTTACTCTTTATCAAAAAGGTGCCTGATTGGCATGGAATTTTCAAATACTTTTGATACTGTTTGAATTCGTAATAAAGTTTATATTTTAAAAGCGTTCTTCTTTTCATATTGAACCCCAAAATAGTTTCAATATCATTTCCAGTATATCTCTTACGCCGGTTACCTTTAAAAGATATTTCTTGTTATAACTAGTTTTAAAAGGGCAGAAGGTTTGGGGATATGGGAATATAAAACATTTGGTAATGACAACAGATTGACCTGCTGTTGTCCTCGAGTTTGTTCTTTTTTTCTCGACTTTTCTCGATTTTTTAACCCCCCGAGGTGTGTGTGTGTGTGGGGGGGGGGGGGGGTGGCATAAGACGGGTTCCGGCGAACCAAGTGTTGAAGGGTGTTAGCTAAAGTAAAAAGAAAGGTTAGTTGCTACTGTGGGAAAAGAGAGTTAGCATAGTGAAAAGATAAAAACAGAAATTGGTCTTTTAAGGAGAAGCATGAGCCACCAGGCTAACAGCACTGCTAAACTGCGCCCGAGTGGGTAGCGTTACAACATAGGCAGGTAGAGCATTACAGTGAATAATAGTCCTGGGAAAGAAGGTGTACTTGTAGTAGTATGTGCGGGTGTAAATCTTACTTTATCATATGTCGTCGTTGATAAGAAGTGGATAACGTCGTATAATAAAAATCGTATGACCACACGTGTTATAACACTTTGGCGGGATTAAGTAACGTCATGACGACGTCCATGTCAACAATGCAATTTTCGTAGAAAAATTGTCAAATTACAAGGCGGTAAAATCCAATTTTAAGAAGTCATATGATAAAAAGGATCTTACACTCGTGGTCATTTGATATGATATTTATGAAACTCGCCGAAGGCTCGTTACATAAATATCATATGAAATGACCGCTCGTGTAAGATCCTCTATGTATGCAAGGGGAGGTTGTGGGCTGATGGTCTAGTATTGAGTATGAGGTACTCAGATGCAGGTATTGCAACAAGATCATAAGTGATCTTATACATCATGGCGGGAGGGTTATCAATGTGGCGTTGTTCAAGGGGCGTCAATTTAGGTCCTTCAGCGTAGCTGTAACACTTGAAGTGTAGCTATAGTCATGTGTTGCCCACGTGGCAGCATTTCGTTGGACTGCTTTCACTTTGTATATGTCAGTGGCTGTGTGGGGATACCATACAGTGAACGCATACTCTAGTTGCGGCCTGACAAGTGTCTTATATGCAACTGATTCCAGGTCCTTATTATTGACCCGAATGTTTCTTTTCAAGAATCCAAGGGTCTGATTTGCCTTTTTAGGTTGTCAATGTGGGGGCTCCAGTTTACATCATCGGAGATGGTGACCCAAGGTACTTAGCTGCAGAAACACTCTCCAGATGGGTACCATGCAAGAGGTACACAGTTGGAATGAGGCTCTTACGTCGGGTAACATGAAGGACCTGCCATATAGAAGGATTAAAGTTTATATCCCGCATCGTTTCTTCATTACAGTGTGCCGCCATGAAACCGCCATGTATGTGTGTACAACGTTTGCGTCTCATGTTACCATATTGTATAGCCGTAGAGAAATAAATTCGATTTGATTTCATTTGGACATACCTTATGATCGCGAAATATTCAACTGCCTGGGAGTGCAGATCTTGTGACACCCATGTGAGCAGCTTGTTTATGACCTTACCAGATCATGGTTAAATGGTCAACAAATAGATCTTATCTTGGGTTTAGCATGACCTTTGGCAAGGTGAATAACCTGAAGCTCCTTCGCAAGCTACAGGTACATGGATTAACAATCCAGTCGATTAAGTCTTTTCTAGGTGGGAGAGGTCAGGCAGTTGAACTTGAAGGTGAGTTCTCAGATGAGGTTCCAGCTACTTCATCTGTACCGCAAAAATCAGTTCTAGGCACCTTGTTATTGTTACTATATATTGTTATGCATAAGAATTTATTTTTCTGATTCCCACTTTCACCCCACTGGTGTTTTAATAACATCATGTTTATTCTTCATAAAGAACTTTCTGGAAAGAAATGAGTCACAGATTAACTTTATTTGGTAAACAACTTGTTTACAAGGAAAACTACTTTAGAATCTTTCAGAAAGTTCGGGGTGGTATTATTTTTAGAAAATTACCTAATTTTATTCCTCAGCCCTCTGGAATGTTTTAGAGAAATCTAAGGGTCTATAAAAGAACTCGATTTTTCTCTTGGAGTCAGACTTTAGAATTTGGAATTTGGGTTTATAAGAAAAGTTATTTCTAAATTCTGTGTTGGATTGTTAAAGGATGTGCTATTTCATTTCGGACTGTGAACTCTGTCGGATCAAGGAAAATAGATTCATTCAGGGATATTTCATAACAGAGCTAAGTACATTTAATTTTCTTACTTCTACAGGTTAAAGATACTTTGTAAATAAATTTTGTTAAATTTTTCCATAAGGCTTTTTTGCTTTTCCTTTCTGCTACACATGGCTCGTAATAACATAAACGACCTGTCCGACAATGTTTGGTCCCAGGTTCGCCTATTTGCAGATGACACTGCGTTGTACCTGGCCACTATTAGCCCTGAATACTCAGCTGCACCCCCACACTTCTAGAGGTACTTAGACCGTCCAATCATAAGAATCTCACTGGGACATGGATTACAACCTAGAATGTTCAGGTTTTTCGATTAAGTCTTTTCTAAGTGGGAGAGGTCAGACACTTGAATATTGTTCAGTGAGATTCTTATGATTGGACGCGATCATAAGGTATGTCCAGGTTATTCAGGCTTCCTTTGTTTAGATTTCCATTTTGGTCTGGTCGCTTAATGTTTGTGTTTCTTTCCCTTTGTTGTCTTTGATGGGTGGAGTAAGTTAATTGTATCGATTCCTGACTTTTGTTTTACTTTTATTTTGTACATAACCTGGGGAAGAACTCCAACCCTTACACCATATATATCGCATTATCATGTCCTCTAAATCGTTTCATCTGAAAAGTACTGAGCTATCTACCCACCAATATTAACATACATATCGATATAATCTCTTAAACTGCTAATAAATCCTTTGTTTTATTTATCTAATATCAGAACAAAAAAAAAACTGCGTTCGGGAAGCAGCATGCAAGACACTTGAATACTTCTCCACGGTATGGAGCCTATGCACACATTCATGTGCCCATTAACTCGAAATGATGTAGCGTAGAGCCTTCCACTTCACTCTAAGCAATTAGTTTACCTACGACATGCAGCCTTATCTTTGCTATAGATCCTTACAGCAGAGATAGTCAGTTGCATGCCTCATTTATTTATATAAAAGGGGGTCTTTCATCTGTGCCCATGCATGTTTTTTCTTCAAACTTTGTATATTAATTACTCAGCATATACAACCTATAAAAATGTATTTAATAAATTATATAACTCAAAGTAGGACTCAGAAGGCCACTCTAACTGACTCCCTCCATGAGCTGGTGTCTGTCTCTAAATAAGTGCATCTTAAATCTTATGTTTTATTTAGTTTCAAGATCTGTGACCTGGATTGAATGCAGAACTCCGGTGGCATTTCTTTGATACTAAACAACCTTTTGAATTATTAAAGTTTACATTTTCTGATAAAATAATTATCAAAAATCTCATTTTTTAATTAAATTTAAACAAAAAAAAATATCAAAATTCAATCCCTAAGATAAATATGTTCTAGTCTTTGTCAAGATTTCATCTTGGTAGGACAACTTGCCATATGTATCTTCTTTAGCTATGCCAAATTTCATGAAAATCCGAAACCGGTAACACTGTATTTTTACACCTTTAATGAATGTAAGTCGTTTCTGCAAAATTTACATTTATATTGAAATCATCCAAGAACCTTACAAAAAGGCAATTCGTAACACTTACGTCATAAAAATGAGATTATACAAATCAAAGTGAATACATATTGAGCTGATCTAGCTTAGAAACTATTAAAATATCACGAATTTCTGATATTTTCCTTTCATTTATACACTGTGATCTATCCAAAATAGTAGATAGTAAAACACTAAATCAAAAGGTATTCTTATCAATAAATTAGGCTTAACAACATATATTGCTTTTTTATTAGCAGCAAAATTATTGTAAACATGTGCAACTTTATTTAATGATTTTGAATAAGTCATGCTACTTAAATAGGTGTAAGGCAAGGAGATCCATTATTTTCATTTCCACGCCAAGCTGGTATGCAAGGACGCAACTGTCAGTGGTTTGTTGTTACTAGTAAAAATAGTTCTGTTGATAAATTCATGGCCAGATTAAGCCTTAGACATACTCTGTCTTTATGAACGCTGGGTTATTATCCTAACAAAAAAGTTACAGTAATTATTTGTTAGTATTCCAAAAATCGAAATGTCACTGATATTGAGTTTCTGTTGCAAAAGATATCATTGATGGATCATTGAGGCGCAGAATATTTGGTGTAAACAAAGCTGTCCCATGACCTAGAGAAATTTTGCTATTAGACAGGGAGAGAAACAGTTTCCTTCCTTATAGTACACATGCATAAATATGTCTCTTTTCTGCATTGGTATTGTAATTGTTGACCTTTCTTTAGTGTCTTATTTTTTCTATTTACTTTGTCAATATAGTGGTTAATTTATCGGATGCGAGCTTTTAGTATTTTTTCCTGGTTGTAAAACGTTCAACCACTTCTTGAATGTTTCTGCTGAATGCAAGTTCACTGTTTTATTTAAGCACTGTTCTTGCTTGCTGTTTGTTCATCAATAATAACCAGCACATTTCTGTGCAATGTATCTCTCAGCTTAGAAAGAGCATTGCAGTGTTTGGACAGAAAAAAGCATCACAATGTATTTACTGAAAATAATTTAAAATTCTAAGAGTAATGCGATAACTACTCACAGATTGAATAATAATTATCAACAATGCTTCTTGATATCTTACATAATGTGCTGTATCAGTCTTTGAATCGACTGCTTATTCGAAATTCGCAAAATTGCAGTATGTTTCCTCTGGCTTTCGTTGTCGGATCATTACAGGGTCACTGATGAGGCTTGATTAGCCGAAACTACGTAGTATGAACCATCTTCTTTCTTATGAATGTTTTCATTGCTCTTACAGGAACTCATTTTTGATTTTTATTTGCCTTCACTGCAGCTGGTGTTGTGCCGTGTGGCGGCCGTAAAACGTCTCCCCGTACATCAATCATAGTGCAGTTTATATTTTACTTTTGGTCCTTTGAGATCAGCGTGAATATTCTGTGAAATCAGAAATAGATTATTGTTTTAGACTCATATTCTAGACAGGTTTTTAATTATTTGGACCCCATTTTGATTTATATCAGTCTTTGAATCGACTGCCTATTCGAAATTCGCAAAATTGCAGTATGTGTCCTCTGGCTTTCTTTGTCGGATCATTACAGGGTCACTGATGAGGCTTTATTAGCCGAAACTACGTAGTGTGACCAATCTTCTTTCTTATGAATGTTTTCATTGCTCTTACAGAAACTCATTTTTGATTTTTATTTGCCTTCACTGCAGCTGGTGTTGTGCCGTGTGGCGGCCGTAAAACGTCTCCACGTACATCAACTATAGTGCAGTTTATATTTTACTATTGGTCCTTTGAGATCAGCGTGAATATTCTGAGAAATCAGAAATAGATTATTTGTTTAGACTCAAATTTTAGACAGGTTTTTAATTATTTGGACCCCATTTTGATTTATATCAGTCTTTGAATCGACTGCCTATTCGAAATTCGCAAAATTGCAGTATGTTTCCTCTGACTTTCGTTGTCGGATCATTACAGGTTCACTGATGAGGCTTTATTAGCCGAAACTACGTAGTATGACCCATCTTCTTTCTTATGAATGTTTTCATTGCTCTTAATGGAAGTCATTTTTGATTTTTATTTGCCTTCACTGCAGCTGGTGTTGTGCCGTGTGACGGCCGTAAAATGTTTTCATTGCTCTTAAAGGAACTCAATTTTGATTTTTAATTGTAATTACTGCAACAACTGCTGAGATAGATAAATGAAGTGAAAAACCTATACAAATATATAGACAACACAATCATGATCACATAAGTTTTGGAACACTGACAAATGTACGACCATGTGAATTCTAAAAGCAAATTCAAATGGTTTTGGAATACAGCTTCAGGAAGCCGTTTGATTTCGTTCATAGGGGCTATACAAAAGATAGATTGGCTAGTGCCTATGCAGATACAAATTCTGAAAACTTAATGTCCAGGAAAAGTAATCTCAAGTGTTATTGATTTTCCCTAGAGTAAACCTTTCTTTTTAAATGGACAGTTATGGTTAAATAAACAAACAACAGTTTTACTTGAGAGTCATTTATCTCGAGTCAGATAACAAATCTCGCAAAATCTGAAGCAACATCTAAAGTGACTGGTATTTTGTTGATTTGAATGTGAAATCTAAACATCACCTTAGCACCATTACCAAATAAGACAGGAAAGACAAAAAGAAAACTGTGCACATGATTACATGGGTGCGTTTGATGACGTTTGTCATCAAAACCTTTGCGGTATAGTTCTGTAGACAAAACAGTTTGTTCCATAGGGGGAAAATTTACTGAAATGGATGTTTTGAAATAATACTTATAATTATGCTGTGAACTACTTACACAAACCATACTATACTATAGCCTTCCAAATTGAAAGCAATAGTAAAGTATTATTAAACATGACCAAAACATGATAATCATATAATTTCACATTTAGCTGAATCAGGACTATCAGTATTCAGTCTGTTAAAACACAATGTTACCGGTCCTCAATTTCCATCAAAATTCATCAACATGTTCCTAAGATATGTGGGTAGTTTTTATACTAAAATGCTGTCTTGACAAAAATTGGAACATGGTAAAAATGCAAATAAATTTTTAATGAGTACAAAAATAGGAGCTGAAATATGGGGACACCATCGAAGAAAACTGAATGCCCATCCACTACTACTACACATATGAGGTCGTTCATAGTATCAACTAACTCACCAATTATGGCTTTAATTCATAAAATATAGCAGCATTAGATATATGAAACTCTGAATACTGTAGACAAGTTTATATGAGAGTACTCTCTGTTGTGATAGAGACTTCATAAAATATGTGTGTGTGTGTGTGTGTGTGTGTGTGTGTGTGTGTGTGTGTGTGTGTGTGTGTGTGTGAATTCGGGTTTAACGTCGCTTTCAACAATTTTTCAGTCATATCACGACGGTGTCTGGTAGCGACAGGGAGCTCAATGCTCACTTTTATAGTGCTGCCTCACTTAAGTATCATGTCCCAGACACATTACATGATACCACACCCAGTCACATTATCCTGACACTTGGTCGACCAGTCCTAGCTCTACCCCGTAAATCTGAGTGCCAAGCGAGGAGCAGCTAGTACCATTTTTAACGACTTTGGTATGTCGCGGCCCGGGATCGAACCCGAGACCTCCCGTTCCTCATAAAATATGTAATAAACTTACTACGGAAATAAAATTTAAAAGTGAATGCATCGTAATTATAACGGTTATACCCAAAGCAATTATTGTGCATAATTTCATCAAAATCCAAGCGTGGGAGGAAACCAATGCAAATTTCCTATACCTTGAAAGACCCCTTTATTCATGGTATAGTTGCAGTATCTCCCTCCCCTTATTTCTAGCAGCCAATCGAAACACGGGTCACAGCATGAGCCACCCACCCGCATTAAGTTAATTGTTACATGTATTCATACTTCCCCGTGACAACTTGGCAATGGAATAGATTTACCCCCAATATTGTTTTGATACCTGCATTAACTAAGTTCAGTGTGGGAGTCCGGCCTGTTGGTCAGAAGTTGCCATGAACACAACATACCTGTTTTAACCAAATTTCACCTAATCTATTGTAATAGTAGTCGCAGATAAAATTGACTAGGCGGAGCTATTCAGGTGTTGTCAATGGCGGTATTCGACTGGTGATTTCGTGGTCCACGAACTGAAGCGTGGAACACGTTTTTTGTTCGACTGGGAGATTCGTGAAATTTCGTACAATTTCTTGGAGCACAACGACCACGTTTCAAAAAGAGCGTGAAATCAGTCACGTGACTGAATTAATATGGCTGCCGTTTTACTATTTAATACAATTTCGAGATATCTATAATTTTACGAGATATCTATAATTTTATAATATATATCTATAAATCAAATTATATGTATCTATAATAAACATTGGAGGTCATTGTAACAAGACATACTTTGGTTTGGAAAGAGATAAAAATATAAGTAACTGGCTTATAATGTCATTGATCAAGTAATTTCGCATTGACCCAGGTACAGGTCCGAGGTCTGCTGCATTGGCCCGAGGCCGCGAGGCAATTTTAGAAAGTAACCATAATACAAGTTTTATAAACTTAAGCTATTTATTGTGCTTGTCATTTGCAGTTAATATGGAGCTAAGACACAGCTCGGATCTATCTGATTATAAATGATTGGCTTGGATGTGCCTCTTTGCCTTTTGACTGTTAATCATAGCTCTCTCACGGCTGTGTTTCGAAACTGGCTAGGGTCACATGTGAGACGCCAACCGGAGGTCGGGTGGTTTTTCTCCGGGGATGCCGGCTTCGATTTTCGCCAACCTGTGATTAACGATCGGTTAGATACAAGTGAAATAATCTCGACAGAACAACTTGAACAAGGCAACGCAAGCGTAGCATCCCCTCGCAACAGCATACCATTCATCGACATGAAGGTTTGAAGCTTCTACGATGATAGCTGTATATTCTGTCCTGTTCATAAGATTTTTAAGGTCAAGTCCATTGTGACCTTGACCTCTGACCACTGACCTTGAAAGTCAATACGGTTCATCGTCTCGTCGTGGGGAACATTTGTAGAAGGTTTGAAGCTTCTACGATGAAACTGTGCATTCTATCCTGTTCATAAGGTTTTAAGGTCAAGTCCATTCTGACCTTGATCTCCGCCCCTTGACCTTGAAAATCAATAAGGTTTTTTTTTTTTTTTTTTTTTTTTAACCTGTTTGCTTTATTATCATTAAACTGTTACAACATGTGATATACCTGTTTAATCTCTTTCTTTCTTCTTGCGTCCATCTTTACATTATTTTCTGCCATTATCATATTTCTCAAACGTCTCTTACCGTAAAAATCCAGACACCTCAAGGACTTGCTCCAAATCTTCAAAAATGTTGACTGATTTGTTTTACTGACCGGTGAGGGGTGTAAAAGGTACCGATGGGACAGCAAACCGTGCAGACCCAGCCGTTCTGCTCCTTTCAGGAGCAGTCTGACTTCGAGCTGCACTGCTCACATAATCCCATCAGCCCCAATACTAAGGATTATCACGGTAAGCCAACTCATTTCATTTCGTCATAAACTCTAAAAAACTTAAAATACATCAGTTATTCTTATCTTTACCATAGTATAACCACATAACCTACAATTTATATTCTGCCACATTCCAGGAGTCATAAATGATTTTAACACATACAGCAACTCTATTGTGACATAAGCCATGACAAAACAGGTTTTGTTTTTTAAGTATGTTTTGCCTTGCATGACCCTCTCCTTACTTTAATGCTTATGAATGTTTTCTTCTTTTTTTTCCCCCACAAAACTGTGTCTGTTTTATTATTATATGTTTAATTATTTAGTTTTAATCATTTAGTTTTAATTATTTAATATTTATTTATTTTTATCCACTGCTACTAAATAGTAAAACACTACATAAATTCATTTTATGAAATCATATTTTTCATTTTCTACACAAACTTTTTTTTTTATTTATTTATTTACCTTAATCCTCTGTTTCTTGGAATACCTGGTATAATGTTGACCATTTTTGCATAAACTCAATAAGGTTCATCGTCTTTCCATGGAGACAATTTGTGGAAGATTTGAAGCTTCTACGCTGATAACTGTGTCTTCTATCCTGTTAATAAGGTTTTTAAGGTCAAGTTCATAGTGACCTTGACCTTTGAACCTTGACCTTGAAGATCAATAGCGTTCATCGTCTTTCCATGGGGAATATTTATGGAAGGTTTGAGGCTTTTATGATGATAAATGTGTCTTTAATCGTGTTCACAAGGTTTTTAAGGTCAAGTTCATTGTGACCTTGACCTTTGACCTTGAAAAGAAATAGGGTTTATTGTCTTCCAACGGGGAAAATTTGTGGAAGGTTTGAAGATTCTAGGATGATCTATTTGTCTTCTATTCTGTTCACAATGTTTTTAATGTCAAGGCCATTGTAGCCTTTACCTTTTACCCTTGACCTTGAAAATCAATAGGCGGTTTTAGAGATTCCGTTTATGACGTCATTCTTGCGCATGCGCAAAGCACTGACCGTCAATTGAAACGGCCATCGCTATTCAAATGTATTGGCGGAACTTAAAATGCCAACAATATTCAGACATTTTGAGAGAAAATGTACCCGTTTACATTTAAATATTGCCTCGAGAAGAAAAGAATGATATTTTGCTTTTATTACTGAAATTCATTTATCCTGGATCCGTTTGTTATCGACGAAAATCTCTTCGTTAATGACCCATGTCAATGGCTTACGAAAGCTTACTTACAAAATAGGGTTTTACGTAACTTTTCGTTATTCGGTATCCAAGTATAGCTATCACATACGGACAGAACTTCTATCTATCTATCTATCTATCTATCTATCTATCTATCTATCTATCTATCTATCTATCTATCTATCTATCTATTATCTATCTATCTATCTATCTATCTATCTATCTATCTATCTATTGAGAAAACTGTCCAACGATCTGTCTACATGTGCAATTATAAAAATGTCCAACGATCTGTCTTGAAGTGCAGTTTTAATAAATTGAAGATACTTGTGGACAGATAACGTTTGTTTTTGTTTAAACAACATTTTATTTATAGCAAACATCATGTACAGAGAGAGAGAGAGAGAGAGAGAGAGAGAGAGAGAGAGAGAGAGAGAGAAAGAGAGAGAGAGAGAGAGGTTTGACTGAGAAACTGACAGTAGACAGACAGACGACATACAGACCGAATGACTGACTAACAGATGAACGGACGGACAGTTAGACAGAAAAATAAACTGATACTGATAGTAGAAAACAACTAATGAGTGGAGACACCAACTTCAACTCACTTCAACGTCACATGGCCGTTGAGAGAGAGAGGTTTGACTGACAAACTGACAGACGACAGACCGACCGACTGAATGAATGAATGACTAACAGACGTACGGACGAACAGACAGAAAAATAAACATACTGACGGTCGAAAAAAAAGCTAATGAGTGGACTGAAAGACGGTCGTCGAGTCAACGTTGACTCGACGTCATGCCGTCGACACCCACTCCAACTCACGTCAATGTCACGTGACCGTTGAGATGAGAGAGGTTTGACTGATCCGTGTATCCAAGAAGATATTGTGGAGCTTAGCTAATAAGCCATTAACCCTTTTTTTTTACCAAATAATGGAATCTTCCTCCTTATATATAGCAGGAGTCCATTTCAAAATTTAGGCGTGTCAGGTTGTGTTTTCTTCAAAATTTGTTTGGAAATTGGCTTGACTTTTGCAAATAGTGTAGGCCCTGATCAGACGCCGCGTTCTGCGGCGTCTGATCTGGGCCTGCACTGTTTGCCAGGATACCCGTTTTGGGGTTCCTGGTAATGTAAGGGCTGGGCAGGTTGATCTACCTGATTTTACTGTAAAATCTTGCACTTGCGAAGGAGTGTTTCATTCTCATGCACTGAAAGGGTGTTCTATGTTTGTTTTGAATTTAATGTTCAAATCTCACTGAGTATTGATGGGTCCGAGCTCTAGGCAAATGACATCTTATTAAGCAACGCCGTATTATCGCCAACGCAACGTTCTGACGTTTCATCGACGTTGCAAAGTCAAATTCAGTGCATCGCTTTGATGTTTGTTTGATGTAGACACGACGTTGTTGACACGTTACATGTCGGTTGACGTGGAACTGTAATTTACATTTACCTACGCTCGCTAAGTGTTGGTACGCTAAGAGAGAGAGAGAGAGAGAGACAGAGAGAGAGAGCAACATGTAGGCCATGGCACACTCAGAGAGAGAGAGAGAGAGAGAGAGAGAGAGAGAGACGGAGAGAGAGAGAGAGAGAGAGAGAGAGAGATTTTTCGTATTCCTGTTTGTGGGTACTTGATAGAACCGCCTGTACTTAATGCAAAAAATGATTAAATGTTAAAAAAAAAACAAACACGGACAAATAAATAACAAGAGGCCCATGGGCCACTATGCTCACCAGAGCTCAGGTGGGCACTGCCCAATGGCAGCCATGTATTTTAACATATCATTTTAATCTACCAAATGAACCCCCATGTCCAAATGAGCACCCATATGGACTCAGTATCTGAAACATTAGGCCTTTTATGAAGTAGAGGGGGTGGGGCATGGACCCAATGGAGCCCTGGTTGGTATCACTAAATGCGTCTTATCATAAGGAACAAGAATATATATGTAGATGTGCTAATAATAAGGAACAAGAACCTAATATGATTATGGGGTGGGGATTTGAATGGTTTCTGAAATATAAAGCCTTTTATGAAGTGGAAGGGTGGGGCACATTGCCTCAGCACAAAGAGACCCCCGGGATGGTGTGATTGAACGAGTCTTATCATACGGAACAAGTATATGGTTTAGGGGTGGGGATCTAAACTATTTCTGAGATATATGGCTTTTAATGAAGTAAAGCAATGGGGTATGGCCTGGGCATGCCCCAGGGACTCCCAAGCTGGTGTCACTGAATGCGTCTTATCATAATGAAGATGAATATATATGGATTTAGGGTGGGGCTAAGAACAGTTTCTGAGATATAAGGCCTTTTGTGAAGTGGAGGGGTGGGGCAAGGCCCCGGGAGACTCCCAGGTTGGTGTCAATGAATGTGTCTTATCATAAGGAACAAGAATATATATGGTTTAGGTGTAGCCATCTGTAGGGCTTCCGAGATATTGTGAGATTATGAAATGGAGGGGGTGGGGCATGGCCCCAGCACATCCCTGGGGACCCCCAGGTTGGTGTCACTGAATGTGTCTTATCATAATGAACAAGAATATATATGGTTTAGGGGTGAGGATCTGAGCAGATCTGAAATGGAGGGGGTGGGCATGGCCCCAGCACATCCCTTGGGACCCCCAGGTTGGTGTCACTGAATGCGTCTTATCATAATGAACAAGAATATATATGGTTTCGGGGTGAGGATCTGAGCAGTTTCTGAGATATATGGGCTTTTGTGAAGTGAAGGGGTGGGGCAAGGCCCCGGCGAATCCCTGAGGACCCCCAGGTTGGTGTCAATGAATGTGTCTTATCATAAGGATCAAGAATATATATGGCTTAGGGGCAGGGATCTGTAAGGTTTTCGAGATATTGGGCCTTTTATGAAATGGAGGGGGTGGGGCATGGCCCCGGCGCATCCGGGGGACTCCCAGGATGATGTCATTGAATGGGTCTTATCATAAGGAACAAGAATATATATGGTTTAGGGGTGGGGATCTGAATGGTTTCCAAAATATTGGGCCTTTTATTAAGTGGAGGGGGTGGGGCATGGCCTTGGCGCATCCCTGAGGACCCCCAGGTTGGTGTCACTGAATGCGTCTTATCAATAGGAACAAGAATATATATGGTTTAGGGGTGGGGATCTGAATGTTTTCTGTGATATATGGCCTTTTATGAAGTGGGGGTGGGGGGGGGGGGGGTGGGGCATGGCCCGGCACAACCTGGGGGACCCTCAGGTTGGCATAAAAGCATATGGCAGAGAGAAGTTTACTCAAGAAACATTTCTATAAAAGTTTTGTCAAAATATCTGCAATGACTTGGCAGTAAATGCCATTTTTCAGTTTTCCCCATTATAAGTCTATGGAAACTTTAAGTTGCCATAGCAACCAAACTAATTAGCTGATTTTCATAAAAAACACAAACTTTCAATTCCCCAGCCCAAGGATGCTACATGTAAAATTTGGGCCCAATCGGCCAAGTGGCTTCAGAGGAGAAGATGTTTAAAAGTGTTGACACCAGACATACGACATACGACATACGACGACGACGACGACGACGACGGCGGACAACTGCCTATCCTATAAGCTCCCCCGGAGCCTTCGGCTCTGGTGAGCTAAAAACAAAACCTGTAAAGGCAAATATGGTGAATAATTTCATAAAGTCTCAGCCTCCTAGAGCATATGGTTTCTGAGAAGATGAGTTTTTAAGTATTTCTTTTTTTTCATTTTGGTTTCCATGGCAACCACTGAGTCCATCTTATCATAAGGAACAAGAATATATATGGTTTAGGGGTGGGGATCTCAATGGTTTCCGAGATAAATGGCATTTTATGAAGTGGAGGGGGGGGGGCATGTCCCCGGCACATCCCGGGGGACCCCCAGGTTGGTGTCACTTCATGCATCTTAGCATAAGGAACAAGAATATAATATAGTTTAGGGGTGGGGATCTGAATGGTTTCTGAGATAAATGGCATTTTATGAAATAGAGGGGGCAGGGCATGTCCCCGGCACATCCCGGGGGATCCCCAGGTTGGTGTCACTTAATGCATCTTATCATAAGGAACAAGAATATATATGGTTTAGGGGTTGGGATCTGTAAGGTTTCTGAGATATAAGGCATTTTATGAAGTGGAGGGGGTGGGGCATGGCCCCGGCACAACCTAGGGGACCCCCAGGTTGACATAAAACCATATGGCTGAGAGAAGTTTACTCAAGGAACATGTTTATGAACATGTTTTGTCAAAATATCTGCAATGACTTGGCAGTAAATGCCATTTTTCAGTTTTCCCCATTATAAGTCAATGGAAACTCTAAGTTGCCATAGCAACAAAACTAAAAGGCCAAATTTCATAAAAAACACTAAACCTGTAAAGGCAAATATGGTGAATATTTTCATATAGTCTCAGCCTCCTAGAGCATATGGTTTCTGAGGAGATGTTTTTTTTAAGTATTTTTTGTCTATTTCTTTATTTTGGTTTCCATGGCAACCAACAAAAATGAGCAGAAGGCCTAAAATCATACGGCAGATAGTAGATCGCCTATGGAACATTTCTTTGAAAGTTTTGTCAAAATATCTGCAGAGGCTTGGCAGTAAATGCCATTTTTCTATTTTCCCCATTATAAGTCTATGGGCACTCTAAGTTGCCATAGCAACCAAACTAATGAGCCGATTTTAATTAAAAACACAAACTTTCAATCCCCCTGCCTAAGGATGCTACAGATGAATTTGGGCTGAATCGGCCCAGTGGCTTCAGAGGAGATGTCGTTTGAAAATGTTGACGAAGACGCAGACGCAGACGACGCAGACGCAGACGACGACGACGGACAACTGCCTATCCTATAAGCTCCCCCGGAGCCTTCGGCTCTGGTGAGCTAAAAATCTTTATCGCGTAGGGGCGGTTCTATCGAGTCCCCGCAATCTGTGTTTCAAGCAGAAATAAAAAAAAATATCACAACATTTCATCTTAAAGTTTCCATTTTTTCCCCCGAAAAATTGATAATAAATTTGTGTAGGCATTTTTCGTAATGCGAAATTTCACACCTGGTAGCATATCGGTGTTTGTCCCATTATCTTACATTAGAATTCGCCAAAAGTTACATTTACGCTGTAATTAACACTTTATCTGTCCCACGGCCTTGAAGCATATACGACGTTGACGGCCAGGGCTTTTCCCGTTCTATTTTTAGAAGCGGAAGTGCGTCACGAGTCACGAAAAAAAACTCCTATAAGGGTCGTCGTCTTTCCATGGGAAACATTTGTGGAAGGCTGGAAGCTTCTACGATGAAAACTGTGTCTGCTATCGTGTTCACAAGGTTCCGGACGGACACACACACTAACACACACACACAGACACACACATGGACGCAAGGTACCGATGCTATATCCCCGTCACAACGTTGTTGCGAGGGGATAAAATAGGGTTGTCAGAAGACAACGTACCTCGCCTATGGTGTCCTAAGTTGAATGAAGGCAAGTGAAATTTTAATAACACACTATTTGACCCAAAATGTCGATTTCTCTTCAAAAGAGCCCAACAGATTACAACAATTAAAAGACAACCAGAAAGTGTCCCTATGAATCACTAAACAAGAAATCTCATTTTAGTGCTTCTGTTTCACAAAATAATAAAATTTCAGTTTGCTGTTGTTGCCCCTAAAAAAGAGCTAAAAAGACGGCGAACTAATCAGAATGAATTAAATATCATTTTAAAACACATTTTTTTTTTCAGTTTTGACAAAAAATCTACAAACGTGCAAGTGATAATAGCAGTACATATGCTTAAATAAAAGAAAAGAAAGAAAGAAATAAACATCCACTGTGACTTGAACTCACGCCCCAACTTGCGGTGCAAAATTGAACTTTTTTGAACTTAGTCCAGTATTTTATCCACTGCGCCACGTGATTCGTCGATATGAGTCATTTAATTCAAGCAATATAGAGCATTGTTACAACGCATAATGTAGTAATGTAGTAATTACTACATTTTGATTTTTTTTACTACATTATGCGTTGGCATAGTCGACGCGAAATGAAGTAAAAAAAATATTTCATTTCGCGTTGATATGCACCATATCGACGCATAATGAAGTAATGATGGTAGAACATAGCTGTCTTCGAAAAGACTTAGGAAGCAATACAGTTAAATTCCTACAATTTAGACCACATTTGAGACGGTTCAAAAGTGGTCTTTAAGACCACAGTTGAACAGTCCAAAAGACGGTATTCCACAAAAACACACTGAAGGTCAAAATCACAAAGAAAAAGGTTTATTGGGCGGCATCTCAATGTCGGGTAAAAGTCCCATGAAATTGGAAGCAACGTCTCCAAAATGACCTAAATAGTGTTGACGGGGACGTTAAACCTCAAATCAAACAAATCAAACAAAAGACAGACAGGCAGACAGACAGACAGACAGACAGACAGAATGGACAAAAACTATATACCCCCTTGCATACTTCGTATGCCGGGGGTATAAATAGATGGGCTGCACGATGCTTCCACGCAGAGCTGATACCGCCCGTACATGAGTCCTCGTAATCTGCTTAGAAGGTCTAAGCCTGTCCAGGAAAACTGCTGCGAGTCGGCCCATCCATGCATATAAACCCTATTGCTTTTAAATACGACGGCAGCGATTGAGATGTCATTTCATCTCAATATCGGGTAAAAGTCCCATAAAATTTGAAGCAATGTCTCCAAAATGACCTAAATAGTCTTGACGGGAACGTTAAACCTCAAATCAAACAAACAAACTGTTGACGCATAATGAAGTAAAATTAAGTATGCCACCCATCGCCGCAAAATGAAATAATTCTTTCATTTTGCTCAAACCTCTTAGTATCGACGCATAATGAAGTAAAAACGACATTTTATTTCATTTCGCGTCGACTATGCCAACGCATAATGTAGTAAAAATTTCAAAATGAAGAAATTACTACATTACTACATTATGCGTTGTAACAGAGCATATATACGAATATATTTGATAATTTGTTTTCTGTTTGTTTGTTTGTTTGATTCGAGGTTTAACGTCCCCGTCAACACTGTATAGGTTCATTGCTTTCTGTACAACCGAGGGACGTACAAGAATGCTAAAATATAAAACAGTCACATTAGTTTTTCATTTTCTTGCTTTAGGCATCAAGCTGGAAGCACGGATCACATTTGACTGGTACAAAAACGTGGAGCACGATTTTCCACTGCGCATCATGGGCGGAGCTCAGTCGTGCTCCACGAAATGTCTCCAGTCGAATACCGCCAATATATGTCAAATTCGCTGAGTTCACCAGAAGATTCGGTAGAGTGCCTTCGCTTGCTTTCTGCAAACTGACCAAATGGCCATATACACCACAGCTTTGTTTGTCTTATAGTTGAATTCACACAATCGGGTGACTTGGTTTACCATTTTTGAAAAAAGAACATTCCAAAGGCAGGTGCAAACGATAGCTCCGCCTAGTAAATATTAACTGCGACTACTATAACATTTAACACCATCACCTTTCTTCAGTTCAATTTCATACTTTTTAGTCTCACCATTCATATTTATTTAACACTAACAACGCGCAGTCATCCTGCACACAATCAAGCAAAAGTTACTAATTACAGAAGCTTCCCGCCTGCTATTGTCCATTGACTGTCGCTGACCTTGTATAAAATCAAGGTACCGGTAATTTATAGCATAGCTAGTCCACCTTTTAGCTTTGGGTTCTCCCTATGACATCCGATCTCTGTGTAAAAAGTAAAATCTAGACTTGGCTCGTGTGCTGGGTCTTTGGCAAACAGTGTATACCTAATCAGACGCCACATAACGCGGCGTATGGCCAGATCTACACTGCTTGTTTAAAATGCTGGGAGGGTTAAACGTACAGCTTAAGTCACATTTCAGGACTAGTTTTTCCAGCTTACTCAGAAATAATCGATTACAATTAGGATGAAAGTTATTTTAGCTGTCCTTTATACTAAAGCGAAAGTAACCTCCTTTTCTGAATGGAAAAATAAAATTTTTGAAAGGACTTTTTCAAGACATCTTAAATCAACTTCTTTAAGGAGTTGACACTTTTAGATAAGTAGCCAGTTGGCCATTTTGTGGGAAAATAACTTTCCGCTATTGATGTTTCCATTAGTGTCTAGTTATTTCATGTTTGTGTTTCTTTCCCTTTGGTGTCACTGCTGGGAGCTCTGGGTTAATTGTATCGATTCCTGATCATTGCCTCCACTTCTATTCTGTTGTCTGTGTCGTTGCTAAACTGTACAAATGTGAAATAGATAAACTATACAAGATGAAAAATGCAACATGCATGCACTTTTGTGACCACCGATTTCGAAAATAATAATAATAATGATAATAATAACACCATTATCCATGATACAGAATGCGATTTCAAACGACTTACAGAAGACCATCATGAAAACATGCCTATACAATTTTGATCCCCTTAAACCGCAATTTCATTGATTTATTAAAACTGGGGTTTTTAGGGGTGTACATTATTTTTCACATTTCTTCCACATTCTATGTTGGACCATTGTTAAATTTCCCCTCTGAGCAGTAATATACCGTGTGCACCAGCATATGGAGTTTACGTTTCACAGTTAATCAGTTATGCTAGAGCCTGTTCAAAGTATCAGGACTTTATGGAACGTGGGAAGGTGCTCACTACCAGGTTGTTATGCCAGGGGTATCAAAAAAACAAACTGGTATCAACACTAAAGAAGTTTTATTAGAGGCACCATGATCTTGTGGATCCGTACAATGTGGCCATTTCCAGAATTATTTCTGATATGTTTGCCAATGGAAAGCCATAGGAAGACTTCCAAAATCTCGTACATACCCATCCCGGCATTTACACCTTTTCTTCGTTCGGGTCGATGGGCATGGTGGGCGAAGCTTGCTTACCAAGTAATGCTTAATATCCACGGACGCCTGATTACACTCTTCTGGAGTCCATGTCTGTTGATCCGAACATTGTTATTTGCCCTTTTGTCTATGGATTAACGATTTTGGATTAACGCTTTGGTACTACGACCTAAACTACTTTTGAAAATGTAAAATATTCGAATTTTGATCTGAAAATTTTCGGTTTTTGGTGGAAAATATCTCTGAAAGGCATGTTTTCGTAATGCAAACAAGCGAACAAATATTGACCACAGTCATGATTTAAAATAACTGGAGTACAGCATGTATAATACAGGATCTTCGTTTGAATAAAGTCTCTTTCGCAAAAGGAATAAACACATCTAAAACACAAAATAACTATCAAAAGAACGAAGTAGAAACTATTTTAGCTTATTAAGAAAGTAGAAAAAAAAACTTCAGTTCATGAAAGTAATGTTACTTTTAAAGGGGACAGACTTTGTTTCTACAATATTTTCTAAGTATTTACAGTAATGAAACAAAGCAAAAGCAATGACAAAGAAGTCTCAAGAGGAAATATGGCCCTGGTGTATATTTCACATCTCCATCTGTTGCATAGTCAAATAGATTGGTTTACGATCAGTACTAGCATTAGAAACAACCACTGGCTGTGTGATGAAACCAAACATGATAATAACCATGGTTGTTCGTTCCCAATGATGTTAAAATGCTGTCAGTAATTTCCAAAGTGGCAATTTTGTGATACAAGTTGCCGTACTGTGAATTCAGCATTTTTCTCAAGTTGCTGTACTTAAAAATCCAAGTGGTCGTGCTCCTTTGTTTTATGTGTTTTGAAAGAAAACTGCAGAATAATGCGAACGTTTCAATTAAAACGTATACACAACAACTTTTCTAATCTTCTGAATGTTCCGACATGGAGAAAAGAAGGCCAGTGTTCTTTAATCAAAGCAAAAACGAGTACTTTCCACAAAAAAGATTATTTGTTCTTGGTACCAGTTGTCAAGATTTCTGTCTGTTTAGCGATTTCCAGTGAGTTGTTATCAGACTCATGAAAGCAGGCAAGAGCTAGATAGCTCTCCGACACATATCCATTTTGCTTTAAATGGCAGAATCCTGTAGAAACCTGTAAACTTAACCCGAATTCACACACACACACACACACACACACACACACACACACACACACACACACACACACACACACACACACACACACACACACACACACACACACACACACACACACTGTGTGCCATGCCTGCGATAAATATTGATTGTGTTGAAGGGGACGTTAAACCTCAAATCAAACATACAAATATTGGAGATCGTACGCGTTAACTGTCTTTTTCTGTTTAAAATACATGTATATACTAAGGGCACGAATTAAAACTGCCAAGAATGTAGCATTTCTAACGAATATTTGTCGCCGAGATGAGACGAATGCTTGTATGGTTATGTCATTCTGACACCATACAGTCATGTAACACTTTCTTGTATAAGAGATGGAGTTTATTTGTTTGTTTGTTTTTATCGATTACGGTAAACTAATTCACAAGTGTTCTAAGGCTTCCGAGTAAAAACGAGTGAGCGATAGCGAACGAGTTTTTCACGCGAAAGTCTTAGAACACGAGTGAATTATTTCTCCGTAATCAATCAAAACAAGAAAATAAACTGTTTATTACATTTCCATTCATGTTTCAAATTCAACCATTCTGATTTCCAACCAAAATAGTTTCAGTCAGTGTATGGATTTCAGGAGGCGTGGTTTAGTTTGATCGTGCTTCATTTCAATGCAACATTCATCCTATCCTTGAAATACAGATGCACAAATGTCATGAAACCAGTGCTTCAGCTGAAGTGCACGACCCGCCGGATGCTTTTAGCTTTATGAGTGTTACCATATATGGTATGGCGGCCATTTTGGTCATGTGACCTGGACATAAAACGGTTCCCCCAATAAATGCGCCTTATCGTAAGGAGCAAAAATATATCTTATACTTTAGTACAGTATTCTGAATCGTTTGCAGGATAAAATCCAACACAAAAGCATATGTGTCAAAGTTTGACCTAGGCACAAAGAGGTCAAGGTCAACCCAGGGTCACCATTTTAGCAATTTATGATGGGCCTACGTTCCAGATGCTATTTATCAAGTTTCGTTGAAATCTGCACAGTGGTTCTGGAGAAGACTATTTTTGAAGGGTTTTTACCAAATATTGCTTGGCGGCCATTTTGGTCATGTGACCTGGACCCCATGAGGAAATTTTGGTTTCCCCCATCCCGTAGAGGCTCCATATGAAATTTGACTTCAATCGGCCCAACGATTTCCGAGGAGAAGCAGTTCGAAAATTTTCACATTTTTCGCCTCGGCGAGGCTGTACTAAATGGAATGTAATATTTCGCAAGTTCATTGATAAGATCTCATGGATATTTATCAGTATGCCAAAAATTGTTTAAATATTTTAAGCGGTTAAGTCACTATCACCAATTTTCACAAACGGGTTACGGACGGACAGATAGACAGACCATATATTGCTTGGCGGCCATTTTGGTCATGTGTCCTGGACCCCATGAGCAATTTTTGGTTTCCCCCATCCCATAGAGGCTCCATATGAAATTTGATTTCAATCAGCCCAACGGTTTCCGAGGAGAAGCAGTTCGAAAATTTTCACATATTTCCCCTCAGCGAAGCTATACTAACTGGAATGTAACATTTCGCAAGTTCATTGATAAGATCTCATTGATATCTATCAGTATGCCAAAAATTGTTTAAATATTCCAAGCGGTTCAGTCACTATCACCATTTTTCACAAACGGGTTACGGACGGACAGACAGACAAACCATATATGGCTTGGCGGCCATTTTGGTCATGTGACCTTGACCCCATGAGCAAATTTTGGTTTCCCCCATCCCATAGAGGCTACATATGAAATTTGACTTCAATCGGCCCAACGGTTTCCGAGGAGAAGCAGTTCAAAAATGTTCGAAAATTTTCACATTTTTCCCCTCGGCGAGGCTATACTAAATGGAATGTAATATTTCGTTAGTTCATTGGTTAGATCTCATTGATATCTATCAGTATGCGAAAAATTGTTTAAATATTCCAAGCGGTTAAGTCACTATCACCAATTTTCACAAACGGGTTACGGACGGACCCAAAGAAGGTCAAGGTCAACCCAGGGTCACCATTTTAGCAATTTATGATAGGCCTACATCCCAGATGCTATTTATCAAGTTTCGTGGAAATCTGCCCAGTGGTTCTGGAAAAGACTATTTTTGAAGGGTTTTTACCATATATGGCTTGGCGGCCATTTTGGTCATGTGACCTGGACCCAATGAGCAAATTTTGGTTTCCCTATCCCATAGAGGCTCCATATGAAATTGGACTTCAATCGGCCCAACGGTTTCCGAGGAGAAGCAGTTCGAAATTTTTCACATTTTTCGCCTCGGCGAGGCTATACTAAATGGAATGTAATATTTCGCAAGTTCATTGGTTAGATCTCATTGATATCTATCAGTATGCCAAAAATTATTTAAATATTCCAAGCGGTTAAGTCACTATCACCAATTTTCACTTACGGGTTACGGACGGACAGACAGACAAACCATATATGGCTTGGCGGCCACTTTGGTCATGTGACCTTGACTCCATGAGCAAATTTTGGTTTCCCCCATCCCATAGGGGCTCCATTTGAAATTTGACTTCAATCGGCCCAACGGTTTCCGAGGAGAAGCAGTTCAAAAATGTTCGAAAATTTTCACATTTTTCGCCTCGGCGAGGCTATACTAAATGGAATGTAATATTTCGTAAGTTCATTGGTTAGATCTCATTCATATCTATCAGTATGCCAAAAATTGTTTAAATATTCCAAGCGGTTAAGTCACTATCACCAATTTTCACAAACGGGTTACGGACGGACAGACAGAATGACAGACTGACAGACTGACAGAATGACAGAATGACAGAATGACACGGTGATTTTAGGGCACTCTTAGAAAAAACCGACTTCAGTCGGTTGCTTTTTCTGCGGGTCGTGCAATTAGAACTGCATTTACAAGAAAATAATACTTTATTTTCGTGTTGCAGGTCACTCCTCAAAAACGTCAAATGGACGCGAAAATTGAAAAGTAGAAGTAAAACAAAGATCAGGAATTGATACAATTAACTTACTCCACCCATAAAAGACACCAAAGGGAAAGAAATACAAACATTAAGCGACCAGACCATAATGGAAACCTAAACAAAGGAAGGCCATAAGGACAGTTACTTTCCCACAAAATGGCCATATGGCCATCCAAAATTAAAAGACACAAGTGATACACACAGTAAGTAACAAACAACAACATAAATAAATCGCCACAGAAGAGCCGCCTTGGAACGGTCAGTGGAAGATTTCCACTGGGGGGCTTAAATCGATTTTACGTGGCCACAATCCTCGCCCTTACTTCCGTCGCGATTTAGACAAATAATTTGTTCAGTCCGCATGAAGGCCTCCTATCTCATCAGTGCAACATCTCCGTGAACACAAAAATCAAAGTACCACAGAGGTGAGACAACGGTGAGGACTCGACAGCAAGAAACCACTGAAATGCTGGAGCAAAAGCAAACCATCAGTTAGACTCCAATGAGCCCGACCAGAGACAGAGCATCAGGCACCAACCGACATTATCTCTCTAATTCTCAATAAGCCTTTATGTTGGAGCCGTCATAGAATCTGAGGCCTGACCCACCGGCGTGCAATTAAAGAGGGAAGCAAAGTTGCCAACCGTGATTGGGTTAACTACCATGCATGCAGTCTGTCGTATAATATCCATATTGTACCCAATCTTTTTATATCGAAGAATGATTTTACGAAATTGGGTGCTGAAGTCATTGAGGTTATATATTTTTCTGAATTTATATACTAAGTCACCATAAAATTCGGGTTCCGATAGACCTTGTTGCAGAAGAGATTTAAGTCCAATATTGAATTTTGAAATTAAATCAGAATGGCGTCTATAAAATTTTGAAAAGGCTTTGCGTAGTTTATGGTACCGATAACCCTGATTAAGGAGTTTAGCCGTTAATAATTTATTACGAGTGTTGAAGTCAGTTACATGACTACACACTCTAGCAAATCGAATTAATTGCGAAATATAAACGCCATAGGATGGCGCACGAGGAACATTACCATCCAAAAAAGGAAAATTTACAATCTCAAAATCAAAGTCATCGCGTTTATCATAAATTCTGCACGAAACAAATCCATCTACAATAGATAGATGTAAATCCAAAAACGGGGCCTCGGTATCAGAAGAATTTGCTTTATTTAACTGAAGTTCTAGGGGGTAAATCTGACTGATCAAACCATCAAAATAGGTATTATCAATATTTAATAAATCATCTAAATATCTAGAAGTAGAGCTAAAAGCTTCAATAATTTCAGATTGGTTATCAATGGAAAGCGACAAAATGAAGTCTCTTTCATAACAATACAAGAACAGATCAGCCACAAGAGGTGCGCAATTAGTACCCATCGGAATACCCACAATTTGTCTAAATAACTTAGTACCGAATCTAATATAAATATTGTCAAGTAGAAAGGTGAGGGCATCACACACTTTCTGACATGACCAAAGTGTATAATTCTTATGCTCTTTAGAAGTGAAAAATGCATTTCTGACATTACATGCAAGATAGAGAGAATCTTCTCTGTGAAAAGCCCATTCAATTAAATCATTAAGCTTTTCTTTTATAAGATTATGAGGAAGTGTAGTGTAAATAGTGGAAAAATCGTAAGTAGACAGACTAGAAGCACGAAAATGTCTAGATTTCAATTTATTTAAAACCTCATTCGAATTTTTTATAGACCAAAACAGATTTCTTCCTGATCTTTCAAAGACTTTATCACAATATTTAATTACATGCGTTTTAATAACAGTAAGACAGGAAATTAATAATTTAGAAAGTTCAGTGGTAGTGCAAGAGCGAGAATTTGCAATAAACCGTGCTTTGTAAGGTTTTTTATGCAGTTTTGGTAACCAGTATAGCGTAGGAAGCTTGTCTTGGCCTTCGTTAACACACACAGCAAACTTGGTGGCTGAAAGACAAACGTGTTTATCTACTATAGCTCTCTCTTCAGCTAAAGGCTGAAGTTCATAGGCCTTAGTTCCACAAGTCTGATTTCTATGATTTTATCAGATTTTCCGCCAAACGCCAACTATTGTTATTGTTGTTACCAACGACGTCACCAATGTCGCCTAGAAATTATGACGTCAAAATGAAATAATTCACTGTTGAACGATTATCGGGTTTCCTTTCACCGAGACATAGAAATTAATACATCTTCAGTTTTAAATACGGGAAATATTTTCCCGAGAGACTTGCAAATCAAGTAAACAAACGAGTGCAAATACACGAGTTTGTTTATAAGATTTGCAAGTTTCGAGGGAAATAGTTCCTGTTTTCAAAACTAAAGATGTATTAATGTTTATATTACATTTATTAAGTCGGCCGTTTTTTGGCCTTTCTAACAATTAAAACTGACGTAATTAGCGCTGTGACGTGACGCAATTTGTCCCGATTTTTGGCGCGTCATAGTGCATGATGACGTTCGAAAGGAAATATATCCCCGCCTGAAAGGAATATCATTTTTATTTCCCCAAAAAATTACTTAAAATAGCAGCAAAAACGTAATATAAATAATTAATTAATTGTTAGAAATGTCATAAGATTATACAACATATCAAAGTTTATAGAAAATGTTATCTCAACATACCCTATTTACAACATTCCTGGAAAGGAAATACCCCCACTCTCTAGGCAAAATAAATGCATTGCAGAAAGATTTAGCAACACGCTACATTTGTACAGTGTGTTAATGAAATTATTTTAAGTCGAAAAAAGCAATTGTGTTTGTTTGACTAGAGGTTTAATGTCCAAGTCAACACTATTTAGGTCGTTTTGGAGACGTTGCTTCCAGTTTTGTGGGACTTTTACCCGACATTGAGATGAAATTACATCTCAATCCTTGCCACCCGATGAAACCAATAGGACGGTCCGACTCGCACAACTTTGCCTGGACAGGCTTAGACCTAAGCGGTTTATTAGTACTTTCGGTTTCAACTCTACGTGCCCAATCTAAGCCCCGATGGTCGGGAGCCAAATTTAAAATTAGCTGATTGCATTTACAGGCATTAACAGTTTTCAAAGAAATATTAATTTTAACTTAAGCATAAGTGACCAGATTTAACCTTGGTGTAAAATAGGTCAGGGCCAACCCAGAGTCATCAATTGAATAAGTTATAATTGGCCGGAGTCCCAGTGCTACATTTGCAGTTCCAAGGGCATTAGCCACTGGTTCCAGAGAAACAGATTTTTGATTTTTTTACCGTATATGGACAGAACGGCCATGTTGATCATCCGGCCTGGACCAGTTGAATAATTTCATTTTCGTTCCGCTCATAAATGCTTCATATGAAATTTGACTTCAATTTGCCCAGCAGGTTTTAATAATTTTAAGTTTGGATATTTGATTGACCTTGGTCCAAGGTCAAGGAGTGATCCTGACTTTTGATGCTCGTGTAGCATTATCTTATCATTTAGCTGACTGCATATACAAATATAAATTTAACGGACAACAAATTATACTTTCCGAAAAAGAAACAAGGTCCATGTTTCAGTATAAAAGCATATGCAACTGAATTTGACTTTAAAGTAAACTGGGCAGGGTCAAGGCAGAGTTATCATTTGAATGAATTGTGATGAACCCGAGACCCGAATGACACATACTAAGTTTCATGGCAATCGGCCCATTGGACTATTAATATAAAGTTCAGAAATAAGAAAGTACCAATCTGATTAAAATCCGATCTCGCTGCGGCTAGCTATAGGCGTACATAGTTCAGCTTAGATCGGGTTTCAATCAGATTGAAGAAAGTACAAACTGGGCTGTGGCGAGATTCGAACTCACGCTGGCAATGGCTACCACACCTAACAAAACAGGTACAAGGGTCTAATCGACTGCGCCATTACGCTCCTCAAAAAATGAGTTTTCATGGAGCAGTGTTTAGCTCGTTTTTCCTGCAAGACCAGACAGATAGAGTTATTTGTTTGTTTGAGGTTTAACGTCCCCGCCAACACTGTGTAGGTCATTTGGGGCGTTGCGTCCAATTTTGTGGGACGTTTACCCGACATTGAGATGACATGACATCTCAAGCCCTGTAGCCCAATGAAACCAATAGGTTTACATGCATGGACGGTACGACTAACACCACTTTTCCACGGCCGACTGAGAACCTCTATGTGGTTTTCCAGTATTCAAGTGTGGTCGGTTCAGCTCTGCGTGGAAGCATCATGCAGCCCATTCTATTTTTTCAAGCCCCGATGGGCGGGGGCTGTCAGATAGAGTTGCTATTTGCATTAACGGATTTATATGATGAATGTCTGGGTCCCACGGATACCGAAGTTTGCAATATATATAAACTTTTAATTTTTATATCTGAATGATCTAAGGCCAAGGTCAAGGACCATGATCTTTAATACTTGTGTAGTTTCATTTACTCATTTAACTAACAAAATCCCAGATCAGAGGTTGCAACTGTTTCCGGAAAGTACACATGTTTTACTTTTTCCCATATAAAGGCTAAGGGAGTATAGTTGACCTTGGTCTAAAATGGGTCAACGTCCACTAGGTGTCATCATCTGCACAAACTATGACTAGCTCGAGTCCTCAATGCTACATTACAAGTTTCATGATATTCGGCACATTGATTTCGAAGTGTTTCTAACTGAGGCCATCTAAGTCATGAGACCTGGAACAAACTTTCATTCCCCTATCCCATAAATGCTCCGTATTGAATTTGGCTTCAATAGCACAGTAGTTTCAGAGCTGTTTGAAAATGTTGACATACAACAGACAGACAACAGAAAGTCAACAGAAAGACAACAGATAGGCAACGAAACTTACAAATGAGCCTTCGGCTCAGGTGAGCTGGCAAGGGCAGATAATTCAAGAACTTGAACAGCCAAAATAGTGCACCCTGGCCTCAGTGGTCCAGACAGAAGTGAAATTTCGTCCATATGTTCTATATACAGTACATATAGTGAAGGACTAATAGGCCATACCCCATTCATCGGGTGGTCATTACTCTGCCAAGCATTAACGTATTCTGCCCATTATTCAAACGATTAACCCAAAACACCCAGTCCTGATATCAGTGTTCATGCAAAATTTGAATGAAGTGATTTAAAAACAATCAAACAAGCGAGTGTACATAAAGCACTGACGGACGGACGGACGGACGGACGGACGGACGGACAGACACTCAAGTGGTATAACATTATACTACGCTACACGGTAGTGGCAGGGTATAAAAGATTAAGCGTTTTCTTTTCCTGCATTCTTTAATGCTAAAAATTCGAGGGTTGTCCTAATACAACGTCTATAACTTTTCTAATAATCGGCGGAATTTTATGAAATTTTAAGACAATTGTGGCATATATATCCCCTATTGATATGCTAAATTTTAAGCTTATATGATTAGCAACATAAAAATAATAGCCTATTTACTAACTAGGGTCAGGGCCGAGCGGCCCAGGTCTACGTCGTAAAACGACATCGCGTCACTCCCTTTCGAAATACTCCCCATTATGATTAATGCACCTTTTATAGCGATGTAACCACTTATCATAGATAAATCTTTGTTCAGTACACGATGAACAGTAGTTTTACTCAGTCCCAGTTTTTCACCAACTTCGCGCACGGTCTGTCTCCTGTCTGTATAAATCTGAAAAAAAAACTCAGCGTCAACTAACTCGCATTACTAAAGTCAAAAATGATTGTTTCATGAATGTAGAAAATTTCAATTTGCTTGTTACCCGCATTCGGGAGAAAATGCATTTGTCCACGATATTTTGGGACAACCCTCGTATGTCTTACACTTTGAGCGATGACTCTTACACCGCTTCGCTTCGCGCCACGCTCGGGCCACATGTGAGACGCCAAGTTCTGCAACGGAACGTCAGGTGTTTTATTTCGCCGGGCAACCCGATTTTCGCCCACCTCTGATTCATGATCGCCTCGAAATAAATGAATTAATTTTGGATTGACCATTGACCCACTGCACGAAATAAATCGATAAATAAAAATTGGCTGGATTCTCAATGAATATTTTAACCCCAACAGCAGTTCTGGGCACAAATTACAAAACAGGATAATGGCTTTCTTTCCTGTCATCCGCGATATTTTTAGGTAAAATATTGAGAAGAAATACTGTGGTTTATAAATAAAAGAGAATTTTTTACTATGGATTCGCTACAGGCTTTTTCAACCCTCGGGATACCCAGGGCGATCCGAAACTCGGTTTGCGATGAATGCTTAAAGCTTATTTGAATCGCCCTCTAAAACTCATTCCTGATCATTAGGTCTCTCACCGCTGTGGTTCGAGCCTCGCTCGGGTCACATGTGAGACGCCAAGTTCTGCAACGGAAGGTCAGGTGGTTTTTCTCCGGGTACTCCGGTTTTCGCCCACCTCTGATTAACGATCGGCTCGATATGAGTGAAATAATCTTGAAAGGGCCGTCAAATAAAAATCAAGAATGAGTTCCTTTAAGAGCAATGAAAACATTCATAAGAAAGAAGATGGGTCATACTACGTAGTTTCGGCTAATAAAGCCTCATCAGTGACCATGTAATGATCCGGCAACGAAAGCCAGAGAGGAAACATACTGCAAACCCAAACCAAAAAACAACAAAAAAAAACTCATTTCACTGCAGGTGTTATCACGCGCAAGAAAGAGGCAGTGCTACTGCTAGCCATTTACACCTGGTTAGAGTGGGGAAGTGGCATAACGTGTCTTCCCCAAGGACACACCTCACCTCTGGTGGCCGGATTCGAACACACACCTCTCGATCATAAGACGAACTTGCTAACCACTAAGCTATCGGATGGGGCCACCTCGATGATTCTCAAATATATTCTTCAGTATATACTGTTCACAAAAAGTAGGGGATATTCGCGTTCCTTGCCTAAGCATTAGGAATAATCAAATATCGGGTATACCATTTCATTTGACTATCATGTGTTGAGCAGTATGGTATTTATGCTCGAGTGGCGTAACACATGAACATAAATTGTACATGGGTCAGGTAGCACATGGATTTTAACATTTTAACATTAGTGACAAACCGCTTTATTAATTCGAGATTTCGATAAAACTTTCTGTATCGATTTTTGAAGTGTTGTATGAAATTTCATAAACAAATTCGTTAATAGAACCATGATTCGGCTAACGGAGGCTCAACGTTAGAGCCGTAGGCATGCTTCAGACCGGAAGTACAAAGTTGCAGACGCCAAATGTTATGAATACGTCACAGTCAGTTGCCATTCGACGGTGGGCACGCTATCGTAGGACAGGAGCAGTAGCGGATTTGCAGAGAAGTGGACACTCGAAGAGTACTAACGGACGCGATGACCGCCTTGTTGTCGATCAAGAGTTACGCAACCGGAGACTAATGTCAAGTCAACAGAGCTTCAGCAATACATGCGCCGAGTAATTATAGGTTATTGACTTTATATTGTGAAATATTCGGCACGAGTTCATATGGCGAAGGACGCACGAGCTTGCGAGTGCGTCTTCGCCATATGAACGAGTGCCGAATATTCAATAACCTTTTTATTATATACCCAAAACTTGAACTGTCTACTAGAATTCAGCATTGCCTGGTATAGAAATCTGAATGTAAAATCAGATTATATATCTTTAAGCGGTTTGAAATGGAAAACAGTGAAGGTCGTTAAGTGTCTCCCTACACGTTGAAAACACGCCCAATGGCGCCAAAGCGGAGACGACGTTAACGTTAGTGGATGTGACGTCATTAAAAACATTGACGTTTCCCAAAGCAGGACGCCATTTTCTCCGAAGCGTCGGTTATATTTCTTTCAAAATACTCCTGATTTCTTAGAAGAAAGAAGTGAAAATTTAAACAGATTGCAGGTAGGTCATATTGGACAGCATAAAATGCGCTTTATGCACTTTGTCAGTACCTATATTTGTTTTGTTTTGCGTTCGTTCTGTCGATGCGTACGACAAGATGGCTGCCGATGTTTTATCTTGAATTACATAGATTTGAAAGTAGTCCTGTTATGCACGAGACTGCTTATCTCCGGGCACTGAATATGAACTTGACTACGGGCAATATGGAAAAATATTGACCGGTAACTTCTGTACAAAGTAAACGGGACATTTTCTGCGTATATAATAATTATAGGTTATTGACTTTATATTGTGAAATATTCGGCACGCGTTCATATGGCGAAGGACACACGAGTGCGTCTTCGCCATATGAACGAGTGCCGAATATTTCACAATATAAAGTCAATAACCTTTTTATTATATACCCAAACTCGGACTCTGTGCCAGAATGCAGAATTGCCTGGCATGGAATTTGAACGGGAAATAAGTTTAGACATCTTTAAGTGCTTTGAAATGGAAAATAATGCACGTCGTTAAGTGTCTTCCTACACTATGAAAAACCACGCCCAATGGCGCCAAAGTGAAGACGACGTTAACGTCGGTTGACGTGACGTCATTAAAAACTTTAACGTTTCCCAACGCAGGACGCCATGTTTACCGAAGTGTTAGTTTTGTTTCATTCAAAATACTCTTGATTTCCTAAAAGAAATTATTGAATATCTGAACAGATTGCAGGTAGGTCATATTTGCAAGCATAAAATGCGCTTTATGCACCTTGTCACAGCCTATATTCATTTTGTTTTAGGTTATTTCAGTCGATACGCACGACAAGATGGCTGCCGATTTTAGTATCGAAGTGGACAAATCTGAAAGTAGTTCTATTTTGAACGTGACTGCTTATCTACGGGCAATATGAACTTGACTACGGGCAATATGGAAAAATATTGACCGGTAACTTCTGTAGAAAGTAAACGGGACATTTTCTGGGTATATAATAAGTGGGGTTATTGTCTCTAAACAGATTATCCGTAATCGCCTTCACTCGACTGACCTTACGGCACGACGTCCGCAAGTTGTACTGCTGTTGAAACTTAGGCACCGTAGAGAACGTTTTGCGTGGTGTATACAGTGCAGACGTTGGAACATTAATCAGTGGTCTCACGTTGTGTTCAGCGACGAATTTCAGCGAAATTTAGCTTGGACTTTCGTTATGGTCGTAGAAGAGTCTGGCGTCGTACTGGTGAACGTTATAAGACCCGGCTAGAGTTGCTCGCAGGGTCTGTTATGATATGGAATGGGATCACCACTACTGGAAAAACAGACTTACATGTGTGCCAAGGCAGAGTTACAGGACTGTACTTTCGTGATAACGTGTTGGCTCATCACGTGATACAGCTTGCTCGGCGCCACGGTCGTGGATTCATCTTCCAGGACGATAAAACTAATGCTAAACGGGCACGCGTCGTCACTGAGTACCTTCAACGGCAAAATATTCGGACACTACTATGGCCTGCAATTAGTCCAGACTTAACTCCAATCGAACACCTACGGGACATCCTCGGGAAACGAGTCCGAAGCCGCGATTCGCCTCCAAGGACCCTGGGTGAGCTTGGTACAGCACTTCAAGAAGAGTGGCGAAAGGATCCCTCAGTTCACGATTCGTAGACTAATTGAAAGAACGCCACGAGGATTCATTGCCTGCTGTGACAATCGAGGCGGTCCAACACGTTATTGAGGGCTTGTGAAAAATGACGTTGACGCTTAGAAGATTGGTCGCCGTGTCGCTACATAATGATGTGATCATTTTAATTATTGTGTAGTTCAACTTATGGATATTTGATAGTCCTTTGAATTAAAGACATATGCGGGTAATTCGCCATTTTTGTATGATCATCAAAAATGAAAGTTATGCCAGAGCCAGTGTTTTACCGTTGTTGGGTGAGGAAATGGTTAGTATAAACATATTTTATTGCATCATAAATCAAGCAACAGGGTCAGGCCACAAGTTCTGCCAACATTAGTTACGGCCCTCCCCTACAAAACAGTATTACAGTAATAGATGCATGCACATGAAAGTGGCAAATACAGAGACATTTTGAATACTTCATATGGAGTGATATAACAAATAAACATACATCACATTTTCCAAAGATGATGAGAAAAAGAAAAAAAATGGTGATAAAAAAAGTATATAAGATGTATAATGAATAATTAAATAAAGAAAAACAGTGTGATAAAAATAATAAAGTGAAAATGGAATGAGATGTCATGCTGGCCTAAGTGAGCAGCAGCCTAGTTGGCGAACCTTCTAGTATCCTTAATAAATGTTTGTACGGCTGTAAAGACATCTTCTATCGACAGACTAACATCTCCAAATAGAAGAATATTAATATTGAGTGGATGAAAAGCTCTGGTTGATTGGAAAAGAATTACTCTTTCGTTAGTGTAATGTGAACAGTGAAAAAAATAATGAGCAGCATCTTCGGCGGCGTCAGAGCAACTACAAGTGAAATTAGGTGATAAGTGATTAATATATAAGTCAAGACGTAAATTACTACAATTATTTCTAATTCTCGCGTGTAAAGCAGAGACATATCTGTTACCAGCTCTATAGTGTAATGGGACTTTCGAGTTGTTTTGATGCCTTTTCAGTTGATACCTAAAACTTGCCAGAGACGGTGAATTACGTAAGTCGACGTCAAGAGAATTCCATGCTAAAATTGAGGATGGAATACAAGATTTGCGAGAGATTTCAGTCCTGCAGAAAGGAGCGGTAACATCTGCTTGGTTTCGGAGATTGTAAGCATTTGCTTCTCCCACTAAAGGGGGAATTAGATCGGATATATATGTAGGAACGAACCCGTTTATTGATTTATACATAAATGCAAGTTTTTGCTGTCTGCGCCGTTCCAAAAGTGACACCCAGCCACATTCTCTGTACAGGTTGTCCAGAGAAACTGATCTGGTTAAGCCTGTAACTATGCGGGCAGCTTCATTCTTAAGTTTTTGAAGCGAGTTTATTTCCTCTACAGTACAGCCATCCCACACAACACATGAATATTCGATAATAGGCAACAAGTACGATAAATAAATTTGATTTAATGCAACACGACTAAATGTATATTTCAGTTTCCTCATTATGCCAATAACTTTTGATGCACTGTTTTTAATATTCTCAATATGGGAATGCCATTTACCGTTACTACTGAAGGTTAGACCTAAATGTTTATGATCTGTAACAAATTTTACGGGAGTTCCATCAAATATTATATTAGGAAGTGATTCAATATGTTTTAATCATTGCTTCTGTTTTAAATGGGTTAAATTTTATCAACCACTGAGATGCCCAATTTACTAACATTCGCAAATCATGATTAATGATACCCTCAATGTCATTTAGAGTAGCTGCAGCGCAGAATAGGGAGCTATCGTCGGCAAATAATCTAGTAAGGCTAAGCAGAGAATCAGATATATCATTGATGTAAACTAAAAATAACAGGGGGCCTAGAACAGACCCTTGAGGAACGCCGGCATTTACTCGCCTTAAGGTTGAAGAACTGTTTCTTATATCGAATTTTTGCTTCCTATCATTGAGGTAGTCAGTAATCCAATCCAATAATTCACCGTCTATGCCACTTTGTTTTAATTTAAAAACTAGTCCCTTATGCAACACTCTGTCAAAAGCTTTAGAAACGTCTAAGAAAACCATACATGAAAATTGGTTATTATCAAAAGTCTGGCAGATGTGATGATAGATGTCTATAAGTTGAAAGGTTGTTGAATGATTGGGTAAAAAACCAGATTGGTATTTATAAAGTAAATTATTTTCATGTAAAAAGTTATAAATGTGTTTAAAAGCTATTCTTTCTTGTAGTTTGCCAACGTTACTTAAGAGAGAAACAGGTCGAAATGTCGAAGGATCGGAATTATCTCCCTTTTTGGGTAAAGGTATAACATTTGAGTATTTATAGATCTCTGCAAACTTGCCTTCTCTGAAAGATCTATTAAAGAGTGTACACAGAGGCACAGATACTTCATTTGCTACAGATTTTAGCATTTTGGTACTAATACCATCTGGCCCTGTAGCCTTGTTCGGATTTAAAATTTCAATCAAAGATGCTACCTCTTGTGGTGTACATGCAATGCTCGATAACCGACTTTGGCATTTATATTCAAAATAAGGCAAGGCGACGTTTTCATCATTGACTGTGGAGATAGATGTAAAATATTCGTTTAAGAATTCTGCTTTATCTTCTGAAGAAAAACAAAAGTCGTTTTGCCCAGTAACTGGGATTGAATTTAGAGGTGGAATTGAAGCGGAGCTGGAATTGCTTTTAACAAAGTGGCGTACCACTTTCCAAAATTGTTTTTTATCATTAGAGTGAAAATCAGAAATAGAAAATTCTAAATTGTTGTAGAATTGCTCTTTTGCGTGTCGCTTTAAATTGTTAACTTTATTACGAAAGAACTTATATCTTGACAGAGTGTTAGCATTACCTGATTTGTTGAATTTCCGTTTTAATCTATCACGTTTTCTAGACACACGTCTTATATCAGAATCGTACCACGGCTTGTCATCAGGTCTAATAAGTACATTTTTGGATGGAACACAAGAGTTAACAAATTCAAGAAAGGTATCATTAAATTTAGAACAGGCTTCATCTAGAGTACCTTCGCTTAGACATGACCAATCATAATTTGAAATTTTTTGTTTTAAAAGTGTAAAATTAGCCTTTTTATATAAAAAATATTAGACTGTTAAAAGCGCCTTCAGTATCATACTGAAAGGGTAGTGTTATATATGTCGCTTTGTGGTCACTTATATTGGCTGGAATAGTTAAAGAACCAGAATCCAGGAATGGCAAGTCGTCTGGAATAATGATCGGGTCAAGAATGGCATGTAGCCTTGTTGGTTCTGTTATAACATTAGTCATCGAGTTAATCAATAAAACATCTTTTAGATTGTGATAATTTGGATTCAGTAGATCTTCGTTGAGGTCTCCAACGATTATCAGATTTTTGGAGTGTTCGAGAGCACTTTCAATATTTAAGTTTAAATTGTTAAAAAACTGTATGTCAGCTGTAGAGGGACTATAAAATAAACCAATTAAATATATCTCATTTTTTACCCTTACTTCAATCCATAAAGACTCTTCACAAAAAATCTCAAGTTCTGGTTTTCACACGTGGAGTAAGCTTGAATTGATATATGCTAACACCCCACCTCCATGATTTGTTCTGTCCTTTCTGTAAGGTACACTGAAACTGTTTGAAAGAAAAAGCATCTCTGTTGGAAAGTTGGCATCTAGATGAGTCTCAGAAAAACATAATATATTAAAATCAGAAAAATTATCAAGAATAAAGTCTAATTTGTTTCTGATGCTTCTAATATTTAAATGCAAAATTGAAAGATCGTGCACATTTTCGGGTCCTGGATTAGTTTCTATGTCACCAGCTTGAAGTAGTATATTAAGTAGAATGACAAAAAAGCAGTATATATTGCAAAAATTCAAGACCATGAGAACATTTGCGTGGTGGCAAATACATGAAAATAGCTTGTAAAGTGACACCATTATTAAAAAAACTAAATGCATATTTAGAGTGACCTTAAACATTTTCTTGCTGCTAGTGATGCCGTGGTGGAACAAACCAACCGAGACCCTCCACTGGTCAAGGGAAATACCCATTATCGACCATAATGATCAGACATTTTGGCATTAGATCTCAGTGGTATGTCCCACAACTGCATTTGACACCGAGACAGCATGACAGTGATATGTGGAAATAAAATGAGATACATATAATATAGATGAATACATGCATTAATGGAGCATTTGTAGAAAAACATGTGTATGAAGGTAAACTTTGGAAGAAACAGATAAAATTGGTGATAAGTTGTGAACTTAGCTACCATTAGGAAAACACGTCCATGTCAAACAGTAGTGTCCAACATGGTTACTGAACTGACTAATGGTGGGTTAAACTGTAACCCCCTTTCCCAATCCTGCCCCCGACATAGACCGTGGCTGACCGCAAGAACCGCCTCAGTGAGGCGGCTTCAACGAGCGTCCACAATCCATGCATTTCAAGCGAAAAAAAAAAAGGGAAAATAATGTATACCCCTATAAAGACCATTTTTACGTGTGTATGTAAAAGTGGGGTCTAAGAGGGTCACAATTACATAGACGTGTTTTCGTAATGTTATTAATCGGTTGATATATCTTGGACAACTTACAAGACATTCATGGTTGAATGCATTGAGCTAACATTGCCTCATTGTTGTATACAGTGAGCCAACATTACCTCATGTAGGTAGAAGAACAAAATGTAATGAATCTGAACAAAAAAAAAAAACAAACAAAAAAACATGTAGTAGACTATCAAATGTAGCACATTCTTTTTATCAAGTTGACATGTGAAACCAGAAGACAAGCCAGCCAGCAGACAGTGAAGATCAAAGTTAAATGTTCTGTAGTGCTGCCTGACCTAGGTCTGTAAGGTCCACTTTGCTATTGACCTGCCTAGCATTAAACTAACCGAATACTGTAGGACTTTGGTATCCCTAACACCTTCGGGACCATTAAATGTTTTTCGAGGTGGTGGTAGTTCGGACTATAGAGAGTTACACATAGGCCAACTGCCTGTCCATGATCTTTATGGTTTACTTAAAGCTTTTTTTTTTTTTTAGATGTATGTTGTGTCTACTCATTAGTATCGCCAGAATGAGGCGATTCTAATGAGTACTCACAACACATATTAAACAAATCTCCGTAAATATACCTCAAATCGAATATCTGAAGCTATTAGAACAATTCTATAGGGACCAAAAGTGAGTACGAATTATCCATAGTGAACGAATTATCCATATTCAAGTTATCAAATCTTTACCTGAGCAACATGTTTAACCCTTATCCTGTTGAGTATTCAGTTTAGCCACACCCATTTCTGACATTGAACTAATTAGTTTTCTTGATGTAATTTATACTTTCAAATTCATAAACTGGATGTCAAACAGTGTGGATCCTGATCAGGTCGCTTCTTCAGAAGCCATCTGGTCCGGAACCACACTGTTTTCAAAGATAGGGGTTGTCGTGAACAGCAAGATAAGAGTTGACTAAAAATACAAATAAATTCACACAAATGTATCGATCCCATAATCTAGTCTTTTCAGATGATACCAAGTTCTATGCGAACAGTGCAGATCCGGTCAGACAGCTTCCGAAGGAGCGACCTGATCAAGATCTCCACTGTTCGTCTAGAACCATGGAACACTCATCTGTATGGTAAAATCAAAAGTGTTAAGTGTTTGAGGAAAATTACTTCATTCATAATTGGTGATTCAAATTTAACCCGTTTTGTACCAAACGGAATCTTCAACCTAGCACATAGCAGGAGTCCATTTCAAAATGTAGTAGTGTTAGGTTGTGTTTACCCCCAAAAACTACCTGGAAATTTGGCTGATTTATTTATTTTTATTTTTATCATTATTATTATTATTATTATTATTATTAATATTATTTTTTTGCAAACAGTGTAGGTCCCGATCGGACGCCGCGCTATGTGGCGTCCAATCTGGGTCTGCATTGTTTGCATTGAAAGGGAAAAAATAGGAAGATAGTGATTCACTTATTTTCTTCGGATTAGTACCTCATAGATGGATAATGATGGTGACTTCAAGCAGGTGTGTATCGAAAAACCGAACCATCGCCAAATCATCACCAAGATGTTGGTTCAGCGTTGATTTGGATCATGGATGTCATAAGCACGATGAACAAGGCCGCGACATACAAAATACATCTAGAGTTAAATAATTTGTGTTAATGAGTAAGCCCTCTTTATACCGACATGCAACATAACGACCTGACTTGTTAAAGAGGAAATGGTTGAAATCCGTGGAACAGATGTTGTTTTGGGCCCATTTTATTATTAAACATGTTCAGCTTGGCTATAAACTTCATGAAAACAGCAACTTTGCAATTTTTAAAACTTTTAATTTTTCGACATTTAATCAAGATGAGATCGACCAAAATAGTTACAGACTTACTTAAATAATTAGCCGTGGTGCATATTATGGCCAGCTAGTATTTACAAATATAATCCAAGTTACCTGACAGTGATGCGCCATTTTTGCTTATAATTTATATGTATGTTTACCATTTAATTTAACTGGGGGTAGGGGAACGGTTTGTTCAATAAAACAGAAATTAGCACGGTGACCCCTACTTTTCTTTTAATTTCCTATTCTCTGATAACATCTCCTAGATAAAAAATCTTGTTTTATGAAAAATTCAATGTAGCATTTTTCTGTATGGTCCAAAATATTACAGACAATGAATTATTTTTAAAGATATTTTGGTTGATGACAGAAATTGGTTTTGCAGAACATTTTATGAGCTTGAAAAATAGGCTAAAGAAAAGCTGCAGTATCTTTTACTATATCATTCGGACTAACTTAAATGTTCGAAAGCTAGGCAAAAGTCATTTTTGACATGTTATTTACAAACATGGTTGTTTTCTGATATTTCTTGAAAACAGCTTGGGGTGATCTCCTTAAAGTTCATATTACTTGAGATTTAGCTCGGTGACATATGTTTTTTACTTCAAATGTCGTAAGCCCATATATGAAACTAAACATATACAGACACTGAAACAGTTTTCAATGTGGGAAGTATTTACCCGCATATGCCCTTAAATGCATCTTGGCAAGGTAACGTTTTATTTATTTCCCAATATTCAGCCTGAAAGTAAAATATCCCCTACTTTTTGTATAACATGATTGAGTCCGGACAAAGGTCTTATTTCTGCTCTTGAAACATATTGTGGGTACTCGAAACATATTGTGGGTACTCGCATCAATGAATGTGGTCTCGTCTATGCGTGTTTCCTGCTGAGAAAAAAGACACGACTGAACATTAGTGATGCCATGAAGCAAAAACACGGGCTGTAAACATTCAAATTGACCTCCGCCGTTGGTCAATTGAAAAAAAATGACTTATATCCGGAGGTCAATTTGAACGTTTACTGTTATTGGTATTCGTTGTCACAGGTAGGAGAAGCCTCAGTAATGCAGTGGTTACACTACTCGCCTTCTAAACCAGGGGTTGCAGGATCGACCCCGGGCTTCTCCAGACTTTCGGATAAGTCTTTAAACCGAGGTCCCGTCTCCGTATGACCTTAGCTGTTGGTGGTACGTAAAACTCAAACATTCACTCACTGTCACAGGTAGGATTACTATTGACCAAAAACATATCTTAAAAATCGGAGAATGTTATTTTATCAATACTTTGCACCTGCAATTTCATACCAAGTGTTATTGAAAGGTTTCCGGTCGTTTGGTCGCAATCATTTTTGTCCCGCACGCTCAGTGGAGAAGTCAGCAAACCCCGGCTTAATTTACTCTGATGGTCCAATGACAAGCTTCCAGTGAACTAATATTGTTTCAGTCAGATACGGGGATACCATATCTGCTTCAAAGACATACTTTTGTAAATCTACACGTTTTCCCTACAATATTCATGTCATTTTTGCATCGGCGGTCAATTTGAAAATGAGGTGGTCAATTTGACTAATGGACATTACAATGGAAAATGATTTTTGAATGAAAATCATGTTAGATGATGTATAATGTCGTGTTGGGATTATGTTTGTTATTAAGTCACTCGGCCCGTTTTAAAGAGTAACAGCCAATTTCCAGCTGTCAGTGTACTAAACTCCGCATTCTCTTTACAAATAGCCTCTCCGGACACATAGTTTAGCATTTTCGCTTACAATTTGCGCTTAATCAGCCGCCAAATTCGAGCCGGTGCTCGATACATTCACATATATTCTCATATAGCCTCGAAATCAATAGCGCACGAAATATAAACTGGTGGTCAATTTGAAGATAAGGCGGTCAATTTGATTTTAGCTATATCTGCCGACTGAAATGGCTTTGAACGATTATTTCTGTATTATTTTTGCCGGGGCCAATCTGGAAAAGCCGGGACCATAGTCCGGGACCAAATGTTTTAGGGCCTAGCATGCTCATAGATTCGACCAATTTTGATGTTTTTTACTATGTGATGGTATATTTTTATTTTATTGAGATTGTTCCCAACAAAATTTGTTTCAAATTACTTCTTTTTTATTAGAAAAAAAAAAAAAAAAATTAAAGGAAAACACTGACATTCGTGGTTTCATTAACTCAAATGTGAAAAGAAGTAAACTAAATGAATTCATTAATTCAAGACTAAATCAATCAATTAATCAACATTTATTTATTTATTTATTTATTTATTTTGAAAGTATGTTATACAAATCATATAATGTCAAAAACATTAGCATTTTATACTTTCAGTCAAGATACAACTAAAAAGTGTTTCTTGTTTAAGACAAAATCATATCAGAAAAAAAGCCCCCCACCCCAACCAACATTTTTATTCAGTAAAACAGGAGCCTAGAGGATTGTACGTTGTTTTTCTTATTTCTCATAAAAAAAAAACATATAACATTGTGGGTCCTCTTTAAAAACCACCTTGCAGAGGCGGTTCTAACAAGTATCCGCAATGTAAAAACATATTGTAGGTAAAACTGGGGTTTAGAGAGGTATACATTATTTTTCTTATTCTACTCAAAAACATATATAGAGGACCCTCGCAGAGGCTGTTCTAACGAGTACTCACAATTTAATAATATTGTATCTTAAAACTGGGATTTAGAGCGGGAAAACATTATTTTTTATTTCTACTCAAAAAAAAAAAAAGATTGTGGATCCTCGTTAGAACTGAGGCGGTTCTAACAAGTACTCACAATACATGTTTTACGCCGAAATATTAAAGATATTAGGATTTTTATCATTTTTGGTCATAAAATTTAACCAAGATATTTGGATATGCATGTTTTTGTAATGATTATAAATAATGATGACTAAAAAAATAAAAATAAAAGTGCGTAATATCAAGACCAGGACGTAGTCATCAAACAAGTAAATGAATAGATGTAAATTTTCTCTAGATAATTGATTGCCCTCTCTTGGCCCCCTACCTGTATGACAGCCAGAATACCCCCAATATATCTCATCTCAAAACTGAATTTTTCTATAACCGGTTTTTGTTTGTTTGATTTGAGGTTTAACGTCCCCGCCAACACTGGAGGCCGCTCTTATACAAAAATCGAGGGGGCTTGTGCCGTGGGTACTCACTGGAGGCGCTTTACTGAGGCACTTCTAATAGGTGCCCGTGGCATGTATTTCCGATAGGAGATGTGAATACGGCCTCTTGTCTTGGGCTATGCTTACACGAAATGTATCTTTTTTCCAGGATCCGGCTCAGTGATTCTATCGATTCACCCGTCCACAACACGTCTATTCAGATATTTTTTCAAGAACACTTTTATCACCAAGAAATTAAAATTGTCTGATAAGAATTTAAGAGGCGATTCTAAACGGATGTCTATAACTTTTGTCTCTTGGAGGATCAGATTACAAAGAATCCTTCATGACTGTGGATTCGACTTGTGCATTTCCGGCCCAGGGGAGGCCCATACTGCTCGGAACCGACCCAGCAGGTACACGTCGCTAGGGCAACGTCAAATCAACGTCGGTGCAACGTCGCGACGTTTCACCGACGTGGAAATGACGCTGCATAATCTTCATGACGTTTTACCCACGTTGATATGAGGCCGTAATTACGACATGTGCCTGCTGAGGAGGCTAAGCATTTAGCTAAGTAGTCATTCCGTTGAAAATGTAGTTATAATGAGTTTTGCAGTTATAACGGTTGGTATAAACAGGGTTGACTGTGTGTGCAGCCCGATCATCGGAGATTTAAAATTTGTATAAGCAAAATTTTATACCCTTTGAGTTAGAACGAGCCGATAGCACTCGACCCGATCACGCCAGCCAGTGTTCGGACATACGTGCATTTCCCGGGGAGGCCCACGCCGCTCGGAACCGACCCAGCAGGTCGCTAGGGCAACGTCAAATCAACGTCGGTGCAACGTCGCGACGTTTCACCGACGTGGATATGACGTTGCATAACCATCGTGACGTTTTACCTGCGTTGATATGACGTCATAATTACGACATGTGCCTGCTGAGGAGGCTAAGCATTTAGCCAAGTAGTCACTCCGTTGAAAATGTAGTTATAATGAGTTTTGCAGTTATAACGGTTGATATAAACAGGGTTGACTGCATGTGCAGCCAGATCATCGGAGATTTAAAATTATTATAAGCAAAATTTTATACCCTTTAAGTTAGAACGGGCTGATAGTACTCGACCCGATCACGCCAGCCAGTGATCTGGCTTGTTCTTTCGGACATACGAGCGGCAAAGGAGTAGATTGTACTGCGCGTTAGCGCAGTTTGATCTGCACATTAACTGTTCTCTACAGATGCGATGATATGACTGCTCAAATTGCTGCGGACCCTACACAGGATTCTAGCTTCTGATAATCCCACATAACTATGAATATTTGGATTTTTCCTCTCGGGTGTATGCTGTGTGTGCATATTTGAACAGCCTCGACGAGGCGATCCTGATGGGCACACAAACCGTGCCCTTATCTTAAGATAACTTACAAAACTTTCATAGACAACAGACTTGGCCTTTTAATCAATCGTTGGCCCGAGTCTTATACAGACAGTCAAGCCATCGAAGCTCGACTATATATGGTCAATCTTAATTTCTTTGAAGTAATAGACGATCTTACACGAGTGGTCATTTCATATGAAATTTATGAAACGAGACTTTGGCGAATTTCATGAATTTCATGTGAAATGACCACGAGTGTGAGATTCTGTTTATCATATGACTACTATAAATTGGATCTCATTGCCTTTAAATTTGACAAATCTTCCACAAAAAAATGCATTGTTGACATGGACGTCGTCATGACGTTACTTAATTCCGTCAAAGTGTTAATGCACGTGTGGTCATACGATTTTTATTACTCGACGTTATCCACTGCTTATCAACGACGTCGTGTGATAAATGTAGTTACGACCTACAAGCACAATAGTGTAGAATTTCACATCAACTGGCATACAACGATGAAACACTAAATTTGCTGATTGCGTGATGTTTTAGCGTTGTGCGCCTTCTGTCAAGACTTAAAGCTCTATGAATTCAACATGAATTTCCACATTTATTCGAATTCAACAAGAATTTCCACATTTACTCGCCTTGATATATGTTAATATATTGTATGATATGTTATCATTCTTATCATATTTATTCATCACCACCAACATGCTCATTCTTTCATCTAGTTTCATTGACGTCTTCCTGGGGACTTCGGAATGGTATTGCTGTGAGATAGTCCATGTGCAGACCACGCTTGTGAAAATGGATATACTGTTACCAAATGGGTAACAGCCTAGAGCAGTGGCGGGTCTGCATTGGACTTTTCAATAGCAGTACTTATATATGCTACCGAAAGACCGCTTTCAGAGTTAGTGTTCATCTTTTTTCTTTGAAATTCTCAAGCTTGGTAGCGCTTTTCCAAATGGTATGCAATCTAATCTCGGTTTCACTTAAAGATTCATTATATAATGCATATTTTTTATGCATAGTTCTATTACTCCTAATGCAATCTGGCGACATTGAGACCAATCCAGGTCCAAATGTTTCCTACAATGGTTCAATTACAATACTACACAGTAATATTAGAAGTCTAAGAAATAAACTGAACTTTATAAAGGAAAGTTTCCTATACCTTATTATTCTGGCGTTCACAGAATCACATTTAGACGCGGGTGTAACAACCGAGAGCATTCTACTCGAACATTTCGACTCGCCTTATAGAAAAGATCGTACAAATCACGGAGGCGGGGTTATGATCTATGTTTCAAATGACTTGCTCCATACAAGGAAACCAGAACTTGAAATATATTGTGATGAATCCATATGGATCGAAATAAAAACGAGGAATGAAACACTTCTACTGGGTACCTTCTAAAGTCCTCGCACATCTGATGCAACATTTTTGAGGGATTTAACCGTAATATTGAGACAGCTATGGACCTTTGTCGTAAAGTCATTATCTTGGGTAATCTGAACGAGGACTTACTAAACCCCAGTTTCAAAAACCTAGAAGATATTATTATGCTTAATTCACTAAAAAATGTCATATCTGAACCAACCAGACTGAACGCTCTTCTTGACCCAGTTATCATTAGCGAGGACTTATATTACTCCGATGCTGGTATTATCCCAGTACCTGACTATATTAGTGACCTTTCGGCGACTTATATTACGTTACCTTTTCAATATGAACCCCAAAGTCCATTTAAACGTACAGTCTGGATGTATAAACAGGCTGATTTCAATGCTTTAAATATGAAAATACGGGAGTTCGACTGGTCTTGTCTCAGAGATGGTTCTGTTCACGAAGCTACACACCTCTTTAATGATATATTCCTGGAAATGGTCAAATTTTGTATTCCCACTAAAGTTGTTACATTGAGGCCAGATGATAAACCTTGGTATAACTCGGAAATTAGAACAACATCTCGAAAGAGAGATAGAATGAAAAACAAAGCATGACGCTCAGGTAAAATATCAGATTGGAATAAATACAAAAAGCTGAGAAATAAGGTAAATAATCAGAAAAAGTATGCCAAGGAAACCTTTTATATCAACTTAGAGTTATCAATTTTAGATTATCAAACGAATGGCAAACGAAAATTTTGGAAAATTATCAGACATTTTGTGAAAAATAATGATGCTTCGTCAAATAGTCCGCCTCTCTGTTTTACCCTCCCTTCAGGTGAAACCAAGATCCATTTCACAGACGAGGAAAAAGCTGACTGTGTGAATGATTATTTTGCCTCAATCTCAACTGTTGACGACCGAAATACACAGTTGCCCCCAAAACCCTGACTAGTGTTAATTGTACCCAAGAAGAATTCGAGCAGCTTATAGAAACCTTAAACCCGTATAAGGCAAACGGCCTGGACGGAATAAACAACAGAATGTTGAAAGCTGTATGTAAAGTAGAAGTAAAACAAAGATCAGGAATTGATACAATTAACTTACTCTACCCATAAAAGACACCAAAGGGAAAGAAATACAAACATTAAGTGACCAGACCATAATGGAAACCTAAACAAAGGAAGGCCATAAGGACAGTTACTTTCCCACAAAATGGCCATATGGCCATCCAAAATTAAAAGACACAAGTGATACACACAGTAAGTAACAAACAACAACATAAATAAATCGCCACAGAAGAGCCGCCTTGGAACGGTCAGTGGAAGATTTCCACTGGGGGGCTTAAATCGATTTTACGTGGCCACAATCCTCGCCCTTACTTCCGTCGCGATTTAGACAAATAATTTTTCAGTCCGCATGAAGGCCTCCTAACTCATCAGTGCAACATCTCCGTGAACACAAAAATCAAAGAACCACAGAGGTGAGACAACGGTGAGGACTCGACAGCAAGAAACCACTGAAATGCTGGAGCAAAAGAAAACCAACAGTTAGACTCCGATGGGCCCGACCAGAGACAGGGCATCAGGCACCAACCAACATTATCTCTCTAATTCTCAATAAGCCTTTACGTTGGAGCCGTCATAGAATCTGAGGCCTGACTCACCGGCGTGCAATTAAAGAGGGAAGCAAAGTTGCCAACCGTGATTGGGTTAACTACCATGCATGCAGTCTGTCGTATAATATCCATGTTGTACCCAATCTTTTTATATCGAAGAATGATTTTACGAAATTGGGTGCTGAAGTCATTGCGGTTATATATTTTTCTGAATTTATATACTAAGTCACCATAAAATTCGGGTTCCGATAGACCTTGTTGCAGAAGAGATTTTAGTCCAATATTGAATTTTGAAATTAAATCAGAATGGCGTCTATAAAATTTTGAAAAGGCTTTGCGTAGTTTATGGTACCGATAACCCTGATTAAGGAGTTTAGCCGTTAATAATTTATTACGAGTGTTGAAGTCAGTTACATGACTACACACTCTAGCAAATCGAATTAATTGCGAAATATAAACGCCATAGGATGGCGCACGAGGAACATCACCATCCAAAAAAGGAAAATTTACAATCTCAAAATCAAAGTCATCGCGTTTATCATAAATTTTGCACGAAACAAATCCATCTACAATAAATAGATGTAAATCCAAAAACGGGGCCTCGGTATCAGAAGAATTTGCTTTATTTAACTGAAGTTCTAGGGGGTAAATCTGACTGATCAAACCATCAAAATAGGTATTATCAATATCTAATAAATCATCTAAATATCTAGAAGTGGAGCTAAAAGCTTCAATAATTTCAGATTGGTTATCAATGGAAAGCGACAAAATGAAGTCTCTTTCATAACAATACAAGAACAGATCAGCCACAAGAGGTGCGCAATTAGTACCCATCGGAATACCCACAATTTGTCTAAATAACTTAGTACCGAATCTAATATAAATAATGTCAAGTAGAAAGGTGAGGGCATCACACACTTTCTGACATGACCAAAGTGTATAATTCTTATGCTCTTTAGAAGTGAAAAATGCATTTCTGACATAACATGCAAGATAGAGAGAATCTTCTCTGTGAAAAGCCCATTCAATTAAATCATTAAGCTTTTCTTTTATAAGATTATGAGGAAGTGTAGAGTAAATAGTGGAAAAATCGTAAGTAGACAGACTAGAAGCACGAAAATGTCTGGAATTCAATATATTCAAAACCTCATTCGAATTTTTTATAGACCAAAACAGATTTCTTCCTGATCTTTCAAAGACTTTATCACAATATTTAATTACATGCGTTTTAATAGCAGTAAGACAGGAAGTTAATAATTTAGAAAGTTCAGTGGTAGTGCAAGAGCTAGAATTTGCAATAAACCGTGCTTTGTAAGGTCTTTTATGAAGTTTTGGTAACCAGTATAGCGTAGGAAGCTTGTCTTGGCCTTCGTTAACACACACAGCAAACTTGGTGGCTGAAAGACAAACATGTTTATCTACTATAGCTCTCTCTTCAGCCGAAGGCTGAAGTTCATAGGCCTTAGTACCACCAAGCTCCTGCTTAAGCGTGTTAACATAGTGGAGCCGTCACACAACGACAACGTTGTTAGCGGCCTTGTCTGCATTGGCCAAACAAACTTCTTATGAAATTCTTGAATACCTAGTTTAAGATGACGTAAAGACGTCTTGGGCTTAGGAGGTAATAAGTCAGTATTTTGAGAATAGAAAGAAATGCGTTTATTCACTAGTTTTAAAATGCTAAGTTTCCAGTCCTTAAGGGCTTTATGCTCAACATACTCTCGCTTACACCATCGATTACCGAATTCATTCAAGGAAGCAGCGATTTCATCTCTACATTTACTGAAATCAATTTTAGAAGGAAACCGATATTTCGGTCCTTTAGAAAATATGTTCCTTATCATTCTTCCCCTTCTGTGGTACCTTATAATAATCATCATCATCATCACTCAGCGACCATCATCATCATTCCTCACCAATTCAGTCCTTATTTTCAAAATAATGAAACACCTATAATTTGCTATAAATATAACAAACCTGTTAGATCTATCATTTTTAATTTCAATAAACTTGTTTCAGATCTTGATATTGATACTAATACTCCTGATTCATGTGATTGTAAAAACTCAAAGTATTGCTATCCTGCTGCTGGTCATGTAATTACTGGCAATTTGAAAATTATTCCTGATTCTAGGATAAGGAATATAATTTCTAAAGGACCGAAATATCGGTTTCCTTCTAAAATTGATTTCAGTAAATGTAGAGATGAAATCGCTGCTTCCTTGAATGAATTCGGTAATCGATGGTGTAAGCGAGAGTATGTTGAGCATAAAGCCCTTAAGGACTGGAAACTTAGCATTTTAAAACTAGTGAATAAACGCATTTCTTTCTATTCTCAAAATACTAACTTATTACCTCCTAAGCCCATGACGTCTTTACGTCATCTTAAACTAGGTATTCAAGAATTTCATAAGAAGTTTGTTTTGGCCCCTGCAGACAAGGCCGCTAACAACGTCGTCGTTGTGTGACGGCTCCACTATGTTAACACGCTTAAGCAGGAGCTTGGTGGTACTAAGGCCTATGAACTTCAGCCTTTAGCTGAAGAAAGAGTTATAGTAGATAAACATGTTTGTCTTTCAGCCACCAAGTTTGCTGTGTGTTAACGAAGGCCAAGACAAGCTTCCTACGCTATACTGGTTACCAAAACTTCATAAAAAACCTTACAAAGCACGGTTTATTGCAAATTCTAGCTCTTGCACTACCACTGAACTTTCTAAATTTTTAACTTCCTGTCTTTCTGCTATTAAAACGCATGTAATTAAATATTGTGATAAAGTCTTTGAAAGATCAGGAAGAAATCTGTTTTGGTCTATAAAAAATTCGAATGAGGTTTTAAATAAATTGAAGTCTAGACATTTTCGTGCTTCTAGTCTGTCTACCTACGATTTTTCCACTCTTTACACTACACTTCCTCACAATCTTATAAAAGAAAAGCTTAATAATTTAATTGAATGGGCTTTTCACAGAGAAGATTCTCTCTATCTTGCATGTAATGTCAGAAATGCATTTTTCACTTCTAAAGAGCATAAGAATTATACACTTTGGTCATGTCAGAAAGTGTGTGATGCCCTCACCTTTCTTCTTGACATTATTTATATTAGATTCGGTACTAAGTTATTTAGACAAATTGTGGGTATTCCGATGGGTACTAATTGCGCACCTCTTGTGGCTGATCTGTTCTTGTATTGTTATGAAAGAGACTTCATTTTGTCGCTTTCCATTGATAACCAATCTGAAATTATTGAAGCTTTTAGCTCTACTTCTAGATATTTAGATGATTTATTAAATATTGATAATACCTATTTTGATGGTTTGATCAGTCAGATTTACCCCCTAGAACTTCAATTAAATAAAGCAAATTCTTCTGATACCGAGGCCCCGTTTTTGGATTTACATCTATCTATTGTAGATGGATTTGTTTCGTGCAAAATTTATGATAAACGCGATGACTTTGATTTTGAGATTGTAAATTTTCCTTTTTTGGATGGTGATGTTCCTCGTGCGCCATCCTATGGCGTTTATATTTCGCAATTAATTCGATTTGCTAGAGTGTGTAGTCATGTAACTGACTTCAACACTCGTAATAAATTATTAACGGCTAAACTCCTTAATCAGGGTTATCGGTACCATAAACTACGCAAAGCCTTTTCAAAATTTTATAGACGCCATTCTGATTTAATTTCAAAATTCAATATTGGACTTAAATCTCTTCTGCAACAAGGTCTATCGGAACCCGAATTTTATGGTGACTTAGTATATAAATTCAGAAAAATATATAACCGCAATGACTTCAGCACCCAATTTCGTAAAATCATTCTTCGATATAAAAAGATTGGGTACAACATGGATATTATACGACAGACTGCATGCATGGTAGTTAACCCAATCACGGTTGGCAACTTTGCTTCCCTCTTTAATTGCACGTCGGTGGGTCAGGCCTCAGATTCTATGACGGCTCCAACGTAAAGGCTTATTGAGAATTAGAGAGATAATGTTGGTTGGTGCCTGATGCTCTGTCTCTGGTCGGGCTCATCGGAGTCTAACTGTTGGTTTTCTTTTGCTCCAGCATTTCAGTGGTTTCTTGCTGTCGAGTCCTCACAGTTGTCTCACCTCTGTGGTTCTTTGATTGTGGTGTTCACGGAGATGTTGCACTGATGAGTTAGGAGGCCTTCATGCGGACTGAACAAATTATTTGTCTAAATCGCGACGGAAGTAAGGGCGAGGATTGTGGCCACGTAAAATCGATTTAAGCCCCCCAGTGGAAATCTTCCACTGACCGTTCCAAGGCGGCTCTTCTGTGGCGATTTATTTATGTTGTTGTTTGTTACTTACTGTGTGTATCACTAGTGTCTTTTAATTTTGGATGGCCATATGGCCATTTTGTGGGAAAGTAACTGTCCTTATGGCCTTCCTTTGTTTAGGTTTCCATTATGGTCTTGTCGCTTAATGTTTGTATTTCTTTCCCTTTGGTGTCTTTTATGGGTGAAGTAAGTTAATTGTATCAATTCCTGATCTTTGTTTTACTTCTACTTCCATCAGATCAGGCCAGAAGACGCAGCGATCGCAGAAAGACCTAGATCTATTAATCTTAGAATATTTCTTAGTAGGCAGTGACGAACAACAAAGTAAGGATGGAAGCTGATGTGTGGTTGCCGTTATTATTCTGAAGAGTTCGGGTTTGATTTTTCCTTTTTTATTGTTATTTAATCTGTTAGCCTTTGTGTTATGAGTTTGGACTTTCAGGCTCCTTCAAGATATGGTGACTTAGTGAGTGGCCATGGGTGATGCGGTTCGTTGGTATACACTATAGTCTCGTTCTGGTAAAAGGGGAATACCCAAAGAATGCGGAAGTGACTTGATGCTATTTTTAGATGGCCTTGATACAGATAACAGAGCTACATGTACAAGGGATGGAAGAGCCTGAGAGAGCAAAGATACAGTTTTATTTTATTGTTTCTTGTTGATATTCCAACTTTTTACAAATCATTCTGTTATACAGTTTGTAACAGGATTTTTAAAATGTTTAACTTGATTAAATATTTTCCTTAACTTTAAATAGAATAACTTTGTGGCCTTAAGCTTTCACTTAAGTAATTAATTAACAATTAAGAGTTTAAAGCTAGGGACATTAAGGTGATCAAAGTTACTATGCGAGTTTAACTACCGGAAGCAGTTAATCTACCTATCACTTTCAAGTTAATTTCTTAACTGACTTAAGGGTTAAGCATACACACATACATTAAGGGCCCCGGTTTTCAGTATGTATACATGAGTTATGCCATGTCTTATCTGAAGCCGGCTATGTGTCAGTTATGCTGATGCTTACTTCTATGCGTTAGTTATGCTAACGTTATCCGCAAACATGCACACACTACAGCCAATCGTGTTTAAGGGATCGGTTCTCAGGATGCATGAGTTATGCCATGCCTTTGCTGAAAATCGTTTATACTTCACTCATGCTGATGTTCATCTGCAATTTTGGATTCATCAGATTTCTTGAACTTAATGCAAGTACAGAACTAGCTATAGAATTTGCACTATGTATAAATGTAATACATATGAATGTTATGTCATATATGCTGGGAGGTATTATTGAACCTACGCCTTGTGGGTTTATGCCCCTCACTGTGGGTTCTCGAATACCTCTGTGATGACCTTGACCTTGATGTGACCTGATTCGACCTTAACTAAGTGCTGTAAAGATCTAGAGACCTCCAGACAAGCAAGGGCAAGGGTACAGTTAAAGTCCTATGGTTTACTGCCTGGGGAGAAGAAACAAGGTTCTATTTCGGCATTACGTGTCGTTAAATGAAATTATAATATTTATTTAGCAGACTCTGCCTTAGTCGTCCTTCACCCTCTGTCGTCTCTCCATTAAGTTATGTCCGTACATTGTGATCACTTATGTCCGTATCGCTCTGCTCTACTGATGCCCCAGCCTGACAACTCCTTAACACGTAGTTCCCGTTGTGCGTGAAGCTATTATGGGTGACCTTGACCCCGTCACCCAGCCCCCTCACAATATGGCATTAGGGGCGAATTTCTTAACTGGCTGACCGATTACCTCCAGGGTAGACAACAGAAAGTAATAATCAAAGGTTGTACTTCGGACTTTAACGGGCCTCCGTGGCCTAGTGGATAAGAGCGCTGACTCTTAGTCATTAGGTCTCTCACCGCCGTAGGTTCGAGCCTCGCTCGGGCCACGTGTGAGACGCCAAGTTCTGCAACGGAAGGTCAGGTGGTTTTTCTCCGGGTACTCCGGTTTTCGCCCACCTCTGATTAACGATCGGCTCGATATGAGTGAAATAATCTTGAAAGGGCCGTAAAACCCAAACCAAAAAAAAAAAAAAAAAACTTCGGACTTTAAAAGTGTCACAGCCGGTGTCCCACAAGGCTCTGTGTTAGGTCCATTGCTATTTTTAGTGTATGTCAATGACATTGCTGATTCTCTCCTAAGCCTAACTCGACTTTTACTGATGACAGTTCCCTGTTCTACTCTGTGTCATCTCTTGATGATATCCAAGGCATAATAAACCATTACTAAAGAGTTCTTACAGAATGGGCAAAACGATGGCTTGTTACGTTCAATCCCATTAAAACAGAAGCGATTCTCTTTACCCTTAGAAATCCAGACTTTATGCCACTTCTTGAATTAGACGGTACAAATATAAAGTTTGTAGAACATCATAAGCACCTGGGCTTAACCTTTTCTCATAATGGCCAATGGACCGAGCACATACGTAACATTCAAGTTTCCGCAGCAAAACTTCTGGGCATCATGCGTAAGTTGAAATTTTCGTTCAGTCGAAGTGCACTAAACCAGATCTATCTGTCTTATTTATTACCTATACTGGAGTATGGATCGGTCGTCTGGGATGGCTGCACTTTACAGAACTCTGATATTCTTGACAAAGTCCAAAATGAGGCAGCCCGAATAGTAACAGGTTTAACAAGGTCAGTCTCTTTGGACAGATTATACAGAGAATGTGGATGGCTTCGATTATCTGTAAGACGACAACAACAAAAATTAAGCTTTATGTTCAAAGTCAACCATGGTCTAGTTCCGATGTATATCACTGACTTAATACCACCTTTGGTGAGGGACGTTTCAAACTACCCTTTAAGAAATATGAACGATTACTCAGTTCCATATGCACGCATTGAAATTTTCAAAAAGTCTTGTATCCCATCAGCAGTATCTTGCTGGAACACTGCTGATAACAGTCTTAAAAATTTGAATACCTTTTCGTCTTTTTAAGTATCATTTAAAACGCTCAAACGAAAACTATTATACAGTACCTAAATATTATTTTTCTGGTGAAAGACGTTTGGCAGTTCTGCATGCAAGAATCCGCAATTATTGCAGTAATCTGAATGCTGACCTGTATAACAACTTCTTATGCCCAGATCCTACTTGTAGCTGTTTAGTTGAAATGGAAAATGCAGAACATTTTTTCTTTCATTGCAACAAATATATTAACCAACGATTGGCTTTATTTAACTCTCTACGAATTTTCCAGCCTCTTAGTGTTGAACTATTGATGTTTGGAAATCATAACCTTAACACTGAAGGCAATAATTTCATATTTGCATCCGTTCAACGTTTTATCAAAAGTTCTGACCGATTTACGTAAATAGTATCGATTGATACGAATCTGTTAAGTATAAGTGTACCAACCCCCAGCAAGCGTCCTTGTCATGTTTTTTCATCCTTTCCAATGTTCATCATATCATCCACCTACTATCCGTTTATTGTTATGCTCATATGTCTTGATAATGACATGATCGCTATTATTTGCGTAATGCTCTGTTTGTGTGTTGTAGGGGAAGGGCCGTAACTAATGTTGAGATAACTTGTGGCCCGATCCCTTGCTTGCAAATATAAGCAATAAATATGTTTAATCTAAAGGTCATTTTGGAGATGTGCTTCCAATTTTGTGGGACTTTTACCCGACATTGAGATGAAATGACATCTCAAGCCCTGTCGCCCAATGAAACCAATAGGGTTTATTAGCATGGACGGTCCGCCTCGCACCGCGGTTCCTGCACAGGCTTAGATCCTCTAAGCGGTTTACCAGTACTAGTGTGCGGGCCGGATTCAGCTCTGCGTGGAAGCATCATACAGCTCATATATTTCTTTAAGCCCCTATGGGTGGGGGCGATTCAATAACCGGTCATTAGGGTGTTATGCAATCAACAATGTGTCTTTAATATGGATCTCAATGTTAATGACCTAGAGAACTATCAAAAAAGTCAGAGCCCATGACAAATCGTTAGATATTTGGTCCTTTTTCAATGTATGCTTTAACGAGACATGGGCGGTCCGGTCCGACTCGCACCACTCTTCCTGGGCAGGCTTCGAACCTCTAAGCGTTTTACCAGTTCTTATGTACGGTAGGTTTCAGCTCTGCGTGGAAGCATTATGCCAAACAATTTGTTTCTTCAAGCCCAGATAGGCGGGGCCATGTGCTGGAAGGTGGGCACTTAGTTTATTTGCATTTTTTTTTCGCCACTAAACTAGCGATTTTGTTTTGCCATTCTGGCAGTTATTTAAATATATATACTGCTATATATATAAATATATGTTGTGGGCACTCATGTTCTTAGTTAGGACCCAAAGAATCAAATGATGCATGGTTCATTTTGATCTGATGTAATTCTTAGTTTTGCGTATATCACAATGATAACGCAGGTGGAAGGCGTAACTTTATAGGACTCACTTTTCGTATAGTTAGTTAGCAGTGCTATCTGGTAAATGAATGCACCAACGAAAAACTGTAATAACATACTCCCAAAAGCATTTCCTACTGTATTTTCCCATAAACAGGATGTCCTTTTAACACTTTCTCAACACATGCTTCTAAACATATGCACACAATACAGCCATGCTATAAATCAAGTTATTCTAAGAATCCATGAGGTCGAAACAATCTGTTTTCTCATGTTTCCATTAATTAAGCCTGTTAGCAATTTAAAAGTTGCACAATGAAGAGGATTTAAGTGGGGGCCAAAATTAGCCCTTATCATACCAAGTCCTTTGGAGGTAGGTTTGTGCATTAACAAAATACAGACGATGTGTACATTAGATGGTCGGAGCCTGAACTTTTGGTTTAAACAATATTTTATTCAAACTTCAGTAGATGAGCAACACAAATACATAAATATGGAATGTATGAGGATGAGGATCTGAACGGAAGCCTGTGGCTTATAGAGTTCATTTCCTTGTAGTATCAATAAATTCACAGCAATAAAATCTGTCTGTGTGACAACATGAATAACTAGTTCATATCATTTAAAAGCATACTATATATGTTTCTGAATAGAGAAATGAAAATATAATGAACATAAACAGAAAGGGTGATAAATGACTAAATGAGATCATGAGACCATCAGGCCAAACACCGTGGAACGCACTGTCAAGCTTGGTTCTGATCAATTCTTATCCTAGCAGGTACACAACGCAGAGGCAACACCGCATTAACGTCGATGCAACGTCATGGTGTTGCATCGACGTCGATGCGACACCGCCCAAACGTCAGTGTGCCGGGCAGGAGTGGTCGTAGAGTGGCACTCTGATTTTAATTAAACCGTTTAGTAGCTAAAATATACAACTGGACGCGTCTTAAGATGGCATTATTCACGGTTACATTTTCATCTGTTTTCCCATTTAATAGTATATTTACTGTCAGTGACAGGCCGGTGACAGGCCGAGTCCAGAAAAATAACGCTGTCTCAAGTCACTATGTCACTATAGTGAACACAAGATAACAAAAAAAAAGAAAAAAAGAAAGGATGTTTCTGGTGCTCCACCCGAACAGAGGGGGCTTGCAACCAAGTTTTTATTGTATAAATGATGATTTAAGGAGCTGCATTTCAGCCTTAAACGTGTGTGCAGAATTTGTCCCAGGCGTGATGTTTGTATGGTATTATAATAGATCGGTGGAATTCGTAGTTTGGACTTGAGTTTATGCTTAAATACAAGTAAGGAGGCTGATTCTTTTACATATTGATCTAGCAAGTTCCATTTTCTTAGAGTCGATGGTAAAAAGGAATTAAAATTGTATGTTGTACTAGAGGCAGGTATCACAAAGTTTGTAATATTTCGAAGAGTGTATCGTGTTTGTTCCTGGACTCTTGGAGGGATCAATTCTTGTAGGTAAGGAGGAGTAAGATTATTCACCATTTTATATAGTTGACATAATTTATGTTTTTCGCGGCGAGTTGTTAATGGTTCTAAACAAGTGTCATCATATAACATTTGTGTACTACATAATTTAGTAGCTCCTGTGAGTATTTGAGGCGCATCAAGCTGGATATTTTCTAAGTTGCGTTTATTTTCCAGACTAGAGTTATCGCATATTATGTCGCCATACTCTAACAATGGCCTAACAAACGTTGTATACAGCTTAAGCAGGGAACACCTATCTAAAGCAAATTTGTGTCGCCAGAACTTCTGTATCTATTACTTGGTCTGTAAGTTTTTACTCCAAACTGGAGCGAAGCCCCCGCCCATAGGGGCTTGAAGAAATATATGGGCTGCATGATGCTTCCACGCAGAGCTGAATCCGGCCCGCACACTAGTACTGGTAAACCGCTTAGAGGATCTAAGCCTGTCCAGGAACCGCGGTGCGAGGCGGACCGTCTATGCTAATAAACCCTATTGGTTTCATTGGGCGACAGGGCTTGAGATGTCGTTTCATCTCAATGTCGGGTAAAAGTCCCACAAAATTGGAAGCAACGTCTCCAAAATGACCTTGACAGTGTTGACGGGGACGTTAAACCTCAAATCAAACAAACTGGAGGGACTGTTTGTAACATCAGTCTCAATGCGTTGTGTCTGTTGATTTGCCATCCTTGAGTTATCTCGGCGTTGTCTGTGATTTCTTTTATACCCACGGTAATTCACTGAAAAGTTCAGTGTTGTATTGTTCTTAAGTGTTTCTCGCAATAATCAAATCGGATAAGTTTTAGTCAAATTGACCGCCTTCTCTTCAGATTGACCACCGTGTTAATGTTTCGTGCGCAATTGATGTCGAGGCTATCTGAGAGTTTGTGAATTTCTCGAGCACCAGATCGAATTTGGTGGCTGATTAAAGGCAAATTGTAAAGTATAACGAAAATGCTAAACTATGTTTCCGAAGAGGCAAAGAAAATGAGATGTTTGAGTACACTGACGGCATCAGTTAGGCTGTCAGTCTTTTCAGAAAACGGACCCAATGACTTTATACTAAACATATCCCCACAACGACATTAAGAATCATATTTCATGATTTTTATTCAAAAATCATTTTTCGTTATATTCTCCATAAGTCAAAGTTACCACCTCATTTTCAAATTGGGGTACTCCGGTTTTCGCCCACCTCTGATTAACGATCGGCTCGATATGAGTGAAATAATCTTGAAAGGGCCGTAAAACCAAAAACCAAAAAAAAAAAAAAAAAAAAAAACTATTTTCAAATTGACCTCCGATGCAAAAATGGTCTGAGCATTGTAGGGAAAACGTGTAGATTCACAAAAGTATGTCTTGGAAGTAAATATGGTATCGCCGTGTCTGACTGCAGCAATAATAGTTCACTGGAAGCTTGTCATTGGACGATCCGAGCAAATTCACCTGTGTTTGCTGACTTTCTGCCATCGTATTCACCACTGAGCATGCGGGACAAAACTGATTGCGACCAAACGACTGAAAACAATCTTTCAATAACACTTGGTATGAACATGCAGGTGCAAAAAAAAACTGATAGAATAACATTCTCCGATTTTTAAGATATGTTTTTGGTCAAGAATAATCTTACCTGTGACCTTCTGTCCACGAATACCAATAACAGGAAACGTACAAAGTCACCCTCGGATAAAAGTCAAATTGTTTTAAACTGACCTGACCGACGGCGGAGGTCAATTTGAATGTTAACAGCCCGTGTTAAAGTCGTCTTCACGTGGAAATTCTGGTGGGGTTCTCCATTTACTGACAACGGTGATATCCATTTTTCATTTTACAATTTAATTATACACTTGCACACCTACGCTGACTTAAAGGTATAACTTTTCTTTAATTTGTACAAAATAGTTCCAGTCGTTGATTTATACCTTCGGTTTGCCTTTGATCTTCAAAGGTTTTAAGAATTTCGTCGCTTGAGCTGAAATAAGACATTCATTTGATAAAATTATGTCACAGATTAAAGATAAAATATAGCATAATGATTTATTATAGTCAAAAAATAACCTACACGTTAGGTATATTTTTCTTTTTATCAAAGACCTCTCGAATTTCTAAAATATTTTATAGTGAAAAAGGTTATCTTCCTACGCCAAAACGAAATGGTTAGCAGTTGATTAGGACATGCCTATGTGACATCATACGCCACATCAGAGAGGGAGGGTGTTTTTTCGTTGTTTGTTTGAAGGTTTCATCCCTGGCTATTTTTGGTGACGTTGCTGCCACTTCTGTGGGAATTTTACTCGACAATGAGAAGAAATGACATCTTAAGCCCTGCCACCCAAAGAAGCCGCAAGGTCCGGTCCGACACGCGCCACATTGCCTGGGTAGGCTTAGGCCTTCTAAGCCGTTTATCAGTTCTTATGTTCGGTCGGTTCAGCTCTGCGAGGAAGCACAATGCAGCCATGTCTGTTTCTCCAAGCCCCGATGAGCAGGAGCCTTACAGAGGTATCTGTGAAACTTTGGCATTCTGTAGGACTACTTACACGTAGCATATGAATCTGAATTATTATCTTTTCGTGCTGACTTTTCATACTTATGATTGTCTAGTATATTGGTATTATATATTGGGTAAAGACTCCGGGCTATAATATCAGCCGATATTTTTAAAATTCTTTATCCCGCCCTGTAGAGTTGTTTGCCTTAAATTAAAAGTTGGTACATTGGTATTTAGAAGTGCACATTGTTTGTCGCCTTTGAATGTACAAAAGTGAATAACATCCAACTTGGAGTAAAACTGTGCTCCTTGAATTCAGCAGCTACTCTGGCAAAATATTATGTTTATAGACGGGCTATTCTTTGTACTACAATTTCTAATAATCATTGACCAATTAAAATATACCGCTCGCAAATTAGGCTGAAGCCACTATACCAGTACAATTTTCAAAGAGATCACCTTTCAGGTCACTACCGTGATTACGAATTCGCGCATGCCAGATTAACAATTTTCTGGTCCCTTCGAAATTAATCTAGTACGGTTGCAATATTTAACCCTTTCGCCATTAAACAAATCATTACCTGACCAAGGCGGTCCAAACGAGTACCCACAATCTTATGTTTTTGAGCAGAAAAATGAAGAATTATGTAAACCCCTGTAAACCCCAGTTTTACATAATTAAAGTGAGATTAAAGGGGGTCAAAACTATATAGGCATGTTTTCGGGATGATCCCAAAGATATATATGTATCCGGATCGTAGATTGTTCCAGAGCCGGACAGAAGATGTTGCACCGGATCTGGAAAAGACTTCAGTACAAGTGTAAGTTCTGAAATTTTTTGCTAAACGGACTCGAACTGTCTCCGAACGGAATTGACGTAGCAGCAACGTTTTTCGATCTGTTTATGAACGTCATGGACGGGGTTGAACAGGAATTGTGCTTCAGGTCTATAAGCCTGCTCATAAGTTTTTGTTTGCCGTCCATTCCCGAGGTGCCCGTACTTAAAACGAGATGAACGTAATTTGAATGGAACTGCCGTACTTCAATCCTATTAGGATCGTGTTACGACGTGGTGCAGAGTGCACGGCCAATTTTGGGTCGATTGCCAATCGACCATAAGATACCAAGCAGAAAATCTCTTCAGTGCTAAACTCCACGCACGTGGCCATCACTGACTTATCGGAATATTTTTTTTTTTGTAGATTATAGCCGAAGTGAGGTCAGAGTGTTACGTAAGGAGGTTATCTTGGAATCAGTTGTTTGTATTGGAGTTTAACGGCGCAGTCAACACTATTTTATGTCATGTTTACCTATCCACACTTTTCCTGGGCAAGCTTATACGTAAGCGGTAAACCAGTACAGTGCACATTCTTTCGCCAGAAACTGACAACTGCCCTTCTTGAATCAGCGGACGGGAAAGAATGACGGTAGAAAAGATTTCATGATCAATCTCCACGAAAGAATGTTGCCGACCCTGGCAGGTATCGAACCTGGTGTCCTCCTGATCACCAGTCAGACGTGCTCCGAGTGAGCTACCGAGGCCGGCTATCTTGGAATCATAGGTTCGGCTTGGCAGACAGTGTAGATCCAGACCAGACGCCACAGAATGCGGCGTCTGATCAAGATCTGCATCACTTGAAGGAATTTTAGGGTTAAATGATAGTTTAAATCACAGTCTGGGCTACACTCAGAGACAATCATCGACCCATCAGTACTCACAGTGATTTGATCAAACTACTATAGTCTAAACTACCAACAAGATGTTTCAATCCCGGGCTTCTTGAGACTATCCGATGAGTCTTTAAACGGCGGTCCCGTCTCGCATAAGCTAAGCTGTTGGTGGGACGTAACACACACACAAGCACGCACGCACGCACGCACGCACGCAAAATTTGCTATCTAAAGATCACAAACAATCGTACTACCCATCAAAACTCAGTGCTTTGATTATTCATACGGGTCCTTTATCGTCATTATGATACTTATTAACCCATATATGCACAGCACCGTAAATTGGGGACATTGGCAAACAGTGAATACCCTGATCAGGCGCAAATGTTCACGCAGAGATATTTGACCCACAAGTGGTCTCAGTGCTTTGATTTCACTCGCATAAACTAGCAATTTTGCGTGGCAATAGGAAGCGCCGAAGCCATGTCCATGAAGTTGACTGCCAGTTGCCAATTCACTAGAATTTGCGAATCGGCATCTGGCTGCCGATGCCAGTTGCCTATACAGTTGTAATGCTCCAAAGCCCTCTCAAATCGAATTGGCAGCTGGTTGCCAGTTGCCAATACACTAGAATTTGCGAATTGGCGTCTGGTTGCCGTTTGCCAGTTGCCTATTCAGTTGTATTGCTCTAAAACCTTCTCAAGTCGAATTGGCAGCTGGCTGCCAGTTGCCAGTTGCCAGTTCACTAGAATTTGCGAATCGGCATCTGGCTGCTGTTTGTCAGTTGCCTATTCAGTTGTAATGCTCTAAAACCCTCTCAAACCGAATTGGCAGCTGGCTGCCCTTTGCCAATTCGCTAGAATATCATCCAGAATGTGAAGTTAGCTGTCATTTGCCAGTTGCCGATTGAATAGGCAACTGGCAGCCAATTTCACGGGCATGGCGAAGTATTGGTTTATTGATACCGCATGTGCCAGTGTGGCCACTGAGTAAAATTATTAAATTCTGGACTGCAAAGCAATAGTTTTATCAAGCAATAGTCTGAACTATTAATTTTTGGCTGCGTCACGAAATGGTGTATGGTTTTGTTCAAGGCGCAGAAATACTTTTTAGAAGGTGATGACCTTTAAGGTCTCACCTTTTTACGGCAACACTCTAAAGAATTCCCATGATACCGTATCGCCCCTCTGTTTCAAGAAAAATAGGTCCTCATAAATCAGTGAAGAGACGCGCCTGTATCATTTGATATGTGAAAATAATATGCAGATTGAAAAACAAAAGTGGATGCAAAATACACAAACAATGAACTTCAGGGTTAAATGTCATAAAATGGATCTAGATTTGAAATTGGTCTCGTTTCGCAACTGACCTGGCCTAGTTATTAAGAGTGAGTTCGGTTGACTTTCTAGAGTTAACTTTAGTTACACCAAAACACGCGGGTTATGGCTCATGCCGCACTATTAGAGTTGATACTTCACCAGTAACGATTCAGATTCAGATTCAGAACTCTACTGACGTCAAGAAAATGTCATCGTTTGCCCTCGAGTAAATCGAAACTATAAACATGTTAAGTTGGACGTAATTTTTCCAACACGTGGCCAAATAATCGATTTTCGGATTGTATTTTATTTTCGTTTTCTGTTCCATTCTAATTTTATTGTTTTAAATTCCACCCTACTTTTTCAGAGTGGAAAAGAAAACAAGAAATATGCATATTATATCGTTTAAACGACATATTTTTTGTTTTCCACTCCACGCTAATTTTATTGTTTTAATTTCTGTTCTGCTAGATACTGGAACAGAAATGTCCCTTCCCGGGTTCCGTACATTTAACTTACAATTTGCCTAGTAATCGTTGTTACTAGGCAATGCTTCCAACTCTCATACCAAGCTAATTCTAGCAGTCGCAATACTCCAACACGGCGCGTTTTGGAGCAAATCAACTTGTTAACTCTAGTGCGTCAACTGAACACGCTCAAAATCTAGATCGCGGATTAATAATTCAATGAATGAGTTTTAGTATGAATGGAATACTACGACTTGCTATACTACAGATATGTGTGTGAATTCGGGTTTAACGTCGCTTTCAACAATTTTTCAGTCATATCACGACGGTGTCTGGTTGCGACAGGGAGCTCAATGCTCACGTTTATAGTGCTGCCTCACTGAAGTATCATGTCCCAGACACATTACATGATACCACACCCAGTCACATTATCCTGACACTGGATCGACCAGTCCTAGCTCTACCCCGTAAATCTGAGTGCCAAACGAGGAGCAGCTAGTACCATTTTTAACGACTTTGGTATGTCGCGGCCCGGGATCGAACCCGAGTGAAATGACTAAGACTTTGTAGGTTTCCAGTGTGATAATAGAGACCGGATCCACAACCGTGTTACTATGATACTAACGTTAGCAACGTAACGTCACGCGATAACAGTACGGCTGGTTCAGTGAAAGTAAACCGGATATTACATTTCTCCCATTTTTACAAAAGTTTGCAAGTAACTAAACATTATAAATGATCAAATAATTCATTAGTGGACAAAATGTAGTGTTGCTTTTTAGTAGTCAAAAGTTCTTCTTTAGTTCACTGTATACTAACTGGCAGAGTCTCTCTGTAATTTTCTGTTATGTTTCACGGGAAATGGCTGGATGCTTTGTGCCTGTTCTCTGTCCTCTCCCATCTTTCTTAGGTCAGAATGAGTGCCGAATGTGTCAGTTTCGTTGTTCCCCTCTCGCGCTGCAGTTTGTCGTATAGCATTTTCCCACCAGTCATCTCGCTGGATATTTCTCATGTCTGGTTCTTTGTATCTGTCAGAGACTTCTTTGTTTGTCTGACAGTGAAGAAATTTGTTACCGAATTTACTTTTCATTTTTTCCGTATCAGTGTTCTTTTCCGTGAATGCTGTTCTAGAACACATGACCATCTCTCTGCCAACGTCAGAATTATCATCATTTCCTTGTTTCTTTTTTACGTTCATTTCCTCTATGAGCATCTTTATCGTCTGTTCGAATTTGGCTTCTAGAGTTTTTGTTTGCTTCTCGAGATCTAATCGAAGCTGTAAGATTTCCTCTTGGTGTTCAAGCCTTAAGTTTCTTGTCATTTCTTTTTGTCCATCATTTTTCCTCCATGGATCTGACTTCTGCAGGTATCTTCGACTGCTTTCCCGATTATTATGATTGATGAAATCCGCATCCTTTCCTTTTGAGAGGAACTCAATTTTGATTTTTATTATGTTTTGTAATTTCTTGATTGTCATATGCGCCATAGACCGTGTAACAAATTCATCCTCAGAACTATCTGTACTGTCCACCTCTTCCGCTGTTTTCTTTATCCTACTGTCACCTAAAGTGTGGCACTTTCTCCTGGGTTCTTGACATGTTTGTTCCCTGTAGCGGTCTGATTTACAGACTGCCGCAAAATGATTGAATTTCTGGCATTTATGGCATTTTTGTCCATATGCTGGACAGTCTTCAATCTCTACATGATTGTCTGGATATCCACAATATCCGCATAATCGGATCCTCTCTTTCTCGTCAGATCTAAGGTTTCTTTCGCTTCTTCTGTCTCTGCTGTGCTTACCTATTCTTGCAACGTATCTTTTGTCTTGTGTATGTTCCACCATATCATGGACTTGACCTGCAATATCTTCTATTTGACCAGCTTCTGAAAGGAACTCTTGCAATGTCCATGCTCTAGAAATACATTTCTGGATCAAATATTCGTTCTCTATTGTCTGAATTATATGTTCCAATATTCTTTCGTCACAGCTGCCTCCGAAATCACAATCGTGCGCTTTTCCTCGCAAACGTGTAGCATATGCAACAGTAGATTCGCCCATTTCTGGTCTCATTTTTAGGAACATGTAACGCGCATAATGTTTGTTCCTCTTCGGGATGAAATAGTCATTAACTTTCTTCCGCAGTTTTTGGTAGGCATCCAAGTCTCCATCAGGATCTGGCAAACTTTTCTCTAACCGAGCTATTTCTTGTCCACCATAAATAATCAATGCATCTTTTTTGTCTAAGGAGTTTGTGATTTTAAAGTACAGATAAGCTCGAGAAGAACCTGACCATTTTCGCGTTTTGTCCGCGAGACATACGCGCATTGCGTGCGTGTAAAATTTTCGGGTTTCAATACGCGGTTCATCGCGTTCATACGCGATTGCAACGCGTTTAATATCAGCAAATGAAAGTGATTATTCATAACGCGTTAGGTTAACTCAATACGCGTTTCTTTGCGAGAGAATTCCAACCAATAAGAATAAGACAGGTAAGCGAAGATAAAACGCGTGACTGCGAAATAGCACGGTCCAATCAAAATCCTCTTAGCTCGTATGTTAGACCAATGTTCTTTATTTTATTTTTTTTATTCATTCACAAATTAATGGCGGTATTGGTCTCTCTTTTCAGTAGTGATTTCTTCGGATTAACACACACAATCATATTTACATTTAAATACATATTTTGGATTGCATAACACCATAATGTCTGGCAGTTTAGAGATAATAAACACTCGGGGTATTCTGATGCATATGGTGTAGGGAACCAAGAGGGTAATCGTTTTTTCCTGGGATATTTGTTTGACGAGTCACGTCTATTTACTTGTTTGTGGGTGCTCATCAGAACCGCCATTTAATGGGTATTTTTGTTGTTTCTAACACATCTTGAAACACACCTATACATATTTGACCCCGCTTATCCCCACTTTTAAATAGTAAAATTGGAATTTAAGGGGGTATATATTCTTCTTTTTCTGCACAAAATATAGATTGTGGGTACTCGTCGGAACGGCCTCGCCGAGTCGGTTCTAACGAGTACAACAACCTATGTCTTGTGCAGAAATATTAAAAAACGGAAAATGTTCAGTTTTGGTGGTAAAAAAATCAATAGATTTGTATAGGCGTATTTTCGCAATGAAGTTCGACCAATCTCTGTTAGGATCAAAGCTAGATAAATGAATACGTATATAAGCACATAAATAAAAATAAGGAAAAGGTAAAGGCTGAAATACGCACATTTTCTAAAGTTCATAAAGTTTAGCGCCAAATGACAAACAGTGCAGGCCCAGTTCAGACACAGAAAACTAGGCGTCTGATCAGGGCCTACATTGCTTCCAAAAGCTTCAGACATTTTCATAATATTTTTGAAAACAACACAACCTCACTCTCTTAAATTTTGAACTCGTCTTGTGCTATTTACAAGGTGGAAGATTTCATTTGGCGCCAATTGGCAAAAGTGCAAACCCAGATCAAACGCAACAGAATTAGCGTCTGATCAGGAACTTCACTGTTTGCAAAAAGTTAAGGCATTTTTTTTCAAAATTTATTAAATTTCGAAGAAAATGGGAAAAATGGTAATAGTAAAATTGCCCCAGGTCAGGCGCAGCAGAAGTAGGCGTCTGATCAGGGCCTAGATTATAGAAGCTTACGAAATGTTCAGTTATTTCCCAAATAAATTCCGAACAAAAAATGTATGTTAGGTGGAAAATTCCATTTGGTAAAACAAATGTGTTAATGAAAACAAAATAAATGAAAATTACAGCAATAAGTTATTAAATAAATGAGCTGCTTCTGTGAGTGACGGAACATCAATAATTTCGGAAATTTTGAAGAAAAAACAACCTCACACTCTTATATTTCGAAATGGTTTTGTGCTATTTACAAACTGGGAGATGCCATATGGCGCCATTAGCAAACTGTGCAGACCAAGATCATACACAGCAGAAATAGGCACCTGATCGGGGCCTACATTGTTTCAAAAAGCTTCAGGTATTTTCAAAATAAATTTTGAAGAAAACACACCCTCACACTCTTAAATTTTGAAACGATCTTGTGCTTTTTACAGGGTGAAAGATCCCAGTTGACGCCAAATGGCAAAATAAAACGCAGATCCAGATCAGACCTAGCAGAAGTAGGCGTCTGATCTGGACCTACTCGGTTTGCCAAAATAAACAAAGAAAACAAATTCTCTTTAATTTTGAAATGGACTTGCTCTATTAACAAGGCGGAAGATTCCATTTGTTGCCTAATGGCAAAAACCATGCAGACCCAGATCAGACCAGCGCCTACATTTTATGCAAAAGGTTCAGGCATTTCCAAATAAATAACGAAGAAAACGCAACTTGATTCTCCGAGTTAATTAAACAAAATAAATGAAAATTACAAAAAATAATTAATTGAAAATTGGGCCGCTTTTGTGAGTGAAAGAACATTGATTATTTTGGCGACTAGAATAAATGACGATAATGAGATGTTGTTTTAAACAGCTATCTTTATTACCCCCCAGTTGCACCTGGGTGTCATAAAACTTTTGGTCAATAAACATCCTGCATTTTGACAGTCAACTTCAATCACGACTCAGTACCTGTATTTTGCCCTTTACCCCCAGGCAAATATAAATGGATAATTGACTAGTCCGCCAGATTTGTTATGTTCGAACTGAAAAAAAAATATCTAGAATAAGGAAAATGTGAATAAATAGAAAAAAAAAGAAGGATAAGTGTGAAATAGTTACGCGGCACTGATTGGTTGCTTTTGAAACGCGAAGCAGTCTGTGAATGTGCACTATCTGCGTTTTCGACACTCATGTTTGATTGGCTGGTCAACAATCGCGATTTACCCGCAATATCGCGTTATTCATAAAAGCAATTGATTGGCTAAAATGTCATTCGCAAGTGAAACGCGTGAGTCTTGAGTGCGAATCTCGCGCGTTACAAATGCGAAACAAATGAGTATGCGCTGTAAAGTTCTTCTCAATCTTATCTGTAACGGAATTCTCTTTCTATTCCTTCTAGCCACTCTTCCCAAGCCTTCCTGGTAGAGAGCTGATCTTCGGATGGCCTAAATGGCAAAGCCCTTAAGTTTCTTGATTCTGTTATTATTGTTACCATCTCGTTTTCACTCATGTCTAGTCCGTATCTGGTCATTTGCGTTTGGCTATTCCTCTGTTGTTCTTATCTAGGTCTATGCTACTTCCTTTTTCAGGCGCCGTAGCTTACAAATCCTTGAACTCGCGGCTCTCTGTGTCCTCCGAGCCGTCTCACTTCCCTCTTCCTGGGTTCTGTTTTATCCTCGTCGCCAATGAAATGACTAAGACTTTGTAGGTTTCCAGTGTGATAATAGAGACCGGATCCACAACCGTGTTACTATGATACTAACGTTAGCAACGTAAGGTCACGCGATAACATTAAGGCTGGTATAGTGAAAGTAAACCGGATATTACACCGAGACCTCCCGTTCCCCGGAGCGGACACTCAACCAACTGAGCTATCATACTACAGATAGAGCGAAGTTTTGTTTGTTTGTTTGATTCGAGGTTTAACGTCCCCGGTAACTCTGTAAAGGTCATTTTGGAGACGTTGCTTCCAATGTTTTCGGACTTTTACCCGACAATGAGATGAAATGACATCTCAAACCCTGTCGCCCAATGAAACCAATAGGGTTTATTAGCAGGGACGGTCCGCCTCGCACCGCGGTTCCTGGACAGGCTTAGATCCTCTAAGCGGTTTACCAGTACTAGTGTGCGGGCCGGATTCAGCTCTGCGTGGAAGCATCATGCAGCCCATATATTTGTACAAGCCCCTATGGGCGGGGTGGATAGAGTGAAGTTACCTTCACTGTTGCATTTGTTTGATTTGAGGTTTAAAGTCCCCGTCAACACTGTAAAGGTCATTTCGGAGACGTTGCTTCCAATTTTGTGTTTTCATTTAGATGAAATGACATCTCCAGCCCTTTCGCCCAATGAAACCAATAGGGTTTATAAGCATAGACGGTCCGACTCGTGCGCGCCGCTTTGCTTGGGCAGGCTTAGATCCTCTAAGCGGTTTACCAGTACTCGTGTGCGGGTCGGATTCAGCTCTGCGTGGAAGCATCATGCAGCCCATATACGTCTTCAAGCCCCGACGGGCGGGGGGGGTGGGGGGGTGCGATTCACTGTTGCATGGATATATTTCTGTGAACAATCAGGAAAAAATTACTTTATAACTTAAACTCCTTAATCTTAACGTTTATAGTACGGGGTGATACATGATATTTATTCCGGGCGGTGGGTGCTTGTTTTTTTATTGTTTTTTTTTTTTTTTGAGCCGAGGTCAGAAAATATCAGATTTTGTTTCCTCTTCTTCTGTATCTGAATATTTCCCTTTTTTTACTGAGATGTTTTTGATTTGTTTGATTTGACGTTAAACGTCCCCGTCAAGACTGTATAACGGCCCCGCCTACCGGGGCTTGAGGAAACAGATTGGGCTGCATGATGCTTCCACGCAGAGTTGAAATCAACAGAACATGGGTACTGGTAGACAACTTAAATGTTCCGATTCTAAGCCTGCCCAGGAAAAGTGGTGCGAGTTGCCATTTCATCTCATTGTCGGGTAAAAGTCCAACAATATTAGAAGCGACGTCTCCAAAATCACCTATAAAGTGTTGACGGGGCGTTAAACCTCAAAACAAACAAATTAAGACAACTGTATAGACGTGCTTCGAATTGCGTTGGACTCTTACCTAACATTGTGATGAAATGGCATTTAAACCGTTGCCACACTGTGTGACCAATGGACTTTCCGACTTCAAATTATAGCCCTGAGGCCAAAAATGCCCCCGCCCCGGGGCCCTTTGGTTTTACATTGACTTATATAGGGAAACCCTTTGAAAATCTTCTTGTCAGAAACCAGGAGGCTGAGGTGTTTGATATTTGATATGAAGCTGCGTCTAGTGGACCTCTATCAATATTGTTAGAATTATAGCCCTGTGACCAAAAATGCCCCCGCCCTGTAGCCCACTGGTTCTACATAGACATCTCGCGGGAAAATCTTCAAAAATCTTCTTGTCTGAAACCAAAATCCTCAGATCTCAGACATTTGATATTTGGTATGTAGCTTCGTCTTGTGGACCTATATCAAGATTTTGCAAATTATAGTCCTTGTGCAAAAATTGCCCCCCCCCCCACGCCCCCACCCCACGGGAATGCCCTTTGGTCTTACATTGGGATATATAGGGAAAATTAAAAAAAAAAAAAAAAACTTCCCTGAAAACGCAAGGCCCAGGTCTTTGATATTTGGTGTGAAGATTCATCTAGTAGACCTCTACCAAGATTGTTCAAATTATAGCCCTTGGGTCAACAATGGCCCTGCCCTGGGGCCCCCTGGTTTTATTTGGACGTATATATGGAAAACATTTAAAAACGTTCTTGTCTGAAACCAGAAGGCCAAAGGCTTTGATATTTGGTATGATGCTTCATCTGATTGTCCTCTACTATGCTGTGTAAATTATAGTCCTGGGGCCAAAGGTTGCCCCGCCTCAGGCCCCACCGGTTTTACATAGCCATATAAGGAAAACCTTTAAAATGTTATTCTAAAAACCCAAGGTCCAGGTCTTTGATATTTTTGCTGGAAGTTTCATGCGGGTGACCTCTACCAAGATTTTTAAATCAAAGCCCTGGAGTCAAAAATGGCCCCGCCTCAGGACCCACTGGTTTCACATAGACTTACGTACTGAAAACATTTAAATACCTTCTCGTCTGAAACCAGAAGGTCCAAGTCTGTGATATTTGGAATGAAACTTCCTCTAGTTGCCCTCTACCAAGATTGTCCAAATTATAACCCCATCGGGTCAAAACTGGACCTGCCCGGAGCCCACTTGTTTTATATAGGGTTAAGGCTGAGCCGGTTAATCTCTTTCTGCTGCACTAAGACCTGACCCTCAATGTCCACAAGGTATCTAGACAGTGACATACAATTCAGCTCTGTATTGTCAAAGGGAACCACTGACACAAAACCACCCTCCCTTTGTCACCATGTGACATTATTAGTAAAACTGAGCCTCTTCATTTCCCTCTGTTGCACTAGGACCTGACTCTCAATGTCCACAATATGTCAAGATAGTGACATACAAGTTAGCTCTGTATTGTCAAAGGGAACCAATGACTCGTATGTCTAGCATTTTATGACAATTCTTGCCCCCACGCCACCCCCCTCCACCCCACCACCACCCCCGCCAATTGTCACAGCGAGGCATTGTAAGTTAGACCATTACAATAGCTCACCCATGTAACATAGAGCATTTTTCACATGTCCAAAACGGCTAGTTTTCTAATGAAAAGCCGTGATATTTTTTATATAAATGTCCAAAACATAGGTTGAGGGTGCTCGTTAGAACTGCCTCAGTAAGGCGGTTCTAACGAGTACCCACAACCTATGTCTTGGAGCAGAAATAAGAAAAAATAATGTATACCCCCGTAAATCCCAGTTTTCTCCATATAAAGGGGGTTTAGGGGGGGGGGTCATTTTACGGACTTGTTCACGTGATGCTGAGCAAATTCATCTCCATGCACTAGGACATGACCCTCAATGTCCGGAAAATGTCCAGATAGTAACATATAAGTCAGCTCGTAAGAAGGAACCTTTGAAAAGACCACCCTCATGCAGAAAGAAAATAGTTTGGAAGGAATGTCCCATGGTTGACCCTCTGACAAAGTTGCTCAAAATAGTTTCGCTCCACTGAACATAAAAGCCACCAAACGAACAATAAACAAGCTTTAAATAGTGCATTTTTTAACGAGAATCCGTTATATTTTTCTTAACAATGATCAAAACATAGTTTGTGGGTGCTCGTTAGAACCGCCTTAATGCTCTAACGAGTACCCACAACCAATGTCTTTGAGCAGAAATATGAGACATAATGTATACCCCCCACCACACCCCGCAACCCGTGTTCTCTATATGAAGTGGGGTTTAGAGGGGTCTTCATTATTGACTTGTTCACGCGATGTACTACTAAATATGTAGACTGATTTTGAAATAATTTCACAGGAATGTTCCTTTGGTCACTCTCAACCAAAATGGCTCAAACCATCCACTCCACCTTATATTACCTACCACTTTATCTGTACAATTCGGATCAGGTGAGCGTTCCAGGGCCATTATGGCCCTCTTGTTTAATCCAGGTTTCACTGGGTCGACGGACGTCTTTCAAATACTTGACAAAACATAGCAACCTAAAACCTTTTAAACTTGTGATCGAAGCCTCAGATAAAAACAAGCCAGTGTCCCGGAATATTGGTGTAAGAAATTTTTGTTTGTTTGATTTGAGATTTAACTTGACGTCCCCGTCAACACGGTAAATGTCATTTTGGAGACGTTGCTTCCAATAGTGTGGGACTATTACCCGAAACTGAGATGAAATGACATCTCAAGCCCTGTCGCCCAATGAAACCAATAGGGTTTATTAGCATGGACTGTCCGCCTCCCACCGCGGTTCCTGGACAGGCTTAGATCCTCTAAGCGGTTTACCAGTACTAGTGTGCGGGCCGGATTCAGCTCTGCGTGGAAGCATCATGCAGCCCATATATTTCTTCAACCCCTTTGGGCGGAGGCCGTTGGTGTAAGAAAGCCATTTGCTAGCACGTATAGAGTGTTGAGTAAATTATCTTGTTTGCTAGAGTCTATGTATGTAATTGTCTCCAGAATTATTCTCATTGACACAAGAAGGGATTCACAACATGTACCGTTCGATCCTCAATTTGTTTTTGACATTTAATATGTCTGCTCCTCGCGTTACTACAATCATACATAACCATTGACTGTTTTAAAAATTATAAAAAAAAGATAATGAAATGAAATGGCCCAGTGTAAAAACTAACTGTTTTCTACCATTACCTTCTATTAGTACTTTCAGTACTTTGATTTTATCATGTCAACAAGTCCCACTTTATTCAGAGGAAATTGGGGTCAATAAGGTTGTACATTATTTTCCTGTAAATGCGTTGGGTACTGGACAGAACCGCCGCATTGACATGGTTCTAACATGGCTCAGCCAAAAACAGTGCTCAGTGTTATCAACTATGTAAAAACATCCATCGTTTACATATTCACATTTAAAGCTTATATATGCTTCATATCTTGACATGTTTTGCAGAGAAACGTGAATTTTATCAGTGTCTTGTAAGGTATGGGCCAATTTTAAAGTATGCAGATTTGAACTTTTCTACTAAAATAGCTGTGAACATCTCTTCGACTACCAAATTGATCAATCAGAGGTTATGAGACGTTAGGTCAGGGTCAGTTATTCCACGAAGATTTGACCACATTTAGTTTCAAAAGTAATGCGAATGCCGTTCTCCGATTAATAATCCCATGAATCCGCAAAGTTTACTATTGACCGTTACCTTATATATGACTTGATCATTGCCTTTTGTTTGTTGAGGTTTTACTTCCGCGTCAACACTTTTTAGATCATGTTGACGTTGCTTCCGATCTGTGGGACCTTTCACTGAGCATTGAGATGAAATGACTTCCCAAGCCCTACCGCCACAGAAACCGCTATGGTAAAGGGGACGGTCGTACTCTTTATCTTTACCAATTGCTGAATCACGACTAATTTTCTTATTATAATAATTATACCAAATCAACATTCAAAAAGCTTAATGCGATTTTTATGATCTTGACCTACATTTTAATGTCACGTAGGTCCATAGATTTTACAGTTGTAGCTTGTCTTGAAGAGACTGACAAACTCTTTCCCAACTTGTTACAGAACAGTATTAATTGCCAGACCGTCCGTCCATCTATCCGTCCTTACTCCGTCCTTCATGTCCGTCCTCTAGAATAGCTTTAGACTGATTTCATCCAGATTTGGAATATACATTAAGATCAGGGTTGGTTAACTGGTCCATTGTTGTTAATGGACAAAATCCGTTAATGTTTGAGTTAATGAGGTACTGATCAATGATTTTTTGTTCTGTAATTTCTTTATTAGCAACCAAACAACAAGTTATTTACCGCACGGTAACACGTGTATGTATTTATTGGAACATACCCCACCCATTCAAAACCTAGAACAAAAAAAACAAAAAAACAAACAGTTGTAAGGCTAAAGTTTGATGACGCTACCGGGTCTACTTACAGCTTCAGTTGACTGATACAACTTGAACTTCCTTGTTACCATGGACACACGTTTATCTTTTCGAAACTTTTAAACAAGCATGGCTGGGATACAATCCAGCCGTTTCTGATAAAGAAAGCGAAATTCAATTGTGAGAGGTGTTTCTTTCTTTCACACTTTATTTAATAGAAGGTAGAAGGGGGGTATTCAAGGCTGTGATTGAATGTGTATGTGTCCCATCAACAGCACAACTGTGATTTTGAATGTCTCCCTTTTGATGACACACATCTCAGGAAAAATGACACAGAAAATGCTCCCTCACAGATTTGGCTATTCAAGAGTGATTTTCACAAAATCAGAAACACATCGCAACCGAATTGATTACGAATTGAGTATACACTAGCCGTCCCTTAAAAATAAGACTTCATATAAACATTCTGTAAAAGACTTTCACAGCATTCTGTGAATTGTAAACAGGAGGGCCAAGGTGGCCATGAATCGCTCACCTGATTTCAAATATGTCAAATAGCTTCCGAAAGTTCTGGTGGCCATCATGTTCATCAGAGCAGAACAATTTTATCTAATTCGGTAGAGGGTGAGCTAAGCAACATTCCTGTGAAATTTAAATCAAATTGTCCGAAGGTTTTAGGGGGATTTGGCAGTGAAATCAATTTTTCCTATTTTTAGCTCTGGTGGCCATTTTGTTCATCCGAGCCAAAGAATTTTAGCTATGTTGGTAGAGGGTCACCTAAACAACATTTCTATGAAGTTCGATTGAATTTGGCTCATGGGGTGAGGAGGAAATGGTATCTAAAGCAATTTGTTGATAATCTTCTATTTTTAGCTTTGGTTGCAACCAAAGTTTTCATTCAATTTTGATAAAAAAACCTAATGTTATCAATGCCCCACCAATGGCATGCTACGGATAAGAAATGGTTGAGATCCGACGCCAGGTTGTATAGATATAACTACGGACAGACGATGGACAACGGACGACCCACAATATTATAAGCTCCCCCGGAGCTTTCGGCCCAGGTGACTAATAAAAAACGAGAAAAAAATCTACCACTACACAATCTTACTCCAGTCACATGGAGGACACCATAGTTTTGTTTTAAAGTCAAGCTCGATTATTGGGTCGATTGTTTATCAATCGACCCAAAGTGTTTTTGACAAAACATCTGTTAGTGCTGAACTCAACGTGATTATCGTCTATTGGGAGAAACCATGGTTACGATTATAAAAAGAAAAAAACAGTCGTGTGTTATTCTTATCGATACTCTAAGATGCCACTGTTTATGCTGTCTGCTTTTTATTCTCGCCAACAGTTCAAACCTATTTTTGCATGTAGTCAAACTGTGTTGATGCTGATCAAACTGCTCATAGAGGAGCTTTCTTATTTGCATCCCCACCCCACTGTTTGCAACAAAGACTTTTAACTGGCCCAGCAGACAACATAGCAGCAGCCGACAATGGTTATGTTTGGTATCTGAAACCTGTCGACGGACCTCATAGAGCAAGTAAATGAAACTATAAGAACAGAACAGACCAGAACAAAACTTTATTTTCAGTACGAGGCTTAAGCGCGAAACTATTTTAAATGACATTTTTTGTAAAAAAATTGATGGTATTTTAAATTTTACAACATGTGTACAAATTTCCCCATGGTACCCTAACAAATTGCTGAGGAAGACACATATTCGTCAAAATAGCTTATCTGCATTACTGTTGGTTTAAACCTTAAATTCCAGCATCTTAAGCACCTGATCAGACGCCGCGCTAGGCCACGTTACGTGGCATACTGTTTTCTATTGCCCCAGTACATGAGCCAAGTCAAGGTTTTACTTTTTACACCGCTCTGACGTCACAAGAAGGCTGGCACTGATATACATAAGTGGTACCTGGATTTTCTAATGTGGACAACAGCAGGTCGGAAGTTTCTGCAGTTAGTAATTTTTGGTCATTGAATTTTATAAGCCAATGCCCCAGTACACTAGCCCAGTCCATATTTTACTTTTACACAGCGCCCTGACATCACATGGAGAAGACTATCACCGCTATAAATAACCGGTAGATTGGGTTTGTACACGGTCAGTGATAGTCACTGTTACAGCGCATAATGAAGTGATGTAGTAATTTCTTCATTTTGATTTTTTTTTATTTCATTTTGCGTTGGCGTAGTCGACGCGAAAGGAAGTAAAAACATTATTTCATTTCGCGTTGATATGCAACATATCGACGCAAAATGAAGTAATGATGGGAGAACATAGCTGTCTACGAAAGGAGACCAAATATTTAGGAAGCAATACAGGTAAATTCCAGAGACAGTTCAAAAGTGGTCTTTAAGACCACATTTGAACAGTCCCAAAGATGGTCTTCCACAAGAGCACACTGAATGTCGCAATCACAAAGAAAATGTAACTTTAACCTTCAAAATATGCTTTAAAAACAATATTTGTCTTAATTTTAGGTGGTCTTAATAGCGGAATTTCACTGTATTTGATTATGTTAGTAGAGTTAAAACTGAACGCCTTACGGTATTTTGGTCTCATGTCTGATGTTTTTCCCTCATTTGTGTTTTAAGGCTCAACACATGACCATGTAGTGCACACAATAGTTGGGGTGGGGGACCATATTGGCTATGACCAGTCCATAGCCCAGTTGTTTGTCCATCTATGCATCTTAAAAGGAGTGCGAGTGTGTTTCAGTTTCCGTCCCACCAACAGCTAAGGTCTTACAAAGTAGCGAACTTGGTTTCAAGACTCATTCATACGGAAACGGGATCTCGGTTTCAAGACTGGGATCGAGCCTGCTATCCCGGTTTATCAGGCGAGTAGCTATAGCATAACTCCTACACCACATAGGCTTCTGTGTCTTATATTAAACTAGATACCTATATATTAAGGATATTTGCTATACAAACCTTATGGTGCCTCTTAAAAGGAAATCGACCTTAGATATAACTCACCAGGGGGAGCTTAACGGAGAGTCATTGGTCCGTCGTCATCTGCGTCTGCGATGTCTGTGTCGTCTGCGTCGTCAGCATTTTCAAACATCTCCTTGAAACTACTAGGCCGATTGAGATTTCGTATGGAACACTCTCGGGACTGGAGAACGAAAGTTTGTTCGCGGGGTCTAGGTCATGTGACCGAGCATTTTAGGTAATATATTTTTTTAAATATCCTTTTCTCGATAACAAACAAACTGTCGACGTATAATGAAGAAAAATTAAGTATGCCACCTATCACCGCAAAATGAAATAATTCTTTCATTTTGCGCAAACCTCTTAGTATCGACGCATAATGAAGTAAAAAAACTACTTTTTATTTCATTTCGCATCGACTATGCCAACGCATAATGAAGTAAAAATTTCAAAATGAAGAAATTACTACATTACTTCATTATGTGTTGTAACAAACCCTACTCCTTTTGTATTGACTAATCGGACTTAATTTCTGACAGACTGAGGAATTCTCGTGTGATCAGCGGGTTTCTGTAGCTGTGTTTTCTGAGAAGAATCTCAAGCATTCAAGAGTTTAACTTGATGCAAACTTACATTAAACGGGCGACTGGTAATAGCCAAAAAAAGTTAAAATTCCTTAGTGACAGTCGACTGGTAATAGCCAAAACACGTTAAAATGGCTATTGCCAGTCGACTGGCACTAGCCATTTTAACTATTTTGGCTATTGCCAATCGACTGTCACTAGCCATTTTAACGTATTTTGGCTATTGCCAGTCGACTGCCACTAGCCATTTCAACGTATTTTGGCTATTGCCAGTCGACTGCCACTAGCCATTTTAACGTATTTTGGCTATTGCCAGTCGACTGTCACTAGCCAATTTAACGTGTTTTGCTATTACCAGTCGACTGTCAATAGCCACTCTGAAAATTTAAACCATAAAAACAGTCATAATACCGAAAGAGCATTACGATAACACATCCGTGCGGCATAGTGCATTTTTCTTTTCTCCAAAATGGCTACTTTCCTTGTGAAAATCAGTGATATTTTTCTTATTTATACTGCAAACATAGGTCGTGGGTGCTTGTTAGAACCGCGTCATAACGAGAACCCTAAACATATGTTTTGGAGCAGAAATAAGAGAAATAATTTATACCCCCGTAAACCCCAGTTTGCTCTATAAAAAGTGGGGTTTAAGGGGGTGTTCATTTCACCGACTTGTTCACGTGATGAGGTGGTCTTAAATCATTACGCTCAAACAGAACTTAAACGCAGAGCTGAATCCGGCCCGCACACTAGTACTGGTTAACCGCTTAGAGGATCTAAGCCTGTCCAGGAACCGCGGTGCGAGGCGGACCGTCCATGCTAATAAACCCTATTGGTTTCATTGGGCGACAGGGCTTGAGATGTCATTTCAGCTCAATGTCGAGTAAAAGTCCCACAAAATCGGAAGCAACGTCTCCAAAATGACCTTTACAGTGTTGACGGGGACGTTAAACCTCAAATCAAACAAACAAAACAAACAGAACTTAAATGTGCTTTATTAAAATGTAATTTTTGTATGAAATTCATCAAGTTTTATCCCATTTTTTAAAGTTGATTTATAAAATCAAGTTTCTTTGTCATTACATTTCTACTTCCGGTACTGGACCGCGTTACTCCACTTCCGCTGTTAGTTCACTGCATAAAATAGTCTAAAGGAACTCTTGAAAACTAATTTTGCAGACATTGAACGTCTTTTGAAATATTTCATTTTTCAAGACTTTATACGGATTGAATATAAATTGGCACAAAAAGAAATATTCTGAACAGAAAACAATACTCTAGGACCATTTGCCTACGCGCTTTCCGATGATATTTATGTTTTACTCTTTCATTCCCGAGTTTCTGAACAGGACTCTTCTAGCTTTAAATATATTCTTATAGAAAGGCATTTCTGATTAGTTCACTGACATGATGGCAATTAAACAGTGTACATGTTACATTCTGGCGAGACCTGCTAGCTACGTGCCGTCTTATCAGGATCTACAAGGTTTGCATAGATACAATGTATTTTTACCTCGGCGTCTGCACCAGTCTACAGGGTTAAAAGGGTTAGCTCGCTTCTCCGTGATTATCAGTGACCGACTTAAACAACCCATAACTGACCGACACCAAAAACAGTTATTCACCTGCTTTCGAGAGCTCTAATTACAAAACATGTGTTGTAAGCTGTGAGTTTTACATCAAGTTCAGTACTTTTAGCAAATAATGAAGACACCGATCAGACGATACATTCTGTGGCCTCTAATCTGTCTTAACTGGTTCCGAATGTCCCAGTATTGAAACAATTGGCATTTATGGGTTAATGTATTTATGTGGAATAAACGTATTTTAATTCGCCTGGGATAGTCGAAGTTCGCTAATCGCGGTGTCTGATCAGGGTTATTATGTCTAAATAAAATGGTTTAAAATGATCTTTTTGTTTTCGTTCAAGTTATTCTTCTTTTTATGTCCCGACGCCCGAAGGAACATAGCTCCAAGCGGCTGCACAACGTATGTGCATTGATACAACGCATAATGTAGTAATGTAGTAATTTCTTCATTTTGATTTTTTTTACTACATTATGCGTTGGCATAGTCGACGCGAAATGAAGTAAAAAAATTATTTCATTTCGCGTTGATATGCACCATATCGACGCATAATGAAGTAATGATGGTAGAACATAGCTGTCTTCGAAAAGACTTAGGAAGCAATACAGTTAAATTCCTACAATTTAGACCACATTTGAGACGGTTCAAAAGTGGTCTTTAAGACCACAGTTGAACAGTCCAAAAGACGGTCTTCCACAAAAGCACACTGAAGGTCAAAATCACAAAGAAAATGTAGCTTTAACCTTCCAAATATGCTTTAAAAACAAAATTTGTATTAATTTTAGGTGGTCTTGATAGTGGAATTTCATTGTATTTGATTAAGCCAGTGGAATTAAAATCGTACGCCTTGCGCTATTTTGGTCTCATGCCTGATGTCAGACAGGCAGACAGACAGGCAGACAGACAGACAGACAGACAGAATGGACAAAAACTATATACCCCCTTGCATACTTCGTATGCCGGGGGTATAAATAGATGGGCTGCACGATGCTTCCACGCAGAGCTGATACCGCCCGTACTTGAGTCCTCGTAATCTGCTTAGAAGGTCTAAGCCTGTCCAGGAAAACTGCTGCGAGTCGGCCCATCCATGCATATAAACCCTATTGCTTTTAATTGGACGGCAGCGATTGAGATGTCATTTCATCTCAATATCGGGTAAAAGTCCCATAAAATTTGAAGCAATGTCTCCAAAATGACCTAAATAGTCTTGACGGGAACGTTAAACCTCAAATCAAACAAACAAACTGTTGACGCATAATGAAGTAAAATTAAGTATGCCACCCATCGCCGCAAAATGAAATAATTCTTTCATTTTGCTCAAACCTCTTAGTATCGACGCATAATGAAGTAAAAACGACATTTTATTTCATTTCGCGTCGACTATGCCAACGCATAATGTAGTAAAAATTTCAAAATGAAGAAATTACTACATTACTACATTATGCGTTGTAACAGTGCATCGTCGTATCATCGCAACGTTGATGCGACGTTGCTAAGACGTAATGTGCCCGCTAAGAGAACTTGTCTGTAAGATTATTAGCAGATGGGACAAGCACAGAATAACCGGCCCCGATAGCTCGGTTGGCAGGTTGTCCGCTCCGGGAAACGGGAGGTCACGGGTTCGATCCCGGGCCGCGACATACCAAAGTCGTTAAAAATGGTACAAGCTGCTCCTCGCTTGGCACTCAGATTTACGGGGAAGAGCTAGGACTGGTCGACCTAGTATCAGGATAATGTGACTGGGTGTGGTATCATGTAATGTGTCTGTGACATAATACTTCAGTGAGGCAGCACTATAAAAGTGAGCATTGAGCTCCCTGTCGCAACCAGACACAGTCGTAAATGACTGAAAAATTGTTGAAAGCGACGTTAAACCAGAATTCACACACACGCAAGCACGCACGCACGCGCGCGTGCACAGAATGTACTGAGCTTATTTAGAAACCTTGAAGAAATTAGCAGACACGTTTATCTTTCTTTCTTTCTACCTTTTTTCTTCGTGGGGGTAGTTGGGTGAGGCACAGGTGATGTGTATCTTGTATAAATGGGGAGTCCAGCTGATACTGACTTACATTTGGGCAAAGCCTGATGTCCTTGCAGATGGTGAGTGTTGATTTCTTCAGTTTCTACACTTCCATTCACTCTGTCCCTCACTTTCATCTCACCTGCCCCCGCCTATAGGGGCTTGAAGAAATATATGGGCTGTATGATGCTTCCACGCAGAGCTGAATTCGGCCCGCACACTAGTACTGGTAAACCGCTTAGAGGACCTAAGCCTGTTCAGGAACCGCGGTGCGAGGCGGACCGTCTATGCTAATAAATCCTATTGGTTTCACTGGGCGTCAGGGCTTGAGATGTCATTTCATCTCATTGTCGGGTAAAAGTCCCACAAAATTGGAAGCAACGTCTCCAAAATGACCTTTACAGTGTTGACGGGGACGTTAAACCTCAAATCAAACAAATCATCTCATCTGCTATCTCTTCTATCCCCCACCACACACACACACACACACACACTTTCTCTTGGAGAAGGCAAAATGATCCACAAGGGTTGACCTGTCGTTAAACTCAAAACAATCGATGAATCATTTTTTAATTTTTTTCGTCGAATTTTTAAACCCTCACAAAATGTCTAGATAACTGCTTGATCTACGACTGGCATTGTTATCATAAATAATTGTTTCTCATAAATCAACTTTCCTCAGTACTTTCAGTACTTTGATTTAATATATGCGCAATAACACAAATCAGCTGAAACGCTGATGAGGTCGGTGAAAGTTACAGATTTCTCTATTGTAAACAAACCGAAGTCAATATTTTGAAAGACGTGTAAAACACCTGAAGCAACGTGACATGAAGATCAGGTTGATGATTCTGCAAAGCCATTGATTAAGCAATTGCAAGAGGTAACTGTCATCATCCGATCTCGACTGACAGGATTGGGATTTCATTAAATCCAGGGTAAGAATTTTGTTGAAGTCCAAGATGGCGATTAAATTTACCATGTGGTATTCGGTGAAATTTTCCCAAAAGTGCTTAAAAATGTAGAAAGTAAGAAAATTATGCCTCGTCTTTGCTACTTCAGAGTACATAACAACTGAAAATGATAATATTTTGAGGGTGAGTGCTCCTGCCGTGTCGGTATCCTTGTTTGAAAATTTAGGGGATTTTGCCTCATTTTGGACAATAAATCTTCCTCTAGTGGTCTTATAGGACCTTTATTTGGTCTTAAACTGTAGTTGTTGGATTTGCTTTACATAATGTATTTGCTTAACTTGTGTGCAACCCACAGTGTTGGGAAACAATTTGGAAAGTCTTTATTTTGCATTGCAGTCTAGATGTGTGATTACTAAATACCTAAAGACATTCTAACATTACGTACGCTTAGGTTTTCTGTTCTTCCTCAACTTTACTGAGAATTTTCTCCTTTTTGTAGTAATGCCAATCTTCTAGCACGAAATTTCGAGGTGAACAAGATTCAGGTATCTTAAGTTACCACACCTTCTAAACAAACACCTTATTTTGAAAATACGGTAAGAACCCGTTTTTCTTTAAAAGACCAAGTTACAGCTAGCACGTGACCAAAAGCATCTTCTGATCCTAATGTATGTTGATTCCATAAAAATATCAATAAAATAGCCATCTTTTGCTGAAAAAAAATCAAGGCTGTGATACAACGCATAATGAAGTAATGTAGAAATTTCTTCATTTTATTTCATTATGCGTTGGCGTAGTCGACGCGAAATAAAGTAAAAACATTATTTCATTTCGCGTTGATATGCACCATATCGACGCAAAATGAAGTAATGATGGAAGAACATAGCTGTCTACGAAAGGAGACCAAAGACTTAGGAAGCAATACAGGTAAATTCCAATATAAAGACCACATTTGAGACAGTTCAAAAGTGGTCTTTAAGACCACATTTGAACCGTCCCAAAGATGGTCTTCCACAAGAGCACACTGAATGTCCCAATCACAAAGAAAATGTAACTTTAACCTTCAAAATATGCTTTAAAAACAATATTTGTCTTAATTTTAGGTGGTCTTAATAGCGGAATTTCACTGTATTTGATTATGTTAGTAGAGTTAAAACTGAACGCCTTACGGTATTTTGGTCTCATGTCTGATGTTTTTCCCTCATTTGTGTTTTAAGGCTCAACACATGATCATGTAGTGCACACAATAGTTGGGGTGGGGGATCATATTGGCTTGGACCAGTCCATAGCCCAGTTGTTTGTCCATCTATGCATTTTAAAAGGAGTGCGAGTGTGTTTCAGTTTCCGTCCCACCAACAGCTATGGTCATACAAAGTAGCGAACTTGGTTTCAAGACTCATTCATACGGAAACGGGATCTCGGTTTCAAGACTGGGATCGATCCTGCTACCCCGGTTTATCAGGCGAGTAGCTATAGCATAACTACTACACCACATAGGCTTCTGTGTCTTATATGGAACTAGATACCTATATATTAAGGATATTTGCTATACAAACCTTATGGTGCCTCTTAAAAGGAAATCGACCTTAGATATAACTCACCAGGAGGAGCTTAACGGAGAGTCATTGGTCCGTCAGAGCTGATACCGACCGCACATGAGTACTGGTTATCTGCTTAGAAGGTCTAAGCCTGCCCAGGAAAACTGCTGCGAGTCGGCCCATCCATCCTTGTTAACCCTTTTGGGTTTAATTGGACGGCAGGGATTGAGATGTCATTTAATCTCAATGTCGGGTAAAAGTCCAACATAATTGGAAGCAACGTCTCCAAAATGACCTAAATAGTGTTGACGCTGACGTTAAACCTCAAATCAAATGAACAAACTGTTGACGCAAAATGAAGTAAAATTAAGCATGCCACCTATCACCGCAAATGAAATAATTCTTTCATTTTGCGCAAACCTCTTTGTATCGACGCATAATAAAGTAAAAACTACATTTTTTTTCATTTCGCATCGACTATGCCAACGCATAATGAAGTAAAAATTTCAAAATGAAGAAATTACTACATTACTTCATTATGCGTTGTAACAAGGCTGCAAAAAATAAAAAAAAACCCTCAGTCTCGCTGTATACTAAGTCGTTTTCTCGTTATAACGAGATAACTATGTCGTTATTACGAGAAAACAAAGTCGTATTAGCGAGATACTATCTCGTATTAACGCGATAGCTATCTCGTTATAACGGGATAGCTATCTCGTTATAACGAGATAAATAAGTAATCTACAGCAACAAAGATTTCAGCTCTGGATACCCGACCTAGCACACTCACTCACACCAGTGCTACGGCCCCCGCCCATAGGGGCTTGAAGAAATATAAGGGCTGCATGATGCTTCCACGCAGAGCTGAATCCAGCCCGCAAACTAGTACTGGTAAACCGCTTAGAGGATCGTAGCCTGTCCAGGAACCGCGGTGCGAGGCGGACCGTCCATGCTAATTAACCCTATTGGTTTCATTGTGCGACAGGGCTTGAGATGTCATTTCATCTCAATGTCGGGTAAAAGTCCCACAAAATTGGAAGCAACGTCTCCAAAATGACCTTTACAGTGTTGACGAGGACGTTAAACCTCAAATCAAACAAACAAAAACACACCAGTGCAAGAGGGGGCTCAGAGAAAAGTGCTTTTGGCACCGACGAGAAGATCCGAACTAACAACACCACTTCAACAAGAGCATCTCCATTTAACACATGCATATACACAGGCATATGGACAAGCGTGCACAGAGGCACATTGACATACACACACGCATGTACCCTCGGCCCCCGCCCATCGGGGCTTGAAGAAATAGATGGGCTGCATGATACTTCCACGCAGAGCTGCAACCGACTTGCACACGAGTACTGGTAAACCGCTTAGAGGATCTAGGCCTGCCCAGGCAAAGCGGTGCGAGTCGGCCCGTCCATGCTTACAAACCCTATTGGTTTCATTGGGCGGCAGGACTTGAGATGTCATTTCATCTCAATGTCGGGTAAAAGTCCCACAGAATTGGAAGCAACGTCTCCAAAATGACCTTTACAGTGTTAACGGGGACGCTTAACCTAAAATCAACCAACCAACCAATCGCTTGTACCCTCCACCCTCACCTCCCCCACGCACTTATAAGTAATGATTGTGACAGGTGAGAACTGGTTAGAGGTTCTAAGCCTGCCCAGGAATAGTGGCGCGAGTCCCTGCATATAAACCTTATTGGTTTCATTGAGCGACAGTGCTAGAAATGTCATTTCATCTCAATGTCTAGTAAAAGTCCCACACAATTGTAAGCAATATCTCCAAAATGAACTAAATGGTACTGACGGGGACGTTAAACCTCAATTCAAGCAAACAAACATAAGGTGTCGTAGACGATTGCCTTGGTCCTTCGTATTTTGAATGAGATTTCAGACCGAGGTCCCATCTCAGAACGACTGAATTGGTGTTGAGAGGGCCATATGATATGCGCCAACCAAGCAGCATAAACAATATCTGCCACCTGTCACAATCATTACTAATATGTGCGTGGAGGGGTGAGCGGGGAAGTTACGTCCGTGTGTGTCTGTATGTATGCCTCTGTGCACGCGTCTATATATGCCTGTGTATGTGCATGTGCATGTGTTTAATGAAGATGCTGTTGTGGAAGTGTTTAGTTGTTAGTTCGGATCTTCTCGTCGGTGCCAAAAGCACTTTTCTCTGAGCCCCCTCTAGCACTAGTAGCTGAAAACTTTGTTGCTGAAGATTACTTATTTATCTCGTTATAACGAGATAGCTATCGCGTTAATACGAGATAGTATCTCGTTAATACGGCTTAGTTTTCTCGTAATAACGACATAGTTATCTCGTTATAACGAGAAAAAATTTCTCGTTATAACGACTTAGTTTTCTCGTAATTACAACATAATTATCTCGTAATAACGACATAGTTATCTCGTAATAACGACATAATTATCTCGTAATAACGATAAAAGTTTTTTTTTCTTTTTGAAATATGTTCTATAAAAGGGTTATCCATTGGAAGCAAGGAATACACCACAGAAGTGAAAAATATGGAGTGTACATGTTTTCTGGGCCAGACTAGCTAGTTTCGGCCATTTAGGCCTCATCAGTGACCCTCAGATATTTTCAAAATTCCACAATGGAATCAATGATCCCAAAGGACACGAAAATATAATCTACACTATGATGTAGGGCAGGGAGACGTTTTACCGCCGCAACACATTCCCACACACCAGCTGTAGTGAAGTTACAACATAATTATGATCATTATTATAATTATGTTCTGTAAAAGGGTTATCCTTTGGAAGCAAAGAATACACCACAGAAGTGAAAAATATGGAGTGGACATGTTTTCTGGGCCAGACTAGCTAGTTTCGGCCAATTAGGCCTCATCAGTGACCCTCAGATATTTTCAACATTCCACAATGGAATCAATGATCCCAAAGGACACGAAAATATAATCTACACTATGATGTAGGTCAGGAAGACGTTTTACAGCCGCCACACGCTGTAGTGAAGTTAAATATGTTCTATAAAAGGGTTATCCTTTGGAAGCAAGCAAGAAGTGAAAAATATGGAGGTACATGTTTTCTGGGCCAGACTAACTAGTTTCGGCCAATTAGGCCTCATCAGTGACCCTCATATATTTTCAACATTCCACAATGGAATCAATGATCCCAAAGGACACGAAAATATAATTTACACTATGATGTAGGGCGGGGAGACTTACCGTGCCACACATTCCCACACATTCCCACACACCAGCTGTTTTGTTTGTTTGATTTGAGGTTTAACGTCCCCGCCAACACTATTAGGTCATTTTGGAGACGTTGCTTCCAATTTTGTGGGACTTTTACCTGACATTGAGATGAAATGACATCTCAATCCCTGCCGCCCAATGAAACCAATAGGGTTTATAAGCATGGACGGGCCGACTCGCAGCAGTTTTCCTGGGTCGCACCAGCTGTAGTGAAGTTAAATATGTTAACTTCACTACAGCTGGTGTGTTGGAATGTGTGGCGGCGGTAAAACGTCTTCCTGTCCTACATCATAGTGTAGATTATATTTTCGTGTCCTTTGGGATCATTGATTCCATTGTGGAATTTTGAAAGTTGCCCTAAGCTTTCGTAGTATACCACTTGAAAGTATACGATAAGATGTTTACTCTTAAAACAGTTACCGTTAAGCACGATTTTCTTGCGTCTCATATTACCGTGTATGTTGAACTGTCAATACAAAGTAAATGCTTACTTGCAGACAAAAGCTAGTGGGATTTTTATCCCATAACAAAAGTCTTAGGCATGGGTGAGGCTATTGCCAAATAAACTTTTTGACCTGTTTCTATTATCATAGCAAATATAAACCAAATGAATAGTATGGTTTGGAATATATGAGCTCTTTCAAAACTTAACAGTAAACATTTTCTAAGTTTGTGACCGTGACCTAAAGTCATGGGCAAGAGATGCAGCATTACTGATTAACCGAAAATGAACCAAATCAATCATAAAAGTTCTGGTCTTACCCGGTACAAATACCTTAGCTTGAGTCTATAACCTTAAAAGTCTGTGACCTTGAGGCTCGAGGTCACGGGCATTGGTGGGGTATTGCTGAAAATAACGTTAGACCTATATCTATCACGTTCCATAATATGAACCATATCCATTAAAGAGTTTGGAAAGAATGAGTTCTCAAATCAAAAGGCTCTAAGTGGCAAGATAGGATTCCAGACACGGAAGTCCTCACCAGGACAGGGATGCAAAGCGAACATACTGTTCTAAAATTAGCACAGTTAAGACGGACAGGACATGTTTCCAGGGTACCTAAGAAAATTCTCTATGGATAAGTAGAAATGGACAAACGCTCCCAAAGCGGTCAGAAGTAGCGCTACAAGGACACCATCAAAGCCTCCCCTAGGGACTTCAACATTCAAACAGTCGTGGGAACAAATTGCACAGGACAGAGCAAAGTGGCGAAGTCTCATACGAAGGAGTGCCAGTGAATACGAGGCTAAACTAATCAGTGCAGATGAGGGCAAAGCCAGAACTAAGGTATCACCAACAGAGTTGTCCTCCTCTAACCTCTGTTGCTGTATCTGTAACAGACAGTTCAGACCTAGAATGCTTCCACGCAGAGCTGAAACCGACCCGAGTACTGGTAAACCGCTTAGAGGATCTAAGCCTGCCCAGGCAAAGCGGTGCGAGTCCATGCTTATAAATCCTATTGGTTTCATTGGGCGGCAGGGCTTGAGATGTTATTACATCTCAATGCCGGGTAAAAGTCCCACAAAATTGGAAGCAACGTCTCAAAAATGACCTTTAGAGTGTTGACGGGTACGTTAAACCTCAGATCAAACAAACAAACAGACCTAGAATAGGTATCATCAGACATCTTGGAACACACAAACAGAAACACTTATCCGGCAAATAAGATTAAGGATGGGCATTGTTAGTAATGACAGACGAACTAGTATTATCATCATTGAAAAAGTTTCCTTTTTCCTTCACGAAACATGATACGCGGTAAAGTTTACCGCCGAAAAAAGACAAAACTTTTTAAGATGAAAACTTTTGAATTTTTCATACTTCAGCTCAAAATATAGATTGTTGATATACGTTAGATCCGGCTTACTGAAATACGAAAAATAAGGTTTATTTCATTTGATGGCGTGAATGAAATAGCGCCATCAAATGAAATAATTCTTTCATTTGATGTTAAGTTGCATGCAAATGAAACAATTACGAAAACACGCCTATACAAACACATTGTAAACTTTCTTTCCCTTAGGTGTCTGATGGGAGCTGTGGGTTTTCGATTCCTGATCATTGCCTTCACATGTATTTTTAGCTCAGAAAAATTGATTTTTTTTTTTTTATGAAAAGTTGTGATTTTTTTTCTTATTTCTGCTCAAAATATAGATCGTGTGTACCCACAATCTATAGTTTAAAGCAGAAGTAAGATAAATAAGGTTTACCCCCGTAAACCCCAGTTTTACTATATAAAAGTCGGGTTCCATGGGGTCAAAATTATATAGGCGTGTTTTCGTGATGATCAAATGAAAGAATATTTCATTTGATGTTGGGCGGCTGTTGAGCGGCTTGCAAACATAATATCAAATGAAAGAATCTTTGATTCGATGTTCACTTGCAAATAAACGTAGCATCAAATGAAATATCTATATTTTTCTTTCATTTAATGTTGATATGTTCAGCGTGCTCTATTTATCACATGCGCTGTAACCCAGGTAGCAAGAAACCACGGACCACGTCAGGCCGACAGCAATACGACGATTCAATGCCGTATCGCTGTCGGTTCGAAACTTGCCTGACCATCCCTTGTTGGCTGGGCTAGGTACCCACTCTGATAACGTATAGGTACCCAGTTGCTAAAACTTATGGGTACCATGTACCCCAAACATATCTAGCTTAGTCAAGCTAAGATAAATGGGTGCCAACTTGGAGTACCGACGGGTACAAAGCCACCAGTACACATTGGCCAGCACCCATAAGTTGATAACCCATGTGGACCCCTATACTACCCATATTCCCTTAACAAAGGCACAAGTAAGGAAACAAATAAGAATTTCGACCAATATAAATCGTGGACCATTTCTAAGCATGTCATGATTGAATTTGGATATAATTGGTAGATCTATGCAGTCTGAAAATATTCCGTTGGATGTTTTCTTGGCGTCATTATGATTTCATTTGTGAAACAATACAAACGCATGTAAAAGTACATTCTGTGGACGATATTGTAAACAGATCGACGATTGTGTCTGTGTGTGTGTGAATTCGGGTTTAACGTCGCTTTCAACAATTTTTCAGTCATATCACGACGTGTGTCTTGTGGCGACAGGGAGCTCAATGCTCACTTTTATAGTGCTGCCTCACTGAAGTATCATGTCCCAGACACATTACATGATACCACACCCAGTCACATTATCCTGACACTGGGTCGACCAGTCCTAGCTCTACCCCGTAAATCTGAGTGCCAAGCGAGGAGCAGCTAGTACCATTTTTACGACTTTGGTATGTCGCGGCCCGGGATCGAACCCGTGACCTCCCGTTCCCCGGAGCGGACACTCTACCAACTGAGCTATCGGGGCGATTGTAAAGTTGAAGTGGATTGTGATATTTTGGAGATATAAAATATGTTATGCATATAGCAGAAACGAGTTTAACATAAGGAAACGTGCTGCCAAACTAAAGCGTGATGCTCAGTGGTTAGTGCACTTGCCTCTGATGCTAGAGGCCCCCGGTTCGATCCCCGGTGGCAATCATTATTTTGGTGTCCGGACACGCTCCACTGGTATCATTTGCAGGGATGAATGTAAAAAAAATGCACCGTCCTTCGTATCGGAAAGTTAACTGGAGCCCCCCTGTGCAAGGAGAACCATCCCCTGTGCAGGTTAAAGACCCCTGCCGTAATTACACGATTACTGTGTAGGCTTTCATCCTGCAAACCTGGCATCCTGCAAACCTGGTGTGTACGCAATGTGCACCTGCGAAAAATGGTCAAATGTGACCGATCGCAGTATATAGAAAGGCAAGGCTTTTTGTTGTCTGCTGTCAGTTTACAAATTTGACTGAAACTGCCATCTTGAAACTTTAAAACGGTTTTCTCTACTTTTTTGACCGGAAGTCATCAGAAAAAAATGGCACAAAAAATGCCCCCCCCCCCCCCCCCTACCGATTTTGGCACACATTTTCATGTCGATGGATGAATTTATGTCGGACATGATAGTATAGGTGAGAAACCATAAAACTGTTTAGTTTTCTTTTTTTCCGAACTTTGAGACACTGACGTGATAGAAAAGTAGTCATTTTCAAACCGCTGTTGCTCCATCTCTGAACATATGATAGATCTACAGATTTACATTGCCAAAGCTCTATAATAAATTACAGGAAAGGAATTGGATGTCAAAATAGCTAGTCGACTGCAAGCCTCCGAATTGGAAGTAGTCCAATCAAATCGACGCACGAGAGTTTTTAAATCTACCTACGCTGGACACTCTGATGCCCTACTGTGAGTATCGTAGGAGACATATCAATTTCTGAATACACTTGTGCCAGTGCAGCCGGTGGGTCAGGCCTCAGATTCTATGACGGCTCCAACGTAAAGGCTTATTGAAAATTAGAGAGATCTAATTCAAGGTAATGTTTGTTGGTGCATGATGCTCTGTCTCTGGTCGGGCCCATCGGAGTCTAACTGTTGGTTTTCTTTTGCTCCAGCATTTCAGTGGTTTCTTGCTGTCGAGTCCTTACCGTTGTCTCACCTCTGTGGTTCTTTGATTTTTTGTGTTCACGGATCGAGTTAGAAGGCCTTCATGCGGACTGAACAAATTATTTGTCTAAATCGCGACGGAAGTAAGGGCGAGGATTGTGGCCACGTAAAATCGATTAAGCCCCCCAGTGGAAATCTTTCCACTGACCGTTCCAAGGCGGTTCTTCTGTGGCGGTTTATTTATGGTGTTGTTTGTTACTTACTGTGTGTATCACTTGTGTCTTTTTATTTTGGATGGCCATATGGCCATTTTGTGGGAAAGTAACTGTCCTTATGGCCTTCCTTTGTTTAGGTTTCCATTATGGTCTGGTCGCTTAATGCTTGTGTTTCTTTCCCTTTGGTGTCTTTGATGGGTGGAGTAAGTTAATTGTATCGATTCCTGATCTCTGTTTTACTTCTACTTTTTATTTTACTGTCTGCAGTGATTTCTAAATGATAACTCTTGCTTAACAGTTCTTATCTACAGATGCAACTGCACTTTTATATTGACCAACACAAAATAATTCCCTGTACCAAGGATCGAACCAAGGGCCCTGAATTAGTCTTACACTTTAACAAACACTACAAGCCTAAAGGCTCTTGACCTTTCAAGAGTCGAACACAGGAGAAACCGAGTAGTGAATGTAGAAAGTGGATGGGGAATGGGGACGTCTATACCTATAATAAGGCGTTATAGTCAAAGGGACACAGAAGGCAGTACAGAGCTGTCACGACAAGGCGTTTCGTATTTTTTCAACCAGAAACTTATAGGCATGTAATTACCTGTTCTCTTACAAGAGAGCAATACTTTTATGTTTACATGTTAACCGATTTTTTTTATATTTTTTGAGCTACGGTAGCTAGACCTTATCAAGAAAACTGTCCAATTATTTTTTCCTTGATAAACGTAGGTTTCTTCGTTCTTACGGACGGTTTCGGACCTGCACACACCTAAACATATGTTCATGATGATGTTATATCTGTCACATCAGACAGATCTTGTCAGAGGGCGTATTTTCTAACCAACTAACCTTCTTGAACCCTCTGTTATTCTCTGCTGGCTGGCCTATGTGGTACTCCATCCAGGTGACGTGTCGATCAGGCGACCCGACTTTTGCGAGCTATTGTGGCAAGGCCATCGCATGATCGTATACGTGTACTGACACATCCATATATAAGTAACTGACCGCTCAACATCGGGTGTGGGACATTATTTCCAGAGCCGATGTTGCAGTATCGAATCGAGCATAGGCCGATAGCAGTGAGTAAAATGATTTTTATTTATTATCTTTGATTCTTAGATGCAGCGCTATTCTAGCTTGTCAGTATCCTTCTTGTGTTAATATTGTCATTTCTTTTCCCTGTACAGCACATAAGGGGGCACCTTAGTGTTGGGCAGAGAAGAAATGGAACTTAAGCGCTGGATCTATTGCTTTCATGGATCGCCAACTATTGTAAGGGTAGATAATTTTGGCGATTTATGTACCGTTCATTGTACGGGCAGATAACTGCGTTAGGATTAAAAGTTACCGTGTAAGACGGCGTTTGTTCATAGGGCATGCACGCACGCATCTTTTTGCAATATAATTTGTGTAGATTCTGATCAGGCGCAGTTTAAGGTCACACACGCCATTATCTGCGCTTCATTGCATCAGACGCGGCACTGAATTTTCGCAGTAATGTTATTGTACATTTTTTTCTCCTTCTTTCGTTTGAAGACTGATCAGATTCATTGGTAGGTTTAATGAAATATTGCCAGGATGCATTTTCTGTAGACCCTGATCAGACGCCAACTGCGTCTACGCGCGATATGTTTTTTTTTATCAATCATGTGGCTCCAAGCAGATTTTCCAGTTATTTTGAGGGGAGTACATTTTGCTCACCGGTCTAGCCTGTAAGACTGGGCGAGCATACTATACTCTATGATGGTTGACAAAATGATATCCTTTACTCGTCGTCGGTTGGCAAGGCGTGAAGTCCCAGCATCTACGGCTGGTTGTCATCATGTGGGAGTACCCTTTATTCTTCTTTAGAGTCGGTGTACTTATATCTGAGTACTCCGAGCGATACATTGTCGCTGCAGTGTTAATATGACGTTGGTGCACTCATTTTTTTCGGGTTTCTGCTTCGGCATGCAGATTGTGGGTACTCGTTAGAACGGCCTCACGCAGTGATACTGTTCTAACGTGTGGGCGCGGTCGGTATTCTTGGCAGAAGTAGGGAACAATCTGCACCGTCATTTTCAGATATGTTTTGTTAGAACAACATTATATTTATGGTAACGCATTCGTTGTTTGCGCAATGGCGTTCTAGGGGACAATTTCAATCATTTAAAAGTGTAATGTTTCTGTATTTTATTTGTACATGTATAAGCTCGTTTCTTAAGTGTGATAGTTTTAAGCTTTGGTGCACTGAGGTTATATCAGTCACTACACGTGTATTCGGCCGCAACGTCGTAACGTCAAACTAACGTTGACGTCATGTCATGACCGTTGACGTCGAATATACATTGATATAACGCTCGCTTGCCCACTCCTAGTGATCTGTGTACGCAGGTTTCCCGTGCAATGAGGGGTGGCTTTCAATTATTGCATTTTGTCAAAGGTCAAATTATCTTGAAAGTTTCACAACCCCCGATTGCGCGGGCATGGCATCAAACATCAGGGAGAGAATAAGCAAAGCTGAGATTAGCAGAAATTATTATGAGATGTTCGTTAATTTCAGACACCTACAAGGGCTATAAGATCTACCATGGCCTGTGGTCCGTAGTAGCATCTAATCTACTACTTCGTCAAGCAAAGAGGGGAATTCATACTTGACGTAGTCAGAAACGAATCTCTCATGAAGGACGCATCTCCAACATGAAGGACGCATACAGTCATATGAAGGACGCATCAACCTCCCACTCACCGGAAGTCACGTGATATTGGTGTCAGAAGTGGGATAAGGTCTTTGAAAGAAAGTGCAGGTCTTAAGTTACTAACGGGCTCATGTGTTTGTGTTGTCATATTCCAAGAGCCCATTCATTCATATTTTTGTGGATGTAGCGGTTTGTGATATGAAGCTACATGTATGTTCAAATATTGTTATAGTACTGTGAAATCAAATCATGTGAATCAAAATCATGTAAGGATTTAGCAACTTAAGGGAATACTGAGATACAGCTTCATCCTTTTATCGGATGGTGGTTAAGAGTTTACAATTATTAACGTCAGTCTAGTTTTACCGCTCAATATTCCGTTGTGTATGTCCCTTATAGCTTCCCGTTGTCGTGGTGCTTTTTGAGTTTTCCCCTTTTGAATTCTGTTTCTTTTCCGTGTCCGTGACATCACGTAGGTCTAACGTCGATATGTCAGAATAACGTTGTTATTGACGTTCATCAGTTATATTGTGTTAATACGCGAGGCGTAGCTTCAATGGTAATGATCATTTGGAATCACGTTCCTATTTGTGAGTTATGATAAACGTAACGCCAATTGTGACGTTCAAATTTTGACGTGTTCATGAATTAAGCTTGCATAACAACATTAAGTAGCTTGTTTGATCAGTATTTTATCTGGTCTTGTTCACAAGCATCTAACTGCTGAAATATTTTGCTAGTTTTATAGCATTTTGCCATTTATATTTTGACCGACGTGTAATTATACGTCATTCCAAAATGGACAAGTTATTAGAACAAGGAACCAGCTTGGGTTATGAGGGGCAGGAACTCCAAAATTGGGTTAAGGAACAGGCATTTGAAAGAGAGGAAAGGGTCCGCGTAAGGGAATTGGAGTTGGCTAAATTAGCTCAGGTAGGAAGGATAGAGAATTGGCTAAGGTCGTCGGGGAAAGTGAAAGATTTCTCTATTGTAAACAAACCGAAGACAATATTTTGAAAGACGTTTAAATCACTTGAAGCCAAATGACCCGAAGATCAGATTGATGATTCTGCAAAGCCATTGTGAGCAATTGCAAGAAGTAACTGTCATCATCCGATCTCGACTGACAGGAAAATACCCTGGATTTCATGAAATTCAAACCTCAAGAAATTTGTCGAAATCCAAGATGGCGATTAAATTTACCATGTGGCATTCGGTGAAATTTTCCCAAAAGTGCTTAAAAATGTAGAAAGTAAGATAGTTATGCATCGACTTTGCTTCTTCAGAGTACATAACAGCTGAAAACGATAATATCTTCAGGGTGAGTGCTCCTGCCTTGTCGGTATCCTTGTTTGAAAATTTAGGGGATTTTCTCATTTTAGACAATAAATCTTCCTCTAGTGGTCTTATAGAAACTTAAATGCGGTCAATAACTTCCTTAGCTCTTGATGGATTTTAAAATTACTTGGCAGAAATGTTAACCATCATAAGACGACGTTTCACGTGCAAAACCCAGGTTCGTACCTCCAAGGTCAAGGTCATACTTAGAGGTCAAAGCTCAAAAAAAAGCATCCGAAACTTAAACGCAGTCAACTTTCTTATTTCTGGATAGATTTGAAATTTGTTTGTAGAAATGTTAACCATCATGAGACAATGTGTCACGTGTAAATCCCAGGTTCGTACCTTCAAGGTCAAGGTCATACTTAGAGCTCAAAGATAGAAAAATGGTCCGAAACTTAAACACAGTCAATAACTTTCTTATCCCTGGATGGATTTTGAAATTACTTGGCAGAAATGTTGGCCATCATGAGACTAATCTGCCTCACACAAAACCAAGGTCCTTACCTCCAAGGTCAAGGTCATACTTAGAGGTCAAATGTGAAAAAAGGGTCCTAAACAACACGGTCAATAACTTTCTATGGATGAATACGAACATAGACATATTTTCAGGCGGGGGCATCCGTGTCCTATGGACGCATTTCTAGTTGAACTTATATTGCAACCAACAGTGGGAAACAATTTGGAAAATCTTAGTTTATTTCACATTGCAGTCTAGATTAGTGTTTACTATATACCTTAACAATCTAGTGAAATGAACACCCCTTTAAAGCCCACGATATATAGAGAAAACTGGGGTGTAAATTAGAGGGGTATACATTATTTTGCTAATTTCTGCTAAGTTCTGCTCCAAGACATATGTTGTGGATACTCGTTAGAACAGCCACATTGAGGCGGTTCTATCGAGAACCAAAACCCTACATTTGGAATGTAAATAAGAACAAGATGGGTTTGTGAAACACTGACGCCCCCGGACAGCGCATGTTAAATATTAAAGCAGCATTAATAAGCAATCAAAAGGTATGGCCAATGTTCAAGTTTTAAAAAAGTAAGTCAAGGTCGCAGGATCGTTGAAAAAGTCTTGTGACATAGTATGCACATGTAAAATATGAAAGCCCTATCACTTACCAATTGAAAGTTATGGCCAATGTTAAAGTTTTTAAAAAGTAGCTCAAACGTCAGGCTCAAGGTCACGAGGTCAAACATAATGATACCACTAGAAAAGTCTTGTGACAGGAAATGCACATGTGAAATATGAAAGCCCTACCACTTACCAATCGAAAGTTATGACCAATTTTAAAGTTTTTAAAAAGTAGGTCAAACGTCAGGGTCAAGGTCACGAGGTCAAACATAATGATACCACTAGAAAGGTCTTCTGACAAGAAATGCACTTGTGAAATATGAAAGCCCAATCTCTTACCAGTCAAAAGTTATGGACTATGTAAAAGTTTTTTAAAAAAGTAGGTCAAACGTCAAGGTAAAGGCCACGAGGTCAAATACTATGCACCACTAAAAAGGTATTGTGACAAGGAGGGCACAGGTGAAATATGTAAGCCCTACCACTTACAAGTCGAAAGTAATGATCAATGTTAAAGTTTTTAAAATAGGTCAAACATCAAGGTCAAGGTCACAAGGTAAAAAATTATGGTACCACTAGAAAGGTCTTGTGACAAGGAATGGTCTTGTGACAAGGACTGCACATGTGAAATATAAAAGCCATATCACTTACCAATCGAAAGTTATGGCCAATGTTAATGTTTTTAAATTTTGAAAAAGTAGGTCAAAGGTCAAGGTCAAATATTATGGTACCACTAGAAAGGTCTTGTGACAAGAAATGCACATGTGAAATATGAAAGTCCAATCACTTACCAATCAAAAGGTATGGACTATGTTGATCATTAGGAGAAAGGCTGGACACCATACAAGTTCTGTGATATCGTGTTTGTGAATTCTAACCTTAAAAACAGCTTTTTTCAAAGCTAAAATTGGAAGCATTTCAACTCGGCCTAAACCCGAGGCTTCGTTTTAAAAGCGAGAAAGAGCGTGAGTGTGTGTCACTGGGTAAACCCCGGGGAAAAATACGTTGCCTGAAATAAAATGTAGGTTAAGACCCCCAGCCAGTAACCCGGGTAAACCCCGGACAAACACGCCTTAATCTTACCTGGGTGCAAACCCCCAGTTAGGCCAACCCAGGAAATATCCGGCAATACAGCCCTACATCACATTGTGGAATCATACCCCACAAGGGCCTTAAATAAAAAAAGTCGGGGTTCAGACACCCGACTAAGCATACTGCGCAAAAAGTGGGTTCTAACCCAACTGAAAACCCCACTAAAAGCTCTACCTATATTCGCTGCCAAATGCAGTCTTCTCCTCTGCCACGCAGAGCAACTGTTCCAAAGGAACACAAACACGACTACATATCGTATTCTATGGTTCTGGTGGGGTGGGAGCCAGTAGTCTCGTATTTTTCTAGTTTTTGGGGTTGTTTCGGCGTAGCGGAGGAGGTCTTCTAAGGACATCTCTTTCCAGTTTGGGAGTACAAAGGACACTTCTCGATCGTCCATTTTTCTTCGAAATGGGCGATTCGCAGATTTTGCCTAGTTTGTAAAGAAATGGTTGATCGATCATTGGAAGGCTTTCCATTCCACCCAGGAGTCGCGTTGTTTCTTCAATGCGAAACCCGTACAATGGAGTGGTGGTGGAGGGTTGTTCTTCGTTGGGATCCGACAATAGAAGTAGCCTGTTCTTCTTTTTGTTTCGGCCTACTGAGAAGTTTTTTGCAAAAGTAGGTCCCCTCCGAAAGATCGCCGGCTTTTTTTCCACGCGGCGAAGGGTGGGGTGGTGTCCAATTCCAATCTTGCTCTGGGCATGCTTGTGTTTGGCAAATCTTGGTGGTGGATTTGGGGTGTTCTTCCAAGCGGGGTCCGCGGAGGCTCTTGTCCAAGCTCTTTGCAGAGATCGTCTCCTGCAAGCCTCCGCCGTGTACATGTATCGCCTTTGCATGGGCAGGCCGCCGCCATAGCTCCGACAAGGCGTGTATATCGAAGAATCCAACCTAGACAGTCGTCGTTGCAAACAACGTCCGCGATTTCGATCTCTTATGGAATTTCTAGCGGTGGTAGCATTGGTGGGGGTCCGGTTGGAAGATCCCTGTTTTTCCAAAGAACGCATTCCTCGCTAGCAACGCAGTGGTCTATGGCCCCGCATTTGCAAGTGGAGCCATCCGAGAGGAGTAGTGGTACGCCGCTGTCGGACATAGTAGCAAGGCAGTCGATACATTTGCCTGTATGTCTTTCTGCCGGCTCCGACTCCGCAACAACGAATCGCATTTTTCCTGCAGAAGGTTGGAATTGTTTTTTTTTTTTTTTTTTTTTTTGGGGGGGGTGGGGGGGGGGGGTAGATGTAGACGATGTCTACTACTATACCACTTTCTACAAGCTCCCTATATATCTCGAGAAATTGCCGGGGGATTTGGTATCTTTCGTAGAACGTGTGCCCCGAAAGCTCCAAAATTTCTTTGTCCTTCTGGGATAGAAACAATTGTTGTGCGGCGCTTCGGAGAGATTCCCAAGTTGCCCTATCTGGTTGGTCCTGGGTTCGTGCAGGAGTATGTTCCTCTGTATTGCCCCGAATTCTTGCATACCTGGCTTGGGAGATGTGGTATTTTTTCTTCGCCGCTCGGACAGATAGCCTGCCAGATCGGATATCGGCGTAGGCCTCTCGCGACAGCTGGGCTCTAGGCATGCTTTTATGTATGCCCTGTACCTCTGTTTCTCTAATTGGAAGTACACTTTGGTGTGTCTGGAAGCCGAGCCTCTAGGGGGCAGAGGTACACTTTCGTAGCTGGGTATCTTCGACATCGACGTGCGTCTGCTGTGACTTTTCCGGCACTATGCCCTCTTCCCCTTCTTCCGGTGCTTTGTCCTTCCCCGCAGGAGGGCCGCGCGCGCAAGGTCTTCTCGCAGTTTTGCGTTCTCGACCCAGCTGCTCCTCCCTCTTTCTTTCCGCAAGGTCTTCTCGCAGGTTTGCTTTCTCGGCCTCCACTTCGCTCCGCCGCTGTCTTACTTTGCAAGCTTCCTGCAGTCCCACATTCCCCAGTGCGATGTTGCGCAGCTTGGCGTTCTTCTCCAGCTGCTCTCGCCGCCATTCCACCCCTTCTCCGCGGGCCTGCCGTGCAACGGTCGAGGTGTTCTTGTCCTCCTGTGCTTTGTACTTTGCAAGCTTGCACATTGTTGTGTGCTGTAGTTCTGCGAGGTCGTCGTAGTCGGCTTCTAGCTCTAGAATTCTTATTTGTGTCTGTTTCTCTCGGTTGGCTTCGGCTCGTGCTTGCTCTGCCTCGTCCTTGGCTTCGGCTCGCGCTTGCTCTGCCTCGTCTTTGGTTTCCTCGTTCACCAAGCCTTGCCGAATACGGAGAACCCGTCGTTCGCCTATCCCATATCTCGACTTCCTTCGCTGCCTGTATCCCAATCTCGCCCGAAGCGATGTGTCGAATGGCTTCCGCGGACAGTTGTTTTCCCAGGCATTGCAATGCTTTGTGTCCCCACTTCTCTAGTTCGGTATCCCTACCCTGTCCCTATCTGTGTGTGCATACTGGGTGTCCCTATGTGTGTGCATGCGGGGTGTCCCTACCTGTGTGTATGCTGGGTGTCCCTCCGTGTGTGCATGCTGGGTGCCCGAGATTTGCCAAATAGAGCCTCTAGGGGCCTACATGTACTCTTTCCCGGGGTGCCTAATACAGCCTCTAGGGGGCCTTGAGGTACACTTTCCGGCCGCAAAATATACACAAGGCCTTGGAGCAGAGATTTGCCAAATAGAGCCTCTAGGGGGCCTGGAGATACACTTTCCCGGGTGCCCCGTAGAGGTACACTTTCCGCAGTCTTCGAACGAGAATTCTGTGCCAGAACCTAGTAGCAGCCAGAGTGTACTGCACATGCGATATGGCAGCCAGAGTGTGCTGGTCATTTTCTATATACTTATGTATCTTAGAGGTACACTTTCGGAGGAAATGCCCCATTATATATACTACTACAACAGACCAATCAAAATCAAGATAAATATTTGGAGAGCAAATTGAAAGGTCTAAAGCAAAATAATTTCTTGTGGGAGAATGAAGATATGTTGGCTGTTTATCGTTAAATAAACATATATCATTTTCAGCAATAAAATTTTCTATGATTTCTCCTTCGTCATTTGTATCCGAGCAACCCCATAATTTTCTGTGACTATTAGTCTCCTAATAAAGTATAAGGACTAGGTAACTGGTTGGTAATATTTTATAATTCTTGTTTAGAAAAATTATAGTGTGGTGGAAGAGAAACAGAAAAAATTGTTATGGATTTGCATAAAGTGACGTTTACAGCAACAGCTTGTAAATTAGTATTTATATGTATTTTATTGTGAGGAACGTAAGATTTCACCAGGATTGATGTACATGTACCTCCTGATGCCTTCTGATTATCTATTGAGATCTGATTATACATACTGTAATCTTTGAAATTAATATCATCTGTAGTTTTCTAAAAAGTTTCTTGAAGACAAATGACATTAGGAGAAAAAAGTGTAGTTAAAAATAAAAGTTCGTTAAAATTGGCCTTTAGTCCTCGACAATTCCATTGAATTATTGACTTCTTATCCATGACTAAATGGAGGGAAGATTAACAAGGAATTTAATCCTTTAATCTTTTATTATTCGAGAACGTCGAGGGGATCAACGTTCAACTCCATGTCCTCAGGGGTGCCGTACTGATTAGCCAGTTTTACTGGATCAGCCGACGCCCCTCACTGTTTGGGTTTGATTCTTTATGCTTTTCTTTGCCGTTTTTGTCTTTTCGATCCGCTGTCCCTGACGTGGACCGAGGGATCTGCTAGAATGGTGGGTGTTCGGTTGTGAACTGGTCTGTGAAGTTTGTATTGACTGAGTAGATGTACGTTGTGACGATGTAGTAGGTTGTGACGATGTGGCTTTTGGTTTAACAGTAGAGGTAATTTAGAATGTGGTTTAATTTCAAAATCTTTTCGTTAAATTGTGTGGATGTTTCTTTTGTTTCAGGTTTGCTGGTAAGGGATTGGACAACTTTGGCGAATGTGTTTTCTGGTTTGTTTTGTTGAATTTTCATTGCTTCCAAATAGGTGACGTTTTGTTTAATTTTGATTTTCATGATTTCTTTTTCTGTTTTCCAAATTTCAGATATTGGATTTAGACAAAATGATCTTTTCCGCAGTTCACACATTTTGGAGAGTTCTTGCAGTTGAGTGTGATGATCAGTGCCACCGCATTTCTCACAAACAGACCCGTCAGGGACAGTACAGTCGTTTTCGTGGCGCCCAAACCTCCGACAATTGAAACATCGCAGAGGATTGGGCACGTAAATTTCAACCGGTATTATTCGGTAAAAAATCCTTAGTGATTTCGGCAACGAAGTGGTATTGAAAGTTAGAAGAAGAGTATTTGTTTCGGTTAGATTGCAGTCTTTTTTTTAATTTTGAAACGTTTGCAGGCTGTTACTCCTTGATCTTTTAAATATTCTACAATACTGGCTTCTGATTCTTGTTTCAGCATTCTGTCACGGATTATTCCTTTACATGAATGTAATGTTTTGTGCTCCGTGACAGAGACGTTAAGGTTGAAGAATTTGTTGATTGTAAGGAGAGATTTTCTATTGGTTTAAATTAAAAGGGTTCCATTTTTAAATTTGTTAACATTTTTAGGAGTTCCGATAAGAGATTATATTTGTTTTTCTATGACAAACGGTGAAAGTGTAGCAACAGCCTTTTCTTCGATGCTCGTAATCACTAAGAATCTAGCATAATTTTAGTTTGCTTTAAAAGTGAAAGTTGCCGGTTCCGGGTCGTCATCAGATAAGTCTAAAAAAGCTCTTTTCCTAGTGTTGGATCCCATGATTGAAATTTATGTTTCGATAGCTATGCGCCACACCCTCCTTGGAGCCCTACAAGGGGACGTTTAATGGAAATGGATCGCGTACTCGATGACAGAACCAGAGTCCTTCCGCTCCAATCGTTTTGTCTCCCAACTATGCACCCAGATTTCAAAGAAAGTGATGAACAGTTGGGGTTCATCCCCGCCCGTATTATCTCTCTCACAGAGGTTTCTGCTGAATTTCCCCAGTACAAGCCCACCGATTAATCCATCAGCCGCCGCCCATCAAACAACACTCAAATATAGAGGAATAAGAAAAAAAATACCCCCGGTTTGTACCATAAAGATACGTAAAAGAGAGAAGGAAGTAAAGAATAAGCTGTGCAATTCTAGAGCTTGGCACCACTGAGCCAATTGATTAAGGCCGGATCTAGCCCAAACCACTCGTCTATCTGAAATATGGGCCAAAATGATGTGTTGAAAAGATCCTTGGGCTTTTCTCAATCATCAGGATCCCTTCTTCCAGCATACGAGACGCCACTCACTCACGGCAAACAAATGACTCCTGTTACAACAGGGAATTTCATCCCCATTTACTACAGAAGGAAAGTGACTTGTATATTTTATTCCCCACAGACAAGGGAGGCCGAAAACGTTTGCTTAAGTAAAAGCTTGGCTCTGAAAAACAGGAGATCCTTTGCTAAATGTGAGATCCACGATTATGATAAGAAATTTTTGAGGTGATAAGTTTCCAAAAGAACAAAGGGTCATATAAACTAGTAAGGAAATAAGCTTTGTTAGATGATAACGTACACTTCTGAACTTAGGGATAAGTGTCCGATTCTGTTAACTTTGGACTAATATGAACTGACAAGTTACTAATCTAATAACGTACACAAAATGCATCGTTCATTGCTTAATGTGCAGAGTGATGGAGCATGAAAAGTAGAAGTAAAACAAAGATCAGGAATCGATACAATTAACTTACTCCACCCATCAAAGACACCAAAGGGAAAGAACAAAAGAAAACCAACAGTTAGACTCCGAGGGGCCGACCAAAGAAGTGACACATACACAGTACAAACACATGTTAGACACAGATGAGGTTATCTTCCGTCCAGTTTGCGGTCCACAAGCACATATGAAACAGGTACAAATCCAGCATGGCAGTAACATGAGATAGGAATGGTTTAAAAGGATAGATCTCGCGTAATGAATTTTGTAATAATAAAAAACAATTGTAAGATGCATTTGAATCATATTTCACAAAATAATACCGGTTGAAAGGACGATTGTTCTGTATGTCGGGTGTTCCGTCTTTGGTCGGGCCCCTCGGAGTCAAACTGTTGGTTTTCTTTTGCTCCGGCAATTCTGTTGTTGTATGCTATCGAGTCCTCAGCCTTGTTTCATCTCTGTAGTTTTTTGATTTGTATGTTCTCGGAGATGTTACACTGAGTTAGGAAGCCTTCACGTGGACTAAACAAAATTAGTGTATACCGCGACAGAGGCATCGGCGAGGATTATGGCCATGTAAAATCGATTTAAGCTCCCCCCCACCCCCCCAGTGGAATTCTTTCCACTGACCGTTCCAAGGCGGTTCTTCTGTGGCGGTTTATTTTTATTGTTGTTTGTTACTTACTGTGTGTATCACTTGTGTCTTTTTATTTTGGATGGCCATTTGGAAATTTTGAGGGAAAGTAACTGTCCTTATGGCCTTCTTTTGTTTAAGTTTCCATTATGGTCTGGTCGCTTCATGTTTTTTGTTTCTTTCCCTTTGGTGTCTTTGATGGGTGGAGTAAGTTAATTGCATCGATTCCTGATCTTTGGTTTACTTCTATTTTACCCAACTGCCACAGAAGCTTAAGGCAGCCACCTATTTCGAGGCACCGGGTGACTCGGCAGGGGTAATGTTTTCGACAGGGTCTTACCATTCTGCCACAGTCCCGAAGGCAGCCGCCATATTTCTACCCCCGGGCTGGCATCGGGCCGAGATGGGTTTAGAGTATATGAACTGAATAGGCAACTTGCAAATGGCAACCAGATTCCAATTCGCTAATTCCATTGAATTGGCAACCGGCAACTGATTAGGCAACTGACAAACAGCAGCCAGATTCCAATTTGCAAATTCTAGTGAACTGGCAACTGGCAGCCAGCTGCCAGTTCGATTTGATAGGGTTTTAGAACATAACAACTGAATATGCAACTGGCAAACGGCAACCAGAGGTCCATTCGCTAATTCTATTGAATTGGCAACTGGCAGCCAGCTTCCAATTCTATTTGAGACGGTTTTAGGGTATAGGAACTGAATAGGTAACTGGCAAACGGCAACCAGATGCCAATTTACTAATACTGTTGAATTGGCAACCAGCTGCCAATTCGAATTGATAGGGTTCTAGATCATAACAACCGTATAGGCAACTGGCAAACGACAACCTGATGCCAATTGCAGATTCTATTCAATTGCAAATGGCATCCAGCTGCCGATTCGATTTGAGACGGATTTAAAGTATAAGAACTGAATAGGCAACTGGCAAGCGGCAACCAGATGCCAATTCGATAATTCTAGTGAATTGGCAACTGGCAGCCAGCCTCCAATTCGATTTGAGGCGGTTTAAGAATTGAATAGGCTACTGACAAGCTGCAACCAGATGTTAATTCGCTAATTCTATTCAAATGACTACTGGCAACTGGCAGCCAGCTACCGAGTCGGTTTGATAGGGTGCTAGAGCATAACAACTAAATAGGAAATTGGCAAACGGCAACTAGATGCCAATTCGCAAATTCCAGTGAATTGGCAACTGGCAGCCAGCTGCCGATTCGATTTGAGACGGTTTTAGAGCACAAGAACTGAATAGGCAACTGGCAAACGGCAAACAGATGACAATTCGCTAATTCTATTGAATTGGCAACTGGCAACCGGCAGCCAGCTGCCAGTTCGATTTCATAGGGTTTTAGAGCATAACAACTAAACAGGCAACTGGCAAACGGCAATACTCTAAAACCGTCTTAAATCGATTTGGCAGCTGGCTGCCAGTTGCCAGTTGCCAATTCACTAGCATTATCTGATTGGCATCTAGTTGCCATTTGCCAATTGCCTATTTAGTTCTTATACTCTAAAACCTCAAATCGAATCGGCAGCTGGCTGCCGGTTGCCAGTCGCCAATTCAATATGATTTGCTAATTGGCATCTGGTAGCCATTTGCCATTTGCCAGTTGACTTTTCGGATATTATGCTCTAAAACCCTCTCAAATCGAACTGGCAGCTGGCTGTTGGTTGCCAGTGGCCAATTCAATTGAGTTTGCGAATTGGCAGCCAGAATGTGAAGTTAGATGCCATTTGCCAGTTGCCGATTGAATAGGCAACTGGCAACTGGCAGCCAACTTCACGGACAAGTTACATTTCCGGTATTCGAGCTCGCTAATGGCAGCATCGGTAACCATAAATGGTTCATTCCAACTTGCCC